>OX403589.1:20598728-21206228 GCA_948107665.1 Lomographa bimaculata | reverse complement strand
TCGTAAAAAGTCGATGTAAGGCATCGAATTTCTCCATACATTGTCGATTTTGGTAGAACCTAAGTACGTATATTGTAGACTGTAGTGCCCCTACCGCGACGTGCGTTACCAATTCGGAAGCGCCATCGCGAGCTCTCGAACGCCCTGCAACAGAAAAGCACACATTAGAACAAATTTCTTAGATAACACCCAAAAACTTTCCAAATTTGCATTTTTAAACTTCAAAAATTTATTAAAATTTCAGTTTTAGTCTCAGGACAATTTCAATTGCACAGCGAGGGTCGCTGCGCGGGCGCGCGTCGATCGCCACCCCGAAAACGCCCAAATTCGACAAAAAATTTTTCATCCTTTCGTAAAAAGTCGATGTAAGGCATCGAATTTCTCCATACATTGTCGATTTTGGTAGAACCTAAGTACGTATATTGTAGACTGTAGTGCCCCTACCGCGACGTGCGTTACCAATTCGGAAGCGCCATCGCGAGCTCTCGAACGCCCTGCAACAGAAAAGCACACATTAGAACAAATTTCTTAGATAACACCCAAAAACTTTCCAAATTTGCATTTTTAAACTTCAAAAATTTATTAAAATTTCAGTTTTAGTCTCAGGACAATTTCAATTGCACAGCGAGGGTCGCTGCGCGGGCGCGCGTCGATCGCCACCCCGAAAACGCCCAAATTCGACAAAAAATTTTTCATCCTTTCGTAAAAAGTCGATGTAAGGCATCGAATTTCTCCATACATTGTCGATTTTGGTAGAACCTAAGTACGTATATTGTAGACTGTAGTGCCCCTACCGCGACGTGCGTTACCAATTCGGAAGCGCCATCGCGAGCTCTCGAACGCCCTGCAACAGAAAAGCACACATTAGAACAAATTTCTTAGATAACACCCAAAAACTTTCCAAATTTGCATTTTTAAACTTCAAAAATTTATTAAAATTTCAGTTTTAGTCTCAGGACAATTTCAATTGCACAGCGAGGGTCGCTGCGCGGGCGCGCGTCGATCGCCACCCCGAAAACGCCCAAATTCGACAAAAAATTTTTCATCCTTTCGTAAAAAGTCGATGTAAGGCATCGAATTTCTCCATACATTGTCGATTTTGGTAGAACCTAAGTACGTATATTGTAGACTGTAGTGCCCCTACCGCGACGTGCGTTACCAATTCGGAAGCGCCATCGCGAGCTCTCGAACGCCCTGCAACAGAAAAGCACACATTAGAACAAATTTCTTAGATAACACCCAAAAACTTTCCAAATTTGCATTTTTAAACTTCAAAAATTTATTAAAATTTCAGTTTTAGTCTCAGGACAATTTCAATTGCACAGCGAGGGTCGCTGCGCGGGCGCGCGTCGATCGCCACCCCGAAAACGCCCAAATTCGACAAAAAATTTTTCATCCTTTCGTAAAAAGTCGATGTAAGGCATCGAATTTCTCCATACATTGTCGATTTTGGTAGAACCTAAGTACGTATATTGTAGACTGTAGTGCCCCTACCGCGACGTGCGTTACCAATTCGGAAGCGCCATCGCGAGCTCTCGAACGCCCTGCAACAGAAAAGCACACATTAGAACAAATTTCTTAGATAACACCCAAAAACTTTCCAAATTTGCATTTTTAAACTTCAAAAATTTATTAAAATTTCAGTTTTAGTCTCAGGACAATTTCAATTGCACAGCGAGGGTCGCTGCGCGGGCGCGCGTCGATCGCCACCCCGAAAACGCCCAAATTCGACAAAAAATTTTTCATCCTTTCGTAAAAAGTCGATGTAAGGCATCGAATTTCTCCATACATTGTCGATTTTGGTAGAACCTAAGTACGTATATTGTAGACTGTAGTGCCCCTACCGCGACGTGCGTTACCAATTCGGAAGCGCCATCGCGAGCTCTCGAACGCCCTGCAACAGAAAAGCACACATTAGAACAAATTTCTTAGATAACACCCAAAAACTTTCCAAATTTGCATTTTTAAACTTCAAAAATTTATTAAAATTTCAGTTTTAGTCTCAGGACAATTTCAATTGCACAGCGAGGGTCGCTGCGCGGGCGCGCGTCGATCGCCACCCCGAAAACGCCCAAATTCGACAAAAAATTTTTCATCCTTTCGTAAAAAGTCGATGTAAGGCATCGAATTTCTCCATACATTGTCGATTTTGGTAGAACCTAAGTACGTATATTGTAGACTGTAGTGCCCCTACCGCGACGTGCGTTACCAATTCGGAAGCGCCATCGCGAGCTCTCGAACGCCCTGCAACAGAAAAGCACACATTAGAACAAATTTCTTAGATAACACCCAAAAACTTTCCAAATTTGCATTTTTAAACTTCAAAAATTTATTAAAATTTCAGTTTTAGTCTCAGGACAATTTCAATTGCACAGCGAGGGTCGCTGCGCGGGCGCGCGTCGATCGCCACCCCGAAAACGCCCAAATTCGACAAAAAATTTTTCATCCTTTCGTAAAAAGTCGATGTAAGGCATCGAATTTCTCCATACATTGTCGATTTTGGTAGAACCTAAGTACGTATATTGTAGACTGTAGTGCCCCTACCGCGACGTGCGTTACCAATTCGGAAGCGCCATCGCGAGCTCTCGAACGCCCTGCAACAGAAAAGCACACATTAGAACAAATTTCTTAGATAACACCCAAAAACTTTCCAAATTTGCATTTTTAAACTTCAAAAATTTATTAAAATTTCAGTTTTAGTCTCAGGACAATTTCAATTGCACAGCGAGGGTCGCTGCGCGGGCGCGCGTCGATCGCCACCCCGAAAACGCCCAAATTCGACAAAAAATTTTTCATCCTTTCGTAAAAAGTCGATGTAAGGCATCGAATTTCTCCATACATTGTCGATTTTGGTAGAACCTAAGTACGTATATTGTAGACTGTAGTGCCCCTACCGCGACGTGCGTTACCAATTCGGAAGCGCCATCGCGAGCTCTCGAACGCCCTGCAACAGAAAAGCACACATTAGAACAAATTTCTTAGATAACACCCAAAAACTTTCCAAATTTGCATTTTTAAACTTCAAAAATTTATTAAAATTTCAGTTTTAGTCTCAGGACAATTTCAATTGCACAGCGAGGGTCGCTGCGCGGGCGCGCGTCGATCGCCACCCCGAAAACGCCCAAATTCGACAAAAAATTTTTCATCCTTTCGTAAAAAGTCGATGTAAGGCATCGAATTTCTCCATACATTGTCGATTTTGGTAGAACCTAAGTACGTATATTGTAGACTGTAGTGCCCCTACCGCGACGTGCGTTACCAATTCGGAAGCGCCATCGCGAGCTCTCGAACGCCCTGCAACAGAAAAGCACACATTAGAACAAATTTCTTAGATAACACCCAAAAACTTTCCAAATTTGCATTTTTAAACTTCAAAAATTTATTAAAATTTCAGTTTTAGTCTCAGGACAATTTCAATTGCACAGCGAGGGTCGCTGCGCGGGCGCGCGTCGATCGCCACCCCGAAAACGCCCAAATTCGACAAAAAATTTTTCATCCTTTCGTAAAAAGTCGATGTAAGGCATCGAATTTCTCCATACATTGTCGATTTTGGTAGAACCTAAGTACGTATATTGTAGACTGTAGTGCCCCTACCGCGACGTGCGTTACCAATTCGGAAGCGCCATCGCGAGCTCTCGAACGCCCTGCAACAGAAAAGCACACATTAGAACAAATTTCTTAGATAACACCCAAAAACTTTCCAAATTTGCATTTTTAAACTTCAAAAATTTATTAAAATTTCAGTTTTAGTCTCAGGACAATTTCAATTGCACAGCGAGGGTCGCTGCGCGGGCGCGCGTCGATCGCCACCCCGAAAACGCCCAAATTCGACAAAAAATTTTTCATCCTTTCGTAAAAAGTCGATGTAAGGCATCGAATTTCTCCATACATTGTCGATTTTGGTAGAACCTAAGTACGTATATTGTAGACTGTAGTGCCCCTACCGCGACGTGCGTTACCAATTCGGAAGCGCCATCGCGAGCTCTCGAACGCCCTGCAACAGAAAAGCACACATTAGAACAAATTTCTTAGATAACACCCAAAAACTTTCCAAATTTGCATTTTTAAACTTCAAAAATTTATTAAAATTTCAGTTTTAGTCTCAGGACAATTTCAATTGCACAGCGAGGGTCGCTGCGCGGGCGCGCGTCGATCGCCACCCCGAAAACGCCCAAATTCGACAAAAAATTTTTCATCCTTTCGTAAAAAGTCGATGTAAGGCATCGAATTTCTCCATACATTGTCGATTTTGGTAGAACCTAAGTACGTATATTGTAGACTGTAGTGCCCCTACCGCGACGTGCGTTACCAATTCGGAAGCGCCATCGCGAGCTCTCGAACGCCCTGCAACAGAAAAGCACACATTAGAACAAATTTCTTAGATAACACCCAAAAACTTTCCAAATTTGCATTTTTAAACTTCAAAAATTTATTAAAATTTCAGTTTTAGTCTCAGGACAATTTCAATTGCACAGCGAGGGTCGCTGCGCGGGCGCGCGTCGATCGCCACCCCGAAAACGCCCAAATTCGACAAAAAATTTTTCATCCTTTCGTAAAAAGTCGATGTAAGGCATCGAATTTCTCCATACATTGTCGATTTTGGTAGAACCTAAGTACGTATATTGTAGACTGTAGTGCCCCTACCGCGACGTGCGTTACCAATTCGGAAGCGCCATCGCGAGCTCTCGAACGCCCTGCAACAGAAAAGCACACATTAGAACAAATTTCTTAGATAACACCCAAAAACTTTCCAAATTTGCATTTTTAAACTTCAAAAATTTATTAAAATTTCAGTTTTAGTCTCAGGACAATTTCAATTGCACAGCGAGGGTCGCTGCGCGGGCGCGCGTCGATCGCCACCCCGAAAACGCCCAAATTCGACAAAAAATTTTTCATCCTTTCGTAAAAAGTCGATGTAAGGCATCGAATTTCTCCATACATTGTCGATTTTGGTAGAACCTAAGTACGTATATTGTAGACTGTAGTGCCCCTACCGCGACGTGCGTTACCAATTCGGAAGCGCCATCGCGAGCTCTCGAACGCCCTGCAACAGAAAAGCACACATTAGAACAAATTTCTTAGATAACACCCAAAAACTTTCCAAATTTGCATTTTTAAACTTCAAAAATTTATTAAAATTTCAGTTTTAGTCTCAGGACAATTTCAATTGCACAGCGAGGGTCGCTGCGCGGGCGCGCGTCGATCGCCACCCCGAAAACGCCCAAATTCGACAAAAAATTTTTCATCCTTTCGTAAAAAGTCGATGTAAGGCATCGAATTTCTCCATACATTGTCGATTTTGGTAGAACCTAAGTACGTATATTGTAGACTGTAGTGCCCCTACCGCGACGTGCGTTACCAATTCGGAAGCGCCATCGCGAGCTCTCGAACGCCCTGCAACAGAAAAGCACACATTAGAACAAATTTCTTAGATAACACCCAAAAACTTTCCAAATTTGCATTTTTAAACTTCAAAAATTTATTAAAATTTCAGTTTTAGTCTCAGGACAATTTTAATTGCACAGCGAGGGTCGCTGCGCGGGCGCGCGTCGATCGCCACCCCGAAAACGCCCAAATTCGACAAAAAATTTTTCATCCTTTCGTAAAAAGTCGATGTAAGGCATCGAATTTCTCCATACATTGTCGATTTTGGTAGAACCTAAGTACGTATATTGTAGACTGTAGTGCCCCTACCGCGACGTGCGTTACCAATTCGGAAGCGCCATCGCGAGCTCTCGAACGCCCTGCAACAGAAAAGCACACATTAGAACAAATTTCTTAGATAACACCCAAAAACTTTCCAAATTTGCATTTTTAAACTTCAAAAATTTATTAAAATTTCAGTTTTAGTCTCAGGACAATTTCAATTGCACAGCGAGGGTCGCTGCGCGGGCGCGCGTCGATCGCCACCCCGAAAACGCCCAAATTCGACAAAAAATTTTTCATCCTTTCGTAAAAAGTCGATGTAAGGCATCGAATTTCTCCATACATTGTCGATTTTGGTAGAACCTAAGTACGTATATTGTAGACTGTAGTGCCCCTACCGCGACGTGCGTTACCAATTCGGAAGCGCCATCGCGAGCTCTCGAACGCCCTGCAACAGAAAAGCACACATTAGAACAAATTTCTTAGATAACACCCAAAAACTTTCCAAATTTGCATTTTTAAACTTCAAAAATTTATTAAAATTTCAGTTTTAGTCTCAGGACAATTTCAATTGCACAGCGAGGGTCGCTGCGCGGGCGCGCGTCGATCGCCACCCCGAAAACGCCCAAATTCGACAAAAAATTTGCCCACCCGTCCCACCCAGTATCGTTGACAGTAAGAAATTGAAGTTTGCAGTGGGACAGGACACGAATTATTTTTAATTATTTTGACTTTTTGACATTTATTAGATTATAAATAAGGCGTGACTTTCTGATTTGGATAAGCTATTTGACGCCATTCTAGGCCATCTAGAATAGCTTTTATCGTACTTTGACTAATTTTATTTAATTATAATTTGACCGCCTTAATAGGTTAATATCTGACCTAGCTTAGACTAGAGTAAAAATATAAAACTTATACAAACTTAATTTTTAAAAATAGATATTAAAATATTGACGTTTACGCTGAAATATTTGTAGATTATATTAGAAATACTTTTGTTTGTGAATTATTTTAAAATAAACATACATTTTTATTAAATTTTTGTATTTACAACTTTTACAAATTTAGAATTTTAATATTAAATCGTGTATATTGATAAGATGGTGTTTGGAATTCGTACCCCGGCACAGGCAAGGACAGGTGCCGGCAGTAGCGGCTCGGTTTCTCAGGAACCTCAAATATCCCCTGTCCGATCAGAAAATGTCAATAAGACAATGACGATCGAATCTTCTGTCACCCTTGAAGCAAGTTCAAGCGTAAGACGCAGCATTGGTGAGTGGGAGGCCGGAAAGACCGAAGCGCGAGCGAAGGTCCTACGGACCCCCCCGCAAAAATCAATAACAAACAGAAGACCATCGGTAGAGCCTGAACTACAAAAAGCTAGACCAAAAACTCTCCCACAAACAGCTACCATTTCTCCCCAGAAATACCTGGACAGAATGACGGAGGCTAGAGCCTGTGTAACGAAGGCGAAGATGAACCTCGAAAAATCTCGCAACACAAAGACGGAGATAAAAGTGGAGGTCATCAAAGCGGTAGACAGGCTCTACCAACTAATCAAAGAGTCGGATAGCATAAAAAGACAGGAGAAAAAGCAAGGTAAAAAACCCGAAGAGGAAACGAAGGAAGAGACCAAACCACAAACAGAAACTAGCATAATAGATAGCGGACTAATGAAGATATTGGCAGAACATGCAAAACTGTTATCAGAGAGCAACGCCAAAATAGACAACCTCAAAGAGTCCTTAGACAAAAATCAAGAGTTCCAGGAGAGGTTAACCTATGCGAGTGTAGCGGCCAGCCAGCCCAGCAGGCAGCCGATCGGGCAAGCAGCTTTGCACTCTATGGTTGTCTCTTCCAAGGACGAAAATGAAACGGGTGAAGAGGTTCTAAATCGGATCAGGGAGGCAGTAAATGCGAAGGAAGGGGGGATCAAGGTCGACAGAGTACGAAAGGCGAAAGATAGGAAGGTAATCGTGGGTTGTAGGACTGAGGAGGAGAGGCAGAGAGTGAAAGAGAGACTACAAAAGGTAGAGTCGCACCTCAGAGTTGAGGAGGTGAAGAACAAGGATCCTCTTCTGATTCTAAGGGATGTTCTGAGTTACAACAGAGACGAAGACATCCTGAGCGCCCTTAGAAAACAGAATGGAGGCCTGTTCAAAGACCTCAACAAGGAAGACAACAGAGCAGAGGTGCGATACAGAAGGAAGACGAGGAACCCACAAACATGCCACATCGTACTCAGAGTCTCCCCAAAAATTTGGATGATACTGACTGATGCACGTGAAGTCCATATTGACCTGCAAAGGATAAAAGTGGCCGACCAGTCGCCACTAGTGCAGTGTTCGCTTTGCTTGGGCTATGGCCATGGCAGGCGATTCTGTAAGGACACAGTGGAAAAGTGCAGCCACTGTGGAGGTCCCCACATGAAGTCCGACTGTACCGAATGGCTCTCAGGTGGGACGCCTTCTTGCTGCAACTGCAAACACTCCAAGCTGGACGAGCATGACCACAATGCGTTCAGCCAGGAGTGTGCAGTAAGAAGGAAGTGGGACGCGCTGGCTCGAGCCACTGTTGCGTATTGCTGAGGGCGACTCGAGCAGCATTACAGCAACACACGAAGGCACCTCAACCGGAGCGACACAGTACCTTGCAATCACCACAGGAGGACACTCAAGAACATCTTTGGCGTTGATCCTGATCAACGCCAAGAACAGCTGGTTGGGTAGACTAAATGCAGACTTCGGGGGGGACGATAAGTCGACTGCCTTTGAGGAGAGGAATTTGCAGGTTCTCAACAACGACGAAGCTAGTAAGGTGAACAAAACGGCCTGTACCGTGGATATTGTCACCACGCTGGAACTGATGCAGAAATACAAGGTTAGAGTCGCAATAGCGGGTTTGGACCACAACGGCATTATACTGAAAATTGGTAAAGAAAATCGAAGCGGGTTTCTTGAGAAACTCGGCCAATTTAAAAATGATTACATACCTGCCTTGCCGTGGTGGTCCAAAAAGATCGCTCACCTGAAAGGTAAAGTCTTCATTAAGAAACGCATAGTCCAATGTGCAGCGCCTGCCCGTCGAGCAGAAATTGGTGAAGAGAACATGCAAATAACAGAGGAACATGAGAGTGTAACGCTGAAACCGGAAGACAAGGAGGAGATTGGCAGTGGAGATCACCAGCACATAAAAAAGGCCAACCAAGTAAACTGTTGGAGGCATGATAATTATCATGACACAACGTTTACCCCTGAAGAGGCAAAGATTGCGGTGCAAAACTCCAACCCCATTGTAAATTGTCCTCATTTCCGGAAAGAAGATACAAAGCGAAACAATATACAATTTTGGGCATAGTAACATATAGGATCATATCTTGCTATCTGGATTAGTGACACGTAATCTTGCTGAGTATATATATTATAAGAATATATGACATCAGCAAATAAAATTTATGTTAAAATCTAAGATGTTTAAGAAATGAAATACCAGAATATATGTTAGTAATTGTCAAAATATAAGATAGAATGTAAAGGAAAAAAATGAAAACCATAGGATTTAGAAACAATTTTGAAAAATAGATGAAATAAAACACATAATAACAAAGACTCTGATCATGTTAGAGGGAGCCGCTACTACAAAAAAAAAAAAAAAAAAAAAAAAAAAAAAACCTAACCTAACCTAACCTAACCTAACCTAACCTAACCTAACCTAACCTAACCTAACCTAACCTAACCTAACCTAACCTAACCTAACCTAACCTAACCTAACCTAACCTAACCTAACCTAACCTAACCTAACCTAACCTAACCTAACCTAACCTAACCTAACCTAACCTAACCTAACCTAACCTAACCTAACCTAACCTAACCCAGTCGCACTCTGTCCGTCAGTGCAAGCGCCAAGCTTTTAAAGTGCTCCGCGCCTCAAAAATCGGCAAAAATAGTAAAGTTTCGCAAATCGTGCAGTGATACAAGTGAAAGTGTGCGCCAACACCTGCGCCACGTGATAGTGCAAAAAGTTTCGGAATCGGATTGTTTTTCACTGGGGAGGATCCAGAGGACCTGGAGCTTTTCTGACACCAGCACGACGTGAGCGCAGACGAGCGCTACCAGGGGACCCCTCGATCACCGAAATCCAATCAGCCGCCACGAAGATTTCAGCTCTTCAAAAGATCCAGAGGACCTGGAGCTTTTCTGACACCAGCACGACGTGAGCGCAGACGAGCGCTACCAGGGGACACCTCGATCACCGAAAACCAACCAGCCGCCACGAAGATTTCAGCTCTTCAAAAGTCAGTAAATTCAACTTCATCTTTAAATTCTTTTAACTTCTAAACAAGATCTGTAACGATATACTTTTTGGACACTATACAGTTACACATATCGTTACAAACAAGTGTACAAATTTTTGGCATTTTCTATGCAACAGTTTTCAAGATATCGATTTTAGAGCGTCCAACCAAACATAACCTCTAAAAAGTAGTGACGTCTTTGGTTGGAAAAATCGCCTAAAATCGCATCCATCCGACAGCGGCTGACAGCGGACGGTGACGACAGTACCTACCTGGTGATTTTAGGAACTTTTGGCCCCATTCTGAGACACTTTAACCTAACCTAACCTAACCTAACCTAACCCAGTCGCACTCTGTCCGTCAGTGCAAGCGCCAAGCTTTTAAAGTGCTCCGCGCCTCAAAAATCGGCAAAAATAGTAAAGTTTCGCAAATCGTGCAGTGATACAAGTGAAAGTGTGCGCCAACACCTGCGCCACGTGATAGTGCAAAAAGTTTCGGAATCGGATTGTTTTTCACTGATTGACAGTGAAAAACCCGATTTTTCGCTTCCCGAAAAAGTTTCAACTAAATACGCTGCACGATTATCAGCGACGACCTACATTTTTTATACTACACGTCGACGCCCCTTGGAGGACACTATAACTTGGCTGAGTCCCGGATTTTTCCTGGTTGAACTCGCCGAGTTATACCTAAAACCACCAATACACGTGTATACGTGTTCCAGGATCCAGAGGACCTGGAGCTTTTCTGACACCAGCACGACGTGAGCGCAGACGAGCGCTACCAGGGGACCCCTCGATCACCGAAATCCAATCAGCCGCCACGAAGATTTCAGCTCTTCAAAAGATCCAGAGGACCTGGAGCTTTTCTGACACCAGCACGACGTGAGCGCAGACGAGCGCTACCAGGGGACACCTCGATCACCGAAAACCAACCAGCCGCCACGAAGATTTCAGCTCTTCAAAAGTCAGTAAATTCAACTTCATCTTTAAATTCTTTTAACTTCTAAACAAGATCTGTAACGATATACTTTTTGGACACTATACAGTTACACATATCGTTACAAACAAGTGTACAAATTTTTGGCATTTTCTATGCAACAGTTTTCAAGATATCGATTTTAGAGCGTCCAACCAAACATAACCTCTAAAAAGTAGTGACGTCTTTGGTTGGAAAAATCGCCTAAAATCGCATCCATCCGACAGCGGCTGACAGCGGACGGTGACGACAGTACCTACCTGGTGATTTTAGGAACTTTTGGCCCCATTCTGAGACACTTTTTGGAAAAATCAACACGTAACCGGGCTTAGTAATATTTTAATAAATTGCATCATCTTTTTGCACCCGGCTTTTAGGTTCAAATTTCAGCCCCCAGCCCCCGACAGATCTGGACGTTTCTCGAACTGTCTGGAACCTTCGATTGCGACAAGTAGTTTGTCAACTATTTTAGCGTGTCATCGAAGGTTCTCGAAAAACATCATCATCATCAGCTCGAGAAATAATCATCATCATTAGCCTAAATTATTATCATCATCAGCTCGGATAATAATCATCATCATCAGCTTGAATTATCATCATCAGCTGATAGGCCGTCCAGATTGCTATTGGGCTTTTAAGGGGCTGGAACTCCCCCCTCCTCTGACAAAGGTGGCCTAGAAACGACTTTACTCCGCATCTAGGTGACCTAGGACGAAAAGTAGTATAAATTCAAAAATTTTTTTTTTTTTTTTTTTTTTTTTTTTTTTTGGAAATTGGTCGTCGCAGACGGAGCTACCACTTGGTAGAGCCGGGGTACAAAATAATACGTGTTGATTTGAAGTGCGACTGTGATATATAGGTTAAGTTTTTATGACACTGCAGTCGTCCAAGTGGCGCTTTGTCCACGTTCTTTTTCGACCATTGGAACGACTGCAGTCACGATAAAATATATTTTTATATTTTAAAAAATTGTTTTATACCTTTAAGGTTTTAAATTTGTACATTTATTTTAATTTTGTGTCCAGTTGACGCCTTTACACGCAACTGGACCTTTTGACTTTCCGAACTTTTTCGGATTGCCTCTTTTATCTTGACGACTTTTTAATTTTTATAATTTTATTTTATAATTTTATTTTAGAGAGTAATCTAACTGAGATTACTCTACCTGACTGCGTGTCGCGTATAAAGTCACAATTTTACTTGTGTAATAAAAATAGCAATAGGAACCTCGTGCCACCCCGACTGGCTTGCGCCCATCCCACTGTTTTTTATTTTATTAATTGCCATAATTGAATACTTTTTATATATTTATACAACTTTTACAAATTTACTTTTTAAATAATTAATTTTAATTCCATCCCTGCTCGTAGAAGCCCTACCAAACCATGTTCGGATTTAGAACACCAGCCAAGTCAACCATGGACGCAGACCCCCAAGGAGGAGTAGCCGGAGCCCTACCAGCGACATCGGGCGTGAGGAAGAGTATCGGGGAATGGGAGGTGGTGGGCAAACAAGCCCCCAAAAAGCCCAACCTGACGCCTCCTCAAGCTCCTTCCGGGGCTGAACCCCCAAAGCCAAAACCGGCAGCCCGTAGGCTGTCGGCAGAAGCAACAGGGGGCCTAGCCAAACCGGAGAGCACTAAACGCTCGGAAAAGCTAGCAGAAGCAAGAGGCTGCCTGACCAAGGTGAAACTGCACATCAGCAGCTCGAGAAACCTCAAGACGGAGATAAAGAACGGAGTTATCGAAGCCGTCGAGCGCCTCTACCAACTGGCGAAAGAGGGATTCGCAGCTGGTGTGCAGAGACACAGAGTCGAAAGCGATAAGTGCACAGAGAAAGAGATCCACCTGGAAAAGGAAAAGGGGAAAGATGACGGAACGCACGCACTGGCGAAAACGATCGAGGAGCACATGAAGCTTCTGAAGGAGAACAGCCAACGTATGGAAGACCTGAAGCAGACCCTCGAAAGGAAGACGTACGCCAGTGCAGTAGCAGCCCCCCCCAAGAGGCACTTCGCAGAGCAGACCGCGCTACACTCGGTAGTGGTAACGGCAAAGGATGAGACGGAAACTGGGGAGAATGTTTTAGACAGAATTAGGAAAGCAGTGAAAGCAAAGGAAGGGGGAGTAGAAGTAGAGAGAATTAGAAAAGCAAAAGATAGAAAAGTGATAGTGGCATGCAGGACCGAAGAAGAAAGGCAGAAAATTAAAGCTAGGTTAACCCAGGCCACAGAATTACAGGTGGAGGAAATCAAGAACAAGGATCCCTTAGTGATCCTCAGAGATGTACTCCAGTACAATAGTGACGAGGAAGTGCTGAGGGCACTAAGGAATCAGAACAAGAACTTGTTCATAGGGTTAACCAAGGAAAGTGGAAAATGCGACATAGCCTATAAAAAGAGGACGAGGAACCCGCACACCAGCCACGTAGTAATGAGGGTCTCCCCTAAACTGTGGCAGCGCATGGTCGAGGCCGAGACGGTGCACATTGACCTGCAGCGAGTACGAGTGGCGGACCAATCGCCACTCGTTCAATGCTCGCTCTGTCTCGGTTACGGCCACAGTCGGCGTTTCTGTAAAGAAACGACCGAAAAGTGCAGCCACTGTGGAGGCGCCCATATGAAGGCTCAGTGCGCGGACTTGCTGGCAAACCTGCCGCCTGCATGTTGCAACTGCGTCCATGCTAAGCAAACCAGGACGGACCATAACGCCTTCAGCAACGAATGCGCTATAAGGCGGAAGTGGGACACACTGGCTAGGTCAGCTGTAGCCTACTGCTAAGGTGGTCTCAAGGTTAACACAGGTCCAAAATAGCGATAAGCCATACCTCGTCGCCCAGGCTAATCTCCAACGTAAAGAACTGGCCACGGCGGACTTGATGCTTGAGGCGTACAATAGGAGGGTGGCTTTCGCTCTGTTGCAGGAACCGTATGTTGGGGGTAGGGGTAGAATGGGGAACTACAGGGGTGTGAGAATTTTCCAGAGCACAAACCAAGGTGATGGTACCGTCAAAGCGGCAATCGCAGTCTTTGACAGCGAGCTTGACGTGATACAATGCCCTAACTTTACCACAAATAACATCGTTGTGGTAAAGATTAGAACAAGTGCCTGGGAAATTGTAGTGACCTCATTCTACTTCGAACCTAAACCGACACCTATTGAGCCGTACTTGCAGCAGTTAACCAAGATTGGACAAACTTTCCGCCATAAGTTATTATTAGGAGGCGATACAAACGCCAAAAACGTATGGTGGGGAAGCCCGACCCTTGACAGCAGAGGTGAAGACCTGGCCGGAACCCTGGAGGATATTGACTTGCAGGTGCTCAACGTAGGCGATACCCCAACATTCGACACCATCAGAGGGGATACGCGTTACACCAGCTTTGTGGACGTCACGGCCTGTACGGTGGATATGCTCGACCACGTGGACGACTGGAGAGTTGACGAGGGGATAACAACTTCCGACCACAACACCATCATTTTCAAAATTAACATAGTTAAATCTAAAGGTATTGATGTAGCTAGATCAACTCGAATTTTTAATAGTAAAAAAGCAAATTGGCCTCAATTTCATGAGAAATTAGGCCAATTGCTAGAAGATAGTAAAATAAACAAAAATACAATAGATATCATAGATAACAAAACAGATTTGGAAATAATAATAAATAAATATATTGAACACATAATAGCTACATCGAACGCAAGCATACCCAAAATTAAAATCAAAAATTTAGTTACATTTCCATGGTCGTCTGAAGAACTCGTCAGACTCAAGAAAGATGTCGCCACGAAGAAACGAAGGATTCGCTGTGCAGCGCCAATCCGCAGAGAGAAGGTGGTCACCGAGTACCTGCAAGCTAAGCAAGCTTATGAAGATGAGGCTAAAAAGGCACAGATTGCCAGTTGGAAGGGCTTCTGCGAAAAACAGGATAGGGAAAGTGTGTGGGATGGGATATATCGTGTAATAGGCAGGACGATTAAGAGGACGGAAGATCTTCCTCTGTCCAAGGAAGGCACAGTGCTAGACCAAAGGGCATCTGCCATTCTGCTGGCGGACACGTTCTACCCGGAGGACAATGAGGATACTGACAACGCAGAACATCAGCGTGTCAGGGAACTGGCCGAAATGGTAAACAGTCTGGAACATGACGAGCAACATGACCCACTGTTTACCATTGACGAACTTACTATCGCAACGGACAGTTTCAATCCGAAAAAAGCCCCGGGGGGCGATGGTCTGACAGCGGATATCTGCAAAATGATCATCGCACAGAACCCGGAAATTTTCCTAGCATTGGCAAATAAGTGCTTAACACTAGGTCACTTCCCAGAAGCTTGGAAAGAGGCCACAGTTGTGATACTCAGAAAGCCTGGGAAGACTGACTACACCAGCCCGAAGTCGTATAGACCAATCGGGCTGTTGCCAGTGCTAGGAAAGATTCTCGAGAAGATGATCATGAGCAGAGTGAAATGGCATACCATTCCGAAAATGAGCGCGCACCAGTATGGCTTTATGCCCCAGCGTAGCACCGAGGACTCCCTCTATGTCCTTCTAGGATACATTCGTGGTAAATTAGACCAGAAAAAGCTGGTAACAATGATATCGTTGGACATAGAGGGGGCTTTCGATAGCGCTTGGTGGCCCGCCATAAGGGTGCGCCTGGCTCAGGAGGGATGCCCTGTTAACATCAGAAGGGTCATCGATAGCTACCTTGAACAGAGAAAGATAAAATTGCGCTATGCGGGCGAGGAGGTGACCAAGACCACGACCAAAGGATGTGTACAAGGATCGATCGGCGGTCCTATCCTTTGGAACCTCCTCCTCGATCCTCTGCTGAAGGGTCTGGAGCAGCGTGGCGACTATTGCCAGGCTTTTGCAGATGACGTGGTGTTGGTGTTCGATGGAGACACCGCTCTTGAGGTCCAGCGACGTGCGAACGATGCCCTCGCCTATGTCCGGAATTGGGGTGTCAATAATAAGCTAATGTTTGCTCCGCACAAAACGAACGCAATGGTCATCACGCGTAAGCTTAAGTTTGACACTCCACTTCTGAGGATGGGCGATGTTGACATCGGCATGTCCACGGAAATCAAGATCCTCGGGCTGACCATTGACAACAAGCTGACATTTAATGCACACGCTTCAAATGTATGTAAGAAGGCATTAAATGTGTACAAGCAGTTGTCAAGGGCGGCCCGGGTCAGCTGGGGTCTCCATCCTGAGGTTATCCGCATCATCTACACCGCAGTTGTAGAGCCGATAACAATGTACGCCGCAAGCGCTTGGGCGTCTGCGACCAAAAAACTGGGCGTTCAAAAGCAACTGAATGCTGTCCAAAGAGGATTCGCGCAAAAGCTTTGCAAGGCCTACCGCACTGTCTCTCTCAATTCCGCACTAGTGCTGACAGGTTTGCTCCCCCTCGACCTCCGTATACAAGAGGCAGCCGCCCTGTACGAGGCGAAGAGGGGCAGACCACCGGCGATACTGGTGGACAGAGAGATAGAGCGGAAGACAGCATTCAGCGAGATTCCCCACCCAGCGGAACAAAAAGGCTTGCAATTCGTGTGCCTGGCTGACCAAAACCAAGTGGATATACACAGTAACCAACAGGTATGTATATTCACGGACGGCAGTAAGATCGACGGCAAGGTAGGGGCGGCATTGTCCTTTTGGACCAATGGCGCCGAAACCAAGAGCCTCAAGATGAAACTGCCGTCCTACGGCACGGTTTACCAGGCGGAATTGCTTGCCATTTGTAGAGCAACTGGGGAAATACTCAAACGCCCAGAAACGAGCTTTGGGATTTACAGCGATTCAAGGTCATCCTTGGAAACCGTTGTAAACTCCCACTCACTTCATCCGCTCGCCGCCGAGGCTCGTAACAATCTAAAACAGTGCGCAAACCAGAATAAACAGGTAGCACTGTTTTGGATAAAAGCCCACGCGGGATTGATAGGCAACGAGAGAGCGGATGAGTTAGCAAAGGCCGCAGCCCTTAAAGCGAAAACGAAACCTGACTATGACCGAGTACCGATATCATTCGTCAAGCGACAAATTCGTTTGTGTACGCGTGACGAATGGAACCGGAGGTATAAGTCAGGGGACACGGCGACGACTACCAAATTGTTCTTCCCCGACGCGCTCCAGGCTTTCAGTGTAGTGAGAAAAATAGAACCCGTCGGAATTTTAACTCAGGTGCTGACAGGACATGGCGGCTTCTCCGCATATTTGAATGATTATAAATGTAAGGATAGCCCGGACTGCATATGTGAGCCGGGCAAACCTGAAAGTGTACTACATGTCCTGTCAGAATGCCCTGTCTATGGCTTGGAGAGGTACGAGACAGAACACAAAATAGGATGTCTTATCACTGTAAATAATATTTGTAAGATTGTAAATGATAAAGACATCCGAGATGTTTTCATCGAATTTTGTGTTCAAGTAGCAAGTAAGGTTATAAATAAAAATAAATGTTAAATGTAAATATTTGTGTATTTGACTAAGGATAGTTTACTATACCTATGCTTTGTGACTTTATTTTTACCTTTGTATTAAAATTGTGTGTTTTTATATTAGACTAAGATTATTTGAAATAAAGAATTAACTGAAAAAATTATTTGCACACATTTCTCTGATTATGTCAGAGACGCGACACGCTGGCCGGGCCTTCGCGCCCGGTATAAAAAAAAAAAAAAAAAAAAAAAAAAAAAACCTAACCTAACCTAACCTAACCTTTTTTTTTTTTTTTTTTATTTTTTTTTTTTTTTTAACGTGAGGGAATACATTTACATACCCACTGCCCGCACGCCCACAGGGAGGCGCACGAGGTGTGTCGGGCTCGGCACCAACTACTCCCATAGCAGCAAGTAACCCCTACCGACTAAACCCTCACGATGCTCCTCTCGCCTCTGCTGGGACCGCGGGAACACTTTCGCACTCGCCCACAGTACCCAGCAGGCGCCGGTCCTTTCGGACCCCACCTCGGTTAAGAACGAAGGCAGATTAACTACCTTCGTCCCACACCAAATGAAGCGGCGCGCGGAAGCACCGCGCGCGCCACCTCGAAGCGTCTGGGCGTTGGGCTCCCCTGCACCCGCCACCCAGGCCTCTGGGAACCGAAAAAGAAACGAAAGGGCGGAGATCTTACGCTTCCCTTTCGGTTGCCGACTCTCGGATCAGAGGTGTACCCCGCCGTGAAACGGGATACCTCTCCGACGCCGTCCGAGTGGCGGTGGAATCCACTCGGCGGTTCCCTTAAGGACCACAACGGGGCTCGCAGAAGGGAACCTCGGCTCGTCTTATCTTCTCGTTCGACAGCGTAGTCTGTGAGGCCCTACGCTGCCCAACAAGATCCCTCCACAGCACGCAACACTTGAGCCAGGCTACACCTGAACCTTGTTCAGGGGTGTCCCGGGGAGGTCTCAAGGTCGCGTGCCGGTACCCACCGGCCGAGTGGGAAAATGTCCCACTCGGCGGTCCCCTTCCGGACCACAACTGGGCTCACAGAATGGGACCTGGCAGTTATCACTCCGACTCATTCAACAGCAATAATGGCTTATATGCTGTTGAACGAGGCTCCTTCTCACACTCCGACACTCAAATGCAGAGAAGTTTCGAAACCCTCTGCACCCGAGGTCTCCAGCAGCGGACCGACACAATCCATCCCATTCGCCAGCAAAAGCATCACCTTTGCTGGCGAACAGGACCCTCCACAATACACCGACACTCAGATGCAAGCGAGAATTACTTCTCGCTTCCACCCGAGGTCCCACCTCCAGGGCTTCTAGGCGGCCTCGCAAAGAAGCCCTCCCCCTCTTGAGGCTCCAGCCCTCAGCAAATAAAATCCCATATAGAGAAGTTATCAACTCAAGGCCTTTACCTCCCTCCCCCGCAAGGCTACTAGCTCTCGGCTAACAATATCCCACAAGGAAAAATTATTAACCGAAAATGTTCACCCTGCAATCTGGCAACCGCCAGACCCACCGCGGTGCTCATCTCTGAGCCCGCCCTTACCTGCTCATCCGTGCCCTTTGCTACATATCAAAGGGACACGAAGAGCAAGCCACCGTTCCAGACCTTTCGCTAACTATCAACAAGATCCCACGGGGAGAAGTTGTTGACAGTTACCCAGGATGCACCGACACGTATTGCTACTGTTTCCCCCGAACGTATCCAGAAAGAACCAGTAGCAACCGGTTCACGAGGAGGTATTCTGGACTGGCACCCCAACCTAACCTAACCTAACCTAACCTAACCTAACCTAACCTAACCTAACCTAACCGGAGAAGCCTTCTCCGGCTTCCTGGCGGCTTCTCCGCATATTTGAATGATTATAAGTGTAAGGATAGCCCGGACTGTATATGTGAGCCGGGCAAACTTGAAAATGTATTACATGTCCTGTCAGAATGCCCTGTCTATGGCTTGGAGAGGTACGAGGCAGAACACAAAATAGGATGTCTTATAACTGTGAATAATATTTGTAAGATTGTAAATGACAAAGACATCCGAGATGTTTTCATCGAATTTTGTGTTCATGTAGCAAGTAAGGTTATAAATAAGAATAAATGATATATGTACATATCTGTGATTATAAATGTGTATTGACGTAGGATAGTTTTTACTAGACCTATATGATGTGACTTTATTTTTATCTTTGTATAATAATTGTGTGTTTTTAGACTAAGATTATTTGAAATAAAGATATTACTGAAAAAATTATTTTGCACACAATTCTCTGATCATGTCAGAGACGCGACACGCTGGCCGGGCCTTCGCGCCCGGTATAAAAAAAAAAAAAAAAACAACCTAACCTAACCTAACCTAACCTAACCTAACCTAACCTAACCTAACCTAACCCGGAGAATAATAATAGAATTAATAGAATGTAGTACGGAAGAATCAAACAAAAGCGTGAAAGAATGAAAGTCAGATAAGAAAAGGCTCCAATCATGTTGGAGGTATAATATGTATAAAAAAAAAAATAAAAACCCTAACCTAACCTAACCTTTTTTTTTTTTTTTTTTTTTTTTTACATGTGGAAATACATTTTACGTACCGTCCCGCCGCGTCAGGGGAGACACGACGGGGTGTGTCGGGCTCGACACCAACTACTCCCACAGCAGCCGGTGCCCCTACCGACTAAAACCACACGATGCTCCACGGGACGCCATTGTTGCCAGGGCCGAGGGAACACTTTCGAACTCACTTGCACAGCCCTGGCGGCGCTGGCCCTTCTTAGGGCCCCAATCCCGTTTGAGAGGCGAAGTTGGAGTTCTTCGCCTCTATCTCCATGAGAGGCGCGCGGGAACACTGCGCGCACCACCTCGCGAGGCCTGTCTAGCGACGGCGGTGTCCCCTGAGACCGCCGTCAGACCTCGGTTATGGGGGGTGAAGGAGGGCGTAGAGTCTCCTCCGCCGCCCTGCTCTACGTTGGCGGATCGGGAGGTTCGATACGATCTCCCGCTCCCTTTCCGCCACCTCCTTCAGCGTCATCACCTCCTCTACGAAGGCGATGCCCGCGTCCCATGACGTCTCGCTATCCAGCATGGCTTTCACCAGAGCCGGAAGCGACACGTCGGCCCCCACTACTGCGGTGAGTTCACAGCGCTGCTGGGCCCAAGCCGGGCATGTTTCCAGCGTGTGCTGCGCCGTGTCCTCCCCGCAGTCACAATGGTGGCACTCGGTCGTCGGTTCCCTTCCGGCTATTCTGCACAGGTACTTGCCAAAACACCCGTGGCCCGAAAGCACCTGCACTAGTCGGAAGGTAAGCGACCCGTGTGCCCTGTCCACCCAGTCTTCCAGTACCGGGCGGACTGCCTCCACAGTCCAGCTGCCGGCTCGTGGTTGAGCCAACCGCTCCCTCCATTTCCCCAGCATGGACTGTCGGGCGTGGAACCTCCACACTTCGACCTCCCTCGGCGCGGGGCGCTCGCCTCGGAGGCGGAGCTCCATACGCCAATTGTACATCGACGCATAGTACTCCGCCTCTAGATCCCACGGAGGGGATCCCGCCAGCACGCACGCCGCTTCGAACGAAATGGTGCGGTAGCCACGGATCACCCCGACGGCCATCACCCTTTGAGATCTCCTCAAGAGGGCGATGGATTTCTCCGTCAGGGCTTCCTCCCAAATGGGAGCGCCGTACATCGCCATTGACCGCAACCTAACCTAACCTTTTTTTTTTTTTTTTTTTTTACGTGTGGAAATACATTTTACGTACCGTCCCGCCGCGCCAGGGGAGACACGACGGGGTGTGTCGGGCTCGACACCAACTACTCCCACAGCAGCCGATGCCCCTACCGACTAAAACCACACGATGCTCCACGGGACGCCATTGTTGCCAGGGCCGAGGGAACACTTTCGAACTCACTTGCACAGCCCTGGCGGCGCTGGCCCTTCGCAGGGCCCCAATCCCGTTTGAGAGGCGAAGTTGGAGTTCTTTGCCTCTATCTCCTTGAGAGGCGCGCGGGAACACTGCGCGCACCACCTCGCGAGGCCTGTCTAACGACGGCGGTGTCCCCTGAGACCGCCGTCAGACCTCGGTTATGGGGGGTGAAGGAGGGCGTAGAGTCTCCTCCGCCGCCCTGCTCTCCGTTGGCGGATCGGAAGGTTTGATGCGATCTCCCGCTCCCTTTCCGCCACCTCCTTCAGCGTCATCACCTCCTCTACGAAGGCGATGCCCGCGTCCCATGACGTCTCGCTATCCAGCATGGCTTTCACCAGAGCCGGAAGCGACACGTCGGCCCCCACTACTGCGGTGAGTTCACAGCGCTGCTGGGCCCAAGCCGGGCATGTTTCCAGCGTGTGCTGCGCCGTGTCCTCCCCGCAGTCACAATGGTGGCACTCGGTCGTCGGTTCCCTTCCGGCTATTCTGCACAGGTACTTGCCAAAGCAGCCATGGCCCGAAAGCACCTGCACTAGTCGGAAGGTGAGCGACCCGTGTGCCCTGTCCACCCAGTCTTCCAGTACTGGGCGGACCGCCTCCACAGTCCAGCTGCCGGCTCGTGGCTGAGCCAGCCGCTCCCTCCATTTCCCCAGCATGGACTGTCGGGCGTGGAACCTCCACACTTCGACCTCCCTCGGCGCGGGGCGCTCGCCTCGGAGGCGGAGCTCCATACGCCAATTGTACATCGACGCATAGTACTCCGCCTCTAGATCCCACGGAGGGGATCCCGCCAGCACGCACGCCGCTTCGAACGAAATGGTGCGGTAGCCACGGATCACCCCGACGGCCATCACCCTTTGAGATCTCCTCAAGAGGGCGATGGATTTCTCCGTCAGGGCTTCCTCCCAGATGGGAGCGCCGTACATCGCCATTGACCGCACCACTCCGAGATACAAGCGGCGGCTACTCGCCTTGGGCCCCCCGAGGTTGGGCAGCAACCGCTTCAAAGCAGTCGCCGCACTCAACAGTCGAGGGGCCATGCGCCTGAAGTGCGCCTGGAAGTTCCACCTTGCATCGAGGACGAGGCCGAGATATTTCATCTCGGCCCCGACCTCGATGCGCGTGTCGCCGACAACGATATGGGACCCCCGCGGCGGGGCTCGTCTCGGACCGTGAAAGCACACAGCCTCCGACTTGCCAAGCGCCACGCGGAGTCCCAGCGCACCAATCCTGTCGACAACCGACGCTACAGTCACTGTGGCTAGACGGGCAGCCACCTCAAAAGTCTCCCCCCGGGCCATCACGAGCGTGTCGTCTGCGTAGCAGATCACGCCGGCGCCCGGATCGAGATTTCCCCTCAGCACCCAGTCGTACCCGATGTTCCACAGGAGCGGACCGAGGACCGATCCCTGTGGCACACCGCACGACATTGCCGTCTTGCGAGTACTGCCATCCCTCACGGGGTACGAGATGTACCTCTCCGAGAGGTAGGCTCCGACAATCCGGCGGAGGTAGGGAGGAACGCAATGAAAACACAACGCCTCCCTAATACAGGCCCAAGGCATGGAGTTGAAAGCGTTCGCTATGTCCAATGACACAGCGAGCACTACCCCGCCTTGGGCCACCGCCTCGTCCGAGTACGCCCTGACGCGCCTGATGGCGTCGATCGTAGACCGGCCCTCTCGGAAGCCGAATTGGTGACCAGACAAATTCGGACCCGCCCCGCCCAGATGCTTATTGAGGCGAGCTGCGATAATACGCTCGAACAGTTTGTCCGCCTCATTCAGCATCACTATCGGGCGGTAGGCGGAAGGAGAATCCGCTGGTCGCCCGTCCTTCCTCAGCAAGACTAACCTGCCCGTCTTCCACAGTGAGGGGAACCGTCCCGACTCCAAACAGGCATCCAATAGCCCGCGGAAACGGTCCCCTAGCGCATCCAACGCCAAGACCCAGGCTCGACCGGGAACCCCATCCGGTCCTGGAGCCTTGTTTTTGGCCTTCAGCCTCAAAACAGCTGCGCCAAGCTCTCCCTGCGACACAGGTGGCACCTCGGCATCCTCCTCCTCCTCCGTCGCTTGCGACGGTACCATTGCTGGAGGCATGTGGTCCGTTCCGTTCGGAAACAGAGCAGAGACCACGCCGTCCAGCAATTGAGGTGCGAGACTCTCAGTCAGCGGTGGCGCCCATGGCCGGATCTTCCCCCGAACCAGCTTATAGGGCCGACCCCACGGGTCGTGACTCAGAGTCTCCAAGAGCTCAGCCTTTGCAGCGGCCTTGGCGTTGCTGATGGCCAGCCGTAGAGCCCTAGTTTTCGCCCGATAGGTCTCATACAACGGTCCTTCTTCTTCCACGTTGCGGCGGCGACGTCTGCGGTGCCTGGTGTACTGGCGTCGAGCCCAAATGCAGTCGGCGCGCTGATCTGCAATGGCCTGGGACCACCAGTACACCTCGCGCTTTGGAGGTCGGGTTTTGGCTCGAGACATGCCAGCATCGCAAATACGCGACATGGCGTCCCGGAACCATTCGGCCTCCTCATCGACCTCCACTGGCGCGTCCGGAGGGGACTGCCAGGCGTAGACGATCGACGCTATCTCTAGCGCCTCTCTGTCCAACGTCCTTAACACCCATCGGGGGTACCCGCTAGGGCGACGAACGACCGGGTCGGCCGCAGAGGGGGAAACGTCGAATCGAACATATAAATGGTCGGATAACGTCTCAACCTCCTCTGCGACTCGCCAACCCTGGACGAGACGTGCGACGGCGGGGGAAGCAAACGAGAGGTCTACAATAGACCCCCCGCTTTGCCGTACGCACGTGTTGACCGATCCCCGGTTCAATACCAGAAGACCGGTAATCGTCGCCCACTCCTCGAGAGCCTCACCGCGCGCATCAGTCGCAGGGCAACCCCAAGCCAAAGACTTGGCATTGAAATCGCCCACGACGAGCGCCGGACGGGGTAGAGTCTGCCCAATGAGGGCCCCTACCCTTCCGAGGAACGCCTCGAACTCGGCGAGGCTTCTGTTCGGCGAGAAGTACACCCCGATGAGAACAGTCTCCCTCCATTGCACCGCAGCGTATCCTTGCCCTCTCGCTATAACCGAGAGGGGCGGAGCCCCAGCAGAACCGGAAGAAACGATGGCCACCAAGTCATCCACGTCACCCACCCACTTACCGTGGGAAGGAACGCAGTATGGTTCGGCGACCACCGCGACCTCGATCGACCACTCCGCCATGGTTTGCAGGAACAGGTCCTGCGCACCGGCGGAGTGGTTGACGTTCGCCTGGAGAAAGCGATAAGCCATAATTAACCTAATTACAGGTCATCGCCTCCTCACCTCCCTCGGGCTCAGGGAGGCGGCTTGTAGCTGCTGGGGCTTCGGCGGCTGGCGCAGCAGCTTTTGGCCCCCGTTTAGGTTTCGGTGGGCAGCAAGACTTGCTGCCCAACCTGTGCTGCGCTGGTCTGTTCGCGGCTGTGCACAGGGAGCACAGAGCCGCAGACGCGCAACACTTGGCCGCTATGTGGCCGGTTTGACCGCAGCGATAGCACTCATCGCTACGGTCAACCTCCGCGGTGCACTGAGCACGGACGTGCCCAGTCTGCAGGCACCGGAAGCACCGCCTCGGCCTGGATTCCAGCACCTTGACTTGTGCCGAAATCCACCCAACCAAAAGCCGCTCGCCATTCCCCAGTCACTTGGCAGCGACCACCGGACAGCGCACGAATAGGGAGCAGGTGCCCTGGGAATCACGCCGCAACTCACCGTGCGTCACCGATTCCCTCGTGCACCCTCCGCGCTGTACAACAGCAGCCACCACCTCTTCAGCGGAGACGGAGTCGTCGAGTCCGGAGACCCTCAGATCAGCGCGCTTCATTGGCCTGGACACGGTCGCGAGCTCCTCGCCTAGCGTGTCCCTCAGTTTTTGGGCCAATGTGTCCGCTTTTTCGCCACTAGCTACACCTGGAACCTCCAGGATGTACGCACCGGTTGCCGCCTTGCGGAATCGGAGGCCGCTGATTCCGCAACTGGCGAGATCCACCTTTGTGCGGGCGTCCTGCATTACCCTGGCGTATGTCGCACCCTTCTCCACGGCAGCCGGCTGCAGTTTGATCACTACAGCCGACGACCGCGGAGGGCGCAACTTCACCGGAGCCGGCTGGCTCTTGGGCGTTGCGATCGCCGCTGTGGCTTGCGACTGGGAAGTCGCCGCCGTCTTTTTCCCGCGCTTTGCCACCGTCGACCACTCCAAGTCCATGGACTCGGGCGCCGGTGGCAAAGGGCGGGGTGCCGCCTTCTTGGGAACTGCTTGTACAGCAGCTACTTTCTGCCCCGTTTTACCCTTTTTGGGCTTCGGGGCCGCCGCAGGTTTTGGCTGAGGCTGCCTTGCTTCTACCCCCGCGCTTGGCTTTAGAGTAGTCACTGCCGCAGCAGCGTTCCTCCTATCGGCCGCGAGCGGAGGGCGCAGGCGCTTCTCAGGAAGAAGCCGCTCCGCCAATGCTTCAAGCCGCGCATTCATCATGTTGCCGACTTGCAACATAATCGAACGCGACAGCTCCTCCAGCCGTTCGTCCCCCTGTGAGCGCAGAGGCTGCGGAGCCTCCATTCTCTCAGGAGAAGGTCGTCGCTGGGACGTCGAAGCACTGGCCTTCGACACCTTCGCCACCTCCTTCCTGAGCTCAGCCATCTCCTTCTTCATCGCCGAGATTTCGCCCTGCAGGCGGACATTGTCCGCCAGCAGTCTAGCGTTTTCATCGGCGACGTTCCTTTTGAGGAGAACGTCCACCACCGCCTTTATGGACAAAGCCGAATCCTTTAGGGCACGGAGCCACAACGGGGCCGGTACCCTCCTGGGGTATCTTTTTCGGAAGATGCCATTTTCATTTTTATCCTTTTCTGTACGGGGGTGAGGTCCCCCGGGGTGCGCTCTAGCGACTGGGGTCCCCCCAGCCATTCATCCTCTCGGCGAGCGCAAACCTTAGGATTAGGGATCCAGAACGCAGTGGGAACACCCTCAAGGAAAAAACCTTGTAAGTGTTCCCAACGCGACAAAGCCTTCCCACGGCCCTGAGGCCATACGTGTAGTCTGAGCTGGGGCCGCATCGCTACCTAACACAATGTTATGCAGCAACCTTTGCCCCAGCTCATACCACGCGATAAATCTTCCCCAACCCACATCGCCGCTACCCGGACTATCCAGGGCGCCGACTGGGTCTCCATCTCCGACCTGCGTCGTCGCTACTCGGCATAAGGCCAAGACGCCGACCAGGCCCGGCAGCCAATCAAGGCCACCTCGACGCGCGCCGCCGCTACCCGGAATGTCCAGGACGCCGACCGCGTCTCGCCTGAGCAGTCATACTACCCAAGCCCCTCTCCCCGGCACAGTGATCCCTCACTATGCCTGCTTCGTCCATTGCGCCCTATGCTGATCATAGGGACGCGGAGAAGCTTTCCCCAACTACCTTCCCTTTGCTTCCCTCCCCTTACAATAAGGGAAAGGGACGCAAAAGAGAAGGCTGGCCAGTTATTCGCCATCGGCAGCGAGATCTCACAATGAAAAGTCGCACACCGATGCCCAGAGTGCACCACGAGGAGGTTAACTGACACGCACCCCAACCTAACCTAACCTAACCTAACCTAACCGAGAGAGCAGACTTTCTCGCCAAAAATGCAGCCTTACACAACAAGCAGAAATCAGCATATGATCGGTTCCCTTTGTCTTACGCTAAACGCTCCATCAGAGACAATACACTCAGCACTTGGCAACATCATTACACAGCAGCTACCACCGGAGACACCACGAAAATATTCTTCCCGGACATCAAAAAAGCCTATATGACTCTAAGTAAAATTAAGATTAACAACCTATTAGCGCAACTATTCACGGGCCACGGTGGCAACAGACATTATTTGTTTAGATTCAAGTTAATTGACTCCCCACTCTGCACCTGCAATAATGATTCAGAACAAACGATAGAGCATTTACTCTTTGAATGTAACAGATTTTCTCTCAGCAGGTATAATTGCGAGTGCAGCATGGATAGAGCTCTAGATTATAGTAACTTACCTGGAATAATTGGTGACGATGATCTCCGCTCTACATTTTTCGATTTCGCGCAGTCCGTTCTGCGCAAGGTCGGAAAAGAAAACGGTTCACATAGTCTAGACTAGGTTAACTGATAGAGCGCTACCTATTGAATATAATTATTCATTGATGTGATAAGCAACACATACTCAAAATATTATTAGTATGTTATTATATGTAGAGCCTTAAAATTAGAACTGTAAAATATTAACAACCTAGAAGAAGAAAGATATGTAATTAAACAAAGCCCAATGTAAAACATAGTATTATATAATAAGCATAAGCATTAAGCGGGAAAAATACTAACAGTAGACATGTAGAGCCATATGTAATACCAAAATATAGAAAACGGACTAAAGAAATAAAATGTATTTAAGTATAGTAGATTTGTAAAGGTCAAGCACAAAAGATAAAGAGAGAAAAAAAAAAAAAAAAAAAAAAACTTTGTCTTACTAAAAAGAAACACTGAAACAGAAAAGAAAGTTGTTGCAAAAACAAAAGCAACAGAAAAAACCAAGAAAAAAAAAAAAACCTAACCTAACCTAACCTAACCTAACCTTTTTTGTTGGCCAACAAGTGTCTATCACTTCCACACTTCCCTAAGCAATGGAAGGTTGCACATGTCTGCATTATCCAAAAGCCAGGGAAAGAAGACTACACCCTACCAAAGTCTTACAGACCGATAGGACTGCTCTCGGTATTTGGTAAAATTGTTGAGAAACTCCTGGTGGGAAGAATCCAGTGGCACTTGTTGCCTAAGCTGAACAACAAACAGTACGGGTTTATGCCCCAGCGTGGAACCGAAGATGCCCTCTATGATCTCGTCAACCACATTAGAGCGGAAGTCCGACTAAAAAAGGTCGTCCTCCTGATATCGCTCGACATAGAGGGAGCATTCGATAACGCGTGGTGGCCAGCCCTAAAACAACAGCTGGCGCAAAAGCAATGCCCCCGGAACCTCTTTGCAATGGTGTCTTCGTACTTGGAAGATCGGAAGATTAGAGTTAACTACGCCAGAGCGACCAGTGAAAAGGAAACAACCAAGGGTTGCGTTCAAGGATCCATTGGTGGTCCAACCTTCTGGAACCTGATACTGGATCCGCTCTTGAGTAAAATGACAGAATCAAACACCTACTGCCAGGCGTTCGCAGACGATGTGGTCCTGGTGTTCTCTGAGCATACAGTTGACGTCCTTCAACAAAAAGCCGAAAGCATCCTAGCGGTCGTACATGAATGGGGAGTCCAGAACAAATTGAACTTCGCCGCGCATAAAACGAATGCGATGGTAGTCACAAAGAAGCTCAAGTACGATCTCCCTCAAGTACACATGTGCGGCACTCGGCTAAATCTTGTAGAAGAAGTAAAGTTGTTAGGACTGATAATAGACCGTAAGCTAACCTTTAATGCACACGTATCCGCAACATGTACCAAGGCAGCGGACATCTATAAACAACTAGCGTGTGCGGCAAAGGTGACCTGGGGTCTAAATCGGAACATTATCCGCATAATATATGTATCTGTGATAGAGCCAATCGTGTTGTATGCGGCAAGTGCGTGGTCCCCCGCAGCTGAGAAACTGATGGTCAGAAATCAGTTAGACTCACTGCAAAGGGGATTTGCGCAAAAGATCTGCAAAGCGTACCGCACGGTGTCTTTAACATCGGCAATAGTGTTATCAGGCCAACTTCCCTTGGATCTCCGAGTGCACGAGGCGGCAGCACTCTTTAGAGCAAAAAAGGGTCACTCCGTGGAATTCTTTCCGCCAGGAAAAAAACTAGAGCGCAGGGTGGGTCCCCTTCAAAATCCCCACCCAGCAAAACTACACTTAACTGAGTATGAGCGCTTAGACAGCTTTGACAAAGATACCATCGAAAACCTTAAAATAGTCGGTCCAACCATCTATACCGACGGAAGCAAGATAGAAGGTAAAGTAGGAGCAGCCCTCACTTTGTGGACTGGAGACAGGGAAAATAAATACTCCACCTTCCGCTTAGAGCCTCACAATACTGTCTTCCAGTCAGAAATGTACGCCTTGTTCAGAGCTGTCAAACTGGTAAAAAACTCGAGAAAAACTGAAGTAGTTAACATCATGAGTGACTCAAGATCTTCACTCGACCTGCTCAGCAGCCCCTCGGTCACCCACCAGTTGGCGCTTGAAATCAAGGCGCTCATACAAGAAATCGTGCAGGAGGCTCGAACTTCCGTAAGTTAACAAACCGTAATAAAAGTCGTACATAAAACTTCCTCAGAAGTTATTATAGGAATTTACCTACCTCATCTAAGATAAAGAATCTAGTCGAATTCCTGTAACTTCCATGGAAACCTGTGGAAGTACTAAACTGAGTTCCCTACCACCTTAGTCGAAATAGCTAGAACTACACATGGCCTACATTCTCCTAACAAATTATCGAACGAAGGGACAACAAGACTAGAGACACCAGAGTATCTCAACATTTACATTTAATAGTGTGGGGTTTTGTAGTCTCATTTCTTAGCAAAGAAATGAACTACAGGATGACCGCGAAGCTGGTCCCTAGGAGCAACGAATTGGGTGGATGGCCCAAAGACCTAGCCTACATCCGGTGTGTAGCCTACGGATTAAAATGCGACTTGGCTGGGATTGCATTTGTCCTCCAACAACGCTGAATACCTACAGTTCGGGAATATATTAAATAAATAGATAATCGGGGACAATACATATTCGCTTAAATCAGAAAGTATCGAGTGACTCCGAATACACAATATCAGAAAATACTTAATGAAACTCTCTAAACTTAAATTAACGAAAGCGAATATGCAAGGAGACTTATTAGTTGTTTGTTGAGAAAGAATACAACCACGAAACCGTCTCAAGAGTTCCGTCATTGAGTCGAGGGAATTTATGCTGTTTATCTAATAATTCCGTAAGATTTCAAAAACTGCATAAATTCTCCAAATCTATATTAAACTTGTTGAACTAGTAAAAGCACTGTAGATTTTAACAGAATCCTCCCCTTCCATTGATTAATTGATCCAATACTGTCACAAGAAGTCATAAGCAAAAACGGTAAGACGGTTGGGTACAGTAATGATTGCTCAAACTCACACCAACTCCTTTGCTTTCTTGTGAACACACTTGAACCTCAAGGGTTTTTGACAAAATTAGGACGAGAAATTAATCAAATTGACCGCAATAAAAACTTTCAAGAATGCAAATAAGATTTAATCACAAATGCAAGAACACTAAAGAAAATCAACTCACCCTTAAGGTTCACACCGCCGAGGATTGATCAGACAGATTTTGGTACCTGTATCTGCCCGTGATCAATCGGTGTCCCACCGTCGCAGATCGAACAGACAGATTTTGCTGCCCGTTCTGTCTGTGATCAGTCCTAGACAGCGCCACTCCGCCGTGGATCGAACAGACAGATTTTGGTGTCCATATCTGCCCGTGATCATTCCTTGATGATGTCGATTCCATACTCGTTTTTGCTTAAGCTTTTATGAATTTGCGACGTTAAAATTAAATTTTATTTGTAAATTTGTACGCGCGCGTAAACTTTTACTAAAGACGCGCGGCGTCGCAACTAAAGCGACACATGTTTTGGCGGAAGACTCGATTGGCACACACAAGGCCTTACAACAAATATAAAATTCCAACAACTTATTGCAAAACACTTAAATCACTTCTTGGATCAATCAACCATAGTATCACTTATCCACACTACACTTTTCTAATGCATCTACAGAGCTTTTACATTTTTACTTTTCAAAATCTCGTACAATACTGATCAAGAAAATGTCAAACAAGCTTCGAAGTCATCAATATTTCCATTAATCGAAACCATTTGAATATATTTGAAATTTACTATAGTTTTATTTTTCAGAAAGTAAATATTCTCTTCCAAACTGTTTAACATAAAGGTTAAATAAAAGTTTCATATCAAACAAGTTTCGAAAACGACAATATTTTCATAAATCGAAACCATTTGAATATATTTGAATTTTACTATAGTTTTATTTTTCACAAAGTAAATGCTCTCCTCCAATCTGCTAAGCATAAAGGTTAAATAAAAGTTTCATATCAAACAAGTTTCGAAAACGACAATATTTTCATAAATCGAAACCATTTGAATATTTGAATTTTATTATAGTTTTATTTTTCATTAATTAAAGAAAAAGGTCAACAATGTTTTCATAAATCGAAAACATTTAAATATTTGAATTTTATTATAGATTTATTATTCATTAAGTAAAGAAAAAGATCAACAATGTTTTCATAAATCGAAAACATTTAAATATTTGAATTTTATTTAAGTTTAATTTTCCCACAAAGTAAATGCTTTTTTTTTTTAATTTGTTAAATATAAAGTTTAGATATAATAAATAAAAATAGTTCCATTAACTCATATTCTCATAAAATAACTTTATTCTGTTAATATGACTTAAAATGCTATATATTTGTGTTTAATAACGGTACACGTAAAGTAGTTCCGTTACAGTAGGGGCGGCATTGTCCTTTTGGACCAATGGCGCCGAAACCAAGAGCCTCAAGATGAAACTGCCGTCCTATGGCACGGTTTACCAGGCGGAATTGCTTGCCATTTGTAGAGCAACTGGGGAAATACTCAAGCGCCCAGAAACGAGCTTTGGGGTTTACAGCGATTCAAGGTCATCCTTGGAGACCGTTGTAAACTCCCACTCACTTCATCCGCTCGCCGCCGAGGCTCGTAACAATCTAAAACAGTGCGCAAACCAGAATAAACAGGTAGCACTGTTTTGGATAAAAGCCCACGCGGGATTGATAGGCAACGAGAGAGCGGATGAGTTAGCAAAGGCCGCAGCCCTTAAAGCGAAAACGAAACCTGACTATGACCGAGTTCCGATATCATTCGTCAAGCGACAAATTCGTTTGTGTACGCGTGACGAATGGAACCGGAGGTATAAGTCAGGGGACACGGCTACGACTACCAAATTGTTCTTCCCCGACGCGCTCCAGGCTTTCAGTGTAGTGAGAAAAATAGAACCCGTCGGAATTTTAACTCAGGTGCTGACAGGACATGGCGGCTTCTCCGCATATTTGAATGATTATAAATGTAAGGATAGCCCGGACTGCATATGTGAGCCGGGCAAACCTGAAAGTGTACTACATGTCCTGTCAGAATGCCCTGTCTATGGCTTGGAGAGGTACGAGACAGAACACAAAATAGGATGTCTTATCACTGTAAATAATATTTGTAAGATTGTAAATGACAAAGACATCCGAGATGTTTTCATCGAATTTTGTGTTCAAGTAGCAAGTAAGGTTATAAATAAAAATAAATGATAAATGTAAATATTTGTGTATTTGACTTAGGATAGTTTTACTATACCTATGTTTTGTGACTTTATTTTTACCTTTGTATTAAAATTGTGTGTTTTTAGACTAAGATTATTTGAAATAAAGACATTACTGAAAAAAATATTTTGCACACAATTCTCTGATCATGTCAGAGACGCGACACGCTGGCCGGGCCTTTGCGCCCGGTATAAAAAAAAAAAAAAAAAAAAAAAAAAAACCTAACCTAACCGATCATGCGGCTCTCGAATTTGTTAGAACTAAAGTGCGTATATAGTTGTGTGTAGTCCCCTGACCGCGACGTGCGGCACCAATTCGGAAGCGCCACCGCGAGCTCTCGAACGCCCTGAAACAGAAAAGCACACGTTAGAACAAAATTTTCAGGAAAACTTCAGAAAACTCAAAATTTGCATATAATAAATACCCCGAAAACGCCCAAATTCGACAAAGAATTTGAAGTCTGCAGTGGGACAGGACATCAAAACCTTAGTCACAGGATAATTTTAATTTATTTTAAATTTAGTCTCAGGTTAATTTCAATTGCACAGCGAGGTTTAATTTTTATTATTTTTCCTCATTTTTAACGAGCTTCATATATTAGATTTGTTTTTTTTTTTTTATTTTTTTTTTTTTTCCCCTTTGGCGATATGTCAACTACTTCGAAGGCATCAAAGGCCTCGGCAAAAAGCCTTCAAACTGTTCGGGCAAATCCCGCTCATTGTACAGGCACCCCTGCTGGATCCACAGCCAGTGCTCCGGCTTTGAAGCGGAGGAAGAAGCCTGCAGCCGTGTCAAAGCATTTGGTAGCTGGTTCATCCGTTCCCTCGATCCCTGTAATAGCCTCGTCTGCGGAGCCTCTTGTTTCGACGGCCCGGGATGAGTACGCAGTGATGCCGGCATCTAGTACGCTCTCACCAGCTAAGCGGGAAGGTCTTGCTTTTACGCCCACTCAACACAAAGCAGTATCTAATCTGCCGGAACCGGAACGATACCTTGAAACACCACCAAATATAGAAGAGAAGACTCCGGTGGTGATCACTGTTACAGCGCCTTCGACGGTAACGCCGGTATTGGGCCAGACGGAGGAGGTGCAGCGACGGGATAGCGATATCGGCGAAATGGTGTCAGTGACTCTGGCGGGAAAAATAACTAGAAATCTAACGTTGCCCAAAGGTATTTTACATGCGGAGTCTCATGTGGCTACAGCGTCACCAACGCTCACCGAAGTCATACGATCGTTTGACTTTTCTGAAACGGTGGATCCTAAAAAGTCTACAATACCAGAGACGGAACTGGAACCGGAGGCGAGCGAGTGGTCTGACATGGAAAGCGCAAGCGCCAGCAGTCGACGCTCGAGTATGTTGCCCCCAACAAGCAAAAGAACTGCAGTGGCCATGGACTATGCGTCACAAAAGGCGAATGACTTTTTTCTTCAAGGGAAAAAAGCACTTGAGCAGGCCGGGAATATGAAGAAAGAATGCAAGATCGAAGCCGCTCAGTGTTTGCAAGAGCTATACGACATAGTCCGTTCGATCTCGGAGTCCCGGTCTCGTCACAAGATGACACACGAGCAGGAGAGAACAAGGGCAGCACGGGAACTGGTGCGCATAGAGCGGGCGCATAATAAACAGATAGCGGAACTGCAAAAGGACCATGCCAAAAAACTGGAAGAGATGCAGGTGATTCTTGAACGCAACCAAAAACAAACTGATTCTATTTGGAATTGGCTCAATTTTGAGCTGGATGCTCCAATAAAAGCAATTGAATCAATGCAAGTACAGGTTCAACTAGTACAAGAATTGGTGAGTACGAGAGAGAATCCAAACAAGGCCTCGAGGGAGGACGGCGAAAACACCAGAGAACTTCATGTCCTGATGACGGTGATGAGGAATGAAGTCGGAAATATACAGAGCACACTCAAGTCGCTGCACAGACAAATTGAGGAGAAGCCTAGTTAAAGTTTCTCACCACCGTCGTCGCCACAAGGACCAGCGGTCTCCGTTTCCCACCTAGAGGCCATCACCTCAGAGATAAAAACCCTGCAAGATAATATCCATCAGTTGAGGCAAAATGGAATCAATGGTAGCCCACCTGATTTTCTTCCCATTTTCGCAATCTAATACGCGAAGATCTAAATGAAAACATTAGTCCTATTCATGTGGCGCTACGGGAGATGGGCGGCACAATTCGAGAAATACGTGAGGAGAAGCAGGAGGCTCTGGTGTTAGCAATGAATCAACAGTCATCGGGGATTGGATCTGAGATCGAAATAATTGAAATCAAAGACAATTAAATGCTATTGCGTTGGCTGTAAAAGGTGTGAACCCGGAATTTACCAACAAAACCACTTCTGCACAGAAAGCCGCGACCTTCGCTCCGGAGAATCTACGGAAGGGCCCTGTTAGGGCTTCATACAGAGAAGCCCTAATGAGGCCTAAGTTTCCCATTATGGTAGAATCCATCGACCCCCAACACTCAAGCCACGATGTTGTAGAAAACATAAAAGCAAAAGTGGACATTGTGGATCTAGGAATAGGAGTCAGTGGGCTTAGAAAGAAACTAAGCAGAAAGTTGTAATAAACTGTGATACAGAGATAGATAGAACCAGGCTGACAAAGGCAATCAGGGAGTCTGGAGACCGGCTTACAGTCACTCAACCGCGAGTCAAAAACCCACTCTTAAGACTTATTGGCGTAGCGCATGACCTAAACGATACAAAACTGGTTGAAGCGGTATTAAAGCAAAACACCAAACTTCTCTCGCAGCCGACTCAGGAAAAGTCACACATTAAAGTTCTCCGTCGCACGAAAGGTCGTAACGATGCCAGGTCCAATGTCATACTCGAAGTAAGTCCTTGGATCTGGAAAAACTTAAAAGACCAAGAATTTCGGGTTGGCTTTCAGATGATTCCTGCAATCGATCACTCGCCCGTAACACAATGTTTCCGATGCTTAGGCTACGGCCACATAGCTAGAGATTGCAGTAAAGAACGCCGCTGTGGGTACTGCGCAGGAGCGCATGATACCCGAGAGTGTTGCAGCCGAAGCGCTGCCCCTCGCTGTTCAAACTGCTCGGCAGTGGGAGATGGGAGCTCGAGTCATCCAGCCTATAGCTCAGAGTGCCCTGAGTGGCAGCGCTGGGACAGGCTGGCTCGAGCTGTCATCTCATACTGTTAACAGTAGCCGAGGGCGACGAAACAAACAAATCCACAGGTGAACATAAACTCAAGCTAGGACAAGTGAATTTGGGTAGAGGCTATGCAGCAACAAAAGAATGTTTGCAGGTAGCAATAAAAAATAAAACCTCAGTCCTTTTATTGCAGGAACCATATGTTGGGGCAAAGGCCCACGTTACAACGGCAGGCAGAGTTATTCAAAAAGTCACTAATAACCGGGATAATCCCGTTCGCGCGGCTGTAGTCATTGTCGACCCTAAAATAAAAGTAATTATAAACGATGACCTTATTACGGAAACTATAGTAGCATGTATTCTGGCACCGAACAGTTCAACTAAAATAGGGCTTATAAATGTCTACTTTGATAAAACTATCGATATAGAAATAGATTTAAATAGGGTTCAAACTGTAATCGAACAGCTAGGTACGGAAGATGTGATCATCGGAGGAGACATCAACGCCGCAAGCACCTGGTGGGGCAGCCGAACGGAGGACGGTAGGGGCGCCAAGTACATGGAGTTTGTGTCGCAATTTGATCTAAACGTATTGAACGAAGGCGACACACCTACCTTCTATATTCACCGAGGCGAAAACCTGTATACAAGTATTGTGGATGTAACAGTATGTACCAATAGTCTTTTGAACAGAGTAAAGAATTGGAAGGTAGACCCAGATAAGGTAACTCTCTCGGACCACAGACAAATTGTTTTTGAAATTGAAATAGAAGGAACAGGGCTAGAGATTGAAAGAACTGGAACTAGAATATTCAATACTAGGAAGGCAAAATGGGACAAGTTTAGAGAGGCATTTACAAAAAATTTAGAAAAAGCTGAGATAGAACCAAGAACAATTGAGAGCATCTCATCGTCTGAAGATTTGGAGGACTTGGTAGAACGCTACATCGAATCAGCAGTGGAAGCTAGCCACCAAGCAATACCATTACTGACAAATGAAAAAACAACCAAAGCGTTTCCCTGGTGGTCGGATTCTCTAAGAGAGAAAAAAAAGGAGATGATAAGGGTCAGAAAAAAGATAAAAAAATCCAACCCAAGGAGGAAACCGCACATAGTTAGAGAATATCTGAAACTAAAAGACGAATACAAGGAACTAATAGAGGACACCATAACTATGAGCTGGAAAGAATACTGCAACAAAGAGGAGAAGGAGACGGTCTGGAAGCGATCTTACCGAATAATCAAACTGTGTGAAGGATTCAAAGAAGACAGACTCTTGCGCCGAACACCAACAACAGATCTGCTAAACCCAAGAGGATCGGCTCAACTCCTGGCCGAAACCTTTTTCCCATCAGATAATGAAGACACGGACTCCATTGAACAAAGACTTGTCAGAGCCAAATCTCAGGATATTATGGCAATGATTGAACATAACCCAAATTATCCAAAAGAATGCCCCAAATTCGAATCCAGTGAAGTCACAGCGGTTTATAAGCAAATGAATCCGAAAAAGTCACCTGGAGAAGATGGACTCACATCCGATATATGTAATGAGTGTTTTAGAGCGGCACCAGAGGTTCAAATAGCAATCTTTAATAAGTGCTTAGAGATTGGTCACTTCCCTCGTGCCTGGAAAGAGGCCCGGATAAAGGTTATCCCCAAACTGGGAAAGGAGGACTACACACTCCCGAAGTCATACAGACCAATTGGTCTGCTTCCGGTCACGGGGAAAGTGCTTGAAAAATTGGTAGCCACGCGCATATCATGGAACCTGGGGAATGCAGAGAAGCTCAACGGACGGCAGTATGGTTTTATACCTCAGCGGAGCACAGAAGACGCCCTTTACGATGCTCTGCAAATTATAAGAAAAGGTGTGAAAAACAAGGAGATAGTTGCAGTTGTCTCAATGGACATAGAAGGTGCATTTGACAATTGCTGGTGGCCAGGAGTACTAATAGAACTTTATAAAAAGAAAATAGACAAACCTACACTTAGACTAGTTGTCACAAAGAAAGGTCACACTATCATACCTGGGTGAAAGAGCGATGCTGGAAACAAACAAAGGGTGCGTTCAGGGCTCGATATGCGGTCCACTCTTTTGGAATATACAGCTGGACCCCCTACTGGATGCAGCAGAAGGTCTGGAAGCTCACGTCCAGGCCTTTGCTGATGATATATTGGTAGTAGCGACCGGAAAAAATACGCCAATATTAGAATGAAAAATCAACAAGGCATTAGACGTCATTGCTCAGTGGGGAGCAGAACACAAAATGCGTTTTGCTCCGCAGAAAACACAAGTGATAGTCGTTACGAAGAAACTGAAGTATGACACTCCAAGATTTCTAATCAATGGTCAGCAACTAGAACATTCGGACTCTATGAAGATATTAGGGCTGACCATTGACAAATCCTTGACATTTAGGCCTCACCTGGACGACATTAGTAGGAAAACTGCAAATATTTACAAAATGCTAGCAAGGGCTGTTAAAACCCAGTGGGGCCTAAATCCAGAAATCACACGCCTAATATATTTAGCTGCAGTTGAGCCAGTAGCCCTTTACGCAGCAAGCGCGTGGGCTCCTGTCAGTGATAAAAAATATGCCAGAGATAAGCTAGACAGGATAACCAGGATGTTCGCGCTAAAAATAAGTAGAGCTCACAGAACTACCTCTCTCATAGCAAGTACCCTAATTGCAAGAATCCTGCCTCTGGACCTACGCTTGAAGGAAAATGCAGAGATCTACGAAGTGAAGCGGGGAAAACCACTAGAAGAGCTACCAGGCCGAACCTTAGAAAAACGGATGAGCCCATTTCAGCTACCACATCCTTCTCTCAGGAAACGTCTGAATTACGGAAGCATAAACAGCCAAAAAGAAGCAGAAGAAATCGGAAATAACTTTCCAAAAGCCTATACGGATGGAAGCAAAATCCAAGGAAAAGTAGGAGCAGGGGTCTCTGTATGGATTGATGAATCAGAAATCCATCATGTGAAGCTCCGACTAGAAGACTACTGCAGCGTATTTCAGGCAGAGCTGCTAGCAATCCTAAAAGCAGTGGTCATCCTGTCGAAGTACGAAGCAGCAAATATTTTGAGCGATTCACGATCTGCACTAGATTCAATATGCGACCCAGCAACTCAACATCCTATAGCTTTGGAGATTCAGGAGCAACTTGCTAAAATAAGTACAGCAGTACAGTTCTACTGGATAAAAGCGCACAATGAAATCACAGGAAATGAAAGAGCGGATGAAATTGCGAAAGAAGCAGCCCTCAAACTCAAAACAGCTCCAACGTATGATGCGTTTCCGCTGTCCTACGCAAAGCGCGTCATCAGGGCCAGAACCAAGGCGGTATGGCAGAACAGATACTCAAACGGCACCACAGCAGCGGAGACAAAGCGCCTGTTCCCAAATATAGAAAGGGCTTATAAAATCCTAAGCAAATTAAAAATTACTAACTTGAGAACTCAATTATATACAAGTCACTCTGGAATAAAACACTATTTGCACAGGTTTAAACTCATAGCTGACCCATTTTGCACTTGTGACAGCCAGTCTCAAGAAACAATGGTCCATATTCTAGTTTCCTGTCCAAAATATGACCTTCAGAGGCTGGAATGCGAATGGAAAATGGGTCGCATTATAAAAGATGACAACCTGCACGAACTCCTGGACAATGACGACAGCCGGACTCATTTCCTGGCTTTTGCTGAGCAGGCACTAGGCCGTGCAGCAAAGGCAAATGCAGGGCAAGCAAAGGCAGGGTCAACGATTTTAATTAAAAAATAATATTAAACAATGTAATAACATAATAAAGAAATAACACGTGATCGGACCACTGGCGCTAAAGTTCAAAGGCTGCAGCGGCAGTGGTCCAAATCTAAATATTGTTATAGCAGGAAAGTGGAAAAAAAAAAAAAACCAAGCTAATGTTAAAACAGAAAATATATAAAAGGATCAATCGTTGCATAATAAAAAGCAACTAATATATAAAAAAAAAAAAAAAAAAAAAAAAAAAAACCGATCATGCGGATAACCTCAGGATGGAGACCCCAGCTGACCCGGGCCGCCCTTGACAACTGCTTGTACACATTTAATGCCTTCTTACATACATTTGAAGCGTGTGCATTAAATGTCAGAAGTGGAGTGTCAAACTTAAGCTTACGCGTGATGACCATAGCGTTTGTTTTGTGCGGAGCAAACTTTAGCTTATTATTGACACCCCACTTCCGGACATAGGCGAGGGCATCGTTCGCACGTCGCTGGACCTCAAGAGCGGTGTCCCCATCGAACACCAACACCACGTCATCTGCAAAAGCCTGGCAATAGTCGCCACGCTGCTCCAGACCCTTCAGCAGAGGATCGAGGAGGAGGTTCCAAAGGATAGGACCGCCGATCGATCCTTGTACACATCCTTTGGTCGCGGTCTTGCTCACCTCCTCGCCCGCATAGCGCAATTTTATCTTTCTCTGTTCAAGGTAGCTATCGATGACCCTTCTGATGTTAACAGGGCATCCCTCCTGAGCCAGGCGCACCCTTATGGCGGGCCACCAAGCGCTATCGAAAGCCCCCTCTATGTCCAACGATATCATTGTTACCAGCTTTTTCTGGTCTAATTTAGCACGAATGTATCCTAGAAGGACATAGAGGGAGTCCTCGGTGCTACGCTGGGGCATAAAGCCATACTGGTGCGCGCTCATTTTCGGAATGGTATGCCATTTCACTCTGCTCATGATCATCTTCTCGAGAATCTTTCCTAGCACTGGCAACAGCCCGATTGGTCTATACGACTTCGGGCTGGTGTAGTCAGTCTTCCCAGGCTTTCTGAGTATCACAACTGTGGCCTCTTTCCAAGCTTCTGGGAAGTGACCTAATGTTAAGCACTTATTTGCCAATGCTAGGAAAATTTCCGGGTTCTGTGCGATGATCATTTTGCAGATATCCGCTGTCAGACCATCGCCCCCCGGGGCTTTTTTCGGATTGAAACTGTCCGTTGCGATAGTAAGTTCGTCAATGGTAAACAGTGGGTCATGTTGCTCGTCATGTTCCAGACTGTTTACCATTTTGGCCAGTTCCCTGACACGCTGATGTTCTGCGTTGTCAGTATCCTCATTGTCCTCCGGGTAGAACGTGTCCGCCAGCAGAATGGCAGATGCCCTTTGGTCTAGCACTGTGCCTTCCCTGGACAGAGGAAGATCTTCCGTCCTCTTAGTCGTCCTGCCTATTACACGATATATCCCATCCCACACACTTTCCCTATCCTGTTTTTCGCAGAAGCCCTTCCAACTGGCGATCTGTGCCTTTTTAGCCTCATCTTCATAAGTTTGCTTAGCTTGCAGGTACTCGGTGACCACCTTCTCTCTGCAGATTGGCGCTTCACAGCGAATCCTTCGTTTCTTCGTGGCGACATCTTTCTTGAGTCTGACGAGTTCTTCAGACGACCATGGAAATGTAACTAAATTTTTGATTTTAATTTTGGGTATGCTTGCGTTCGATGTAGCTATTGGTGCCGATTCTGTTGTCCAGAATTAGACTAAACTAGCCTAAAATTAGTTTTAGTCCTGCTTTAGTCCAAAACCTATTCAGAAAATGCAAGCTTAGACTAAAATTAAGTTTGACAGGACTAAGTTAGTTTAGTTACTCTATTTAGTGAAAATGACCAAATTCTTATTCTGATGTACATGTTTTACGTCAAATTAAGACTAAAAATAAAAAAATTTAACTCAAATTAGTCTGCATGAAAAGGATCTGGATTATTTTTAATGTGATCTTATACTTGAAAGAATAGCGTTTAGGTATTCTTTGACTAAAATTAGTTCATTTTTAGTTTAGTTTAGGTTAGTTCGGTGCTTAAAATTAGTTTATTTTTAGTTTAGTTTAGGTTAGTTCGGTTTATTTTTAGTTTAGTTTAGGTTAGTTCGGTGCTCAACAGAATTAGCACCATTATGTGTTGAATATATTTATTTATTATTATTTCCAAATCTGTTTTGTTATCTATGATATCTATTGTATTTTTGTTTATTTTACTATCTTCTAGCAATTGGCCTAATTTCTCATGAAATTGAGGCCAATTTGCTTTTTTACTATTAAAAATTCGAGTTGATCTGGCTACATCAATGCCTTTAGATTTAACTATGTTAATTTTGAAAATGATGGTGTTGTGGTCGGAAGTTGTTATCCCCTCGTCAACTCTCCAGTCGTCCACGTGGTCGAGCATATCCACCGTACAGGCCGTGACGTCCACAAAGCTAGTGTAACGCGGTTTTTTTTTTTTTTTTTTTTACGGGCGCAGAGGCCCGGTCAGCGTGTTGCTCCCTAACATTATCAGGGATTTAGGGTGCTTTAATAATTTTTTCATTCAGTCATATAATTTTACATAATAAAAAAGAAAAATTAATCTTATTCAATGTAAACAGTTAAAAGTGCACCTTATTGTAATATCACATTTTCATTTATCAAATTAGTCACAACATAATAGTTCTTATTCTAGTAAAATATTTATCTTAAGTCTTTCAAGTTAGTATAAGCACATTTATAATACATTTATACAGTACTGTACATTGTATGTCAATTTATATCTAATACTTTTCGGGAGATATCTCGACCGGCAGGGGCAACCGCTGGAGTGGTATGAAGAAGGGAGGACTTCCCCTTCCCTTTCCCTTTTCCCTTCCTTACCACCGTCGCCCAGGTCTCCGCTTGAGTCACCGTGGAGGAGGCTACCCCAGAGATAGCGGGACCTACAGCCGATACCTCCAAAGGAGCGGCGACCGTCTGTGTTGCCTGACCGGACCGCTTACCCAACTTGTGCGCGGGATTGCGAGCCGGCTTATGAGTCGGCTTGGGTGGCGCGGTGGCTGCCGCTGCCTTACTGGCAGTCTTAACGTCCGCCTAAGTCAAAGCCGACCCCGGCAGCTTCTACTGCCATGAAGGCTAAGGCGGTGCTGATGCTTTTTTTTTTTTTTTTTTATTTGTGACAGGCTAGTGTTTGACCTCTATCTCACCTGATGGTAAGTGACGATGTGATCAAAGCTGGTAAACACACTAGACCTGGAATACGCAGGCTCTCAAGGATAACTGCCGGAACACCGCATTTGGCTTGGCGGCAGACTTTCAACTTGATGCTAATCTTATTTGACGACCTTGTTTTTATTTATAGAGTAGTCTCAAAACAGAGTTTAATATCTGGGATTTTTTTTTATATACTTTAAAACTGAACAGAGACTACTCTAATTGACTGCGTGTTGCAAATTAGTCACAACTTGTCTGTACAATATAAAATCTTAGCAATCGTATCTCTACCACTATAACGCGTCTTTATTTGAACTTTTAAAATTGAAACCAATATGTTTATTGGAGAAAGGACGCCCGCAAAATCGAGCATGGATGCAGACCCCCAAAGAGGAGCCGCCGGAACCCTACCAGCAACATCGGGCGTGAGGAAGAGCATCGGGGAATGGGAAGTTGTGGGCAAACCAGCCCAGAGAACACCCAACCTGACGCCTCCTCAAGCGCTCTCTGGGGCTGAACTCCCAAGGCCAAAACCGGCAGCCCGTAGGCTGTCGGCAGAAGCAGCAGGCGGACTAACCAAACCGGAGAGCACCAAACGCTCGGAAAAATTAGCAGAGATGACAGGCTGCCTGACTAAAGTCAAGTTGCACATCAGCAGCTCCAGAAACCTCAAGACGGAGATTAAGAACGGAGTAATCGAAGCCGTCGAGCGCCTTTACCAACTGGCCAAAGAGGGATACGCAGCTGGTGTGCAGAAAAACAAGACAGAGCCAGATTCCATTGAGAAGGAAAGACCCAGGGAAATGGAAAAGGGGGCGGATGATGGAACGCGCGCACTGGCGCAAAAGATCGAGGAGCACATGTTGCTTTTAAAAGAGAACACCAAACGAATGGAAGACCTCAAGCAGACCCTCGAGACCAAGACGTACGCCAGTGCAGTTGCGGCCCCCCCCAAGAGGCAATTAGCAGAGCAGACCGTGCTACACTCGGTAGTGGTAACGGCAAAGGATGAGACGGAAACTGGGGAGGAAGTATTGGAAAGGATTAGGAAAGCAGTGAAAGCGAAGGAGGGAGGAGTGGAAGTAGAGAGGATAAGAAAGGCCAAAGATAGAAAAGTAATAGTAGCATGCAGGACGAAGGAAGAAAGGCAGAAGGTAAAGGAGCGGTTAGCCAAGACCACTGAATTGCACGTGGAAGAGATAAAGAACAAGGATCCATTAGTGATCCTCAAAGACGTACTCCAGTACAACAAGGACGAGGAAGTACTGAGGGCACTAAAGGTCCAAAACAAGCTTATCTTCGGAGGGCTAACCCAAGAGAACCAGAGGTGCGAAGTTGCCTATAAAAAGAAAACCAGGAATCCGCACACTAGCCACGTGGTTATGAGGGTCTCCCCGGAATTGTGGCAGCGCATGGTCGAGGCCGATACAGTGCTCGTAGACCTGCAGCGAGTCAGAGTGGCGGACCAATCGCCACTCGTACAGTGCTCGCTCTGTCTCGGCTACGGCCACGGCCGGCGCTTCTGCAAAGAGACCGTGGAGAAGTGCAGCCACTGTGGCGGCCCTCATATGAAGGCGCAGTGTGCGGATTTCCTGGCAAACTTGCCGCCTGCATGTTGCAACTGCATCCATGCAAAGCAGCCGAAGATGGACCACAATGCCTTCAGCAGTGAGTGTGCCATCAGGCGAAAGTGGGATGCACTGGCGAGACAAGCAGTAGCATACTGCTAAGGTGGTCCCAGGTGCATTCCCTGATGCCCTTCTTAGGGGCCTGGAGCAACGCGAAAACGACCACCAGGCTCCTCCAGATTATGCAGTGTTGGTGCTTGATGGAGACTACGCACCGTTAGAGCTGACCATTGACAACAAGCTGACATTTAACAGTCACGCTTCCAAAATGTATAAGAAGACATTAAATGTGTACATGCGGTTGTCAAGGGCAGCCCGGGATGGTTGGAACCTCCACCAAGATGTGACAGTCAACACATACACTGCAACTGTGGAGCCAAAAATCCATGTATGCCGCAAGCGCTTGGGCGTCTGCGGCCAAAAATCTGGGCGTTCAGGAGATGCCCTACTCAGCAGAAAAATGGGCCTGCAATTGGTGCAATTGCTTGCCAATTACAGAGCAACCGAGGGGTCATCAAAAGCCCAGAACGAGTTTCGGGGTTTTGCAGCGATCCCAAGATTATTCTTGGAGACCGCAGCAAGCCCCCACTCACTTCATCCGCTCACCGCTGGCGTGAGAGCGGATGAATTAGCAAAGATCGCAGCCCTTACAGCGAAAATGAATCCTGACTATGACCGAATACCGACTCCATTCGGCAAGCGACAAATTAGTTTGTACACGCATGAAGAATGGAACCGGAGGTATAAGTCAGGAGACACGGCTACAAATACCGCAAAATTTTTCCCGAAGCTCTCCAGGCCTCAAATATTGTTAATAATGTGTTTTTAAAATGAAATATGTAGGAGAGGTACGAGACTATAAACTAAGATAAAATAACTGTGATAAATATGTGTTAGAATAATTGTACTACAACGGTCGAGATATCTCCCGAAAAGTATTAGATATAAATTGACATACAATGTACAGTACTGTATAAATGTATTATAAATGTGCTTATACTAACTTGAAAGACTTAAGATAAATATTTTACTAGAATAAGAACTATTATGTTGTGACTAATTTGATAAATGAAAATGTGATATTACAATAAGGTGCACTTTTAACTGTTTACATTGAATAAGATTAATTTTTCTTTTTTATTATGTAAAATTATATGACTGAATGAAAAAATTATTAAAGCACCCTAAATCCCTGATAATGTTAGGGAGCAACACGCTGACCGGGCCTCTGCGCCCGTAAAAAAAAAAAAAAAAAAACCGCGTTACACTAGCTTTGTGGACGTCACGGCCTGTACGGTGGATATGCTCGACCACGTGGACGACTGGAGAGTTGACGAGGGGATAACAACTTCCGACCACAACACCATCATTTTCAAAATTAACATAGTTAAATCTAAAAGCATTGATGTAGCCAGATCAACTCGAATTTTTAATAGTAAAAAAGCAAATTGGCCTCAATTTCATGAGAAATTAGGCCAATTGCTAGAAGATAGTAAAATAAACAAAAATACAATAGATATCATAGATAACAAAACAGATTTGGAAATAATAATAAATAAATATATTCAACACATAATAGCTACATCGAACGCAAGCATACCCAAAATTAAAATCAAAAATTTAGTTACATTTCCATGGTCGTCTGAAGAACTCGTCAGACTCAAGAAAGATGTCGCCACGAAGAAACGAAGGATTCGCTGTGAAGCGCCAATCTGCAGAGAGAAGGTGGTCACCGAGTACCTGCAAGCTAAGCAAACTTATGAAGATGAGGCTAAAAAGGCACAGATCGCCAGTTGGAAGGGCTTCTGCGAAAAACAGGATAGGGAAAGTGTGTGGGATGGGATATATCGTGTAATAGGCAGGACGACTAAGAGGACGGAAGATCTTCCTCTGTCCAGGGAAGGCACAGTGCTAGACCAAAGGGCATCTGCCATTCTGCTGGCGGACACGTTCTACCCGGAGGACAATGAGGATACTGACAACGCAGAACATCAGCGTGTCAGGGAACTGGCCAAAATGGTAAACAGTCTGGAACATGACGAGCAACATGACCCACTGTTTACCATTGACGAACTTACTATCGCAACGGACAGTTTCAATCCGAAAAAAGCCCCGGGGGGCGATGGTCTGACAGCGGATATCTGCAAAATGATCATCGCACAGAACCCGGAAATTTTCCTAGCATTGGCAAATAAGTGCTTAACATTAGGTCACTTCCCAGAAGCTTGGAAAGAGGCCACAGTTGTGATACTCAGAAAGCCTGGGAAGACTGACTACACCAGCCCGAAGTCGTATAGACCAATCGGGCTGTTGCCAGTGCTAGGAAAGATTCTCGAGAAGATGATCATGAGCAGAGTGAAATGGCATACCATTCCGAAAATGAGCGCGCACCAGTATGGCTTTATGCCCCAGCGTAGCACCGAGGACTCCCTCTATGTCCTTCTAGGATACATTCGTGCTAAATTAGACCAGAAAAAGCTGGTAACAATGATATCGTTGGACATAGAGGGGGCTTTCGATAGCGCTTGGTGGCCCGCCATAAGGGTGCGCCTGGCTCAGGAGGGATGCCCTGTTAACATCAGAAGGGTCATCGATAGCTACCTTGAACAGAGAAAGATAAAATTGCGCTATGCGGGCGAGGAGGTGAGCAAGACCGCGACCAAAGGATGTGTACAAGGATCGATCGGCGGTCCTATCCTTTGGAACCTCCTCCTCGATCCTCTGCTGAAGGGTCTGGAGCAGCGTGGCGACTATTGCCAGGCTTTTGCAGATGACGTGGTGTTGGTGTTCGATGGGGACACCGCTCTTGAGGTCCAGCGACGTGCGAACGATGCCCTCGCCTATGTCCGGAAGTGGGGTGTCAATAATAAGCTAAAGTTTGCTCCGCACAAAACAAACGCTATGGTCATCACGCGTAAGCTTAAGTTTGACACTCCACTTCTGAGGATGGGCGATGTTGACATCGGCATGTCCACGGAAATCAAGATCCTCGGGCTGACCATTGACAACAAGCTGACATTTAATGCACACGCTTCAAATGTATGTAAGAAGGCATTAAATGTGTACAAGCAGTTGTCAAGGGCGGCCCGGGTCAACTGGGGTCTCCATCCTGAGGTTATCCGCATCATCTACACCGCAGTTGTAGAGCCGATAACAATGTACGCCGCAAGCGCTTGGGCGTCTGCGACCAAAAAACTGGGCGTTCAAAAACAACTGAATGCTGTCCAAAGAGGATTCGCGCAAAAGCTTTGCAAGGCCTACCGCACTGTCTCTCTCAATTCCGCACTAGTGCTGACAGGTTTGCTCCCCCTCGACCTCCGTATACAAGAGGCAGCCGCCCTGTATGAGGCGAAGAGGGGCAGACCACCGGCGATACTGGTGGACAGAGAGATAGACTGGAAGACAGCATTCAGCGAGATTCCCCACCCAGCGGAACAAAAAGGCTTGCAATTCGTGTGCCTGGCTGACCAAAACCAAGTGGATATACACAGTAACCAACAGGTATGTATATTCACGGCAAGGTAGGGGCGGCATTGTCCTTTTGGACCAATGGTGCCGAAACCAAGAGCCTCACAGTGAGTTCACAGCGCTGCTGGGCCCAAGCCGGGCATGTTTCCAGCGTGTGCTGCGCCGTGTCCTCCCCGCAGTCAACCTTTTTTTTTTTTTTTTTTTGTGGGGGGGAAAATGCCTTGCACTTCCCTTCCTTCCCAGGGGTGAAGGAAGGGGGTATGTGGGGCTCGAACCCACTAAAAACCCCCCCGTGAGCAGTCCCTCGCCGAGGTGGGGCAAGATAGGGTCGCGCTAGCAGTCACTATCTTGCCCCGGCGGTAGGCCCGAATACAAACCGGGCCACTGCGCCCATGAAGGGGTGACCTTGCTCACCAAGGCCACCCCTCAGACTTGTGGGGCCGTGCAAGCCAGTGGAGAGCTCCCTGACTCTCCACCAGTGACCCCACTACAGAGGAGGAGAGAGGAGGCGGTCGAACTGCCTCCTTCTCCCCCCCATTCGTCTGCGACGGATCGGGTCAGAAAGGGGATCGACCTCCCTGGCCCGTTCCGCGGCCTCCTTCTGCACCATCACCGCTTCGCAGAAGGAGACCACCGCCTGCCACAATCTCTCACTGCCGAGCATGGCGTCTACCACGCGCAGCAGGGAGAGATCTCCGCCTATGGTAGCTGAAAGCGTGTGCCGCTGAGGGCCCCATGCGGCACACACCTCCAGCGTGTGGAGCGCCGTATCCTCCAGCGCTCCACATTCGTGGCAGGCCGGGGTCAGCTCCCGTCTCGCGATTTGGTGCAGGTACTTTCCAAAACATCCATGTCCGGAAAGCACCTGCACCAATCGGAAGGTAAGCGACCCAAAACGCCGCCGCACCCACCTTCGAAGGACCGGGCGGATGGCCTCCACCGTCCACTGCCCGGGGACCGGTGGAGCCAGGTCCTCCGTCCACCGCCGCAACAGGGCAGCCCGCACCCGCCACCGCATGCGGGTGACCTCTTCCCACGCTGGGGGGTCTCCTCGAGCCCTCCTCGCCGCTACGAAGTGGTAAACTTCGGCGAGGATCTCCGCTTGGAGTTCCCAGGGGGGATCACCCGCAAGCACGCACGCTGCCGTCCAGGACACCGTCCGGTAACCGCGTATCGCCCTCGTCGCAATGATCCGCTGCGGACGTCGCAGCAGGGTCTTGTTTCCGCGGTTGAGGGCGTCCACCCAGACCGGCGCCCCGTACAGAGCCATACTCCGGATTACTCCGGAGTAAAGGCGACGGCATACCACGTTCGGGCCGCCTACGTTCGGCAGCAACCTCCCCAAAGCAGCAGCAGCCCCCACAACTCTCGGGGCCAGCTGGGAGAAGTGGACTCCGAAAGCCCACCTCCCGTCCAGAATGAGACCCAGATATTTCATCTGGGTCCCCACCCGCACCGAGACCCCGTCCAATTCAATCCCCGTTCCTGGAGGGGGTCCCCCCCGAGGCCCATGGAACAATTGGGCCTCGGTTTTGGAGAGGGCAACCTCCAGCCCCAGAGCGCGTATACGGTCAACGACGATAGATGTACCCACCGTAGCCAACCGCACCGCCTCCCTGAGGTCCCTCCCCCTGGCTACGACAAGGGTATCATCCGCGTAGCACGCGACCCGCATGTTTGTGGGAAGCGTGCCACGAAGCACCCAGTCGTAGCCTATGTTCCACAGGAGCGGACCCAACACTGACCCCTGTGGAACCCCGCAGGCGACGCGACGGCGCCTCATACCGTCACGTCCTACCACAAGGATCTCGCGATCCTGGAGGTAGTCGGCCAACAGCCTCCGCAGATACAGAGGCACTCCATGATAGCGGAGCGCCTCCTGTATTGTTCCATGCGGGAGGCTGTTGAAGGCGTTGGCTATATCAAGTGAAACGGCCAACGCCTTTTCCCCCTCCCTGACCGCATCCTGCGTCCACCCCTTAAGCCAGAGCAGGGCGTCTATTGTAGACCGCCCGCTCTGAACCCGTACTGGGCCTCGGACAATCCAGGCCCAGTCCCCTCTAGATGCCGGATGACACGGGAAGCTACTACTCTCTCCAGCAGCTTACCCGTATCATCCAGCAACACTATAGGTCTGTATCCGGAAGGCGAGTCAACAGGTCGACCCTCCTTCCGTAACAGGCACAATCGGCCGTCTTTCCACAGCTTCGGGAACCGTCCTGACGTGAGGCATGCGTCGAACAGTTCCCGAAGCCAGTCGCCCATTTCCCCTAAGGCGATTTGTAGGACCCGCCCTGGAATGCCATCTGGGCCCGGCGCCGTCCTTTTCCCCCGCAGACGGCCGACCGCAGTCTCCATCTCCACCTCTGACAGAGGCGGGATAGAGGTCAGGTCTTCCGGGGGGGTAGGCGCCATTATGGGGGGTACGTGGTCAGGGCTGCTTCCGGGGAAGAGCCCTTCCAGCACCCTGCCCAGAAATTCTGGCTCTAGGGACTCCGCGATGGGGGCAGTTTGGCCCCGGAACTTTTTCCGGACAGCCCTGTACGGTCGCCCCCAAGGGTCCCTGTCTAGCCCCTCCAGGGCTTCGTCCCAGGCTTGGGACTTGGCCCGGCCGATGGCCAGCTGCAGCTCCCGCTTGGCTTCGCGGTATACGTCATAAAGCCGGAGCTCAACAGCCATTTCCTCGGCCGACATCTGCTCGTCGGTCCGGCCCCGACGCCGCCTCCTGCAGCGGGTGTAGGGCCGCCGAGCCCCCGAGCAGACAGCTCGGAGATCAGAAATCTCCGAACTCCACCAGTACACCGCCAGGTGTTCGGGACGGCGTCCAGACCTTGGCATAGCCGTGTCGCAGACGGCCGTAATAGCTTCGCGAAAACGGCTCGCCGCGACGTCCACATCCTGGTGCGTGGGGGCAGCAAGCCACGACTGGACGATTGCCGCCTCTTTCGCCAGTTCAACATCGAGGCGACTTACTGTCCAGCGCGGGAAATCTGGCCGCACCTCGCTCTGGGACCCACTCTGGCTGTTGGAGGCGAAGATCTCGAACCATATGTATTTATGGTCCGAGAGAGTCTCCACCTCCGACATGACCCTCCAGGCCCGGACACGTGCCGCGACAGACGGGGTGGCGAATGAAACATCTACCACGGACCCCCCATTCCACCGCACACACGTGTGGACCGACCCTCTATTCAGCAGGGTCAGTCCTGAGGCAACTATCCACTCCCTGACAGTCACACCACGAGAATCAGTGGAGGGATTGCCCCAATCCCGGGCCTTGGCGTTAAGGTCCCCCAGAAGTAGGACTGGCAGTGGTACTTGCCTTCTTACCGCTGCGGCTAGGAGGTCCAGGAAGGCCTCCAGCTCCGCAACGGTTTTGTTGGGGGAGAAGTACGCTCCAATCACAGCATACTCCCCCCACTTTGCCACCACATACCCCAAACCTTTCTCTCTAACTGAGAGGGGCGGACCATCATTCCCCCGCCTTACAATGGCAACGGATCCGTTCAGGTCCCCAGCCCAACAGGAATGCGGGGGAACATAATACGGCTCCGCCGCAACCGCCACGTCAATTTTCCACTGCGCCAGTGTCTGCATAAGTAGATCTTGGGCCCTAGCGCAGTGGTTTAAATTAGTCTGGAGGAAGTTGTGATGTCTAACCTGATCCATTAGTCGGACATCACAACCTCCTCGCACGCCGACTAGCGTGCAACCTCGGGGGCAGCTTGGCTAGTTGCCGCAGGGAGGGCCTGGGTCCTAGAGGCCTTCCCCTTCGTCTTCGGGGGGGCGCAATTACGAGCCCCCATCATATGCCCGGAAGGCCGCCCCGACTCAGTGCATATCGCACAGCGAGGCTCGGCCCTCCCGCAGCTGACCGCCTGATGGCCTGTGCCTCCACACCGGAAGCACAAGTCTCCCCTATCAGCGGACGCGGGACACTGGGCGCGCGTATGTCCCAACCCCATGCACTTGAAGCAGCGCATGGGACGCGCCGCCAGTGCAACTACACGCACTGAGCTCCACCCCACTAGTAGCCTCCCCTTTTCCAACAGCATTTTGGCTGCTGAAGTCGGACAGGATACGAGGGCGGAGCCGACGCCGCTTATGCCGGGACGAATTTCACCAGCCTTCACCAGCCGGACGTCACAGCCTCCCGCTTTGGCTACCGCAGCTGCCACTTTCTCTTTGGTAGCCGCATCATCCAAACCCGTTATCCTCAGGTCAACGGTTTTAACGGGCCTGGCGATGTTAGCCACCTCGGACAGGACATCGCGGAGTTTTCCCGCGAGCCTGTCAGCCTTCTCTTGATTTTGGGAGCCAGGAATCTCCAACATCCTGGCTCCCGTGGCCGTCTGGCGGAAGCGAAGCCGGTCAATGCCCAGCTCCTGGAGATCAATCTTCCCCTGTGCCATGTCCATCACGGCGCTGTAGGTGACCCCCTTTTCCGCGGCCTCAGGCAGGAGGGACATAACCACAGCCGCGGACTTTGGAGGTTTCAGCACCGCCTTGGCCTTCATGGCAGTAGAGGCTGGCGGGACCGGCTTTGCCTTCACCGATGTAGCACGCACCGCAGGGGCAACCGCAGGAGTGGTATGAGGAAGGGTGGACTTCCCCTTCCCCTTGCCTTTCCCTTTTCCCTTCCTCACCACAGTCGCCCAGGTCTCAGCCTGAGGCACCATGGAGGAGGCCACCGCAGAGATAGCGGGACCCGCAGCCGATACCTCCAAAGGGACGGCGACAGTCTGTATTGCCTGACCGGACTTCTTGCGACAGCCACCGCGCCACCCAAGCCGACTCATAAGCCGTCTCCCCGCAGTCAACCTAACCTAACCTAACCTAACCTAACACACCGACACTCAAATTCAAGCGAGAATTACTTCTCGCTTCCACCCGAGGTCCCACCCCCAGGGCTTCTAGGCGGCCTCGCAAAGAAGCCCTCCCCCTCTTGAGGCTCCAGCCCTAAGCTAATAAAATCCCATAAAGAGAAGTTATCAACTCAAGGCCTTCACCTCCCTCCCCCGCAAGGCTACTAGCTCTCGACTATTAATATCCCACAAGGAGAAATTATTAACCGAAAATGTTCACCCTGCAATCTGGCAACCGCCAGACCCAACGCGGTGCTCGTCTCAGAGCCCGCCCTTACCTGCTCATCCGTGCCCTTTGCTACATATCAAAGGGACACGAAGAGCAAGCCACCGTTCCAGACCTTTCGCTAACTGTCAACAAGATCCCACGTGGAGAAGTTGTTGACAGTTACCCAGGGTGCACCGACACGTATTGCTACTGTTTCCCCCGAACGTACCCAAAAAGAACCAGTAGCAACCGGTTCACGAGGAGGTATTCTGGACTGGCACCCCAACCTAACCTAACCGTAGATCGCCATTGAAAGCACCACTCCGAGATACAAGCGGCGGCTACTCGCCTTGGGCCCCCCGAGGTTGGGCAGCAACCGCTTCAAAGCAGTCGCCGCACTCAAAAGTCGGAGGGCCATGCGTCTGAAGTGCGCCTGGAAGTTCCACCTTTCATCTCGGCCCCGACCACGATGGACGCCATCGACCAAATTCGACAAAATCGCCTTTTATCTGCGACAGCAAGAATTTGAAGTCAGTGCAGTGGGATAGGACACCAAAAAAATTAATTTTAATTGCACGTCGAGGGTTTATTTTTATTATTTTCCTATCTATTTAGATTTGTTTTTGTCCCCTTGGCGATATGTCTACCACTTCGACGGCATCAAAGACCTCGGCAAGAAGCCTTCAAACTGTGCGGGCAAATCCCGCTCAGTGTACAGGCACCCCCGCTGGATCCACAGCCAGTGCTCCGGCTCTGAAGCGAAGGAGGAGGCCCGCAGCTGTGCATTTGGTAGCTGGTTCATCCGTTCCCTCGATTCCTGGTATAGCCTCGACTGCGACTAGGCCTCGTGTTTCGGAAGCGAAAATTCCTTCTATACTTCCGTCTGCGGCTCTCCTCCCTTCGGCTTTAGCTTTGCAGCTAGACGAGGAGACGATTGTTGTCATGGGTGAGACCCCCGTAGCGCTGACATTGTTTGATGGGCCGGGAGCTGTACCTGTTCTAGCTCTTGATATTACACTCACGGCCCCATCATCACCCCACCTGTAGAGAAGGTCTTCAAGCGGGTCCTGGATGGAGACGAAGGCAAGGTTGTCTCTATGACTGCGGTCGGCCCGGGAAGACCATCACTGGTTCTACCCCCCGAGACGTCAAACGCGCCACAAGAAACCCTATCCCCATCGTTTACGGAGCTTATGCAGTCCCTGCAGTTCCTTGACACACAGGAGGATGATCTCGGACCCGTGAAAGACTCTCAGCCAGAAATGAGCGACTGGTCCGATATGGAGAGTGTTCACAGCGCAGGGAGCAGGCGCTCTAGCATGCTGCCGTCAACCACCAAAAAAGTGGGGTTGCCATGGATTTGGCCACTCAACGGGCGAATGAGCTTTACCTCGCCGGCAAGACAGCAGTAGAGGGAGCGGGCAACATGAAACGGGAATGTAAACAGGAGACTCTGGAATGCTTGCATGCGCTCTATATAATGATGCTCAATTTTGAACTTGACAAGCCAATGAAAACTATAGAGGAGATACAATTGCAGCTCTCAGCTGTCCAACAATCAGTCTAAGGCAACTTGGCTTCAACTACTGAAGGGACACCTTTGCACACATCCTCCCCCTCCAAGGAAGAGGCGAATACTTGGACGAACACCCAAAAACTTACCAAATTGCATTTTTAATTTTTAAAAATTTATTTAAATTTCATTTTGTCTCAGGACAATTTCAATTGCACAGCGTGGGTCGCTGCGTGAGCGCGCGTCGATCGCCACACCGAAAACGCCCAAATTCGACAAAAAATCTGCCCACCCGGTACCGGTGACAGTTACAATTTGAAATATTTACAGTAGGACCGGACAGAAATAATAAATATTTGAAATTTGTACATTCAAACTATTACTACTTTTATTTAAGAGTATACTCAACCATGGTAAGGTACATGACACGCTTCTCAGTCCCCTAGAAGCTAAGATACGGTACATATACCACCGTACTTCAATAAACCAATTAATTACTTACCTATTTTTATCTTTTTATACATTTATTACTTGACCACCCATATAGGGAGAAGTCTAAGTAAGTGAGTGCACTTACTAAGATTTGGCTGATGAACTCACGGTAGGACTCTACCTAGAGACGACAGAGTACTTACCTGGAAGGACGAAGTATCAGGCTGCTGCATCTTAGTGGTATCTGGAACTTAGAATTAGACAAATGAATATTTTTAAAATATTTTGTGTACATTCATATAACACAATTATTTTGCAACTTTTACAAATTTACCCATATATTACTTTAATTGCGAGCCGCGCTCTATGGAAATCCTCCACGTTTGGATATCGGACGCCTATCAGATCTGGGGAGAACCTTTTGGAGGACCCCCAAACAGCTATGGATAGTTACAAAACCGAGGAAGCGGGACCTTCGCGGAAAGATACTAAAACACCCCTAAAGCCAACAAGTGTTAGAAGAAGTATTGGGGAATGGGAATCTGCTAAGACGGACGCAAAACCGAAGCCCACGACTTCTCCTAAGAAGGCCGCGCAAACAGATGTACCAAAACCTAAGCCGAAGGTGGCACAACCTCAGGTAGTAAAACCCGCATATCCCAGAAGACGGTTGGTGGAAATAGTGAACAACCCACCAAAAGTGGAAAAAACTAAATACACTGACCGGCTTTCTGAAGCACGAGCGTGCGTCCTGAAGGCTAAGCTCCACCTTGGAAACTCTAGGAATCTTAAAACAGAAATCAAAGCGGAAGTTCTACAGGCGGTGGAGAGACTTTTTCAGTTGTTGAAGGAGGCAGACACAGTAAAAGGGAGTGCAAAAAGAGATGCCCAAGGACCTGAAAAATAAAAAGAAAAGTTCTCTAGTAATCTAGAGAACTTTTCTTTTTATTTTTCAGGTCCTTGGGCTATCTAATGATAAGCACACGGAAGACCGTAAACTACTGACGGCGATAGAAGAGCATGCGGGTTTATTGAAAGAGAACACCACAAAACTAGAGATACTAAAGGAGTTCTAAGAAAGAAAATCTTACGCTAGTGTACTAGCCGAGACCTCGAGGAGGCAGCCCCTGCATTCAGTGATAATCACTGCAAAGGACGAAACTGAAACAGGCGAAGAGGTCTTAAATAGGCTTATGAAGGCTGTAAACGCTAAAGAAGGAGGAATTACTGTAAATAAATCAGAAAGGCCAGCCCATTTATTAGGGTAATAAGTTTTTACTGCATGGCAGCACTCACTAAGTGCACACATGTTTACAAAACTGACCGCACTTCATCGTTGTCAGCGCTCCATCTTGACTTTCTTATTTAGTCTATGGTGCGTGACCATCGAGATAGGAAACAAACCTACTTGGTCGTGGCACAGACCGCCTATAACCAAAAACGTAGGTTTGTTTCCTATCTCGATGCTTAAACGTAGTGATTATCTTTGCATTAACCTTACTTGGTTACTAATCTATGATAAATACATATAATATGCATATTTAAACGCAGTGATTACATTATCTTTGTGCATATTATTGATCGGAATAATAATAGAAAATAATATAAAATGTCTAATTTTACTAATTCTACTCTAAACCGAGGAGTGGAGGCCAAAGAAATTGAACTCGCTAATGCGCGGCTGGGTGAGTTACAAAAATTATGTTGTGGGTGCATCACTGGCTCAGCCGTGAAGCTGAGACCTCACTCTAGAGGCATCCTACTACATAGTATAATTTAAAGACAGGGGTTGGTATAATATATTTTCTATTTGTAACTGTCATTAAAAATTCTAAAAGTATCAAACTTTTAGAGATAAACTGATGCCAACACAGAGTTGCGGTTTTATATTGCTACTAGGTAGATTAACGCTAAAAAACAAACACTTCATATCACACACACAGTCACAACCACAACCAGATACACAAAATTTTCTTTGTGGAGAAAACTTGTGTTACCGCCAGGAATCGAACTTGATAACCCTGCTTATAACCCACCCAACTAATCCAACCGGCAGTTTTAGATAGTACAAATTTAGAATAATTAAATATGCCTTACTATAGTGGGTATCATTATGAATTAATGTTGTACACGGCAGTACTACTTTAAGTTTAGTCGCATAGGATGATGGTGCTGCGCCCGCCCTCGCGTTCGCGTTCAAGACGGGAAACGAGGACCGAGCCCCACGCCACAGCGGCAATTAGGTTAACTTATTATTCTTCTAATTTTAGGAATTAAAGTATATAATTTTACATTACAGTAGTATTATTTTTAAATATCTAGGTTTTAAATATCTATGCGAGAAACATTTTGTCTTCAAAAAGTTAGTAGCGGTTGGTTCCGCAGCTATTATTAACGATTTAAGTTAATAATAATAATAATAATAATAAACATTTATTGACATAAGTTTTTACATAAAATTTTATGAATCCATAGGCTCCTGAACTAGTGTTAGAACACTGTGTTTCAGGTGCCAGTGGCTTCTCCCAATAATTAATCTTATTATATCTTATTACGTCACAAATGTTTAAATAATTAATGTACCTAACATTAATTTTGCGTAAACAATATTTATTAATAGGTTGTGGGTGTGGGTGTGTGTGAGGGAAATGTATGTGTGTGTGTGAGTGTGTGTGAGTGAGTGTGTGCGTGTGTGTAGTGATGGTTGTGTGTGTGTATGTGTGTGTATATGTGTGTGTATGTGTGTGTGCGTGTATGTATGTGAATATAACGGTGTACTAGCGCTATTAGATTGTAATATTAAACATTGTTTCAACATCTTCGTATTCAAATTGTTTTAACCAATTTAATATTATTTGTTTTACCTCATTATTTGATTTGTTTTTTATTTGTAATTCCTTATTTAATTTGTTATATATGTGGGGGACTATAAAATCAAATTGTTTTTGTGCGAATCTTGATTTTACGGATGGAATAGGACAGCGGTCGATTCTTTTATTGGAAGTTGGTAATGTAGGTACGACTTTTTTATGGTACCTGCGTAAACTTTCATATATAAATATTTTTCTTACACTCAACACATTTGATTTATTATAGACGTCAGCAGTTGGATGCCTAAATGGTAAATATAGTAAAACTTTAAGGGCAGCGCGCTGTGCACGTTCAATAGATATAAGGTGAGTTTTAGCTGCGCTACCCCATGCGCATACACAATACCTAATGAGGCACTCACCAAGCGCTTGATAGATTTGAATGGCTAATTTGCTATCAACTACAGATCTGAGGTTTTTAAATGCATATATAAGTTTTCTAGTCCTTGATGCTAAAGTTGAAATATGAACGCTCCACTTAAGTTTATCGTCGATTATGACGCCTAGGTATCTAATTGATGGGACCCTACTTAGAGATGTGCAGTTACAGCCATGGCTTTGAAATCGTTTTGTGCGGTTGCAAGGAAAGGTATGAATTTTTATATCTATACTCGTTCCTGGGTCACCGACTTGTGTCTTACTGTAGCACATATATTTAGTTTTGCTAGTGTTGAGTGTAAGAAGACTGTCTTCTAACCAGACAGTGACAGTAGAAATACAATATTCTGCTAGATTTGCGACCCTAGGCCAAGTCTTTTCATGGAGCAAAAGTACAGTGTCGTCCGCAAACATAATTAGGTCTAATCCAGGTAGTACAGTTTTACACAGGTCATTGATGTAAATTAAAAAGAGGGTAGGACCTAACGTACTACCTTGTGGTACCCCATAGCTACAGACTGCACTCTCACTCTCATGCTCTTCAACTTTGACTAGCTGTGTTCTTCCGATTAAATAGGATCTAAACCAGTCAAGGGCGACACCTCTTATCCCTACGTTCTCTAGACGTGTTAAAAGAATAGGGATAGATACGGTGTCAAACGCCTTTTGTAGGTCTAGATATATACCTAAGCACTTGTCTCCCCCATCAAGATAGCTAGTGATCAGAGTAGTCAACTTCATGACCGCGTCTTCTGTGGATTTGCCCTCCCGAAAGCCATACTGGTTTTCATTTAGATGATTATATTTTTCGAGATAAAATGTCACTCGTTTTTTGACCAGCTTTTCGAGAACTTTCGAAAGAGTAGAGAGAAGAGAAATAGGTCTGTAATTAGAAGGAGTACTCCTATCACCAGCCTTAAAAATGGGACAAACAATAGCTCTTTTTAACACTGAGGGGAATACGCCCTTATCCATACTTAAATTTGATAAATATGCTATCGGTTCTGCAAGGCAATGCACAAAGTCTTTGAGTATTTTTGCGGTTATTTTATCCCAACCTGGTGCACTGTGTGATTTTTAGTAAGTAAGTTAGCAACCATTTCACTTTAATTATCAATACTTATGATAAGCCTGTGATAATTTTATTATTACAGCTTTATTATCTATAACCGCATAAAAGGTTTTATTGGTGTAAAATAAGAATAGCAAATTAATATTTACTCAGTCGGGGTTATTGACTTTTTAGTATATTTACTTGTTTTGTTCTTAAATAAAATGTTTGTCGGGTCGGTTCCAGACACGGAGGTTTCCCACTCTACACAGTCAGCGGTGGCTGGGACGGCGGCGGCGGCGGCGGCGGCGACGGAGGCGGTGGCAGCGGCGGTGGCGGCTTCGCCTGACCTTACCGGCTCCTACCTACAGGTGACCGACAGATTAATTATAAAATTGATGACTGGGTTACGATTTTCTTCCCTAAATTACCGGTTGACGTCAGAGTTAAAATTTTCTGTTGAAAAAATAGCAATGCTGTCGAGGCAAATCATATCATGCAGTCGCGTTGGTTAGATAAAATAAACCATATAATTGTGAAGTTTTATTGAATAATTCTGTCGAGAGCTATGTACCGTCGTCCTTCATAAATATCGCCTCTTTCCCAAGAAAAGAAATCGTGACCAACCCGCCGCGCCGCCGCCATCAGGCTTGCCAACCTCACTTCCTAATTTTTATACTACCAACCGATTTCTTACTGATTGCCATATTTTAATATTGAATAATGAGATTTTATACAAATCAATATACTAAATTTCACATGTTTCTTTTACTTTTCCGTAACCTTGAACATAATCTTAAAAAATCTCTTGTAAAACCAAAATTTTAATATTATTACTTAAATTTTATGAGATTGCCGTTTATTCTTTGCGTATAACTCGTTTGTTAGAATACGGGATAATTTAAGTATTCTAACAAACTAGTTATACCATCATGCCACAATTCGAGACTGGAATCATAACAGCCGTACACACAGGGAATCCTGGGACGGCTGCTATCGAATATCTAATTTACCCACTTGTCGAAAAACAAACAAACGCATTCACACCCAGAATTACCCACTTAAAATATTCAATGTTCGGTATCAGCTCCGGGCAGCCACGCACACAATAGTTTAACTGACTACAAAAAAGGAGGAGGTTCTCAATTCGACGGTAATATGTTTTTTTATGTGTGTTACCTCAGAACTTTTTTCTAGGGGAACCGATTTTTAGGATTCTTTTTTATTTGAAATCTAGTGCTTCCAATGTGGTCCCATTTAAATTGAGAGCAGTATGATCGTAGTAGTTTTTGTAATAAAAGAAGCTGTAGGTTGAACACTGACTTGATTCTATCTTCGAAGGTAGACTACATATTTACCATTTCATATTACCCACATAACTTAATATTAAATCTACTACAGTTTTTGAGCTATCCTCAATAATGCGTATTTAATTCAATTAATCTGATCAAGGGTTCCGAAGACAAGGCGATGAAGTCGGTTTTTACCGACTTCCCAAAAAAGGAGGAGGTACTCAAGTCGATTGTATTTTTTTTTTATGTGATTTACTTCATAACTTCTCTCCACGTGACCGATTTCGAAAAATTTTTTTTAGTTTAAAAGATGTTGTTTTCTAATTGGTCCCATTTAAATTTGACCAAGATCTGATCAGTAGTTCTTGAAATATCCTCAATAATGTCTATTTTGTGACGAATAATGCGTACTTTGACTATGTTCTGGTTTACCCGACTTCCAAAAGTTACCTCACAACTTCTTTTGTTGTGAGCCGATTTTGATGATTCTTTTTTTATTTGAAAGCTGGTGGATCAAGGTTCCGATGATAAAGCGGTGAAGTCGGTCTTTTTAAGCTTTGCTTGCGTTTAATTATTTCAATCTTTACTTGCGTTTATTTATTTCAAACTCGTTACTAAAACGCTGTAGATATATTTGTGTTATTTGTAATATTTATGAGTATTGGTGTGCCTATACTCGTAGGTAGTTGTAGAGAAGCACCGGCGCAAGCGGGAGCCGCCGCTGGCCGCGCCCGCGCTGCCCGGTCCCACCGCACCGTCGGCGGCTGCGGCGCGCCGCCTACCCAGCGCCTCCAGCCCGTTTAGAACTCAGGTACAATTTTAATGATCTACTGTCGGCCCGGCTGACATACCATAACATTTATAATAATTTATAAAAGTTAACAAAATGCATTATAATAATGTTCTTCTTAGTCGTGACGCTCTTGACACTGAGGTATATAGGATAGATATATTTGTCTATGATCTTAACAGACTGTATATAGGTACCTACTATTATTATCTGGGGCCGATAATGCTCGTCTTCCGATGTCTCGCCGTTTCTTTCTGTTGCTTGTCAAAGTGGTGCATACATGCAAGGCGCTGCATGGGCCGCCCAAATCTGATCTAATCTGGTCGGTCCATCGCATAGGTGACCATCCTCGCGATCTAATGCCTTTCACTCAATCCTACTAAGCACTACTATGCGTACTAAGCGTTCTATACGGCTTGGAGACGTCTCCAAAGAACTTATATATGCGAGCCTATACTTGGTTGATTTGTGATGGACGCTATTTGCTGCCGGGTTCTCGGAGTGTCGAGAAATTGGTGCTAAACTCGTTTCATGATACTCTAAGCAACAATTTCCAGCACCACTTCTCTAACGCGTTATCAGCCTATTTATGTACGTTTTTTCCTTTGTGGCCTCCTAGATACGAAACGCGTAGACAGGTAATGATGATTTTACGTCATTCTATTTGTCTCAATCTTGCGAGTTCACTATTACTAAAGACATGACAGTAATCAAAATTCAATATGCCGACAAACGGACGATATATTATCGTAATAAATAAAACAAATTAAGTCGACGAACTGCGTTTTATAGGTATTGTATTATTAAATGTATATTATTTTATAGGTATTGTATATTAATGTATATTGTTATAACTATAGGAATTTGGAAATCATGTTTATGTTAAACGAATATTGAACTATCGATGTATTATAGCTACTATAGTAATACAATGATCGAAGACTGCTTGCAGCAGTGCGGCGCGTGCGCGTGCGCAGGCTCGGGCGGCGCCGGCGGCGACGCATGCTGGGCGCGCGCCGTGCTGGTGGCGTGTCCGTGCGCGGGCGGGGCTGCGCCCGCCGCCGGCTCGCTCCTCGCGACGCACTATGCGTGAGTACTGTGCCACCGTGCACCTGCCACCGCGCCCTTGAAACGAATACTCCAGGTTCACTATGATTGTTTACGAACTGCCTTATGGCTCAGTTGGGATCGCGTTTGTATTAATTTTGTGCAGTAAAATTTGTGTTTCTGGTTCTGGGTGTGATTGTGTGTGTGATGTGAATGTTTCCGGCTAGCATGACCCGTGTCATCGAACTTAGTGTGGGGCTGTGAGTGTGAAAGCGTTTATGTTATGTTTATGTTTGCCCCGTTGTCTGCAGGGGCTGCGGCGTGGACGCCGAGGCTGACGGCGCTCGTCGCGTGCAGGTAGTGCACTCCGTTGTCCACCGCTACACCGCGCGGAACACGGGGTCTACCACTTTGTAAAATCTATATTTTGTGAAATGTTTTTATGATTTTCGCCTTTTGCCTTGCGTAACTGGTTATATTTATTGTACATACATACTAAGATACTGAAACGCACTGAAGTTTCGCTGCGCTACACAGGACTAATTTGGACCGAACAGACCATCCGTTTGAGCCACGTGCTATCTGTGTGGCGAAGCCATTAGTATAACTTTTCATGATGAATAGTTAATGTCGATAGATTTATCTTAACTGGCTATGTTATCTGTGCATGCATCTATGTTTCATACACGTAACATTTACTGTTACGTGTATGAAATATTGTCTTTAGATCTCCCAACAAACGACAAAGAAACAGAGTAGACACACGTCTCGTAATAAATTACGTTCAGCTCCGAAGTTTCGAATGTTAAATATCGTGGTAGGCCCCTAGGCCCCTTTTATAACATTACGTGAGGCGCCCTGGACTCGCAAGTCCAACCTTATTCTGACACTCACAATACAAACGGTGAACATTTTCGGCTCTGACAAAGAAGAATGTCGAAACAGAGAAGAGATAACAAAGCTTATGACAAAAAAAACTGTGATAATTTTTGGCTTTGAATCTTTTTAAGTGTGATATGAATGTAGTAGACAGATATATACAATATCAAACAGATGTAGGTACACAACAATGAATAGATGAGAGTCACCGCTCAAGCGTACTAAATATAAAAACAGTCAATCTAGAAAAGAAGAAGCTCAATATACAAAATCAAATGATGACACAATAGGACTCTGTAAATAAGCTTCTTAAAAACCTTCCTGAATGTGTTCATATGATTAATAATGATTTGGAACAAATAGTTAATATATAGTTTTCGCACTAGACTCAAGTGGCTTCCCATAATATGTTTTCGTCGGAATACTCACATCCTCTCCTTATTATATACCTTACTGTTTAATCCCTCCTCCCCACGCTATCTCAAAGATCAGTTTGAATTTCTTCATCTTGGACTTCACTCTCATTGAGGTCATCCGAATCATTAGAATTAAGAATGCCAAGCCACAGTTCTACATTTTATGACAAATCTTGTACTGTACAAGCTATTCGCCTCTGGAACAGTTATACATCGCGCTTTTAAAGAACAAATAAAAAAATGGTATCACTCTCAATTAAGTTAAAGCTATGAATGTCTCTTATTAGTCATATATATGTATATATATATATATAATAATATATATTAGTTTGTGTACGTTTATAATATATTATTATTATTTATAGAGGTTTTTGTATGTATATTATGTCTCTCATATTAATAAGTATGTATAAGTACATTTATGAATTTAAATACGTGTCGAGGTACACCACCGTCCCTGTTTGTAATATTTTTATCATCTCCCTTTGGTTGTCTGGAAGAAATCGCTTTGAGCGATAAGACCTCCCTTTGTGCTCCTATGTTATATATAAGATTTCTTTGTAAGTGTTATTTATTTTGGTGTGCAAATAAAGAATTTATATATCTATTTATCTAAATAAGCCTAAACAGTATGGAAATCTGACATGAATTTGATGTATTTACTAACAAAAACGAACAACAACTTGTGGAAAATAAGAAACAGTTGCCGGGAAATAAACGCTATGCATCTGTCACATAAAAAACGGTAACAAACACCTCTAAAGTTGTCTTAAACGAGATGTTGTCATTGCGAGTCTCAACACCGCGTGCAACGGTCAGTTAAATTTATCACTTCCAGAAAATGAGCCATTCAAAGCCCTTTATTCAGAGGCTGCTTGCAGACAGAAATCCTTCCTGAAGAAGATGTGACTGTAGAGCCTATCAAAGCCAGAAATAAATCTACGATAGGACACGCAAGTCAGGTCTTCTAGTTAATACAAATAAAATGCAAGTGTTGTTGTACACGTATAGCCTCTATACGTCGCCGATGACTTAAATATTGAAACAAATCGTAAAATTTTCGATGTAGTAGATACTGTCTATTTGTTATTTGAACGAACGGCAAAGAAATACATAATTACAGTAAGCCGTAATCAATATTTGAGGTTGCATTAGCATCGATCTATTTAATAAAGTCATACTTTTAATGAGTTATGTATATACTTTTTGTATATTTTTGACGACATCGAATAATTAGTACTTAGAACGTCTAAATATTGTATAATATCAATTAATCGATGACTTACAAGGGCTCACCTGCCTGACACAGCTTAAGTTTTAGTACCCACATAAAAATAATGGCTCATCATGCAACAGCTGAAGAAACATAAATCGTGGCACATCTTCCGCGAGCCGGAGCCCTACGAGAGCCTACACGTGGACGACGAAGGCGACGGCGACGGCGACGGTTAGCTATTTAATATTGCCTCATTTAAAACAGTTTTCCTCCTAACATTTTCAATATTCGGAATCGGCTCCGGGGAGCCACGTATGTATACTCGTATTTATTCTTCCAATGTAGCGATCCGCGCCGGCATCATGCGGGGAAAGAACATCAAAAAGACCACAATTAGAAATTTTCTCACACATACTAGCATTTTGAAATATTAGATAATGCGAAATGTTTCGATTGAGCGAGCAATACAAGCGAACATTTCGAAAAATTTAAGTGAAAGCCCCTACTACTACAGTGGGCGGACGTATTATCTTAGTATATTTAATTTACATGCCAACAAAAACATTATGACAACTTTCCCCTTTTTACCTACTTCCCAAAAAAGGAGGAGGTACTCAAGTCGACTGTATTTTTTTTTTATTTGTGTTACCTCATAACTTCTTTTCACGTGAACTGATGACTTTTTTTTTGTTTGAAAGATAGAAAGAAAGAAAATACATTTATTTATGACACACACACTAAAAAACAAACAGCAAAATAATAAAAACAAAAATATAAGTACATATATATAAATGAAGGAATATAATATAACAAGTAAAATAAATAGAAATAAAAAGAAAAGATGTTGCTTTCCAATTGGTCCCATTAAAATTTGATCAAGATCTGATCAGTAGTTCTTGAAATATCGTCAATAATGCGTATTCTATTGACTACATTGATGATGTTCTCGTTTTTAACCGACTAAAAAACTTGGTATTTTGTCGAAGGTCATGCGGTACTTCACACCGGGACAGCTTTTAAACTTGTATCAAGCGCAGGTCCGGTCGTGTATGGAGTACTGCTGCCACCTGTGGGATGGTTCTGCCAAGTATCAGCTGCGGGCTTTGGATTCGATAGAGCGACGCGCAAAGAGGCTAATTAACAATGACGATTTAGTTGAAGCCAGATTGCAAAGTCTTGAACATCGGCGTAAAGTTGCAAGCCTATCGGTATTCTATAAAAAACATTACGGTTAATGTGCTCAGGAACTACACAACCTTGTTCCCGCTTCACCTTTTTTCCACCTTTCATCTAGAAGAACGGCTTCGCATCACCCATTTAAGGTTGAGATACCGTTCATTCGGACGAAACGTTTCGCGTCTTCGTTCATTTATAGAACAACAAAAGAATGGAACGCTTTGCCGTCGTCTGTGTTTCCCGAAAGGTTCAATTTGGGTGTGTTCAAAAGTAAAGTGAATAGGTATTTACAGCAAGCGTGCTCCACCTTAGACTACATCGTTACTTTCTATCAGGTGTGATTGTGGTCAAACGTATGCTTGTTCAGTAATAAAAAAAAAAAGACTCCAAAAGTTACCTCGTAACTTCTTTCGTTGTGAGCCGATTTTGATGATTTTTTTTTATTTGAGATCTGGTGATTTTCATGTGGTCTCATTGAAATTTGATCAAGATCTGATCTCTAATTTTTAAGTTATCGTCAATGATGCGTGTGCAATACCAGCACAGTCTGTCAATGTGGGTGGGCCTCACGGGCAACGGATCAGTACCAGGGTTAAAGCAAAGGATGTCAGAAAAGTTATAACTTCTATGTCACGAGGTAAATCTCCTGGCCATGACAGCCTCAGTATTGAACACCTAAAGTATGCTGGCGTCCACCTGCCTAGAGTTCTAGCGATGTTCTATTCAATATGTATAGGACACTCATACTTACCAGCTGATATGATGAAGACAGTGGTGGTACCTATCGTAAAGAGCAAAACCGGTGATATCAGTGACCACAATAATTACAGACCGATTTCACTGGCAACTATAGTGGCCAAGGTGCTTGACAGCCTGCTTAACAGTCGGCTTGATAAGTACTTAAATATTCATGATAACCAATTTGGATTTAAATCCGGACTATCTACTGAAACGGCTATTTTATGTTTGAAGCAGACTGTCAAGTACTACACCGATCGAAGCACGCCGATCTATGCGTGTTTCCTCGACCTCTCGAAGGCGTTCGATCTGGTTAGCTATGACATCTTGTGGCAAAAATTGAATGACTTGTCTATACCTGAAGAACTAGTCTATATTATCAAGTACTGGTATTTAAATCAGGTCAACGTTGTTCGGTGGTCGAGTGAATTATCGGAGCCATATAAGTTGGAGTGCGGTGTAAGGCAGAGAGGGCTGACTTCGCCTAAGCTTTTCAACTTATATGTCAACGCACTGGTCGAGAAGCTCAGCAGTACGCGTGTCGGATGCCATATTGATGAAGTTTGTCTTAATAATATTAGCTACGCGGATGATATGGTGCTGCTGAGTGCCTCTGTCTGTGGACTGTCGAAGTTATTGAAATTATGTGAACAGTATGCACAGAGTCACGGGTTGGTCTATAACGCCAAAAAGAGTGAATGCATGGTCTTTCGGGCCAAAGGAAAATGTCCGGATACCATACCTACCATTAAATTGAACGGTATCGAACTAAAGAGGGTTGAACAATTTAAATATCTCGGACACATATTAACGTTTGACCTGAAAGACGATGCAGACTTGGAAAAGGAGCGAAGGGCGTTGTCTGTGAGAGCAAATATGATAGCCCGCAGGTTCGCGAGATGTTCGAGGGACGTCAAAATTACCTTGTTCAGAGCATTTTGTACATCCTTCTATACAAGCAGCCTGTGGGTGACATACACGCAGAAGCAGTACAACGCTCTTCGTGTGCAATTTAATAACGCATTTAGGGTGCTGATGGGGCTGCCCCGGCACTGCAGCGCATCGGGGATGTTTGCTGAAGCACGCGTCGACTGTTTTTATACGACCATGCGGAAACGGTGCACATCACTGGTGCGCAGGGTTAGGGTCAGCCCTAACAGGATCCTAAGTGAATTTGCAAACAGGTTTGACTGTCAGTACATAAACCATTGTTGTATGGTTCATGTACTGACTAATAGAGACATGGTCAAAGGAGTAGGTTATTATTAATTGTAATGAATTTGAATCAAAATTTTTTATTGTTGTAATTTATATAATTAGTGTAATTTTATTTTTATATTTAATTGTATGACCAAAACTTGATTGAAATAAATTAATTTTTATTATTATAATACATTAAATCTGATCAAGGTTCCGAAGATAAAGCGAAGAAGTCGGTTTTTTTAACTTTGCTTGCGTTTAATTATTTACAGAAGTTTTAAATGAAATCAGTGTAATCGAGGCGAGCAGTAACGTCGAAATTGTATTAATATTGAAATATGCGGGAGTGTATCTGCCGAGGGTCCTGTCTTTGTTCTTTATTGTGTGCATTAGTCTATTAGCACTATCACTCATATTTACCAGCTTAATGAAAAATACTGTGGTGCCCATAGTCAAGAACAGGACAGGAGACATCTCAGATAAGGTAAATTATCGCCCTATCTCCCTCGCTATCACGGTAGCCAAAGTATTGGACAGTTTGATTGACTTTTGCCCACAAAATAACCTAAATCTACATGACGCGCAGTTCGGATTTATTTTATTATTTTATTTATTTATTACCAAGATAAAAGTTTAACAAAATATTCAAAATCATGCATCTGTAAACCTCGTAAAGATTTGTCTAGATGCAAGGTCCTCTACAATAATATAAGCTTAGCAATAACAAATCAGTAACAATATACACGTGTAAAGTGAGTATTTTCTAATTATCCTTATTATTGAGTAGGTAGCCATTAACATTCCGTATTATTGTTGAACGAACGCAGCGCCTAAGTTACGCGCTCGCCTCGGTGCAACGCAAAGTAGGTAGTTTGGTAAACTGGTTCGGTCCCTTATACATGATGCTCTCAATTACTGTGATTATTGTTGACGTAGTATTTTCTTAATATATGTTTTATGTTTTTAGGGGTTATTTTATTGCGTATTTCTATAGGTAAGTTATTTATAAGTTTAGGAATTAAGTAATGCGACATTCTTTTACCATAAATGTTATTAAATCTAGGAATTAAAAGCTTTTTATTGGTCATATTTCTTGTTAATATATTATGTGTTATTTCCGTTTGGATATCAGTTCTGAAGTATTGTTCAAGTAGTAGGTTATATTCGACTTTCTTGTGAACGGGAAGAACTCGACAGTACCTAAACAGTTCCGTAGGGTTTTGCTTATGTTTTAGTTTAATCTTTTGCGGCACAATTAATTTAATTAGTCTCAGTTGTATATTATAAATTTGCTCTAAATAAGTGTTATAAGTACGACCGTAACTACTTAATCCGTATGATACTATGCTATCCACCAATGCTTTATACATAGTTAATAACACTGAGAACGGCACACGGCTTTTAATTATATAAAATTTGGCCATTATCGCCCGTAGTTTATCAGAAACTTTATCCACTTGTCTACCCCAATTAAACCTTTCATCTATCGTCAGACCCAGGTAAGTGTGCTCTGTCACTTGTTTGATTTGTAGGCAACCTGGTGAACAAGTGTTACCGATGTCAGTTTTACTAACTTTAGACATCTTATGAAGACATTCGTGGCAATGGGCTATTACTTTTACTCCGTTTTTACACGTATTGTGACTAGAATGTACGTGTATAAACTTAGTCTTGTCTGCGTTCAATACTAAGCCGGCATCATGAGACCATTTACATATTTCGGTAAAGTCGGATTGAATTTGCGCTTGCGCTTTAGTGATGTCTCTATCAGCTGCTATCAAACATGTGTCATCTGCAAACTGGTATACAGTACAGTATTTGATCACATTATTAATATCATTGACGTAAGCCAGGTAGTGAAGTGGCCCTAAGACAGAGCCTTGCGCTGTGCCTTCAGTAACGTTGATTATGTCACTATATGTACTTCCTACTTTGACCTGGTACGTACGCCCATTTAGGTAGTCCTTACACCATTTCAATAAGTTGCCTCTTACACCGCTGTTGTCCAGCTTTCTTACTAGCAAGTCATGCCTGAGCGTGTCAAATGCCTTACTGTAATCTATGAAGATCAGAAGTACGTGCTTCTTTTCGTTCAGGCATGAGTTGATGTCGTCAGTAAATCTGGACAGCAGCAGTGTAGTGCTTGAAAGCCATATTGTTTTGAAGATAAAATACTATGTTCTTGGTAAAAGTCTTGTATCATCCCGCATAAATATTTTTCTATCACCTTATCAATCAGAGGAAGTATTGTAATAGGACGATATTTGGTGTAATCGTGCGTACTGCCGCCTTTATGGATGGGTCGGACAATTCCTGATTTAAGTTCTTTGGGATACGATCCCGTTTGAATGCACGCATTAATTAGTCGTGTAATGGTAGTCACTATTTTTTCAGATATTTTTTTAACGTCTACAGCTCTAATACCATCAGATCCGGGGGCTTTATAAACGTTTATTTTATTTAAGATTTTACGAACTTTTGAATTTGTAGCTGTTTTATAGAATATTGACTTATCTTGAGGCCTTTCGTAATCGTTTTCGTTAAGAAGTTTATCAGTACAAGTTGGTATTATCGATTTAACATTATTTTGAAATTCATATGCAAAATTATTAGCAATGTCTTTATCTGAGTTGTCTGAGCTAAATGCTTTTGTAATTATACTGTCAATAGAACAATTTACTTTTCCTGAAATATTATTAATTATCTTCCATAGCTTTTTTATGTCAAATTTATGTTTATTAATTTCATTTTTATAATAATTATTTCTTTTATTGTGTACTAATTTGTTCGTTTTGTTCCATATTTGATTGTACTGAACCCGAATCCGTTTATTGCTAGTGTCTTTTAACCAGTTTGAATATAGTTCGTCCCGTTTTTTACATAATTTTACGATTTTATTAGAAACCCATCCATATGCATTCCGTTTAGATTTTATTTCATTTTGTTTACAAATATATTCCGATTTTTTATAACAATTACTTATATTATAGTGTATGTATTTATATATCTCATTTGGACAGCTCATCGAATGAGTTGGTTGCCAGTCAATTTGATCTAAGTGATTTATTAGCCTCTCATTATTCAACCGAGTCTCATAATTGGGAGCAGCCTGTACATGGGAGTCGCCGGTCAATGTCACCGCTATTAGCCTATGGTCTGCCAGTACGGTGCATAGTGCAGCGCAGTGCACGTCTCTTGTGCGGGATCGCACAAATATATGGTCGATACAACTTTTGGTTATTTTATCTTTTAACGTTTCAATTCTTGTAAAGTCTGTAATCCCGCACAACAGACCGTGTCCGTACATTACGTTCATGTATGTTTTTTTATCAGTATTGTCGTCTCTCAAATCAACATTAGCATCTCCCAAGTACACAAGATCCGTGTCTGTAAATTTATCAAATAATCTGTCTAGCTCCTGCAAAAATAACTTTTTAACAGTGTTGGGTGGCCTGTATACTGTGCACAGAGTTAATGAAAGTGAATTTGTGGTTAATTTACCAGTTAGGCATTCAAAATGATGAGTGGATATTTTAGTTTCGGTGAATTTGTATTTGTTTTTTACGTATATTATTATTCCACCGCCTTTTCGTATTTCTCTTAACTTTGTGTACATTGTGTAGTTCAAAACATTATACAGAGGCTGAATAATAGTGGATATATTAGCTTCTGTAATAGCCAGAACATCTATATGGCTATGCGAGTCACTAAGTAGTTTTTCTACCTTCCAAAAATTTTTTATCATTGATCGGATGTTTACATGTATTATTGTTAAATTGTGAGGTTTATTAGGTATTTGCTTTATATAGTGAGTAAAATTAATACAGTTAAAATGTTCTTTTATAGTATTATAGTTCTCTAAATCGATATCCATAGTTATTAAAATTTAGTTTAAGTAGAAAAAAAGTAAGTTAACTACAGGTAAAAACAATATTAAACATGAAGGAGTGACTGAATGTCACGTTTCGTTCTTACTTTATATACCTTGTCATTTTCGTTTTTCCTGGCCAGAACGTTACCTTCTTTACACCAAACAAACTTAAATACGCCTTTAAGATCCTGTTTAGTTTGCCATAAAAGGCCCTTATTATACGGGGTTAGTGCATCACGTACGTATATTTTCTCACTAGATAAATCAGCTGGTAAGGTTGGCATCAGGAATCCAGCTGTGACGATTGTCTTGCTTGCCGCAGCCATTAGCTTAGTACGGATGGGTTCCTCCCTCAGCTTAACCAAGACTGGTCCAGCTCCCGTTCGTCGGGCCGGTAGTCGTTTTACGCAAATAGCTTCATGTTTCGGTATTCCTAATTTTTCAATGAAGCTATTTACAAGATCTGGCAATTCTAGATCGCTGGAATCTGGTATACCTGTAATTTCGACATGATTCGATAATAATCGTTGATCCATTTCTCTAATTTGCTGCTCTAGAGATTCTATTTTTAGTTCTAGGTATTTGTTTTTATTATCTAGCTCCAGTTGCTTTTTCTCCATGTTTTTCATTTTACTTGTGCAGGCTTCCAAAGACTCGGAGAATTCGTCAACTTTTTCGCTACTGTACTGCACAGATTTTGCCAAAGATTGCATTTCCTGAGTTAAAATGCTATTGACTTCCTTCCTGATATCTTGCAAGAGTTTTTTCACATCAACATTGGGGCTAATTTCCTTTATATCATCATCTTCTTCTTCGTCGTAGTCAGCTAGAGTCACAAATGATTTTCTTCGTGATGAATTATGGTTACAATCGTTGCAGGTCCATTCTAAGTTATCAGCAGCTTTTAGTGCCGATAATTGCTTAACACTTAATCCGGTACATAAGTTTGATGCATGTACTACTTTTTGGCAACGACTGCACTCCAGAATCGTATTTTTTTTGGTAATTGCTTTATTGCAATTTCCGCACTTTGCCATTATGAGGGTAGTTACTGAGTGTTTAATAAGCACTAACTTATCGCAATGTAGAGTCTCAAGCATGCTAATAATACACAGTCCAATATTACACAGACCGTAAGACATCGGTACGCCTGTTTTCTGGACCTCTCCAAAGCCTACGATCTAGTTTCTTATGGTGTGTACCGCAAGGCAGTATCCTTGGTCCCACTCTTTTTCTGGTGAACGTTAATGACTTATGTCATTATTAGAACAACATAATGGTAAAATCTTCACTTTTCCTGATGACACCGTTCTAGTATTCCGGGGAGAGAATTGGGATCAAGTGTTTCAATACGCCCAATCTGGTTTTTAACCAAGTTTGTACTTGGTTATAACAAAATTTGCTCAGTCTCAACGCTAGTAAAACTAAATACATGACGTTTTCCATTCTCAAAAAATCTCAACCTACATCTGAAAATGTAATTATTCAAACAAACAAACAAACAAAACAAACGCATTCACACTCACAGCCCCACACTAAGTTCAAAGACTTGTATCGTGGGTGCCGGAAACATTTACATCACACACACATTACATCCAGAACCAGAAGCACAAATATCCCTTGAGAAGGAATGTGTGCTCCTGCCGGGAATCGAACCCAGGACCCACGGCGCAGAGGGCGGACACCTGTCCACTGCGCCAACGGGGTCGTCAAATATTCGACACAACTACTGTTTTAAATCCATGCTCCACTAATATATGTAATTCAGATTCACTGCAATACCAAGGCGTAACTATTGATAGCAATTTAACTTTTGTAGCGCACATTAAACTATTAACAGGGCGTATTAGAAAACGCATTGCATTTTTAGAAATATTCGTCATTCAGCTGATGAAACTACACTTAAATCAGTCTACTATGCCTTGTGCCAATTGCAAATATTATACAGTGTGGATTGTTGGGGGGGTTGTGCAAAAACTCACTTGCTTCCTCTGGAAAGAGCTCAACGAACTGTTTTGAAGGTGATGAAGTTATTGCCATTCCGATTTCCCACTGAAAGATTGTATAGAGAATGTAGAATTATGACCGTTCGCCAACTATTTATTTTAAGAGTCATCCTGAGGAAGCACCAGGATTATTCTTATGAATCTCATAGTGTAACAAAACGTCGCCGTGGCCGTGACAAGGTGTTCAATATGCCAGATTTAGCGTTAAGTAATGCTTAAATAGTTGTCAACTAGGTAATGGCGGTGTTTAATATACCGCCATTGCCTAGTTTAAAACTTGCTAGGAGGTTTAGGTATAGTTTTAATAATCATTATTATAATAACTAGTTTTAAATTTTAAATATTAGTTTTCTTATAATCTGTCCGTTGATGGTTTTTGTTATGTACTTCCAAATTATTAAGGAACGTTACATGCGCTCTAAGCGATTTGCCTCCACATTCATTGTGCGAACCGCAAAGGAATGGAACTCCTTACCTGAGTCGGTGTTTCCTGATGAGTATATGGGAGCAATGGGAGTCTTTAAGTCGCGAGTGAATAGGTATAATAAGAATAATCATCTCAATCTTGCTCCATCGTCGAACACATCGTAGGTGGTCAAAAGTTTGCCTATCTGGAATAAAAAAAAAAGAAAAAAATCTACGTTACATAATTTAAACGTAGGCAATGCTTAAAAAAACCGACCTTACCGCTTATATTTTGGTTTTGGCTTGATAGATTTCGAAAAAAAATACAATAATATGGGACCACCTCTGAAATATAATCTACTAAACAAAAAAAGAATTTTGAGAATCGGTTTACAAACGGGAGAGAAAACGGTGAACATAAATAAAAAAATACATACAGTCGAGCACTCCTCCTTTTTTGAAGTTTGTTAAAAATAATTTGGTAGGACATCAAAGTCACAATTTCGAGACCTATTTTATTATGGAAGCCAGTAGCTATACCGTTTCCCCTACGTCGTATTAACTTAAAATAATCGTAGGCGTCGCGTCGTCGACGCGCGTACCGAGTACGCCATGTTGTTATGCGATCTTATCGTCAGAGGGGACCGCGGCGGGCTGCGGCTGCGAGCCGGAGTGCGTGGAGGTGTACCGGTTCTCGCGCGTGGGCGCGTGGCTGGCGTGCGGCGCGGCGCGGCCGACGCGCGTGGAGCGGCGCGCGGCGCGGGCGGTGCGCGGCGCGCGCGCGCTGGCGGCCGAGGCGGGCGCGGCGGCGCGGCTGGCGGCCGGCGCGCCGCTGCACGCGGCGCTGCTGGCGCTGCGCTGCGCGCTGCAGCTGGCGCGCGACGCCGCCGTGGGCGCCGTCACCGCCGCCTCGGACTACGCGCTCAAGCCGGCGCTGGCGCTCGCCTTCAACGCGCTGCTGCACCCCGCGCTGGTGTTCCTCGCCAACCTGCTGCGGGTGAGCCCCCGTATCGAACCCGCTCGCCGGGGCGGGCGATTTCCGGGGAACGCGAGTTTTCTCCCCGAAGGAAATTCGCGTTCCTTTATAAATGTAGAGGCGGGGAGCGTCGGTGAGTCGATAGTGATGGCGGTGTGCGTGCAGGGCGTGCGCGCGGCGCTGCGGCCGGCGTGCGGCGCGCTGGCGGAGTGCGCGGCGGCGGGCGCCGTGCTGCTGCGCGCGCTGCGCCTCGTGGAGCTGCACTACGGCGGCGCCGCGCCCTGCGCCTGCCGCGCGCCCGCGCCCGCGCCCGCGCCTCCCGGCCCCGCGCCCGCGCCCGCGCCGCCGCACTGGTAGCTCGATATGTGCTCCTGCTTACATTCTAAGGTGATATATGGTTTTATCTCTACTACACGGGTAAAAAGGATTTCTTAAAATAAGACATAATAACTTTTCTGACATAATAAATTTGCGTTGAACCAAACGAATGGCGAGAAACCTTGTTTCAGCCGGGAATCGAACCCAATACCCCTACTTAGAAGGTAACGCCACCCAACTAAGCCAACGAGCAGTTCAAAAATTGGCTGCTTTATCGGCGTTCGCGTACTTAACGGTTTGACATAAGTGAATACAATATATGGCAAAAATTTTGGTCTTGATGAGTTTTACAAAAAAAACCGCGACAGCATATATCTCTAGAAGGTAAATTTTGTTTAAATCTCTTTGCGGAAACTTCTCGTCTAGATGCTGGCAGCGCTGTACCTCCGATACTGTCTGTGTGCGACACGTCCATGGCGGAAATCCGCATTCGACAGATCGACGTACGAAAAGCGCTACGCAATCTGGACGTGAATAAAGCTAGCGGCCCTGATGGCATTCCAGCCATAGTACTGAGGACCTGTGCGCCTGAGCTGACTTCGGTACTGACACGCCTCTTTCGTCTCTCTATGGAGGCTGGTCAAGCCCCGAAGGCTTGGAAGTTTGCCAACGTGCAACCTGTGCCCAAAAAAGGAAGTCGTGCCGACCCTGCCAACTACAGGCCTATTTCGGTCACGTCCATACTCTGTAAGACCATGGAACGTATACTGAATAATAGGCTCCTTGGCTATCTAGAAGCGAATGACCTCCTAAGTGACCGGCAATACGGGTTTCGCCGAAACCGGTCAACTGGAGACCTTCTAGCATATGCCACTCACATTTGGAATGAAGCTTTGGAGAAATACGGCGAAGCGCTTGCCGTTTCGTTAGATATATCCAAGGCTTTTGACAGGGTTTGGCACGATAGCCTTATAAGCAAGCTTCCAGCCTATGGTTTGCCTCCTGGTTTATGTGCATGGATATCGGATTTCTTGAGGCAACGATCAATTCGAGTGGTTGTTGACGGCTGCTCTTCTGATCTAATGCCGGGGTACCTCAAGGGTCGGTTCTTTCAGCAACGCTCTTCTTGCTACATATAAACGATCTGCTGAAGCCCGGTATTTTTGGGTATGCAGACGATAGCACAGTTGTTGAAAGATATATATCCAATGCACGTGCTAGTGAGGTACAAGTCCAGTCCCAAAGAGAGGCAATGGTCGCGCGACTGAACTCGAGCTTGTTGGCCGTGTCCGAATGGGGCGATGCCAACTTGGTTCGATTTAACGCGTCCAAAACTCAGGCGTGTCTTTTCTCCACCAAACGGAGACCCTTTCAGCTATCTCCGACTTTCAGCAATGTACCGATTCCAATAGCAAACCACCTTGATCTCCTCGGCGTCACTTTGACGTCTAACCTCAATTTCGGTACCTACATCGAATCCAGAGCCCAACTGGCATCCAAAAAACTTGGCATCCTCGCTAAGGTCAGGCAATACTTCTCACCGGGGCAGCTTTTAAATCTGTACCAAGCACAAGTCCGATCATGTATGGAGTATTGTGGCCACCTTTGGGATGGCTCTGCCAAGTACCAGCTTGAAGCTCTGGAATAGAATAGAATAGAATAGAATTATTTATTCGCCTTATAACAAAGATTGTTACACTGGGCAAGTCACATTGTTACAATTAATATCCGATAAATTTATATGTATCTACATCTTAAATAACAGTAGGATAAACTAATTTATATTTATAATAATTTTGACACTTAACTAAAAATTGAAAATAATATAGTATGTAAATAAATAAAAAATTGTTAATTATATTCCATAGTAAAAAAATAAATGTAAAAGCATGTCATTAATTAATTAATATTATTGAATTTAAAATATCATTTTTAAATATCTTACTTATCTAATTTTAGCTGTGTCACATTATTATAATCATTACATGAATAAATTAATATGTCATTAATAAGTAAATGAATATGATAAAATTAAATGATTCCAATTATTACATTTTCTGACATGTCAATACTCTTAATTTAAAATGTTGTTGCCGATATACGCATGTCCATAAATTCATTAAGCGAGTATAGTGGATTATCTTCAAAGAACAGTTTTATTTTTCGTTTAAAGTCAATTGCATTTAACTCGGTCACTGTAAGTGGTAATTTGTTGTACATAGTAATTTTATTATAAATTCCATGTTTTTGTACCTTTGCTAATTTGATTCTGGGCCTATATAATTTGTCATTATTGCGTAGATTGAGTTTATGGACATCCTTATTTTTAATCAAGTGTAACTTCTCCTCGTGTATTTCTAATAGGCAACTAAACACATACAGAGAAATAACAGTCATTATTCCACTTTTTTTTAATTGTTCTCTGACAGACGTACCTTTACGAAGTCCAAAAACAATTCGGATAGCTCGCTTTTGGGATTTCATGACTTTACCAATATCTGCACCATTCCCCCAAACAGTTATGGAGTATCGAATTATGGAATGAATGTACGCGTAATATACCGAGATAAGGGACTTTGTGTCCAGTAAAGGCTTAAGCTTTAGCAGAGCGTAGTTTGCACTAGACAGTTTCTTGCATATTTTTTCAATATGAGCCGAATGACTTATAGTATGATCTACTGTATAGCCTAAGAAAACATTTTGTGACGGTGTGCTACTTCCTTTACAAGATTTACGTGTTTCATATTTCATAATAACGCTCTTATCAGCATTCAAAATAATTCCATTAGCATTAAACCAGTCTTTTAGAATAACTAATACATCATTAATTTTATCATTTAGTTTATTTTGACATTTGTCTCTAACTCCCACATGGGTATCGTCCGCAAATAAACTAATGTAGGTCCAGTCGGGCATTGAATATACAAGGTCATTAATATATATTAAAAAAAGTACAGGACCTAAAACTGAGCCTTGAGGTACCCCTATATCTAAAATATTCATTTCAGAATTGACTCCTTTCGTTGTTACCACTTGTCTTCTGTTATACAGATAAGTACGCATAATATTAATCTCTGGACCTTCAAAACCGTAATATTCGAGCTTCGAAATTAGTATGTTATGCCGTAAACAGTCAAATGCTTTTGACAAGTCGCAGTATATGCTAGCACATTTCTGCGACTTATCCATGCTCTCAAGAATATAGTAAATGACCCGTCGTATCGCCATTTCTGTCGATCGACCTTTCCGGAACCCAAACTGTGATACGGTAAATAAATTATTTTTTTCAAAATACTCTATAATTCTTTTCTTTATCACGGTTTCCAATATTTTTGATATTGTTGGCAATATGCAAACTGGTCTATAGTTACCTAAATCAGAGGTTTCACCTTTTTTAAACAAGGGTATCACTCTACCTGTCTTAAGACAATCAGGGAAAACCCCTTTTTGTAAACAATAATTAATTACATTATACAATAGATCTAAAAGGTATCTATTTCTCAATAATATTTCTCTTAACGTTTTTGTGTTAATGTCGTAAATGTCCGGTGTACTTTTCCGTTTCAAGTTTCTTATAATAGTTCTCAATTCTTCAAAGTCGATTAAGTGGAATCCATTGACCGCCGAGCCAAAAGACTTATTGGTGATGATAAGCTGGTTGCGACTAAACTGTTGAGTCTCAGTCATCGGCGTAAGGTAGCGAGCCTATCGGTTTTCTATCGTTTGCATTTCGGAGAGTGCGCGCAGGAATTATACGAGTTAATTCCCCCAAGCCCATTTTACCATCTAACAACAAGACAAACAGTCAAACGTCATCCATTCATGGTTGACATACCTCCAGCTCGCTCGAAGCGTTACGCTTCTACGTTTATCATCCGTACTGCGAGGGAGTGGAACTCATTGCCTGCGTCTTTGTTTCCTGAGCGGTATAATCTGGCAGTCTTCAAGTCAAGAGTGAATAGGTATCTTCTAGGCATGCTTGCTACATCTTCGGCCACATCATCGCTTTCCATCAGGTGAGATAGTGGTCAAATGCTAGCCTATCAAACATAAAAAAAAACAAAAAAAAAAAAAAAAACTGAAAAAGCAGCGACGTGTATTTGGTTGGCTTTTTGAGACATTCAGTATTAATCTTTATAAAAATAAATTATTTCATCATCAAAATAAATCGTCTTAATGTAGATACAATTTACCCTTTACTGCATATAATGTGCAATAAAGAGAAAAAGTTAAATTAATTTTACGGCAGGACGACGGTTCACAGATTCGTTAACAGTTACTACGTAGTCCTTATGCGTATCTTATTACTTACTTATGCACATTATGCGTATCTGTTTTTTTTGTATAGCCGGTTTTTTATTTTATTAATGGACTGCCAATCTGGTTGGACTGCCAATCTGTGAGTGTGAATGCGTTTGTTTTGTTTGTTTGTTTGATACACTGCTACAATTTTCCACCGTACATATTTTCTAAATTATACATTCGTCTGCCTCAATAAGGTTAATACACTAAAAGAATGTATTAACCTTATTGAGGCAGACACTACATATATATATATATATATATAATAATATAACACTCAAACGATATTATTACAACATAAGAAATTACACAATTATTTAAATTAAATCTAAATTAAAATTAATTATGAATTGTTTATAAGTTCAAAAATATAATTATAAGGTTTTTATGGGCGATACAGGTTTGCGTAATTGAATTGAAAATAAAAGTGTTTGATTGAATAGATTGATGAGCAAAAAATGTTAATGTCGTTACATATTTAATTTTAAGCTTAAAACAATCGGTACAGGTGGGAGTGTTGGCCGTAATATGTGCGACAACAGGGTAGCTTGAATGTTTTTCTGCGTTTGAACGAGGTAGGTATTAAATGTGGTTTTCCTAATTGCAAAACCTGCGAGGCGTGCACCTCTCTTATATATAAAGTCTATTTGTTCACGAAAGTTCATATTAGTATCGACTATAACACTTAAATTCCGGATGCTTAATAGGTACTTCGCTAATAGGAATATTATTGTAGGCAACTCGACGCCGAAATAATATTATTGTTATACGCGCGCAGCGCTGTGTGCTGTGTGGTGCGATGCGGGGAAGAGGTGTACGCGCGGGGAGGGTGCGCGAGCGGCGGTCGCTTGCCGGTAGCGGCCGTCAGCCAGTCAGTGTCGTCGAGAGCCGGACCCAAGCGGACGCGTTAAAAGTTTCCCCGCACTCCCCGCGTCGTGCCACACGCTGGCCGCGTGCTTTCTTTTTCCTTGCTGATGAGCTATTGTGCCGGTTGTGGTAATAAAAGTGCTTCTTATATTGACATTCCCCGTGTCTTAATGTGAACCCCGCACCTAAAACTCAACATTAATGGTCCTTTGGAGCCGGATAAAGAATGGAGACACGGAGCCGATCGAAATCTCAACAGGATAAACCCGAAGAGCTAGCCGGAGCGACGTCGAGGCCTGGCACGGTGAGTCTGGAGGAACACCACCACCGCCGCCGACCTGAAAGTATCGCGTCGGAAACTCGATCGAGATCGAGTCGGGCTAGCCGAGATACGCTTCGGTGTAGAGCTGAGTACGAGGCTGAAGTACAACTGGCAGAAATCAAAGCAAGCCTGGTGAAAAAGAAGTTGGCTCTCGACATCGCCGAGATCGAAGATGAGTCTCACGAGTTGTATGAGTGTGAGATTCCAGTTGAACATACAAGAACCGTCGAGGAGTGGATCAGAGACACTGAAAACCCGACGCACGAACACGTGGCGCGGGCGCCTACATCCCGCCCGCTACACCCCGCAACGACCGAGCGCGCCCGGAGCGCGACCGCGGCGCCGCCCGCCGCGGCGCAGCCGCCGCCTACACCGTATTTTTCGCCATTTGCGCGTGTTCCCTACACTGCTATCCACATGAAACACTACGATTTACCATCCTTCGGAGGAAATGCAGCTGATTGGTTGTTATTCAAACGAATGTTCGAGATGACGACAGCCACCTACAAATTCAGCGAACTCGAAAACATCACTCGTATTCAAGCGGCATTGTACGGTGAAGCTAAACGGTCCGTGGAAGATCTATTACGTTCAGGGACGGATTCAAAAGGTATTATGAACGCGCTGGAACAAGATTTCGGTCACCCGAACTTATTATTAGAGTGTGCGATACATAAAATTAAGTGTCTTCCCCGTGTATCGGAAAGTGGCCGGGAATTAGCGAAGTTCACATCAGTCGTCAGAAACAGCGTATCGCTTTTGAAGAATATTCAAGCACACGGCTATATTAATAACCCACAATTAGTAAACGAATTGCTGAGTAAATTAACACCGATTCAGAGATCGCAGTACGGAGATTATATTATGAAGCAAGAAGGTAAATATAGTGCTGACTTAAGAGTGTCGCCTAGTCTCGTGATTTTGGTCGATTTTCTCAACCATTTATCAAAAGCGTCCTCTTATTACGTCCCAATAAACGCCGTGCAAACTACGACTACAACATCGCATAATAATGTTAACACTTCGAACGCCAACATTCGCCGAGTTAACCCTGTGAATGCCGGAGCGTCTGCGAGATGGCATCAGCGTTCGCCGGTAAAGCAGCGTGATCGAGTACATACGAGTGTTGAAGTACAGTCGCCGACAGAAATAAAGTGTATTTTGTGCGCGGAAGGTCATGAACTGTCGGACTGTGATTTGTTTCGTAATAAAAATAGTTATGAAAAATGGGACTTTATTAAAGAAAATAAGCTATGTTTTAAGTGTTTGGTGAAAAAGCATTCGCGATATCAGTGTCACGCAAAACGTTGCGATAAATGTCGGGCGCCGCACCATACGTTGCTTCACACGTCGCGCACATCGAGCGACGTGGGCGCGCAACCGTCCCGGCCGCGGCCGGCAACGGTAAGCGCGCGGGAGGGTGCACCTACACTAAGGGTAATGGACACTGAGTCAGTGACGAACATTGGTGAGCGATTTTCAAAAACATTACTTAAAGTGATTCCTATCGTTGTATATGATAATGATAATAATGAATGTGTTACCTATGCTTTATTAGACGACGGAGCAACCGTTTCTTTGATAGATGAATCTATTTCATGTAATTTAAGTGGCCCAACTAATGCGTTAAAGATTGTTAGTGCGCGTGGCCAAAGTGTAACGGACGAAAACTCGCGTAGGGTGACCACACTTATTAGCGGGCCTAACGGTGAATGTCATGACGTCAGTCTCCGCACTATTAGGGACTTAGACCTTCCTCCTCAGAGCATGCCCGCCAGTGTCATTCAGAATAATGCCCATTTACGCGATTTAGATTTATCCGTGTACGAGAATGCTAAACCGATGGTACTAATAGGACAGGATAATTGGGAAATTATTGTAAACCAAAGTATTAGGCGAGGTAAATCCGGACAACCCGTAGCTTCCTATACTAAGTTAGGTTGGGTGGTACACGGCCCTATGGGATCTGTTGATGGCTTAAGTATTGAGTGTGTGAATTTTATGTCTGAGCGAGATGAGTTACACGAATATGTCAAACAACAATTCGAGTTGGAAGCGATAGGTATTACTGAAGTGTCTAGGAAAAACGTTGAAACCGAGCGGGCTCTCGAGATCCTAAACAACACCAGTCGTCGTATACAAGGTGGCTGGGAGGTAGGGCTCCTCTGGGCGCGAGATACAGTAAATTTGCCGGACAATTATAATCACGCGCTTAAACGGTTGCAAGGGATAGAGACTAAGATGAGACGGGACACGGTTTTCGCAGAAGCGTATACTAAGCAGATTGATAGACTTTTGGAGGAAAAGTACGCTAGGTTAGTCGAAAGAATACCCGATAAGCCCATATGGTACCTACCTCATTTTGCTGTTACAAATGTGAATAAACCCGGCAAGCTGAGGCTGGTGTATGATGCAGCCGCAGCTCATGGTGGAACTTCGTTGAACGATAACTTGTTGACTGGCCCGGATTTGATGAATTCCTTGTTAAGTGTGCTTTTCAAGTTTAGGCTTGGACCTATTGCGTATACGGCTGACATTGCCGATATGTTTATGCGTGTGAAAATTCGAGCAGAGGACCAAGGAGCTCAATTGTTTTTGTGGCGAGGACAGGATCGCGAAAAAGACCCTGATGTTTACGCCATGACCTCAATGATATTTGGGGCTAAGTCTTCGCCCACCTCTGCCATATTTATTTTAAATAAAAATGCATGTGAATTTGAGCACATGAAGCCTGATGCGGTTCGTGCTATTCGTGAAAATCATTATGTTGATGATTATTTAGACAGTGTTCAGTCTGTAGAAGAGGCGCGTCAGCTGATCAAAGATGTATCTACAATCCACGCCGCTGGTGGTTTTGTGATAAGGGGGTGGATCACCAACTCCCCTGAGTTACGTGCTGAGTTGCCTGCTGTCGTGCCGGGTAAGGTAAGTTTAGATCGATCACCATGTGATACGGAACGAACCTTAGGAATGATCTGGAAACCCGAAGATGACATTCTCAAATTTGACTTGTCATTCAAGAAGTTGACAAGTGATGTCAAAAATGGTAAAGTGGTGCCAACGAAACGTCAGTACCTCAAATTTATAATGAGTATATTTGACCCATTAGGATTACTGTATCCATATACCATAAGGTCGAAAATCCTTTTGCAGAGAATATGGAGATCAGGTATAGGCTGGGACGAGGTACTTCAAACGTCAGAAGTGAGTGAGTGGGAGCGCTGGCTGTATGAGGTAAGTCGATTAGATGCCGTGGAAGTACCGCGTTGGTATGGATTAGTCGAGCCTAGCGATCTAGAGCTTCACGTGTTCGGAGACGCAAGCGATCAAGCATATGCTGCAGTTGCGTACCTGGTAGGCCGAAATGCAGAGGGAAGTTTGAAGGCAACGATGATCGTAGGTAAGGCACGTGTAGCGCCATTGAAAGTAATTTCAATCCCAAGGCTCGAGCTACAAGCCGCAGTCTTAGCATGTAGATTGGCGCGCACTGTTATTGAAGAACTCGGGTCGCGAATAACGGGTAAGTATTTGTGGACCGATTCTAAAACAGTTCTGAAATGGATCAGATCAGACCCTCGTGATTTCCAAAAGTTCGTGTCACATCGGCTCGCAGAGATCGACAGGAAATCGAACAGGAATGATTGGAGATGGGTTCCATCAGCGGAAAATCCTGCTGATGAGGCGACGAAACTTCACTGGCCAACCGATCCCAAACTGTGGTTCACAGGCCCTGCTTTCATCGTTTGCTCAAAAGATAAGTGGCCTGAAAATGAGTATGAAGATGATGAGTGTAATGACGAAGAGAGAGTTGAACGTGTTTGTGTTGTCCAAGAACACACACCACTAATAGACGTAAGTAGATTTTCTTCCTGGACACGTGCAGTAAGAGCGGCTGCACGAGTACTCCAGTTCGTGCGCTTATGTCAAAGAAAACAACTACAAGTGTTGTCTCCTGATCTCATCCGAGAAGCAGAGATGTTGCTGATCAAGCAAGCTCAGGATGAGTCATTTTCGAATGAACTCAAAGCAATGATAACTGGAAAGCCGCTGCCATCTGGAAGTAAGTTACGTGACCTTGATCCTTTCGTGTATGAAAATGATGGACTGCTTAGAGTGAGAGGGCGTCTGAGTGCAGCAGAGCATCTAAGCTTCGATGAAAAGCACCCGATCATTTTGGATGGACATAATTCCACCACGCGGTTGTTGATACACCATTTTCATAAAAGGGCATTGCATGCAAATACGAATACAGTAATAAATTGTATCCGGGAAAGATTTTGGGTAACTAACCTTAGAGGAGCTGTAAAATCTGTAGCCTTGAAGTGTCAGTTCTGTCGCATAAAATATGCTCAGCCGTCGGAACCAAAAATGGGTGACTTACCCTCGCTGAGACTGGAAAACACCAGAAGAGCATTTGTGCACTGTGGCATCGATTACTTCGGTCCAATGGAAGTAGCAATCGGAAGGCGTAGAGAGAAAAGATGGGGCGTACTTTTTACGTGTCTTGTTTCTAGAAGTGTGCACTTGGAGTTAGCTTCATCACTTTCAGCTGATTCAGCCATAATGGCTCTGCGTCGCTTAATAGCTCGGCGTGGTCAGCCTTTAGTTATTCTCAGTGACCGAGGAACAAATTTTGTGGGAGCAAACGCAGAGTTAAGAGCTGCTATACGCTCCTTGGATCATAAAAAGTTACAGGAAGATGCAGTCACGCGTGGCATCACATGGCAGTTCAACCCTCCAGCTGCTCCACACATGGGTGGGTGCTGGGAGCGATTAGTAAGGTCAGTCAAAACTGCGTTGAAAGCCACACTTACTGAGCGTGCACCTAAAGAGGAAGTGCTCTATACTTTATTAGCAGAGGTAGAGTTATTAATAAATAGTAGGCCGCTCACGTATGTTGCAACAGATCCCGCTGCGCCAGTGGTACTTACGCCAAATCATTTGTTGTTAGGTACAGCATCAGGGGCATCCACGCTAGGAGCATTCGATGCGTTAGATCTAGATGGTAGGAAATCTTGGCGTAAAGCACAAGCACTGGCGGATATGTTCTGGAGTAGATGGTTAAGAGAGTACGTGCCGACATTACAGAAACGTCAAAAATGGGTTAATGTGTCGCGTCCAGTAAAAATAGGAGACGTTGTACTTATTTTTGATAAGCAACAACCCAGGAATACATGGCCAAGAGGCGTAATAAGTGAGGTGTACCCTGGGCGAGACGGCCAAATTAGAGTTGTTGATGTAAACATTTGTAATAAAATTGTAAAACGACCTGTCGTTAAAGTAGTCGTGCTGCCTACCGACGGCAGTGTTATCGGCTAGCCGTAGCCTCAAACAAGGGGTGGAATGTAGGCAACTCGACGCCGAAATAATATTATTGTTATACGCGCGCAGCGCTGTGTGCTGTGTGGTGCGATGCGGGGAAGAGGTGTACGCGCGGGGAGGGTGCGCGAGCGGCGGTCGCTTGCCGGTAGCGGCCGTCAGCCAGTCAGTGTCGTCGAGAGCCGGACCCGAGTGGACGCGTTGAAAGTTTCCCCGCACTCCCCGCGTCGTGCCACACGCTAGCCGCGTGCTTTCTTTTTCTTTACTGATGAGCTATTGTGCCGGTTGTGGAAATAAAAGTGCTTCTTATATTGACATTCCCCGTGTCTTAATGTGAACCCCGCACCTAAAACTCAACAATTATTATAACTTATCTTTGGTCTTTGCACTGCCCGCTGGCGTAGTTAGGTTCGCGTTCGCCTTCAAAGCACCGCCGAGTCCTATTCCCGATTTTCTGGTTCTAGATTTGATGTGAATTATTTTTATTTTCTTGATAGGCAAGAATTTAGAAGGCAGATATTTAGAAGGGATCTTTAGTGAACCCGAAAGGAGCTCTTATTTAAAAGACTGACGATTTGGATGCGACCTAAAATCATGGGCAATTTTAGAAACAGCAAAAACATCGTGACGTAATAATACTCGAGCGCGTCAGATTAATAATACGGTTCAGCGTGATGTCATTGTCGTGCCCCCATCGAGATAGAAAACAAACCTACTCGTTCAAAATCCTGGGCTGCCCTATAATCTGACAATTGTGTGTCTAAACCATACAAGCGAATAACTTCATATAGGGGTATCGCCGAAAAGAGCTCTGCATATAGAGGACGAAACCCTACCAGTCACTGTTTTTAGACCTATTTTGTCCCGGGTCTTTCTAAAAAACGACTTCTTATTTAAAGCCGAATCTTACGTATAACATCCGTTATATCATTTTAACAAATACAAAAATAAAACAATTATTAACATCAAAAGTTATTCTTTAATAGGCAATATGTGGGCGCGAGATCTCAGTTCGGCGCGAAACGACTAGTCGTTTGCGCCGAGGAATCCATAATTCCACAACTCAAATAGGATAAAGAAAACTAGCAAATATCGCAACAGTCTTTTATTGTCAAGGTATTACAGACAGCGCGGGCGCGAGAACACAAGGCGGCACGCGGGACACTACGCTGCAGACTGTCAGTGGCGCGGCGCGGGCGGCGCGGGCGGTGCGTCGCGGTCCGGCACGCGCGCCGACACGTGCGCCACCACCACGTGCGGCGCGGCCGGCGCGGCCTGTGGCGCCGCCGCCGACGCCGACGCCGCCGCCGCCGACGCCGCGGCCGCCGCCGACGCCGCCGGCCCGCCCGCCGCGCGCCGCATCGCCAGCTGCTGTAGCTGCAGCTTGCGCAGCGCGGCCGGAGCGCCGCCGTCCGCGCCGCCGCTCTGGAGTGACAAAACTTTGCGTTAGGTGGTGTTCAACGCTAGCGTAATATTATTATACAGTTTGTAACTTACGGTCCGTATACGGCGCACTGTATAAATACAGGATATATAAATAAATAAAAATTAATATTTAATATTTAACTACTTGTGTTTTGATCCAGCGCTACGCCGATAGAGATGCGTCGTCCTCGCCGCTATTGACGATCATCGAACCCCGTGACCTCTTTTTAGTATAGAGATTTATATAACGTCCCCGTATAACGCCAGACGTCGTACCGATAAATTCACAATATAGGAAAATTCAAATCGAAGAGCGGAAAGTTTTAAGTGCCGCAAGCACTAAAAAAATACTAGTCGAGGGCGAAGAGCTCGGACCTGCGCATTATTTTAGCACGACGGATGCGAGCGATAATTATATTAAAGAAAAATGTCACCGAAAGTCGACGAAGAATAGGTCACCTGGGGTGGGTGCGGAGCCGGCGCCTGGTGGAGGATCTTGAGATGTCGCGTCGGGAACGCCTGCTGCCGGTACAGCAGCTGCGCCGGGGGCGCGCGCGGGACGCCGCGCCGCGCCGTCTCCGCGCCCGCGGCCGCGCCGGCGCCCGCCGCCGCCACCACGATGCGCGGCGCCGGCGCGGCGGCGCCCGGCGCGGGCCCGGTGCTCGCGCCCGTCGGCGCCGCCGGCGTCATCGCCTTCAGCTTCTCGCGGGCGATGCGCTCGGCGCGCCGCGTCGCCACCTCCATGGGCGTGGGCGGCGCGTCGTAGTCGACGCCGTGGTCGGCGAGCAGCGCCGCGTGCTTGGGGTTCCGCGGCGGCGCGTCGTCGGGGCGGCGGCGCGGGGCGGCGCGGCGGCGCTCGGCCGCGTCGCGCACGGCGTCCAGGCGGTGCAGCGGCGGGCGCGGCGCGTCGGCGTCGGCGCGGCGGCGCGGCGGCGGCGGGCGGCGGTGGCGGCGGCGCGCGCGGTCGGGGTCGGCGAGCGCGTCGTGGCGGTCGCGGCAGGCGCGCGGCGAGCGGAAGGCGCGCGCCGGCTCCGCGACGAGCTCGGCGACCCATTCCCAGTTGGGCGCGAGCGCGGCCGGCGGCTCGGCCGGCAGCCGCTGCAGGCGCAGCGCGCGCCGCAGCGCCGCGTCCTCGGCCGCCGTCCACTCGGGCTGCGGCGCGGGCGGCGGGTGCGGCGCGGCGGGCGCGCGAGCACGGCCCGGCCGGCGCGGCCCGCCGCCGCCGCCGCGCTCGAACAGCGAGAGCGGCGCGAGCGGCGCGCGCGGCGCGAGGCGCGGGCGCGGCGGGCGCGCGGCGGCGCGGTCGCGGCGCGGCGCGGCCGGCAGCGCGTGGTCGGGCGCGGCGCCGGGCCGGTAGAGCGCGCGCGCCCAGGAGTCGCAGTAGACGTCGCCGTCGCCCTGCGGCGGGGTGGGCGGGCACCATGCCTGCGCAGAGGGCGGATGTGTGAGCGCGGGAGCGGCGAGCTGGCCGGAAGGGGGGGGGGGGGGGGGGAGAGGGGTGACTCTTACCGGTGGACAGCCGTCGTCCGCGTTGTCGGCGACCCACACCTGCAAAAGACAACGGTGCCGATAGGATTGAGTACAAAGTGAACGGCACGGTTGCGGAACGAGAATTGTCTCGTGTCAATCGTTCGTTTGTCACGTTACATTGCGACAAGTTCCGAGTTGGTCCGAGCGGACGTGCTTGCGCGTGCGGCGGTGCCCTCGTCCTCGCTCGTCCCCCGCACGGATCACATCGAACTGGAACGTCTATCCCCATCGAACGGACTTGGCCAAGTTCACGTCGTTTGTGATCGCTTAATAGCTATTTGGATCTCGTCTATTGGCGAAGGCGACATCTAACGAAGAGGCTACCTGTCAAGCGTACCTAGCGAGAAACAGTTATATTTAATCGTGAAAACACTGCGCCAAAGATTCTCGATGTAATACGATTTAAAACGGATTTATTATGTTGGCCAAGGACAAAAAAATATATACTTTGAATAAATTTCTTGAATAAAGACATAAATAAAATAATGTCTTTTATATTTTATTTGACTAAATATCAAATTTGTAATTTAGATTGGCAACAAACATATAATAATTATGTGTAGTAACTCCACTATATTTGATGTCATGATATGACAGGATAGACGGGCGTTCTAAACCTTAACATCTAACATTGTAAATTCTATTTTGTATGAAATAAATTGATTTTATTTGATTTGAAAATCAATGTTTTATTAAACTTTAATCACCTGGTCAATTTTGTACAGATCTCCTCGACTTCCAAACGGCTAGCCTTCCTGACAGCGGCTTCTGCGTCTCATTAGTCGGATGTACACCGGAGGATCAAAAGCATATTCCAACCGATTATCGTACTTTGTGAGAAATTATTTGAATAAATACTAGCTGACCCGCCCGGCGTCGCCCGAGTAAACAAAAGCTTACACATAAACTCTTTAACACTCACAGCCCCACACTTATAGTACCTACTATGACTTGTGTCGTTCAAAATCCAATGACGCGCCCGGCGTTAAAAAATGTACACATAAACACTTCCACATTCACAGCCCCACACTAAGTTTAATGACTTGTATCTTGTATCGTACATTCACAACATCAAAACCAGGAACACAAATTGACCGTGGGGAAAACACCTGTGTTCCCACCGGAAATCAATCCCAGCACTTTAAAGGCAAACGCCCACCTAACTACGCCAGCTGGCAGTTCAAAGTTCAATGATAAGTTAAAACCGACTTAACAAAAAAAAACAGTCGAATTTATATCCTCCTTATGTAAGTCGGTTCAAAACGTAGATGTTTGCCGGATTACGTAGTAACTCATAGGCCGGGTTCCCACTATGCCGGACCGGCAGTTTTACCGGCTCGGTAAAACTGCCGGGATAGCTTAAATGGCTAAAGAATATATATGAAGCTATTTACATTATGCCGGATCCAGCAAAAATACCGAGCTCGCCATTATGGCCGAGCGTTTTGTCACTGCGAAGCGCCGGTAGGACACCACATTCTCTGAAACTTGTATCTCGTACTCTTATGTGTATTGAAAGTCATCCCAGTAAATCGTCATAAGTAGATGCTGTCACTTCTAAGTTCACGCACTAATGTTTCAAATGTTCCAAGTGAAAATCTTTCCCTTAAAATAGGATTTACCCAATGTTTTCTTTCATTTTGCCTTCTATTAAGATACCACTACAACACAACAATTTCGTCGTCCATGGTGCGCACAGTTCCAAATTCGACTGAGGTGAGTACTTGACTGTCCGATTTTCTTCTGGGATCCGGTGTAATGTGAACATTCTGTCCGGTGTCCGGTTTCCGTCAGATCTAGCGGTCCGGCATAGTGGGAACCCGGCCTTACTCATTCTGAGACCCACCGTTTTCACCCTCAAATAAATTTAACGATTTCTCCTAGACTATAGGTCCAAATTATATACAGTAAAGGGCAAATTGAATCTAAGTGAACTACATAAGCCGATTAAACAGATTTTTCATAAGGATTAATATTAATTGCTTAAAAAAACCAACAAAACAGAAGATTTTTTCATATTTTTAACAAAGAAAAGTATTTTTTCTGAGCTAAATATTCATGTTAGATATGTCGTGGACTTTTTTGGAATACACATGAAGGCCAACATTTTTGCCATACATTGTACTCACCTATGTCTATCTGTTAAGTCAGCGTACGCCGATAAAGCGGCCAGCTAGCAATTTTTTCTCCGACTTTTCGAATATTATTATTTCGAATTGATAACTAACTTTTATCCCAACAAAACCTATGACACTCAGGGATAGTGTAGCTATCTATTAGAGAAAAAAATTTCAGAATCGGATTAGTAGTCGGCAACATCGTCACTTTCCATCAGGTGAGATAGTGGGATGCTTGCCTATCCAGCATAAAAAAGAAGTAGTTTCAGAGATAACCTTTTACATACATACAAACAAACAAACTTTACCTGTTTATAATATAAGTATAGATTAAAGTAGATAATATAAATTGCAGCTGCCACGGTAGTTCGACTGCTGAAAACGGGAAGAGTAAAAATCCACGAGTCTGGGAGTCTATTCCGGGCGTCACATCGACGTCGAAATCGAACGATTTTCTTTTGTTATGAACATCGAATCAACTGAAATTTCAACCTATCGACTGTCCTTTCGACGTCGCATCAATTCGAATAATCGTATTTTGACGACCAGAATAGACCTACTGGATCGTCAATTGTCAAATGAATCGTCCGGTGTAGACCCAGCTATTGAATACCTGCATTTGAACAACAGCCCGATGGCTGTGGTCATTGTATAATCGATTTTTTCAGCCATAAATGATACCTACGTGGTAAGCCGTTGTATGCCCACAAGAGCCTACGCTTTTCTCAAAAGATATACCTAGTCACAATTTTCTTTGATTTGCGAAAGTCGAGTTGGCCCGGACGGTATAGTCAGGTTTTATCTGATTATTTTTGAAGATTTTGTTTAAAATCTGTATAATTTGTAGTTCTCCACGTAATTTTTATATGCAAGTGCCCTAGCCGCCCTAGTGCGGGGACTATTAGTAACTAGGATACCTATGTTTGTAGTGTTTTTTTTTTTGGAAATTAAACTATTTTGTATAATTTTTTTGTATGAATCAATTGTTCATCATTCGTCTCGCAAAAACTCGAAAACGGCTTGACCGATTCTTTTTTTGTTGTTTGTCAGGGCAAGGTTTGTATGCAAAATTTTATAAATTGTAAATAAGTAAATGTGTATCACACGACAAGTCCCCCCGTGGCAGTTCAAAAGTACATTTCTCGATCTGAGTTTAGAAAGAATGAAAAAAAATCTGCGGACGAAGCCTATAGAGCCCGGTGCCGTCGTAACCCTGCGTACTACTCTACCGAGCCATCATTTTTGTTAATCAATCGTAATACATTTGACTGGCCACCAATTTGTAAGAAGAGTGAATTCCTAAAAATGTTCGTTACCGATTATATTTAGCATTGAAATAAGAATATAATACGATTCCTATAACAACTCGGGCGACCTACTGCGGCCTAGTATTAAAAACAAGGGGCCGGCGTTAGAAACTATATGCAAGTATCGGACAGGGTGCGAGCTCTCGGTCACTCCCGCAGGCGGACTAGAACATTTTTTTATTTTTTTTTTTATTTATTGTTAACCTTATGTGAGTATCGGACGGGACGCGAGCATGGTCACTCCCGTTGGCGGACTAGAACTATATATGAGTATCGGACGGGACGCGAGCACGCGCACTCCCGCTGGCGGACTATAACTATATGTGAGTATCGGACGGGACGCGAGCACGGTCACTCCCGCTGGCGGACTAGAACTATATCGTCGGTGATAGTCCAATACCGCGTAAACAACAGTGGCTGATACCGCGAAAGTATGGAGTGCGAAGTTTTCAGGAGAGCAAAAAAACTGAATATCTTTATTACCCGTATTGACATGTTATAGTTTTGAGGATTTCTGATTGGCTATTGTAACGGCTGTCAGCGTGACTACACGCCAATCAGCGCAATTCGTCCAAAACCGTGAAATCTCAAATTTGCTACTTTTGTACTTCCGCGGTATTAGCCACTGTTGGTTACGCGGTATTGGACTATCACCAACGATATGCGAGTATCGGACGGGAGAACCGCCGTGCGCCTCCTCCTCGTTCGCCGGACAGAGCACGATGACCCCAAATTATCGTAAGACCTATTTTCTCATCTCGTTAAAAAATACACAAAATTATTGCACATCGGGAGTTTACCATCTTAAACGATTATTCAAATGATCAAGATTCATAATAGGGCACGGCGGGCGTCGAGCGAGGAGGCGCGGGCGGCACGCGCGGGGCCCGCACGCTCGCCCCCCGCGAGCCCGCGGCCCCCGCGCGCCCCCCGGGGGGGGGAGGGAGCGCCCGTAAATGCTTAGCGCGGTACATCCCTGACGTTCGGGGGGGGCCGCCGTTTTGGTGGCGCGGAACGCGGCGCGACACCAAGCATTTACGGGCGAGCGGCAAACACCAAAACGGCGAACGTCAGGAATATAAAACGCACGGGCAGGATCTAAATCATTTATTGGTATCGTTCCGCGCGGGCGCGTCGCTCGTCAGCCACGCGTCCAACGTGCCGTTCCGCAGCGCGCGGCGGCGCGGCGCGGCGGCGGCGGGGCCGGCGGGCGCGGCGGCGGCGCCTCCCGCGCCGTCCAGCGTCCACAGGTTGATGTGCACCGTGCCGCGCGAGCGCGTGCGCGGCGCGGGCGGCGACGGCGGCGGCGAGGGCGGCGCGGGGGGCGCGCGCCGGCGGCGGGCACGCACCTCGGCGCGCGGGTACGTGAGCGGCGGCGACGGCGGCGCGGCGGGCGGCGGCGACGCTCGCGAGCGCAGCTGGGCGCGGGCGCGCTCCCACTCGTGCAGCTGGCGGCGCATGTCGGCCAGCGCGGCGCGCTCCGCCTCGGCGGCCGCCTCGCCGCTCTCCACGAGCCGCATGGCGTACTTCTCGATCGGCGTCAGCTGCGGACAGGGCGGCGGTGAGCGGGGCCGGGGCGGGGGGCGGGGGGAGGGCGGCGCGGGGCGCGGGCGGGGCGTACCTGGTGCATGAGCGCGGCGAGCTCGTCCTTGGCGGGCGGCGCGGGCGGCGCGGGCGCGGGCTCGTCGGGCGGCGGCTCGTCGGGCGGCAGCGGCAGCGTGTCGTCGAACTCGGCGAGGTCGCAGGCGGTCTCGCGGCCGGCGGCGGCGGCGGCGGCGGCGTCGGCCTCGTCCTCGGCGGCGGCGAGCGCGCTCTCCAGCGCGCCCCCCTCGGCCTCCCCCACGCTCCCCTCGGCGCTCCCTTCGGCGCCGAACAGTTCCTTGATGGAGGCCTGCCGGGTGCCGGCCCGTTATTATAATATCTCAGGGTGACGAACGCTAACCGATCTGCACAAAATTACTTCTACCTATTAAAATTCACGACTTAAATGACTTTTACGACTATAGCTTTAACTGTAAAGCGAATTCTACGCTGTGCGCGAACACGACGCGATATCTCTTTGTGGGACATATAGACCGGAAAGTGTTAAAGTAGCCACAGCTTTGGACTCGCTGAGTGAGTCACTATCTACATTCGCCTACTGTGACTATGTCTGCATATTAACTGATTTTAATGTTGATCTAAATAAAACAGAAACTTCCAGGGCTATTGAGCTGTCTATGTTTTAAGAGTCTAGGGCAGCTTGTTAAAGAGTCTACTCGAATTACACATACCTCAGAAAGCTTGATAGACCTAGTAATTACCGATGTACCTGAGAGATGTAAAAAGGTTTCAGTACTACATAATAGGTGTTTGAGTGACCACGCCGTGATTCTATGCGAATTTAATATCAAAAAACAAAAATCCGTACCACGTGCAATTAGTTATAGAGCAATTGATCATATAAATCTGGAACAATTTAATTCTGACCTTAAGTCTATTAATTGGCATGATATAATACAAAATCAAGATGTTAATTCCATAGTAGAAATGTTTAATGAAATAGTTATAAACCTCTTTAGTCACGCTCGTTGGAAGGAAAAAGTAGTAAAAGAATTCCTTAAGAAGCCTTGGATAACTAATTTAGTAATGTTTATGATGACTCTTAGAGACAGAGCTTTGGTTAAAGCACAGACTGAAAAAACTGTATCAGCAAAACAATATTATAAAAGCTTAAAAAATCTAGTTATTAGCTCCTTAGAACGTGAACTATCGGCTTTTTTCACCCATTACATAAACAGAAATATACATCACCCTAAAAGAATGTGGAATTACTTAAAAAGAACAAAATCCGGAAATAATAATATAACCTAACCTAACCCATACCTGACAACTTAAGTGACCCCAATCTAATCGGAGACGGACAATTTGATACCCAACTACATAATTATTTCATAATTCATGAAAAAACTACCAGTACTTTTAGCCTACAAACTGTTTCAGAAGAAGTTATTAGTAAACATATTCTAAGTATACATACTAACGCGGCGGGTTGTGACCAATTAAATGTAGATATGATTGAATTAACATAGCCAGAAACATGAACTTTACTAACTCACATAATAAACAGCTCTATCACCTCTTGTACCTTTCCTAGCGCTTGGAAGCGAGCCTTAGTAAAACCCTTACCTAAATCGAACTCGGTTGAAGAAGTAAAAGACCTATGGCCTATTAGCATACTACCTGTGCTATCTAAGGTGGTGGAGCGAGTAGTGCTAGATCAAATAGAAAAATATAATATATGCCAGGAAAATATCATACCTAAGTACCAGTCCGGATTTCGTAAAAATCACGGAACAGAAACGAAAACCCTGTGATTTTTTTAGTGATTATGTGTAATAATGGTGGATTTTTAAGGTTTAAAGATATTTATTCTCATATAAGATATACATCAATTCCATGAGAACATTATTTAAAAGAAATTATAATATGTTTGTCATCTCTATCTAGCAAAAAACTTAAATAACAAACCAATATTCAACCGAATCAATCACTCATCACCCCGTCTAGCGCAGTAGCTTTATTGTTAACCTTTAATACTTAATAAACGTGTATAAGTGTAGGCAAATCATACAAAGTTGAAAACCGTGATTTTTCGCCTTCGCTCCTCCTCCTTTCGCTCTAGTTTTTACAACTTTACTAGGACATGACTTGACTATGACTGGACCTTGACTCTTTTACTTGACTTTGAATATGACTTGTGACTAGGACTTTAATTACAAAAAACACTTAAAATATATAATTACTTGACACTGGCTAAATGCACAAGATTGCGAAGACAAAATTAAAAGAAAAAAGAAAGATTTCATATAAGCTAGCGCTGGCACGATCATCACTTTCCATCAGGTGAGATAGCGGGTCAAAAGCTTTCCTGTTCAGCATTTTGAAAAAATCTACCGACAGACTTTAGGCGTTTACCTGTTTGGAAGGCCCTAAAATGAAAACCAAATCAACGCAATCGCTAGAAGCAATCAAAACTGAAGGTTTCAGGTTAAATTTGCCAAATGCACATTTGAATCTGATTCGGTCAAATACTAGTAAGTACAGTTTGTTTTATTCGAACATACAACAATATTTTTTTTATTATTTTTTATTTTTATTTATTTGGTTCACAAATTGAATGCTACACTTAACCTTAGATAGGTAAACAACATATTATATAAATTGCAAACAGCGTCCATTCTGGTACAGTGAACACAGCATGCACAAACGATAGTGTTAAATATCTAAAGAAAGATTTAATAAAATTTTGACAGTGACTTACAATAATAAGCAAAGTATTTTTAGGAATTAGTTAACACTATAAACATAATACGCTATAATATATATATATCTACGCGCCGAGTCATGGCACTTCTAAAGTAGTCGAAAAAAGTGTGATAGGGAGATAGTGGACGCTCGCCTATTAAGCATGAAAAAATATGTAATCGGAGCGCACTCACCCCGCGCAGGTAGCCCGTGGTGAAGTGGCCGTGGTCGATGGCGAGGTGGCCGAGCGCGCGCTTCTGTTCCGCCTTGCGCAGGATGTTCTCCTCCACCGTGTGCGTGGTCACCAGCCGGTACACGTGCACGTCGCGCGTCTGGCCGATGCGGTGGCAGCGGTCCTGCGCCTGCGCGTCCATCGTGGGGTTCCAGTCCGAGTCGTAGAACACGACGGCGTCCGCGCCCGTGAGGTTCAGGCCCACGCCGCCCGAGCGCGTCGACAGGATGAACGCGAACACGCGCGAGTCCGCGTTGAACCGCTCCACCAGCGCCTGGCGCCGCTCCACGCGCGTGCCGCCGTCCAGCCGCAGGTAGGCGTGGCCGTGCAGCGACAGGAACGCCTCCAGCACGTCCAGCACGCGCGTCATCTGCGTGAAGATGAGCACGCGGTGGCCGCCGGCGCGCAGCCGCCGCAGCAGCGCCGCCAGCGTCTGCAGCTTGCCGCAGTCGTACTGCAGCAGGCGCGGGTGCGGGAACGCCACCGCCTGGCGCGCCGCCGCCGCGTGCAGCGCGCCCAGCAGCGCGCGCGCCGCCGCCGCCGCCGCGCCGCCTTCCAGCGCCGCCGCCCGCGCCCGCAGCGCGCGCGCGCCCGCGCCGCCGCCCGCCAGCGCCGGCGCCGTGGCCGCCGGCGCCACGCACGCGCGCCAGCACACCGTGAACCTGCCGACCTCTCGGGTTTTAATCGGATACGTTTCGCATCCCCGTTCTATCGTCGGACGAGCGGCCGGACCGATAAGCGACGCCGCCGTACGGTAAACGTTCCACGAATAAGGACGAAGCGTTTCGCTTCCGCTTTCGTTGTGCGAAACGTAAAGGAATGGAATTCCTTGCGTGTCGGTGTTTCCCGATGAGGATGCATATGGGAGTCTTCGAGTCGCGAGTGAATAGGTATCTTCTAGGCGAGCTCGCTCCGTCGTCGACCACATTGTCCCTTACCATCGGGTAGAATGGCGGTCAAAAATTTGCCTATCCGATACTATTATTAGAATCATTGTCCTGACATACTGATTCACCGAATGACCGACTTAGAGACGACGCATAGCATAAACCGCTCGTCGCAGAGACTTGAAATTAGGAGGGTACATTCGTCTTAGTAAGTAGGGGTGTATTAAGAATCGATTTTTGATAATTCTACCCCGAAGAGGGTTAAATGGTTTTTAGACGGTGGACGGCCGACATCGTGTACTTAAACAAAATAATTAATGGTGATGTTGACGAGCCGTGCTCGTCGAAAAGAATCAACACGAAGGTGCCGCGGTCGAGCACCCGACTACACAGCAGACAAACTTTTAACCTGCGGCCGGGTCGGCACGCCCAACCCTCTCCAATAGTTCGGCACGGTAGCGAGGTTGCAGTGTGAATTTAAGATGTGAATCGTTTACAACTAGCACTATTTATTGTTTGTATTAAATGTTCTTATGTTATAAATAAAAATAAAATACATTTATTTCAAGCAACTACAGGACTCATAAAAGGAAACAAACAATACAAAATTAATAATAAATCAAACTTATAAACTAAACTCAAACTAAATGACCCTGCTGACCACGACATGCCGATCGCAGCAATGTGTCATATAAGGGCAGTGTCGCCCGTCCGCTATCATCGCCAGGACGGCATTGGTATCATCGCCAGGACGGCATTGGTGCTGCCACGCGTCCTGCGTACCAGGGATGCACTCCGCTTGCGCATAGTCGCATGGAAACAGTCTATGCCCGCCTCGGCAAACATACCCGAGGCGCTGCAGTAGCGAGGCAGCCTCAACATCGCCCTCAACGCGGGCGTTGTACGATCCACGCGTGTAACTCGCCCATAAGCTGCACGTGTACAGGGAAGTGCAGTACGCCCGGAAGAGCGTTATCTTCACCTCCCTCGAACAGCGCGCAAACTTGCGCGCGAGCATGTTCGCCCTCACCGACAAGGCCCTCCGCTCCCGCTCTATGTCTGCATTGTCCTTGAGGTCAGACGTAACTATGTGCCCTAAATATTTAAATTGTTCCACCCTATTCTTGAGGAGATCACGCAGTCGACTAGCATGGGGTTGTTAAAGCTAAAGTTAAAACGATGGCTAATTGACCAAGCTTTCTACACCTTCAATGAATTTGTGGAATTAAAGATTATAATGTAAAAACTACTAATTAATTTAATGTAATGGCATATGACAATTTAATTTATTTTAATTATTTAATAATAAATTCAAATTGTGAGATATTTTTATTATTTTATTATTAATGTACGACTGTACCTACGTATAGTTAATTTTTGACGTATATATATATAATATATGGATCCGCATCACCCTGCTCTACATATAACAGTCGGAGTAGGTAAGTTCAAAGCTCTTAAACAAAACCACTTTACAAAAATTTATAAATATTACAAGTCAGATTACAAAAAGATTAATGAAAGCCTTGCTGAAATAGATTGGTCGACGGTTCTTGATGCAAACAATTCAGTTAACGATATGGTTGATAGATTCTATGATTTTTTAATCCCAATTGTAAATGGAAATACTCCATTGCGTCAACCCAAAAATGAGCGCTATCCTGTATGGTTTTCAATTCCTCTCATTAAATGTATGAATGAAAAGGCCAAATATCATCGAAAATACAAGCTATATGGCAACCTCCAGGATAAATTAGCTTTTGTAGATGCCCGTAAAAGGTGCGATAAACTACTTACTGAGTGCTTCTCCAGTTTCAAAAGTAACACAACCAAAACTCTGAAGAAAAATCCGAAACATGTTTGGCGATACGTAAATAGCATAAAGGGAAACAACAGCTCTTTGCCTAATAAAATGATTCTGGGTACTAAAATAGCAATAGGTGGCCAAGATATATGTGATTTATTTTCTGAGCATTTCAATTCAGTTTACCATTCATCTGTACCTTTGCAATCTGTTTCTCATAGTCATGATATGGCGTACAACATGCCTAATGTTATCCCTCTCCACAACATTTCTATTGATGAGGAAGAGATATTGAAGGCACTTCTTTCGCTTGACCCAAACAAGGGTGCGGGTCCTGATTTACTCCCTTCAATTGTTCTAAGACACTGTGCGTCACAGTTGTCAAAGCCTTTGTCTATAATATTTCATAAATCCCTAACTTCCGGAGTATTCCCAACGAAATGGAAAAAGGCCCATATAACCCCAATATACAAAAAAGGAGATCAATCCAAAATAGAAAATTATCGACCCATTTCAATTCTTTCTGGAATTGGTAAATTGCTTGAGTCATTAATGGTGAAAAAAATACACTGGCACGTATCTCAATTGCTCCATTCTAGTCAACACGGCTTTATAACGAAAAAATCTACAGCTACTAACCTTATTAGCTATGTTAATGATGTCGCCGAAGTTTTGGATAGAGGTGGTGAAACTCATGCAATATATACAGATTTCAGCAAAGCATTTGACTTAGTTAATCACAATATGTTGCTAGAAAAGCTATGTAGACTTGGGATCCATGGAACACTTTTGCGATGGTTCGAATCATATCTCAAAAATAGATCTCAACTAGTGATAGTAAAAGGTTTTAAGTCTGCGCAGATAGGAGTGCCGTCAGGAGTTCCTCAAGGATCGCATTTGGGCCCTCTGCTTTTTCTGATCTTTATCAACGATCTGCCTAATGTTTTACAATCTAAAGCAAAACTGTTTGCAGACGATTTAAAATTATACCGAGAAGTTAGAAATCAAAAAGATGTTGATGATCTTCAGGCAGATATGGACAGTGTAAGCCGTTGGTGTGAAAACAATTGTATGGTCTTGAATGCTTCCAAATGTTTCACCATAAAATTTACTCGTAAACGCAATCCACACCCAGCAAATTATAGCATTAATGCGGTCACATTGAAGGAAGTCTCAACAATTCGTGATTTGGGGATCATTATAGATTCTAAACTTAACTTTAATCAACACATCGACAGCATAGTCAAAAGAGCTAGTAAAATGTGTGGTTTTATAGTGAGACAGGGCAAAGCTTTTCAAAGTGTTGAGCTATCCATTCTACTTTTTAACAGTCTCGTTCGAAGCATACTGGAGTATTGTAGTTAGTGTGGAACCCCGGCTACCAGATTCACTCAGAGAGAATCGAAAGAGTACTAAAGCGCTTTATGTACCATTTGGCCTACATGGACTTCAACTGTAAAGTTTTACGCTCCTTTCGTTCTAGGCTAAAACACTATAAAGTCATGTCGCTGCACAAACGTCGAAAACAGGCGGATATTATAATGTTGTTTAAAATTTTAAATGGGTTAGTTGTCTGTCCAGATATATTAGACAAAATAAAGCTGAGGGTACCTCGCTCAGGTAGTAAATTAATACGGAGACGAACTTTTTCTTTACCAGTAAGCAGGACCAACTTGTTAAAACATTCGCCTTTGCATCGTATGTGCGAAAGTTATGATGATAAAAATATCCGCAACAATTTTGATATATTTAATAATTGTTCACTGGCCTCAATAAAATATAATTTAAAAAAATTGATTGCTAACACACATTTATGTAATTCTATATAATCAATGTAATTCTATATAACCATGCTATGTAATAAACTAAAACAAACTATACTATGTAATGGATGAACTTAAGTTTCTGATAAAATAGATGTAATTGCTGATATTTAGCTAATAGTGGCAGTAGGTATAATTGAGATTTTTAAGTTTATGATATAATAGATGTAATTACTGATATTTAGCTGTTAATTTGTTAAAATAAGTCTAGTTTATGTATTATAGTAGCAGTAGGTATAATTAAGATTTGAGCATGTTAGGTTCACATATTTAGGCTTTAAAGTAGCAAAGAAAATTACGTTTAAATTATCACTATGTACATATTTTAATTACTTTTATAGCTGTTCTGTGAACTTGAAATAAAAAAAAAAAAAAAAAAAAAAAAAAATATGAATATGAATATTCAGAGGAACACCATTTAGAAAAACCGGTGGGAAATTATGCGGGCGCTTCGAACCGGCCTCAAAACCATGCAATTACTTTTTGCAACATTGTACTTTAACCCATGTTCACAGGCATACTCCTCACAGGTTTGCATCAGCTTTTAAGAAAGCCACAAACCGAAGCGCTCAGCAGCACCATGTCGTCTGCATAGCTAATATTGTTGACGCAAACTCCGCCAACGTAGCAGCCGACATGTTGGTTTCTGAGCGCGACTATCAGGGCATTCATGTACAGGTTAAAGAGGGGATGACAACCCTCCCTGCCTCACCCCACACTCCAGCCGATTTCCGACTTTGCACCCGCCCACTTAACGCGGTTATAATATGTTATTGAATCGTTAATGTTACGTCGAATGCACCTGTGTGCCGCGGTAGCCAAAAGTGCACTAAATCCAAAATAGTTTATATTTAATTAGTTAGGTAATGCGACGCGCGTCACGGTGCAAAGTGCCGTGTAAGGTGTTCGGGTTATATCACCAATATACAAGGTGACTTTGAATAAGCGCTCCATACTCCACAGGGGGGTAGGGTATCGACAATGCAACACAAAAAAAATATTTAATTAAATAATTTTCATATTTTTTTTTTTACTTTTGTAAAGTGCCGAGGTACTATTGAAACCAATTATCCAACTCGTAAACTCAAAAATAAAAAACAATACAACAAAAAACAGTTAGCGAGCCTTACGTTTCTACGCCGCGGGTAGCGAATTCGATTCCCGACACGAGCACAGTTTTCCTCCTCGAAGGAATTTCGCGTTTCTCGTTTTAAGTTGACTCGGTAGTTCGTAGGTTACGAACGACCGTGACTCTTCGATTTTAGTGTAGGTAATGCTGCGAGTGAAAAAGTGTTCGGGTCGTGCGGCGTGCGGCGTGCGGCGTACGGCGTACCTGTCGATGAGGTCGTGCACCTCCCGCAGCACGTCGTGCAGGTCGCGCGGCGGCAGCGGCGGCGGCACCGCCAGCGCCGCGCGCAGGTCCGCGCCGTACAGCGGCAGCCGCCAGCAGCGCCGCTCGTTCTGTGCCGCCAGCCGCCGCAGGCAGCCCGCGCGCCGCGCCGCCAGCCGCGCGCGCGCGCCCGCGGGCGCCGGCGGCACGGCGGCCGGCGCGCCGCCCCGCGCCGGCGCGGCGGGCGGCGCCGGCGCGGGCGCGGCGCCCGGCGGCGGCGGCGCGCGCGGCACCAGGCGCAGGTGCAGGCGCAGCTCGGCGGGCGGCGGGCGCGGCGCGGGCGCGGGCGCCGGCTCGGGCAGCTCCTCGACGAGGCGGCGCGGCGGCGCGAGGTGGCGCGCGCGGTGCGCGGCGAAGGCGCCGGGCGCGCGCACCTCGAGCGCGGCGAGGTCGCCGCCGAGGCGCGCCGCGAGCTCGACGCGCGCCGCCACGCCCGCGTCGAGCGCGAGCGCCGGCACGCGCAGCCGCAGCGCCGGCAGCTGCAGCGGCGAGGACACGGGCCGCGGCTCGAACAGGTCGGGGTGGTTGCACACCTTGCGCAGCTGCATGAGCACGTTGATGACGCTGAGCAGGTTGCCGGACGCCAGGCTCTCCTTGGTCCTGCGGGGCCGTGGGCGGTGAGCGGGCGCGCGCGGGGAGGGCGCGGGGGGAGCGGGGGGCGGGGGGCGGTACTCACTTGGCGCGCGACATGAAGTCGTCGTAGAGGAAGCGCTGGCGGCGCGACAGGCGACACAGCAGCACGTGCTCGTACTTGCGCGGCATCTGGCGCTCCACGTCGCGCTTGAGGCGGCGCAGCAGGAAGGGGCGCAGCACGGCGTGCAGGCGGCGCACGAGCGCGTCGTTGTAGCGCTGCGAGCCGTCGGCCATGTCGCCGACGCTGCCGAACCACTCGCGGAACTCCGAGTGCGACGCGAACACGTCCGGCATCAGGAAGTGCATCAGCGACCACAGCTCCAGCAGGCTGTTCTGCAGCGGCGTGCCCGTCAGCAGCAGGCGCCTGCGGACACGCACGCGCACATACACGACCGGCCCCGCGCGAGCGACCACACACGTCATAATCGTAAGAATCATTAAAATCGGCCCACACGTTTGGCCTCTGAGCGCCACAAAAGAACGAAGAAACAAACATACATACATAATACTGTTATTAGTTTGTTACACGTATACCTTCACTGATTGTGTTATAAACAGTGTTTATGATCGATTGTACTAAATTAAAAAATATTTATATCAGCTCATGAGCACTGTCTACGACAACGGTGCGCTGGCGTAGGCGGACTAGCCGGTGCAGGGGACCGCGCCCCTTAACCGGAGCGAGTTCCATCTCTGACCTCACTTACTCTGGCGGCGGCGACCATAACGATCGCGTTACTTATTTGTAATAGATTATCATCAAAAGCGTTATACTCCTCAAGGTAAAAACCATCTTTTAATATTCTCGTCTTTATATCGCAAACAAGAAATTAGCGACCGTGACAGGACCCATAATTTACCCTCGTTTACGCCGACCAGTCGTGTAAGAAAACAACGATGTTAAGAGTGAAAACCGCATCTTTCAAACGTCAGGACACGTCAGGCGGAGGCCACGGGGTGGGAGGGGAGGGGACGAAGGGTAGGCACTCACCGCTCGGTCTGGAAGTTGAGCAGCAGCTGCCAGCGTTGCGACTTGAAGTTCTTAATGTTCTGCGCCTCGTCCAGGACGAGGTAGCGCCAGCGCTTGCGCCGAAAGCTCTGGTGGTCCTGCACCACCAGCTTGTAGGATGTGATGCACACGTGGAACGAGTTGGGCTTCGTCCAGCCGACGCGCTTCAGCTTGCGCTCCTTAATGGTGCCGTAGTAGGTGAGAATCTTGAACGCCGGGCACCACTTCTTGAACTCCATCTCCCAGTTGAGCACGACCGAGGTGGGCGCCACCACGAGGTGCGGGCCCCAGTCGGCGCGCGCCTGCGCCAGGTGCGCCAGCAGCGCGATGGTCTGCACCGTCTTGCCGAGCCCCATCTCGTCCGCCAGGATGCCGTTGAGCGCTCGCGCGTGCATCGTGGCCAGCCAGTGCAGCCCCACGTGCTGGTACTCGCGCAGCGCGTGCCGCAGCAGCGCCGGCACCGGCGTGCCCACCGCCGTCTCCGCCAGCGTGGTGCCGGTGGGCTGCAGCGCCGCCGCCAGCCGCGCGCAGCGCTGCACGCCCGCCTCGCACGACTCGCCCTCCGCCCCCGCCCCGGCCTCCGCCTCCGCCTCCGCCTCGCCCTCGGCCGCCGCCTCGGCCACCAGCGCCTCCAGCGGCGCCGAGCTCGCGGACGACGAGGACGCGTCCGACTCCGGCTCCGAGTCGTCCGAGCCCGAGTCGGAGTCGGTCGGCGGCGGCGGCGGCGCGGCTGCGTAGCGGCGCCGCAGCTCCGCCAGGTCGAGGTCGGCGTCGGCGCGCAGGTCGGCCAGCTCGGCGGCGGCGTCGGGGCGCTCGGCGCGCTCCTGCTCGGCGATGGTGGACTCGTCGTCGGCCGAGTCGTCGCCGGCGGGGCGGTAGTCGTGCGGCGCGCGCTCGCGCTCCAGCTCGTCGTCGGAGGGCGGCGTGTCGGGCGCGCGCGCGCGCAGGCCGGCCGCGAGCGCGCGCGAGTAGCGCTCGGTGCGGTCCACTATGTAGCGCAGCTGCTCGTCCCGCGCCGCCGCGCGCGCGCGCTCCACGCGCCGCACCACCTTCCACTCCACCAGCTGCCGACAGGCCGCGTACGTTACTCGCTAGTGCTACCGGTCCGACGAACTAGAGATACCTCCGCGCCGCGGCGGCCGAGTCGAACTTCTTCGACGAACTACACGTCTCGCGAGTCCGCTTCGGGTGTTATCGCGGTACCTATTGTTACTTATTATGGGGCCTCGCTTTTTGCCGACCATCCGAATACTTTCGATTCTTCGGTGGGTGGTTCCCCACCATGGAGAACGAGTTATCGACGTGATCACTGTCACATAAGACGACGCCTTAAGATTCTAGTGAGAGCTTTATAGCTACATTTTGTATGAAAACCAATAATTCTGTCGATATTTTTTTTTTTTTTTTTTTAATTAGCACACTTGCAGATGTGCCAAAGTAGAAAATTAAACACCCGCTGAGGGAAGGAGGTATTCTCACGCCACGCGATCTTCTGATTTACCACTAGCTGACGCGCCCGGCGTCAGCCTGTGTGCCAGTGAGTCTTAGTGTGGTTAAAACTCATCTAACGATTTCTTCTAGACTATTTGTTCAAATTATATGTAGTAAAGTACATCTGCATGAACTACGCGAGACGATGAAATAGTTAATTTTGATAAGGATTAATATTAGATGCCTCAAAAAGCCAACAAAACAGAGGCCTCTATTTTTTTGGACTTTTAACAACGAAAAGTATAAAAACTATTTTTTTAAACTTTTAACAACGAAAAGTATTAATTTTTTGGCTATATATACGTTCTAGATATATATAGCGAACTTTTTTATAACAAATGAAAGACAAAAAGTTTTCCATACATTGTATATAATTATCAAACTGTATATATGTTATACCGATAAAGCGGCCAATCAATCCATTTTCTTCCAATATTATTATTTCGAACTGAAAACTACAGTTTTATTACATGTACAGATAGAAGATACCGATAGATATAGATAGCGCTGCAAAACGGGTCCAAATTTTACTCGAGAAATAAGGCCAATCATAACCTATTAAATAAGGACTCCGAGGACACAACAAAAGTTGAAATACTACTGAAAGACCCGGCTCTATACCGGTGATGCATGCAGTCGCGGCGAGGATAGCTCACGTACCTTCTCTACGTTGGACCAGAAGGTGCGGATTTCCCTGGCTGCGAAAGCCGCGATCTTGCGCAGGTGCAACTCGTGCGCCTTCTCCGCGCGTTGCGCCTGCGCCGCCTTGTCCTGGAAGTGTTTCTGCACGGCGCGCGCGCACTTCTTGGCGGCCTGCTTCTTCCACTTTCGCTCGTGCGCGAAATCCTGCGCCAGCCACGCCATCTCCTCCAGCAGGTAGTCCCAGTGCGACTTGGGACGCGGCGGCTCCAGCACGCGCGGCAGCCGCCGCTCCGCCCACAGGCCGGCGCGCGCCAGCTCGGCCACGCGCGCCGCCACGTGCGCCTCCTGCCGCGCCGCCGCCACCACCTCGTCGGCGGCGCTGGCGGCGGCGGCCGCGGCGGCGCCGGCGGTGGGCGCGGGCGCCGCCGCCTCCGCCGGCGCCACGGGCGGCGGCCGGCGCGCTTCCAGGAACGCGAGCAGCTGCGGCGCCGGCGGCCGCCTGCGCCACGCGGGGTAGTCCATCATGTTTCCGCCCGCCTGCAGGAAGTACAGCTCGTACAGCTGCTCCGTGAAGCGGTCGCGCAGTCCGCGCAGGCGCGCCACCTCACACTCGAGGATGCGGCGCCGCAGCGCGCCCGCCTCGTCGCCGGCGCCCCCGAGCTTGCTGCGCTTGCGCGGCGGCTCCGACCCCGCCATGGCACCACCGCCGCCGCTGACGACGACGACGCCGCCGACGACGCCGCCGGACACATCGATGCGCTCCACACCCTGCAACCGTCGATCGTACCATCATAATGTTAAGTGTTATGACCTTCTTGAGGCCGGCAGTAGTTGTAAAAATATAATTGAGATAGACCCTGGGACAAAATAGCTTTGAAAACAGAAAATAATAGAATAAATTTATTGTCATACAGAATATCTTTTAAGAATTTTATGTAATGCATGGATTCGTCAAACATATTCATTCATAGTAGAAAAACATTCACAAAACAACTTTATAGGTAGGAAAATGCGAATAATACACATAACTATTTTTTTGTGTAAAGTATGTGAAGTTTGTCTGTCTCCCTCCAACCTCCAACTCAATAATTATTCTAGAATAGACAAAAAAAGTGTAAAAAAAACAGTCAAGAAGATTTAGGTGTAGTTTTTTTTCAAAGGTTTCATACTATACTTGCAACTCTCTATAACAATATGGACATAAAGTAATTAAAAATTATTTGCCCCTTACTAACATGTTCCCAATATTTTCCTAATATTTTCTTTAATTTCATTTTAATTGCCGTTTTTTAGTATTGGGCACAACATTACATGTCACTTAACTAAGTACTAGTGTCACTACTAAATTTTATTGTTAGTATATTTTATTTTCTGACAAAGCCCCTATACAGCCACTTCTTCAAATAATCTTAAATTTTATGTTCATTATGTAAAGATTTCAAGACATGACCAAGTGTTCCATAATTGTTCCTACAGTAAAAAATAAATAAATAAAATAAAAAATTTAAGTTATTCACTTGTGGTTTAAAAGCTGTCCCACTGGATATGTTAAAAATTGTCTCCTGGCTTATGGGGTAATGCTAACTGGTTAAGTTTAATACTGGAAAAACACAGACATCAATTTTTCTCAAAAAAGTGCCCATTTCAACAGTCTCGAACTTTCGCCGATATATAGATTCCAATCAACTACTTAACTTGTACCAAGCTCAAATTTGGTCTTGTTTGGAGTGCTGTAGCCACCTGTGGTGTCTGTGATTCTGTGGACTTCCCAAAGACAGTTTGTCTACCTACCTACATATACCTACTTAGTGAATGTTTGAATGTGGGTAATTTGCAAGTTAAATTGAAGCTCGAAACTACCTTCAAGAAAGTCTGCAATAACTATGTGAGTAGGTAACACCACCTTTATGATGATTCAGCCAGGTACCTACTAGAGGCTTTGGAATCTATCGATCAACAAGCTAAGAGACTCATTGAGAACAATTCAGTTGTTGAGTCTTAACTACTGAGACTAGATCATCAGAGAAAAGTAGGAAGCCTATCTACAAATTCCATTACGGGAGTGTTCAAAACAATTGCATGATCTTATTCCCGCATCACCATTCTACTACTGAACATCTATGCAGACAGCAATGCAACATCTTCTAATGGTTAAAATACTGACCATTTGCATGAAGCATTTCGCATCTACTTTCATTATAAGAACTGCAGAAGAATGGAAAGCCCAACTGTACACTGTGTTTCCGAAATTATAAAATGAGGTTGTTAAAAAAGAGAGTAAATAGGTATTTACTGAGCAAACGTGCTCCGTCTTCGACCTAATCATCGCTTTCCATCAGGTAAGTTTGTGGTCAAAAGGTGGCATAAGTAAAAAAAATGTTACTGGAATAGCTCATCTATACCTATATTTCACATGAATGCAGTACATTTGAAACAATATCAAAATGTTTAGTCAGAGAATGCCAATAATTTTTTTTATATTATATTCGGAAAACAAACAGTGATACATATATATATATAGATATAAGCTAAGTATTAAGACTAAACACCAATAACAAGTTTTCGCATATTGAATCTAAGAATACAGCTTGCTCTTTGTAATATTATGTATAACATACAGGTATGTATTCATGTTGTGTAATAAAACAATGGAATTAGAAAAACACTTATCTATACAGAACAGCGCAGAATCAAAAGTAAAAAAAAAAGACTACTCAAAACTAAGTTATAAGTAGTAGTTCGGGAGTCACACCAAACCAACAATTATAGATTGTTGTTATATATTTATGAGAAAATGAATAAAATATATCTAGTTTGGGTAAGTCATCCAGTTTATTTATAAAGTTTGCAGACCTTACAAAAAAAGAGTTTTTTCTGTAGTTAGTACAACTATGAGGAACATATAAGGTGATTGGTAGCCTTACAGTTCTTGTGGGCACCTTTAGGCAAATTTTAGAAAGCAGATGTGCAGAGTCAATTTTACATTGTGCTATCTTAGTTAACAAACAAATATCTGCTATTCTACGTCTTTCCAAAAGAGGTAACATATGCTGCCTCTTGCATCTTGATTAATAATAATCTTTGTCATGTATCCTACACTTGTATTGAAGATGTTTCAAAAACCTATGTTGAATAGATTCAAGCCTATCTATATAAATGTCATATTGAGGATTCCAGATTTGCGAGCAGTACTCGAGGATACTACGCACATATGAACAATAAAGAATTTTGAGAACTTTAATGCTTTTATATTGGGAGCTGGATTTTAGAATAAAGCCCATGGACTTATTTGCTTTTTTAGCCATACAATCTACGTGTTTCTCATAAGTGAGCTTAGATTATACAGATATAAAATATAAAAACCTCTTATTAGCTTATTTTTCTCTCAATTGTTTTTCTAATTTTGTAATTTTGGAATGCAGCTTATATCAGAACTATAATATAGCTTATAATATACATAATACAACACTCGGAAAAGTCTACCTATATGAAAAAACAGTCAGAATGTATCACTTTATTTCATTACAAACCTCAAAATCTTTTATTCATTAAATTATTATTATTTATTTATTATTTTATTCATTTATCGTCACTTTCCATCAGGTGAGATTGCAGTTGAATGCTTACCTATCCAGTATTCAAAAAAAACACATAGGCCCCAAAGAGGCGCTCTTGAAAGCTAATGACTCTACTGCCACACAAGTGCGTCAACATATATCCATAACAACTGGAAGATTTGCACTAATTGTAATATAATAAGGATAAAAAGGTGTCAGACTTTTTAGACAGAAGGGCTTCTATTAAAAGGCTATGGAACCTTAAAGTGGATATGTCGTGCCATCCTATTTTGGATACCATTTGTCTAGCAAGGAAATGTTTGCTTCATTTGGTAGATGATTTGGTGCACACTGCAATTTTGCCATTTACTTTTGAACCACAGTCTAATGTAATAAACAAGTTCCAATAATCAGTACAAAAACATGATCAAACTAAGTCTAAATCTACATTAATCAGGCTTAACATTAGCCATCAGCTAACACATGTAAACTGCACTGGGTGACCTTAGGTAGGTGTAGGATGAACCATTATCCTGGACGACGCCGGGATCTCAACAGTCCAGGTACGGCCAGGCCCGGCCCCGGCAAAGCATGAATCATCCTCATAAGTTACTCTAGCAACAGATAAGTAAGCATTTTAGGGGTGTTACAAATGGCGAATAACAATGCCATCGGGTATAGGTTTGTATGGTGCGTAGTCAATATTCACTTCTTACCATAGGTGCATGGGCCGTTGACGGATCAAGATCGGGAGGCGCGGCTGATTCATCGTGGTCGCTCATGCTGTGACATCGCGGGACACGACGCTTATATATCAATTAAGTAAACACAATAGCACTTCCACTTCACTTTAGTTTTTAATTAATTAATTGTTTATTATTGTTTGTCCCAAGTGTATCAAACAATTGATTTATTTAAAATTTGCGAAGCTAATGAAAAATCAAACTCAAAGTATTTTTTTGTATTTGTTCTATTGCATTCTCACTTCTACCGCATAGACCGGTAAAAACATTATTAATTACTGTTAAAAAATAGGCGGCCATATTGGATTGTACTAAATTAACACTGGTATGTCTCACTACAACTAAAATAAATCTTTATATATGTAGAAACCTGCAAACCATCATTTGTCCAAAACAATTTATTTGTTTCGTATTCATTATTATAAGCATTAAATCGTTAATATTTTCACATCAACTACACAAACACCGGTCTATAAATTCAATACAAGTTCGGTTCAATCGAGAGAGCATAGAAACAAGGATGCGTTGAATCTTCCTTCTTCTCATTATTATCGATATCGATGACAGATCATTATTTATCATATCGTTATTTATTAATTTATTTATAAAGAGACATGCGCCGCGGCGTCGCCCTCCATTATCAAGTTAAAAAGTAGCCTATGTGTTAAACCTAGGTATAAGCTATGTACATTCCAAATTGCATCCAAATCCGTTTAGCCGTTAAAGTGTGAAGAGGGAACAAACATACTTTCACACAAACTTTCGGATTTATAATATTAGAAGGATTAGATATTGTCGAAGTCAAGTATAGACTTTTAGTGACTTTAGCTTAAACTAGTTGTTCACCTCAAACCCCAAACTGAGACCCCGAAACGATGAGGCAGGGAGGAGCTGTTTTATAGGTTCAATCCATAATAGTGCGTAAATGCCAAATTAATGATTGCCTCGCTAGCTATCATTGTGACCTTGTGCATTCGAGGATTATCTCAATTGTAATCATTTAAATGTTGTTTTTTACTTTGGGCCACCACTTTACATACTCTTAGAATTTGAAGTTATACGCTTATATGGTTTAAACGCTGAATTCCACTGTACCCATTGTTTTATCCAGAAATGAGGCTCCGCGCCTGCATTTTGCGTAATAGAGAAAAACTTTTGAGGTAGGTAATTTGCTTATAATTTTATTATTTGAAAGAATATGTAAAGCCATGGTAAAAAGTGAAAAATTGCAATAAAAATTATACTAGTCGATTGCGCTGAACTGAGATTTCACGCCTACATTTTGCCTCCTATTGAGGTAACTTGCTTTTAACTTTATCCTATGTAATAATTGTTTGATTTCTGTATTTGATGTTCAAGTACAGGATATAACAGATATTATACGTAAGTTTCAGCGTTTTTGAGATAGACTCCAGGACAAAATAGGTCTAATAACAGTGACTTTGGGCTACCAAATTGTTATTTTTCAACATCTGGTTTCATACTCTACTTGTCAAGCCCTTTTCAAAGATACCCCACAGGTAGATAAAAAAATAAAAAACTTTCCTCCTTTTGCTCCCCACTTACAAATATGGGAGCCCCCTTGATAATTTCAAATATCATTTCTGGCTTTTGGGCCTTAGTTTTACATATTCTATGAAAATTTGAAGTCATTCGCTTGTATGGCTTAGACGTTAGATGCCTCTGACAGATAGACGGACGGACAGAAAGACGGAAAGACAGACGGACAAACGTAACTTAATGAGGCATGATTTCACGTTAAGGTTTATTCATATTTCAAGTTATCGATATCGGTTTTATCGATGGCATCATGCCTTAGAAAATAAGCTACCACAGACTAAATCAATAGAAGGTGTTCTGAGACGTTGACTGTTTATTGCTGTTTATGGTCTCGGACACGATAGACTACATTCCCAAACGTTCCCTTACTGTCCGCAACAATTGCGACGCGACGGCCGTGTAAACGATATAAATAATTATTTATTTATTTTTTATTTTTAGCTGCCTTTAATTATAATTAAAGGCAGCTCGGCATAACACGTCGTCGGCCACGTATGCCGGTTTGAACGCGTTCGTCTCCTGAGCTTTTAGATTTTTGACCAAGCGAGGGCGTAAGCGAAGCGTCTCCGTTTTAGCTTGGGCAAAATTGCTTTCGTATGTCTGGCGGATTTTACCGGTCGCATTTCTCAACCGATACTCGTGACGTAGTTAAAATCCTATATCACGTCACCTGAATTTAGGGAGGGAAAAATTCATACGTCATCCATATATTTTTGACATACCTCTAGTTCTCTCAAAACGTTTCGCTTCTACGTTTATCATCAGTACTGCAAATAAGTGGAACTCATTGCCCTCGTCTTTGTTCCCCGAAAACGGTATAATCTGGGAGTCTTCATTTCAAGAATTCAAGTCAAGCATGTTACATCTTCGGCCGCATCAGGTGAGATTGTGGACAAATGCTTGCCTATTGGGTATGAAAAAAACTCACTTGAGTAGAATAATTCAATTTTAATCGTATCGAAAAACTTGGAATTCAATTATATTATCCGAAAAAAAATTTATAAATATTTTGTTAAGTTCAAATAATAATTATGAAGTATAAGTATGTAATATATAAATATATGTAATATATAATATAAATAATCCTACTAATATTATAAATCCGAAAGTTTGTGTGTAAGTGTGTAAGTATGTTTGTTCCCTCTTCATGCTTGAACGGCTGAACGGATTTGGATGAAATTTAAAATGTACATAGATTATACCTAGGATTAACACATAGGCTACTTTTTAACTTAGGTAATAATAGCGGGCGAAGCCGCGGGGCACGGCTAGTATGTAATATATCCTACTAATATTATAAATCCGAAAGTTTGTGTGTAAGTGTGTAAGTATGTTTGTTCCCTCTTCACGCTTGAACGGCTGAACGGATTTAGATGAAATTTGGAATGTACATAGATTATACCTAGGATTAACACATAGGCTACTTTTTAACTTGATAATAGCGGGCGAAGCCGCGGGGCACGGCTAGTAATTTATAAATATGTTTCGTCGCGCTCGCGTGTTGTTGTCGCGTGCCATGAGAATCGAGAGACAGCTAGTTATCATAAAAAATGTTTTGACTCCGACGCGACTACGTGACGCCTCTACACGTAGAATTCTATCATCTGACTTGTGCAGCAGGCCCACAGAGTACCTTGTATATACAGGAAAGCAGGCCCTTTATTACGTACTAGCCGTGCCCTGCGGCTTCACCCGCTTTTATCAAGTTAAAAAGTAGCCTATGTGTTAATCCTAGGAATAATCTATGTACATTCCAAATTTCATCCAAATCCGTTCAAGCGTGAAGAGGGAACAAACATACTTACACACTTACACACAAACTTTCGGATTTATAATATTAGTAGGATAGGATAGTAGGATAGTAGGATTTTGGTTGGGCGCGGTTTCTATTTAAATTACGCATAAATTAACCTTATTTCTTAGGAGTTTTGTCAATTTATTATTGAAACCGTTTGCAACAGAGATAGATAATAGGGGGTAGGTCACACAATAAGCTACACAATTAAAAAAAAATTACACGCCGATGCTGTTGCTGTCATTGTCAATTATTATCGGATATTCAGTTCTTTCGCTCGTTTATCAGGGAGCGATTTAATTTTATTGAGAATATTAATAGTTGTTTAATTTTTGTAACAATTATTGTTTGCTATCAATACGACTTATCAGAATAATTCGCAGAACTTGTTTAATATTTATATTCAGCCGACTCTAAAAAATTGACATACAGGAGTTGTCACAGACATTTTTATTATTTTTTGTGTAAATAGATGCGTTGGCACGCAAGGAAATTAGTATTCTGGTGTTAAATTTCAATTGATGTAGGTGAGTAAATATTGCACATTGTGAAACATGTAATAGCCAGCTCGAGCCGTGGCCTGCAAGAAAGAGGAGTCTCCCGCCAGCGCCCGGAGTCCCGAGCCCTAGCCTGTCTAGAACGCAATGTTTATGATATCAGAATTAACTCTTCACAATGTAAATTCAATGTATAACATCTATTAAAAGTGCGTCTCCACAGTAGCTTGATGTTAGGATGATAAATACTCGGAAACAATAAGCAGAAATGCATGTGAATTGTTCCAGGATCCATTGATACCATTAAACGAAGTTTCAATCAAATCGTAAGTTCACAGCGTAATTTACCTATCTGTCTCAATATTTAAATTGCAGTGAATTATCACACACCTTTATTAGCATGTTATTGAAACATAGCATGTACCTTTATGGAAATATCTTGTTACCAACACACAATATGAAGCAGACAGACACCATACTATTGATATTTGCTGCACATTTATTTCTTTGTGTAGTGTGTAAATGTAGCTTAGTCCACAAGATTCCTAACCCTCAACTTGCCCGTGTAGAGATATAGTTTATTTGGACAAACTATGATGTATACTGAACGTCACTCATTGAATACTGTCATCTTATGCTTAGTTACCATTGTTCCTCAATTATAGCTGTGTGTGCTACGCTGTCACTTAAATTATGAGTGCACACCAAAATGTCAGTGTAACTCAAGTCTATAGAACCCTGCGTCTGACTTGTGTGTAGTGCAGAATGTGATCATAGACTACAATCAAAAAATATTACATTGAGTCTTCTCTATAGAAGAAACATTTTCACAGTCCCTATATTTCCTAAGTATAGGTGAACTTATTAAAAGTATATATTATCATTATTTTGAAATTTAAGTAACTTAAATAAATAAAAAATATTTTCATGCAAGTAATGGCTTCGTCCACACTTAATTTCAGGAATGAGGGTAATCTTTCCATTGCATATTGTTTACTACATTACATAGCAGAATCCTTATTATTTGTTTGTTTATATAACATGTAGTGTTCACTCCAAGGCTACTCCTTCTTTTAACCAAATTCTTGGAGGACGAAGAGGCAATCCAATTGAATGTTCCTTTTTTTTTATATCCTTTTTGGTTATGCTACTTCATATCCCTAGCATACCATACGCCAATTTGAATTATTCTTTTTTTGTTTGAGGACATAGTGTCTAGTTTGTCCCATTAGGAAAGTAATCATAAATTGCTTTCCTATCAAAGATATGGGTGTCAAAGTCAATTTCTAAACCAGCGCTGGCTTAATTGGGTGTGTGTTTGTCTTTAAGTAGCAGATATTCTATTCAATTCCTAGTAGTAACACAGGTTTTGTCACCGAGGTAAACATGTGTTTCTGGTTCTGGGTGTCATGGTGTGTTATGTGAATGTTTCCGTGACCTATAAAAGTCATGAAACATAGTGTGGGTCTGAGAGTATCAAAGTGTATTCATTAAATATATGTAACATGCAAATTTATTCACAGTCCTGGCCATTCATGACAGTTAGATCATCTTGCTTTCAAAAATCAACAATCTAACTTGGCCTTGTATGTATGTTTGTAACATACTCACTTCATTTAATGTAGGTATGTAATTTAATTTTATCCACTTTAGATTGTCTATTTTTGTACTTGAGTTGGTTCAGAAGCCAGCTATTGCTATCTAGCTGTGGTGGTTATTGTCTCAATATAAATATTTTACTTAAATCCATATACGAGTTTCTATATTCTCTGCTACAGTCTTGAAAATCTTTAAAACATGTCATGATTTCTTATAGTTTTATTTTTATTGATGGTATATAATATTGTAGTATAGAATTTAAACAAATGCAAGTTTATCCTACACTCCAATTATTTTGCATTCTCCTATAGGTGTTTAATATTCGAATTGCATGTCTTTTCTCTTTAGATGGGTATACCAATTAATTTAACATGAATGCTTAGTCTAAAATTAAACAAAAAATATATATATAGTGAAAAGAAAATAAAAAGTATTGTATTTAAAGTAGTTACACCGAGAACTGTATGGGTCAAACTCACCCGAAGACCACTTTGATACCATATAACTTACTCAGGCTGCGACAGGTGTTTAAATGGTTTTACTCAATCAGTTTTTAGATCCTTCTACATCTACTAAAACACATAGTGGATGAATTCCACTGCTCACTGAATTTAAAATATTGACAAATTATAAATATATATCGGCTGTATAACACCCAACCTTATGCTCGCTGGGTTAAGAGAGAAGACAAGTTTTGTCACTCTTGTCTGTAACATCTGATGCAGTTAAGGATAGTTATGTAAGAGTTGGTTCTTTGTTGGTATCATAGAAATAAGTTCACACACCAAGCCTAGTATTCTAAAGAACTTATTTTGAATATAATTTGTAAGGAGTAAGGAATGTGACAATGATTTCATGGATATTTGCTGGGTTTCCAAATCAGTGTAGATACAGCTGTTGTCAGTTGGTCACGCAGAATAATAACAAATGAATCATACACAAGGTTATCATTTATGAACCTATTCGCGGTAATCTCATTCCACAGTTGGAAAAGATTCTGAAACAATCCAGTTTATGTGAAACTGTAATTCATATCAATACCTTTAATAACTTAAGTTTGATTGTACTTAAATAATTAAATTTTACATAAAAATGTTATTAATTATCGTTTCATATGAAATCTTTGTTCATTTGTCTGTCGTGTATAATATAATAGTTATACACCTTACACCTCACACCTTACAACATTATTTAAATTAGTTAAAATTAAGACCAAATTGTAATTTAACTGACATGAATAGTTTGCCGTATAAATGGTACCTATATATTTTCATTTCTATGAAAGACATTTTGGGAAATCATCATTATTAAACAAACATAAAAAAGGTTTCACGCTTACAGCCCTACACTAGGTTCATTGACGCGGGTCATGGGTGCCAGAAACATGTAAAATGTTAAGGTCGTATCAGTCAAGGTTAGATCACTTTAATGTTATGCCCCTCCACAAATGTCGTACATTAACTGATATTATTATGTTATATAAAATTGTGAATGGTTTGGTTGATTGTCCTGATATTGTCGAAAAAAATAAATTAAGAGTTCCTCATCCCGGAAGTAAATTGAAAGACAGAGCTACATTTAAATTAGCAAATTGTAGAACAAATACGCTCAAGCATTCTCCTATGCATAGAATGTGTGAAAGTTATAATAGTGGTAATAAGCGTGAGTGTGATATTTTTAATAGGAGATCACTCATGTCAGTGAAAGAGGAAATATTTAACTGAGCTAATTGCATAAGATAACTTTGATATGTCTATATTTTGTGTAAAATGGTAAGTTTATTATGAATGGTATGGTAGGTTCACATTAGTTAGGCTTTAGGCTATGAAATAAGATTCATTTACATAGTTAGTATAAGTATGTAAGTTTTATTAAGTCAGAGCTGTTTTCTGAATTCTCAATAAAAAAATATATTCACATCACTAACACAACCGCAGCCGGAACCAGAAACACAAATTTTCCTTGCGGAGAAAACTTGCATTTCTGCCAGGGATCGATCCCGATATCGCTTCGAATGCGCCCCATAAGCCAACGGGCAGCTCGAACATTTCTAGCATTTACAGATTTTGCGAAATAATAATAATATATTCCGTATCTCCTCGTACGGTCTCATCGGTCGTCTAGGCCGGAAAGGGGGCGACTTTAATTTAAAATTCCTTCCTCGAAGTATTACAGGATAAGGTACAGTCGACAGTTTTATTATTTCACGATCATCGGGGAGGGGTTCAGCGGGTCGCAAACATTTTTTAGATAGCGAATTCAACGACCGCAGAGAATCGGAACAGGCGCAACACGCGATCGGAGGGGGTCGGTCGCGGTCGGCGTAACCGTGCGTGTGGTCGGCAGGAGGAGGGCGGCGGCGGCGCGGGCGCGGGCGCGCGCGGCATGTGGCGCGCGCCGCGGTGGCGCGCGGGCGCGGCGCTGGCGGCCGCCGCGCTGCTGCTGCTGGCGTGGCGGTCGCGCGGCGGCGGCGGCGGCGGCGCGGGCGCGGGCTCGGCGCTGGAGCGCGCGGCCGGCGCGCCCGTGGCGGGCCGCGAGCTGCCGCTCATCTTCATCGGCGGCGTGCCGCGGTCGGGCACGACGTTGATGCGCGCCATGCTGGACGCGCACCCGGACGTGCGCTGCGGGCAGGAGACGCGCGTGGTGCCGCGCATCCTGCAGATGCGGCAGCACTGGGCGCGCTCGCAGAAGGAGAGCGTGCGGCTGGAGCAGGCGGGCGTGTCGAAGGCGGTGCTGGACAACGCGATCGCGGCCTTCTGCCTCGAGGTGATCGTGCGCCACGGCGAGCCGGCGCCGCGGCTCTGCAACAAGGACCCGCTCGTGCTCAAGATGGGCGCGTACGTGCTCGAGCTGTTCCCCAACGCCAAGTTCGTGTTCATGGTGCGCGACGGGCGCGCCACCGTGCACTCGATCATCACGCGCAAGGTGACCATCACGGGGTTCGACCTGACGAGCTACCGGCAGTGCCTCAACAAGTGGAACCACGCCGTGGAGCTGATGTACCAGCAGTGCAAGGCGCTGGGCGCGGCGCGCTGCCTGCTGGTGCGCTACGAGGCGCTGGTGCTGCGGCCGCGCGACACCATGCGCGCCGTGGCCGCCTTCCTCGACCTGCCCTGGAGCGAGGCCGTGCTGCACCACGAGCGCTACATCAACCAGCCCAACGGCGTCGCGCTCTCCAAGTCAGTCGCACTTACATTACTACGGCGATACGAACATTACCTGCTCCCGTCGAGCCGGGACGGGGATACGAGTATTCGATGCCGACTACTAAACTTGTCCGACTACGTCCCCTTAGGTAAACCCCTCGAGTTCCGGCTCGTTTGATGGATTGTTCATTTTAATGCTTTTCTAAAAAAGATTTAAACTAGGCATTCATATTTATCATTAGCGGCATAAACTTCGATCTTCTTCGACTGAAACATCGATCCCTATCTCACCCGATGGAAAGGGCCTCCGCGGTCGAAGATGGAGTACGCTCGCCTAGAAGATCCGTTCACTCGAGATTTGAATAATGATAACTCCGCGGGGGTGTCTCTGGTCGCGCGTATCCTCCGGCACCCTGAAGACATTCGACCCGAGTAAACGACCGTCGCGCGTCGGTCGGGAGCTCTCGCGTGAACCGTCAGTTGCCGGCGAAGCGCGAGTGGTTTAACCGCCTCAAGTAGGTGTAACAGAAAAATAAAGCTGGATACAGTACAATTACGAATCTCGAGCTCGAAATTCACAATTCGTCGGTACATCTATACTAATATTACAAAGAGGTTAAGTTTGTTTCTTTGTTTGTTTGTATGTAAAAGGTAATCTCTGAAACTACAGATCCGATTGTGAAAATTCTTTCACTAATAGATAGCTACACTATCTCGTGAGTGTCATAGGCTATGTTTTTTTGGGATAAAAGTTAGTTATCAGTTTGAAATAATAATATTCGTAAGACAAGTCGGAGAAAAATTTGCCTACTTTCCGCTTTATCGGCGTACGCTGACTAAACAGTTAGACATAGGCGAATACAATGTATGGCAAAAATGTTGGCCTTCATGAGTTTTACAAAAAAGTCCGCGATATCATATATCTGACATGTATGTTTAGCTCAGAAAAAAACCTTTTCTTTATAATCTGAAAAAAAAAGCGGCCTGTGTTTGTTGGCTTTTTGAGACATTCGGTATTAATCGTTATCAAAATAAACTATTTATTTGTCTTACGTAGTTCATGTAGATACAATTTGCTCTTTACTGCTTATGATTTGGATAAATAGTCTATGAGAAATCGTGAAATTAGTTTTACGGGAGAACGACGGGTCAGAAATTCATCAACACGTATCCTGTAATCCTGCACATTAAAAAATAGCGGCTTCTGTTTTGTTGGCTCTTTTAAAGTATTTAATATTAATCCTTATCAAAAAATATAGTCGTAGGATCCATAGTCTAAGAGAAATCATTAAGTTTATTTGAGGTGATTTATCTAGAGATTTCTCCCCATGGGAAATTTGAGTTCCTGGTTTTGAGTATGTTGTGAATGATGTATGAACCTTGGATGTTTACGGCACCACTATACAAGTCATTGAACTTGGAATGTGGAAGTGTTTATGTGTATATTTTTTAACAGGGCGACTCAGGATTCAAAGTTCAAAGTTTACCCATCTTTGAACTTTGAACTAACCACTGGAGTAGACGGGTGCGCATTCGTCCTCAAAGCAGCAGTTCGAATCTCGATGGGAACACAATAACACAAGCTTTTTTTCCACGGGAAGTTTATGTTTTTGGTTCTGGGTACGACGTGAATTTTGTGTGTGGGGTGTTAACGTTTATGGTTCCACGACACAAGCTATAGTAGGTACTTTTAGTGTGGGGCTGGGAGTGTGAAAGCGTTTATGTGTAAGCTTTCGTTTACCCGGGCGACGCCGGGCGGGTCAGCTAGTCGATAATAATGACTGTGCCTGCGAGCACCCGCAGGGGTACATTGAGTGGTGCGGGTGCGTGACGCGTGCGTGCGTGTTGCAGCGTGGAGCGGTCGTCGGACCAGGTGGTGCGGCCGGTGAACCGCGACGCGCTCGACAAGTGGGTGGGGCAGCTGCCGGCCGACGTGCGCGCCGACATGGCCGAGCTGGCGCCCATGCTGTCGGTGCTGGGCTACGACCCCTGGGCCAACCCGCCGCGGTACGACGCCGTGCCGCAGCCCGCCACGCGCCCGCCCTAGCCCCCCCCTCCGCAATATATGACTCGATGATCTGTTGCCGCTGCTTTTATTTCCCCGAACGTGCGTGTCCCCGCTTTGCAATATTTTCGTGATAGTTTCGTTTGTTTTTTTTGTCCATTATGTAGGTGAGCTTTTGCCCGCTATGGTGAGCGGTGATCGTTGACCTGATGAAAGTCTTAAATATAATAGTTCGATTAAATATCGTTTTAGTGCGAAAGGGGACGATAAAAACGCCTGATGGTAAGCGACACGCCCTCCTATTTACATCTGCGGTGCACCCGGAACTATTAGTAACGAAAGTCCGCGTGAAGCTATGCTCCTCTCCATGAGCTCCTGTAAAAATGGTTGTACCTACATCCTACTTAATATTATAAATGCAAAACTTTGTGTGTGTGTGTATGTGAATGTTTGTTACCACATATCTCCGTATTGAATAAACCGAATATGATGAAATTAAGAATGTAGATAGTTAAGAACACATTAACGCTGACGAAGCCGCGGGGCGCGGCTTGTCGTCTAATATGTTTGCGTTGAGCATTTAAATTTTTTAATTAAAATAGAACTGGAACTAGCTCTTTCAACCGTAGCCTGTCCTGCTGGCGCAGTTATATAATTAGGCTTGTACTGTTTAAGATTTCGTGCCGAAACTGCGTCCTCCGGCTAACACGCAAGAAGTCCTCGTCAACCTCGTTTATTTACGAAGTTTAATTTCTCCGACTTGTGGTCTGCAGAAGATTAAATTTACTTGATTTTGTCTAAATAGCATTAGCCATGCTAGGCAGAACTATATTAATAAATTTAGAAAGGAAAATTATCGCTTGAGGCGGGGTTTGAACCTGCGGCCACACGTCCCCGTAAGACGTTAATAATAGCGAAAGGATAATTTGGTCGCTTCAGGCAGGGCTTGAGTAGCACAGCGGTTAGAGCAATAGGGCATGACACCTTATGGCTGCGGGTTCAAACCCCGCCTCAAGCGATATTTTTTCATTTCTAAATTTATTAATATTATATTTACTTCCCTCCTTCCCTTAGGGAGTTAATCTCCCAATAAGCATTCGACCCCTAATGGCCACCCGAGCAGCACCTCGACAGGGAATCAGAGGGTCAGACTAGATAAAGCAAAAATATTGTCGACCCAGAGGTCCTCGGATTACTAAGTAATTAGGTTCAATGTTTACCCTCTGTATGGATAATAAAATATTTTGAATCAGATCCTCGTTCAAATATTTGGTTTGTAGGTACTATATATTCCTACCTATTTAGTTAGAATGAGGTTCAATCATCTACTCTGCACTGCAGTTGTATTCACAAAGGACTCCATCTACTGAGAACCATATAAACCACAAGCGCGATTGAAACGCAAGCGCGAGCATGATACCAAAGATCAAGGACAGGGCCTTGTCGTTGTATGATAGAGCTTCACTAGCGCCGCCCCATAGCGTCGTACTCCATCGAGATAGCGCCGCGCGCCGCTCCTCTACAGTTGTATGGTTTGTGGACGGCGCGGCGCCACCACGGCACATCGCGTATTCGGGGAACTCTGCTAGATGTCAGGATTGTAAACACACACATCACCACAACACAAATCTTAGAACAAAATTATGATCTGTGCTACAAATAAAGAACCTAATTGTAGTAGGTAAGTAATAAGTAGGTACATACCTACATTTAATGTGTTCATTTAGTGGTAACTTAGTGAGCGCGGAACATGAGAGTTCTTCAAATAGGGTGTAAAACGACTCTTGAAACCGTGAGTCTGTAACGCGTCTGTGTTTTTAGAAGCGACTGCGACCACTTTAGTTCAAGCGCGCCGTTTTTATTATTATGCTGGACAAGCATGCATTTGACCACTATCTCACCTGATGGAAAGTGACATTGCGGCCGAAGATAGGACATGCTTGCCTAGATTGTAGGTACCGTTTGTGGAACAAAGACGCAGGCAATTAGTTCCACTCCTTCGCCTTACGGATGATACACGGAGAAGAGAAACGCTTCAAGCGAACTGGAGCGTTTGTAACAGTATTTAAAAAAGCCGTTTACTATAAAATATGTTGTATACCTATTCTAGTGAGTTGGAGAAATAAGTGATACAATATAATTAAAGTAAATCTAATCTCACTAATATTATAAATTCGAAAGCGTATGTATATATTAGTCGAACCTTAAAGGACCTACGGGAGAGTTCATGGCAAGGAGTATTCATTGCAGTCCGTCGTCTTGCACTAAATGACTAAACGTGTCTTCCTGCGCCGAGAAGTAGCTTCCCTACCTATTATAGAGACTCATCTCGGCGCAAGCTGTCTACGGTCACATAGAGCCGTGATACACGTTTTGTCCGTTAATCTTTTTCTGTGATCTTCCTTATACAACTATTACAACTTATAACAATATTGAAAAGCATTGCAAAAATGTTCGTAAGATTACAAAGGAAATGCTTTTATATTATTTGATCACATATGTAAGCCTCCGGAGTTTCGTGTAGTTGCTAAAAAAATATTCTCTCATCAGTCGTACACTCTTGACAGATGCATCGTGGTTTCATGATGCAGAAGTATGAATCTCCTAGGTCGCGGAGGCTCTGGCGATGTATCTCAATCTGCTACGATTGGTCGCGTTACGGGAACACTATTGTATATTACTATTGTATATTTGTTGCCTTCAACTAGGTCCTGGACGACTAGACGTTCCAAAGAGTCTTCATTACGGAGAATATGTCCAAAATATTTCGAGCATCGATTTTACGACAATCTTGCAATCTCATTGTCCACGTTTCTGCATCGTACAAGAAGATAGGAAACTAGACATCTCATAAGGCGGACATTGGTGGTTCTACTAGAACTATATTACGATTTCGCTATCGGGCGAAAAATCCCGGGAGTGCGCCATCGGAACCGGAAGAGAGGACCCGATAGACACTCTTGGCGGGGGCTCGGGCGTCCCCGTGGTCTCCGGTTTGGTTCCCCACTGGTGTAGTGGATTGTTGTGTGTCATGAGTCAACGAGTAGCACCGCCCCATCCCTTACCTCCTAACCAAGCTACGCAATATTATATGAGTAACAGAAATAAAAGTATATGGTTAGACAGCGGAAGCACGTCCTCTCCTTGCAAGTGCACCCCTCTAACATTCGAGGCTTGCACTCCAATGTCGTTCCGGTCCACCACCACCTGGAGACCAAAAAGCCACATCTTCTGTTCCTCACGGAGACGCAGATCAGATGTCCAGTTGACGCGTCGCGTATCTAAAGTATCCAGACATCCCTTGAGCCAGACAGCACTTGCAGTCTCGGTAGACATTTCCAAGACTTTTGACAGCCTTATTGGCAAGCCCATGGATTGCCTCCCGATTTATGTATTTGGATATCAGACTTCTTGAGGGAACGATCGATTCGAGTGGTTGTTGACAGCTCTTCGTCCGATCTAATGGCTATTAATGCCGATATATATAATTAAACCTCAAGTAAAAAGTGTGTACAAAGTGGACAGGTGTCTGCCCTCTGCGCCGTGGGTCCTGGGTTCGATTCCCGGCAGGAGCACAAATTCCTTCCCAAGGGATATTTGTGCTACTGGTTCTGGGTGTAATGTGTGTGTGATGTGAATGTTTCCGGCACCCACGATACAAGTCTTTGAACTTAGTGTGGGGCTGTGTATCACTTACCAGGAGAGCTAGTGGTAAAAACGCTAGCCTATCAGCGATAAAAAAAAAACATCTACTATAGCAACCTAATTGAATTTCTCCATTAAAACGCCGAGAGATTTCAGATTTTAATTAAAATATAATTTGATGTGAATTCGTCAGTCGTCCGCTGCGGTGCGTTAATAAACAAAGATTGACGATTTCCTCCTTATCGGCGGGAAACCATCGAAAGTTAATCGGTTATATTAATTGAATTACGATCTCCGCAGTTCCGATACATTTAAAGAGGCATTTTATATTTCAAGGTGAAGTTAATTTATTGAAGAACATAAGTGCCGACGGCAATATAAACAAATGTAAAAGTTTGATGGTCTTGTATTGTACAAAGAAACTCCATGACTTCAGCTGCTTGTTTGCAAGTAATGGGTTTTGCCGGGAGTGTTACGATTACAAGTCTATAATGGTCGCACTCGCTAATTATAAGAACTGCCTTAATTTTAAAAGCGTGTCCGTAGGTACGCATTCATAATGAGGAGCGTCAGCAGCGACATCCGTCTCCTGGTGGTAATGTTCCCCGTGTTCTCCTGAAACGTCACCAGGAATAAATCTGTCTTAGAAGTTACAGGTCTAGTCGCAATCTAGATATCTGTTGCGAATGGTTTCAATTCTAATACTGCAAAACGACAAAGGTTAATTTTTACTTAATTGAAGTAGAAACTGCTCGCTACAAAGTTTGGTAATAAGGGGTCGGATAAAACATGTGTCTAGGGACAATTTTTCTGCTGTGACATTGTAACAAAACATCAGGTGAGATAGTGGTCAAAAGTTTGCCTATCTTGAATAAAAAATATAAAAAAGACTCCCAGATTGAACCGTTCGGGTATTAAAGGCGGATAATAAACGTAAAATATTTAAACGCAAGCAAAGCTTAAAAAAACCGACTTCCTCGCTTTATCTTCGGAACCTTGATCAGATTTAATGTATTAAACACGCATTATTGACGATAACTCAAAAACTAGTGATGAGATCTAAGTCAATTTTAAATGGGACCACATGGAAAGCACCAGCTTTCAAATAAAAAAATAATCATCAAAATCGGCACACAACGAAAGAAGTGAGAAAGAGATGAGGTAACTTTTGAAGTCGGTTAAAAACGAAAACATCGTCAATGTAGTCCACAGAATACGCATAATTGACGATATTTCAAGAACTACTGATCAGATATCGATCAAATTTAAATGGAACCAATTGGAAAGCAACATCTTTCAATCTAAAAAAAAAATCGTAATCGTTTCACGTGGAAAGAAGTTATGAGGTAACACACATAAAAAAATAAAAATACAGTCGAATTGAGTACTTTCTTCTTTTAAGTCGGTAGAAAAGGGCATTAGTTTCAAAATCATGGATAGATAATAAGTCGATAAATACACCAAAAAGCCCTGGTACACACATAAACTTTACGGTCATCAGAGAATCTAACGCTTAGTTTCCGTCCACATAGCAGCACCTTTTATGACCGCGCTTTTACAGTGCAAGCAGTCCGTCTGGGGAATTCCTTACCTGTTCCTATAAGACGATCTCCTACTTTGAACATTTTCAAAGATCGTGTCAGAAAATATACCTCTCCGAAACATAGGTAATGTATTATTATTATTTTAATTTCTCTCGTCTGTCGCTCTGGAGATTTGCGTTTTTCACTTAAGTGTATCTAGTTAAACATCTTAAACATGTCATATTGAATTTCGCTTTTTATATATATAAATACATATGTTATTTATTTATTTTATATAATTATTTTATGTATTATATAAAAATATATTACTTGTTTATGTATATTCATACTGTATTTATGCCATAGTATAAGTAATGGTATTTATTAAGTCAATTAGGTATTCCATACACCCATTTATTATACCCCGTCTATTACATTCTATAGTTCTCTCCATCCGCCTGGTAGAGATCGCTATTAGTGATAAGGCCGCCTTTTGTGATACTTTACCTATAAGCTTGCTTGTTACCTTTGTTTTATCTCATCTTATAAAGTGGATCAATAAAGTATTATCTATCTAAACTATTTTTATGATCATTGCAAGTAATTTTTTTTTTATTATATTTTGCTATTATTGCCAACAAGCGAATTAGTCACACATTTACAATATGCAGCATTTTCACAATACGAACGTAATATAATATTTTATCATGAAAATGAGGAAAATCGTTTGGAAACTTCTAGGCACATATTTGCGAAAAACATTTACACAAGTAAGTACACATCGCCGCGATATCCGAACATATTGCTTTTAAGAAGTGCTAAGTAAACAGCACGAGCAAATCATATTTCTCGACTCCACTGTTACGCGACCCTCTATAATATTGGTTTACCTAGGTTTTCATTGATAGGTACATTCAAATTTTATACAACTAGGATAACACAACAACGACCTTTGAATGTTAATTATTGTGATATTAAGTAGTATTTGTGTGCATTAGTACCTAAGTAGTTTTAGGAACGCTTACGGAAAATGTGCTGGACTTTCACTCCGATCTGACAGACTCAGTTTGTGGTACCGACTGTACTCGGCCCGGAGTCGGCAACCAATGATTTCCCACTAGAGAGATAGATAATCAGCACTTAATTAAACACCAAATAACAATGGAGACTTAGGAAAGGAAACTTAAGTTTTTGATTTTTCATAGTATTATTTTCGTATTTGAAAAAATACTATAAGACGCAGTATCAAGTTGTTTTTGTCTGGGATGCGTGACATTGGTTGGGCGGGCGCGGCGCGTCAGCGCTGGGCGGGCGGAATGTGCTTCGTTATTATTTATGGAAACCTAAGAATATATTTAACGAATATTAATAACTTCTTTTTTAAAAATGTTTTTATGAATGTGATAGGTTCTTTGATGACAATATTATAAACTTTGATGAATCGTAGTAATCGTAGTTGTATCGACAAATAAAATATTGTTTAACGCACAAAACTAAGAAAAAAATATGTTATATATATTTTATAATAAAAAAATTATAGATTGATATATTTTAGAAATCCACCGTATTTCTAAGTTATCGCTAAGATAAATCTGATCGAGTGAGAATAAGGATATTCGCGTTTTGTGGCTGACGGCCATAGACAGATTGTGACAAGCTACAGCTATCATTGTTATTGGGTAGTACCTAAGTCTATGCACGTATATATATATACGTGCATAGACTTAGGTACTACCCAAATACGTTCATATTTACGTGTCCCTACTAATTAGTAGTAATGACCATCGACATGCCATCGACTAATGACCTTGTCGACTGACAACCCTCGCGCCTGGTGTTAAAAACAATTTCTTAACATTCTTCACTGTTGCTGCTGGACGCATCTATTTTTAGTAATTTTATTTACCGTAGTAGGTAAAATCTTACTCTTAATTGACATTTATGTAATTCTAGAGGTATACATTTTGTAAACTTCAGTCGGTATTTTGTCTCGTAAAATATTTGCGGTAAATCCTGTAATTATGAGTAAAAGCACGGCGCTGCGCTGCACTGGTTATTAATTAATATAATACGATATAGTCAATGACATAAATAAGTAATTACAAGGTACACTGCTCCAGTAAAAGGCTTAATAAAGGTACCTATATGATAACAGTGAAACACATTTGTGTTCAAAGCTTCATATAACAATATTAAAAAAGTTGTCAACGACCAAACCCTATTATGTTTGCACAGGATGGCTTACTTGATATCAATTTTGTCGGGTGCTGTTTGTTATGAGAAGTTATTTGTGAATATTGTCCGAATCCGTGATACATGCAAGTACCATGCACATAACATAGTACAGACACATATACCTACGTATGCAAAAGTATATTATAATATAATATAATGCTCTTTTATAAATTCATACCTTTGTAAACCTATCTACCATCTAAGTTTGTCATTATAACAAAAAAATATAGTAATGTCACAGCCTGTACCTCAGTGAGTGAAAACCTTGGCGAGTATGGTCCCTATTCCATCATACACTCTTTTTCCCTATAAGATGGGCACAACATATTATGTTCTATTTCTATGGAACGAGAAGAGTGAAGCTTTGAGAAATCATAGAAGAATATAATGCTAACCCTCTTCTGCTGTCACCCATGTTGTGTGAAAAAGATTTGCAATGCATTATGAGCCTGCATTACGTCAAACCCGGAATTGTTGTTTTGAGTCGTTTGTTGATCTGCTACTACGTCGGGGAGCCATGTGCAGGCGAGGTAGCTTGGTTTTATACCACCTCTTATCCCCAAATATAATAGTACAATACTGAGTAATGCGGAATTACGAGCTCGCACATCGCCGTATTATACGAAATTCCAAGCAACCCAACTGAAAGGGCACGGATTCGGCGTCGGATTACCTATTGCCGAGCGTTCGTCGCCACTCGGCCGGCTCTTGGAATAGTCCCGAGGATCAGGTTTTCTTGCTTGAGTTGAATTTTCATTAGCGTTTTGATACAAAAGCAAATAATGACAACGAAAGATTATGCCAACCTACGTTGTGAACGGGCTCGATTGCGCCTCAATTCTCCGATTGCTGACGCTTTGAGATTACGGGCGCCAAGGTCGCGCGAACGTTCTGAATACTAACAATTCTGACGAATGTTGTTTGCGACCTTGTTTGGTTCATCTAGCGGCAGTCCCCGACTTCTGGTCATTACTCACAGTCAACGGCGCTACAGTTTCCAAGAACGATCTCGGACGATGTACAGATTTGTTTTTTACCGCAGAAATTATTCGATTCAATGCTAATTTAGATCAAAGTGATTTCAGCAAATATTCGTCAATCTTTGCAGAATTTAGATGTTTTGGATGCGAGTTCTACCAACTATTTGATTTGACAGATTCTATTGAATACCTTCTGAATTAACCATTTAGCATATTTATTTATTTATTGATGTATACTGCGCTCGTAGTCGTAGTCGCTAGTATGCATAACTTTTGATCAAGCGAAGCGTATCTAATCTAAATAAATAAATCGTAAGCGGTATCCAAGTTGCCTTGAGTGTTTTAGCACATTTTAGCACTGACAGACGAACGGACGGACGCACAAAGTCAAAATCAAATTAATTGATCAAATCAGTTTACTGACATAATTATATATTTTAATTTATATATTTTTTTTTGTTTGACCAATTGACTCGATAAGAAGAAGAAGACTGACATAATTTAACATATACCTAACTTATATACATATACACATACACACATATGTATATATATATATATATATGTATATATATATATATAAAAATATAAATACATACATACCTAATATTACATTCTATATTTATTTCATTACTTTTATATCGATATATTTTAATTGTTTCCTAATCATGTAATTATTTATGTTCACACTGTGGTGTGGTGAGACTTTTGATATATAAAATTATGAGCGCTGAACCACCCAAGTTAACTTAGAGATCTCGTTTCGCTCGATAGATTTTTATTAACGAAACTACATTAATTCATAACCAGCCGATTTTATTCTAAGTGTATAGTTTTTTATACCAGGAACTTCAGTATTTCTGAAGATAATGTGCCTTTTATTGTTAATAACGTCCAATCCTGCTTTCTACGGGAAAATACAGGTCTGTTGCCTAAAAGGCATCATGCTTATAAATTATATAACCGAAAGTAAGGTTAAAATGTAATCTGAAAGGGTGTTTAATTTAACCAGAAGGAATTCGTTATATGTAGATTCTTTATTCGATTATAATTACTAATTATTATGACCTAACTATGGCAAAACTAAACCATTGTTATGAGTCTGAAGACGCAGAGAGTATCGATGAAAAGGGTAGTCAAAAATATAAATATAACACACCCTTTTCGGATTTTCCAAATGCAAATAATTTTATTCGTTATGGTATGTGTACTTATGTTGTGTATACATAACAATAATTATGCTAATCGTACTTAATGTAAAAAACTGCAATGTAAAAATCTTTACTATAAGACGTGTAAACAAGGTTTATCAATAAATGAGTATTTAGGCTTGCGTTCGACCACTATTTCACAAGTGATACATTACGATGGATGCCAAATTTCTCTTGCGGAGAAAACTTGTGTTCCTGCCGGGAATCTATACCAAGAAAGTGCTTAGAAAGTGGATGAGCACCTAGTTAAGCCAAAGGGTAGTTAAATATAAATTATATTAATTTTACATACATAACACTATGGCAATAAACTATGACGTAGAAACGAAAAATTTCTATTATTATTTTAAAAGGCGTTATATCTCGTGCGGTGTTTTGATATCTGGGAGTTAGCCACCCAGATTCGGCAAATGCTACATGATAAGATATTGTAAATAATTGACGAGCTCATTACAATAATGCTTATCAGAGGCCACTTGAACGTGAAGCCCATCTGTCATTAGCATTACTAGAGATGATACGTACCTACATATAACGTACATTTTACTTAGTAGTATTAAAGATCATGTGTGATGTATGTCCTGACTAGTATTATGATTTATATGTATAATGTTTTACCAATTATACTGAATTCATTATAAATCAAGCCTAATTGGCAGCCAGCGTTCGAGTGTCTGTATTTGTGCGCAAATGTGGGCGATGGACCGCCGATGCCGGCGCCATGCTGCGCATAAAGATAACCCGACACCACTCAGTCGCCAATTATTCATCAATCTTGTTACGTATATTACACAAAGATCTAAACAACGTAACATCGACAGAACACTCAACAAGGTCTACGATTTTGAGGTGCCTTGTACCACAAAGATTAAAGGTTCTCCTAAAAATCGTCAAAGATATATAGGTATAGATACAATATATTCTTCCTGACGATTCTTATGATAGTTTTTTAAATGTAAAAATATATTTTTATGAAATTTTGGTAAATTAGTAAGCACAGCATTAATGACAAACCATACAAGCTAATAACTTTGAATTCTCTAAAAATGTGTGAAGTTATGGCCAAAGCCAGAAATGGCAATGAAAATGATATAAGTAAATACATTTTTAGAGGGCACTCATAGCCGTAAGTGGGAACCAACCATTGTTATGCCCATGTGGGGTACCAAAAAGAGGTTAAAAAGAGCTTTACATTTAAAGTATGAAACCGTATTTTTTAACAAAATCAATTTTGTAAGATAACAACCACCAAAACCAGTTTTTAGAACTATTTGATACCAGGGTCTATCTCGAAAACGGCTGCATATTAAAAGCTAAAACTTACATATAAACATAAATTTTCACACCCACAGCCTGACACTAAGTTCGATGACTTGTGTCGTGTATAAATGTATTATAGAAAAGTAATAAGAAATACATCACAAAAGTAGGCGTGAGATCCCAGTTCGAAGCAAACGACTAGTATATTAATATTATAATAATTAAACGCAAGCAAAGCTTAAAAACCGACGTCACCGCTTTATTTACGGAACCTTGATCAGATTTAATGTATTAAACACGTATTATTGACAATAACTCAAAAACTACTAGTCAGATCTTGATCAAATTAAATGGGACCACATTTAAAGCACCAGATTTCAAATAAAAAAATAATGATCAGAATCGGCCCACAACGAAAGAAGTTATGAGGTAACACACACAAAAAAATACAGTCGAATTGAGAACCTCCTTCTTTTGTTTGAAGTCGGTTAAAAAGAAGAAGCACAACGGAATAATAATGACGGTCCTCATTGGCATTGGCAAGATTACGTAACATCACTTATCAATACAGTTACGAATATATACAATGTGGGTGAACAAAATATGTATAGATCAGTAAGTTTAAGAGGGCGCGGTAAGATTATTATACTCTTCCTAAACGACCAAATGGGCATACAATTCACTAATAGATAATCGTACCTCAATACGATAATGGACGATGAGAAAACTAAAAGGAAAGATTATTTTTTTATGCCTGATAGGCAAGCACTTGACCACAATCTCACCTGATGGAAAGTGATGATGCGGTCGAAGATGTAGCATGCTTGTTAGTTGAGAAGTATTTTCTTTGACATTTACGCTGAAGCAAAAGCACATAAAACTATGAGTAAGAGCTTAATTCAGTGTAGGTATAGTAAAAACGTACAATTACAATACAATACAATACAAACTTATTTATTGTACATAAAAAAAGAAAAAAACTTATAACTACGACATTAATATTATAAGGTAGTACAATGGGCGTTCTTATTGCTTTCAGGGACTTCTACCAGACATGCTTTGGATGGACAGAGATTGTAGTAGCAACTCAGTTCGGTGGAGGTGTACAGTATATATAAATATGTATACAATTTCAGCTTTTAACAAAAACTTATTTGCGAAACATACAGGTTATAGATATTTCTGTTTTATGTTGACACTAAATGGATGAGATGAAGTGAGGAGTCAAACGGGAGAACTGAGGCTGCAATCAAACCAGCGGCAGCGACTGAAGCAGCCGAGAGCTTTGATTGTAAAGCTTGAAGAGCTTGAATTAACTTGGCTGGATTTGCGTCACTTCAAATGAATAGCTCTGTATTCTTTGCTTATCCTGGTGTAGAGTAAGATGAGCTATTATATAACAAGCTTTTAAAGCTATTTATTTAAGAAGTTCATTCATAATAATAGGTTCACCCACTTTCTATACAAATTTTATCAAAACCCGGTGTAAAGCAATAAATACGATCGATCATAATACCCTTTCTGCCAAGGTTATTTAATAACGAGACTTATCCATCATCCTTTTTCCCAAACGAAGGGACTTCGAAAGTCAGGATATTAATATGCAAATACCTTTTCATCACAATAATAAACAAACTAGAAGTGATTTTCAAAAGTTACCTTTATAATAAAATTATGGAAGTCACAGTTTGGGGGCTTTAGATTATTCTGAAAGCTAACATTTTAATAAAGATTCGAACTTGCGTTTAAGCATAAATCATGTTGAGTCTATTGACCGGCGCGGCGAGCCAAAAGCCTCATTGTCGATAGTAAGCTAGTTGAGTCCAAACTACAAAGTCTTGGTCACCGACGACGTAAGGTAGCAAGCCTTTCTATCGCTTACATTTAGGAGAGTGTGCTCAGGAATTACATGATATAATTCCTTCATGCCCTTTTTACCATCTAACAATAAGACAAACTGTCAAACGTCATCCACTTATGGTTGACATACCTTCAGTGCATTCGAAGCGTTTGGCTTCTACGTTTATCATCCGACGTCTTTCTTCCAAGCATGTTCTAGGCAGGCAAGAATCTTCGGCCGCATCATCACTTTCCGTGAGATAGCGGCCAAATGCTTGACTATCAAATATTAAAAAAAAAACTCTGGGTAGACTAAATCTAAATCATGTTAATTTTTATTAATATAGTTTAGTATAACTTTATATTTATTAATATAATATAGTGTACTTGATACATAGCTCGCTACAAGACATCATTGAATTTATAATAAACCCGCATCACGGTGTTCAGCACCGATTAAATTACTTCGGTTTCTTACAAAACGCTTGAAAATTGAAGGAAAGTCCGATATAAATTCCAATTTGTAAGTAAACGTGGACAATGCGTAGTATTAACGAGCCAGCTCGCTCGACTTCTAGCCTCAGCATACATCCGTAGATTGCGCAACCGAACAATAAAACCCGTTGATTAGTATCGAGCACTCGGAACTATTTCAGGCCTGTGTGACTCAGTAAACAAACAAACAACATTGATTTATATGGTAACAAAATATAGTGTCAATTTGTTGAAATGTATCTGTTTCCACATAATTACTTTTGCTAAAAACCTAGTGTAGGAAGTACAGAAAATACTACATACCAGTATATTATAATGTTTATTAATTTTGACGTAAAAGCAACCGACATAAGTTCAATCATAATTTTAAACACGTAAATCAGTGCTAAATAAAAGCTGTCGATAATCTTATGTTCTGAGCTTTCACGTTGGGCGATAAGCTGTAACTTAAAAGCTTTTATCGTAATGTTAGCACTAACGCTTATAATCGCTTGTAAAATGTACAACATGTACGAGATGGGATTACAGGAAGTATCTAAGTTATCTCGAGCTAGACACGGACTGAAACTAAGAAATAATAATTATTTACTATATTGTCCATTACGATTTTGTTCATTTCTAATGACAAGATGACGTCTTAACTTGATGTATTTTGTTGGCTATGTGACATTTTTAGTCTTCGTATCTATACTTCTATACTAATATTATAAAGAGGTAAAGTTTGTTTGTTTGTTTGTTTGTTTGTTTGTATGTAAAAGGTAATCTCTGAAACTACTGATCCGATTCTGAAAATTCTTTCACCAATAGATAGCTACACTATCACTGAGTGTCATAGGCTATGTTTTGTCGGGATAGAAGTTAGTTATCAGTTCGAAATAATAATATTCGTAAGACAAGTCGGAGAAAAATTTGCTAACTTTCCGCTTTATCGGCGTACGCTGACTAAACGGTAAGACATAGTTGAATATAATGTATGGCAAAAATGTTGGCCTTCATGAGTTTTACAAAAAAGTCCGCGACAGCATATATCTAACATGTATGTATAGCTCAGAAAAAATACTTTTCTTTGTTAAAAATCTGAAAAAAAAGCGGCCTATGTTTAGTTGGCTTTTTGAGACATTCAGTATTAATCCTTATCAAAATAAACTATTTCATCGTCTTACGTAGTTCATGTAGATACATTTTGCTTTTTACTGCATATGATTTGGATAAATAGTCTATGAGAAATCGTGAAATTAGTTTCACGGGACCCGCCCGTGAACGGGACGGGTCAGAAATGTACCGCCACGTACTACGAATTCCTGCACATTAAAAAATAGCGGCTTCTATTTCGTTGGCTTTTTTTAAGTATTTAATATTAATCCTTATCAAAAAAACCTATTTCATCGGCTTACGTAGTTCAGGTAGATGTAATTTGCTCTTTACTGCACATAATTTGGACCTATAGTCTAGGAGAAATCGTTAAGTTTATTTGAGGGTGAAAACGGTGGATCACAGAATGGAACAGTTACTGCGTAATCCGGCATACGTCTATGTTTTGAACCGACTAACATAAGAAGGAGGATATAAATTCGACTGTTTTTTTTTGTTTAGTCTTATCATTAAACTTTGAACTGCCCGCTAGCGTAGTTAGGTGGGCGTTTGCCTTTAAAGCACCGGGTTTGATGCCCGGTGGGAACACAGGTGTTTTCCCACGGGAATTTGTGTTTCTGGTTTTGAGTATGTTGTGAATGTTGTGTGAATCTTGGATGTTTACTGACCTTGATACAAGTCATTGAATTTAGTGTGGGGTTGTGAATGTGAAAGCGTTTATGGGTATGTTTTTTAATATTTACTACCCGGCCGACGCCGGGCGGGTCGTTCCTGAACTTTGAATTGCTCGCTGGCGTAGATGGGTGCGCGTTCGCCTTCAAAGCAGCGGGTTCGATTACCGGTGGTAATTTACCTAGAAAATTTATCTCCACGAGAAATTTGTGTTCCTGGTTTTGAGTATGTTGTGAATACTTTGTTAATCTCTGATGTTTACGGCCCCCGATACAAGTCATTGAACTTAGGGTGGGGCTGTGAATGTGGAAGTGTGTTTCTTTGAATATTTTTTAACCGGGCGACGCCGGGCGGGTCATCTTTTGAACTATCTACGTACGTAAATGGGTACGCGTTTGCCTTCAAAGCAGCGGGATCGATTCGCGGTGGTAACAGAAGTTTTCTCCCTACGGGAAATTTGTGTATGGTTTTTAATATGTTGTGAATCTTGGATGTTTACGGCCCCACGGTACTATTCACTGAACTTAGTGTGGGGCTGTGAATGTGGAAGTGTTTATGTGTAGATTTTTTAACCGGGCGACGCAGAGTGGGGAATCTTTGAACTTTGAACTACCCACTGGCGTAGATGAGTGCGCGTTCGTCTTTAAAGCAGCGGGTTCGAATCTCGGTGGGAACACAATAACAAAAGTTTATTCCCCACGGGCAGTTTATATTTCTGGTTCTGGGTATGACATGAATGTTGTGTGTGTGGTGTTAATTGTTTACGGCCCCACGACACAACTTATAGTACTTTTACAGTGAGGCTGTGAGTGAGAAAGCGTTTATATGTAAGCTTTTGTTTACCCGGGCAACGCCGGGCGGGTCAGCTAGTTATATATATTTCTACTATGGTATTATGCCAGCGTTTGTAACTTTTATCATCGTCAATTATTGGCCGAGATAAATAGTACTAGGTGAAACAAGCTATAGATGTCCTTCGTCTCGTAAATATAACCATATTAAATATCTTTAAACTACTCTGATATAAAATTAAGAAACATTTGATTCGAAACAAAAAAATAATGAAATTATCTTGTGATTTGATTTTATTTTACCTTTTCTTTTTAAACTAGCCGTATCCTTTGTATAAGCTACGTACATTCCAAATTTATCCAAATCCGAGCGTGAAGAGGGAACAAACATACTTACATAATTTACAAACAAACTTTCAGATTTATAATATTAGTATGATGTTATGTTTTTTTTAAAATTCATTATAGACAAGCGTTTGACCACTATCTCACCTGGTATGGTAAGCGATGATGTGGTCGACGATGGAGCACGCTTGCCTATAAGATACCTATTCACTCGCGACCTGAAGACTTCCATATTGTATCTATTAGGAAACACCGACTCAGGCAAGGTGTTCCATTTTTATTCGGTTCGCACAATAAATGTAGAAGCAAAACGCTTTGTTCGCATTTGTGGAATATCTACCATCTACCAGTGTCGATTAGCAATTTGTCTGCTTGATCGATAATAGAATGGGAATGGGGGAACTAGATTGTGTAATTCTTTGGCACATTCTCCGAAATGAATCCGATTAAATACCGAGAGACTAACTACCTTGAGACAATGTTCCAAGCTCTGAAGCCTTACATCGGCCAACTGCTCTCTGTCAATGAGCCTCTTGGCTCTTCGCTCAATGGTATCAAGAGCCTCAAGCTGGTACTTTGCTGAACCATCCTTAAGATGAGAACAGTATTACATACATGATCGGACTTGTGCTTGAAACAAATTGAGCAACTGTCCTGATGTGAAGTAACGGCTCACTTTCGCGAGGAATCTCAGCTTTTTGGCGGCTAGTTGGGCTGTTGATTTAATGTAAGTTCAGGTAAGGTCATACCAAGTAACTCGAGATGGTCAGTTACTGGTAGGGATACATCTCGGAAAATTGGAGTCTGATCAAATGGACTCCGTTTTGCAGAGAACAAACACGCCTGCGTCTTGGTAGCATAAAACTTGACCAGGTTGGCATCGCCCCAATCACGCTCAACCAAAACAAAAGGAAGCTATGGCCTTTTGTGACTGGATTTGTGCTCCACTAGCTCGTGCGTTGGATACATAACTCTCAACAACTGTGCTGTCGTCTGCATACTCAAATTTACCGGGCTTCAGCAGATCGTTAATAGATAGCAGGAACAGTGTTGCAAAGAGAACCGACCCTTGATGAACCCCGGCATTGATTGCCAACTAATCTGACGAGCAGCCATCAATGACCACTCGAATTGATCGACCCCTCAAGAAGTCCGATAGCCACACACAGTGACTAGTTGATGGTAGCTTACTTACAAGGCTATCATGCCAAACCCTGTTAAAAGCCTTCGAGATATCTAGCGAGACAGCATGTGCTTCACCATTTTTCTTAATAGCTTCACTCCAGAAGTGTGTGGCATACGCTAGAAGATCCCCAGTTGACCGGTTTTGACGGAATCCGTATTGACTATCACTGAGAAAGTCATTGTCTCTAGGTATGCCAGGAGCCTATTGTACAGAACACGTTCCATAGTTTTGCACACTATAGACGTGACTAAGATTGGCCTATAGTTGACAGGGCCGGCACGACTACCATTTTTGGGCACGGGCTGAACGTTAGCTTACTTCAAAGGTTTTGACACTATTGCAGTTTTTAAAGAGAGGCAGAACAAACGTGTTAGAACAGGATTAAGTTCAGGCCGACAACTTTTAAGTGCTATGGCTGCTATCCCGTCAGGCAGTGGGCTTGACGCGGGATACCATATTCACGATATGGCGATATGGTTTTGCGAACCTCAGTCTGACGGATGCCAGTAACAGACATATATAAATGTTTCGCATGATGGAAGACTTGGAGGTTCTTCACCTGCAGTGTCTAGACGCGAAGATTCTGCGAAGAGATTGGCTAATACGTTTTCTAAGAAAAAAGAGTAATGTCTCATACAGATGCCGGCGCAATATTTTTATTTATCAGGTTCTGTTACTACTGACGAGTAAAACGGTTACAAAGTTACACATTTTAAGAGAAATTCTGATATCCCTCCACATATATATGTATATGTATATATATATATATATATATATATATATTTACTCGATCTTTATCGCCATCAACATTAGGTAGCAATAGCAGCAGGAAACATCGCTTTGCATGTCGGTTGCCCATTCAATGCAATTGAGCACAATTCATCGAAACTGAATCGAACTTGACCTGCTAGTCAAATCGGCCGGGCTTTTCAAATTAATATGCACTTCAGTAGGGCACCGAAGTGCAAATTAATTTGAAAAGTGAACAGAACGTAAACCAAAATTGATTGTTTTAAAATGTAATTTTATGTCTTACTAACGATCTAATTCAAACTTAATAATTACGAGTATTTATAATAAAAGAGTGTATTCGCGAAGTTCACATCCAGTACTCAACTTCCGTTAAGTAAACTAAAAGCACGGAATACTGGTGAATTATTCGCCATGTACAGTACCTGCTGTACATGGGCTAAAATTCGCTACTATATACAAATAATAATATATATAAAAATCAAAATAAACAAATAAGTTGCACAAAGTTTAAAGTAATTGTGTGGTCCACCTGGTCGATCGTAAATGTTACCTTTTTTGAAGCGATACTGCTTGTTAGTAGAATAAATCAACATGTATGTCTATCTATCTATCCATCTATGTTTTCAAACATCCACATTATCCAGTCTCTCGAGGCCATGGCCATTGCAACAAATTTGAATTTGAAATATTTAGTGCGATTAAGTCCCGAGATATAACCTTAACAGTGTGTTAAAAAATTACAACTTTACAAAGTATATATTACAGTTTATCAGGCAAGTATTTTACCACTATCAGTAAACACCAGTTATTCCTTTATCTACGACACAGCAAAACTTTGAGTAGGGGAGTACGCATGCTTGCGGCTACAAACTTTATTGAAGTCTGAAGACTGTTAACTTACAACATTGGGCGGACGGAATGCCGGTGGCACGCGACAGTTTGTCATGCTTCCATAAAGTGTCAGTTCCCAAGCGCCGGAGTCCGGCCTCTAATCGGGCATTCCTCGTGAAGAATGCGCTAATGGCTCTAAAGTCCGACGCTATGCGAGCTAATAACTTGGAAACTTTCGAATAGTTGCGGTGAGATATTGAAATCTCGACGTTCGTCTGGTTTATGCGTAGAACAACATTTTGAAAAAAAAACACTTGTTTGTTATTGGTAACAGGTACCTATTTGAGAGACTAATTGACAACATGATATATAAAATAAATATCATCTCTTGTTCCATCGTTTGACGAGTCGAAAACTCTTCTAGGATACTGTGTAGAGGCGAGCTGAGTCTTCACAATACTAATAGTGTAATTATATATTATATCAACCTAATTAGAACCAACACTAAATAAATTGACATTGATTTATAGACATTTTGAAATGAAATGTATTTATTTGCTTCAAGTGTAGGTATAAACAGAAGTAGGGTTTAAGGTATCAATAGTTCACACACTTGGTCATAATAGTGACATGCAAATATCGATTTGAGGGCTAGGTCAATTAACTTTAAAGCGCCATAATAAAAAAAATATATTGTTATTATATATGACTAGCAAACCCGGCGAACTCCGTTTCGCCACTATAAACCTCACGGAGCCCGAGACCTTTCCAACGAATGCAAAACCGTGGAAATCGGTTCGTGCGTTCTGGAGTTATAGCGTCAGGAAGGAAAACCCGACTTATTTTTATATAGTAGAAGATATGTGGTGATGTTGTTTATACAAAGATAATAATTTTGAAGTTCAAAGTTACGCTAATTATATATTGATACCTAAACATATTATTTGTTATTTAAATCCAATACTCTAGACAGTATTTAGTCTGTATCTATTAATTGTAAAATTTGCTGCAAAAATGTAAGACATTCAATTCGGCTTTTATAAGGAATGAAGTTAATTTAACAAATTAAAAAAATATTCACAAAGCTTTCATTAACCGTTCGTCTCTGCATAATTTTACGAAACACAAAGCCATCACAAGGCTTACAATTACTCACGGCGGCGGCAATTTTGCTAATGGCTGATCGTGTAAATGTTCGCCTTTTCTTCTTCCTTGTCTCGTTAGCGATCATTAAACCATATACTTACAAAAGTAGAACAACGATTCCATAGAGGATCCAAAAGAACTTTAAAAATAATAAAGACTTACCTAAAATTGTCGCATCGGTCGTTTCCTTTGAAGTCATTGCTTCAATCGTTGCTAATTGATGGTGATGTTTTAATAAGCGGCATTTCTTGCATCAAACGAGAAACAACATATATTATTATACCATAGAAGACGATGTTTTATTTTAGTAATTATTATAACCTTGGTTTCGCAAATGGGTTCCCATCAATGTTACAGAACTACTTAACGTTAAGATTATAAATATAAAGTTTTCTATTGTAAATAATTTCGGTAAGTTACGATGGGACTGCGAATTGCCATGCGAATAAAACTCTCTAAATAAATATGGTTTTAAAAATAGATCATACTTATATCCACGGAATAGGTTTCACAATACGAATCTTAATTAATTTATCTAACTTAAAAAGTGAAAAATATTTACGTATACCGCCAAAGAAATATCTGAGGCATTCGTGTACATACATAAAAAATAAAACGCTTAGCATCACAACAACTAAATGCTACCTATAATATTATACGTATATTATTAAGCACGGAGTAATTTGGTATTCTGGCTATCTGTTAGTGATACTAGCCGCTATCTATACTAGAAGCTCTAGGTATTTGAATAAATGCACGAATTTCTGTCACTTGTACAGTATTTTTTTTTAATGCCCGATTGGCATGCATTTGACCACAATATCACCAGATGGAAAGCGACGATGCGGCCGAAGATGTAGCATGCTTGCCTAGAAGGTACTTATTCAGCCTTGACATGAAGACTCCCCGATAATACCGTTCGGGGAACAAAGACCAAGGCAATGAGTACCACTCCTTCGCAGTACGGATGATAAACGTAGAAGTGAAACGCTTCGAGCGAACTGGAGGTGTGTCAACCATATATGTGTGCAAGATACAAGTCTTTTATTTAATGTATACAAGGGCTGTGTATTTAAATGCGTTTTTTTGTTTGAATAACCGCATTGACATCAGGTGAGATGGAGGTATCTAGGAAAAAAAGGAGGATTTGCGTATCTAGGAAAAAACTGATGATTAATTTTCCACATTAAAATTAATGTGAGCAAATAAATGTACCTGTTTATTAATCCCATTCCAGTCAACCTAGCATCAGGGCCTTTTGCCCCCTGGCGTTGCTTCCAATCTCATGGATACATACATTCTTCCTGCGTGCTCGTGGAACGCTCTCAAATTCCATAGACAATAAATTTATGTGACAATGTGTCTGTGAGTATGCGGGCAAAACTGTGGAGCACAGCTATTATAGAGCCAGGCTTTGCTCACGTTAATCTAGAGTATGATATAGATAACAATGTGATGTTTTTATAAAAAAATATTGAAAGTAGCATTCCACAGAGATAGACGGAGGTCTGCTGGCTCGGCGTGTGTGGGCTCAATCGCTATCGCATCTGCTTGTTCATGTCATGTCACAACGGCTTTATGTGATTAAATGATAACCAAAGTCGAAGTTGAGTTACCACCATAAGCTCATCAATATACCCATAATATAAAATGTTGTTAGTCAAAATCTCTTTTCTTTATCCAGAATAGCTCAATAAAAAAATATCTTACATAAATAATTATTAAAATTGAACATGCCAAAACTTTCTTTTTATTTAACTTTTAAACAACATCATCTGACATCATTAATAATAATATAATTGAAAATAATTCTTCCGCAAGCTGCTGGTGGTTTTTTGACTCATTTTATGCGAGTCACAACATCAGCTTTCATTATTGTTTGATGAATTAAAAAAAAATACGATGGAAAAACCGTGGTAAAAATCTACCCTATATGTTCAACATTTTTCAATCATGAGCTGTGAATGAACTCCACTTAACAAAATATTAAAATTCAAAAAGAGATAGAAAAGTTTTAAAAATATTAATTCAGTTGCTTTCAAAGAATCTTTGTGTGCGTTTTTGGCGATAAGTTTTCATAAATAAAGAAACATCTTACATTACTTTATACTAGACTACCTAATACATTTCTTAGACTTGTATAAGTACCTATAAGTATAAACATCGGCCCGTGGAGACGATACTCAAAAGTCGGTTCACAAAAGTTTTCTCTGGTTCACATAAAAAAACAAATCTCTTTTTTAAATTTAATCTACCTCAATATTTTAGTATTTTTATAATTTGTCTCTGAATACATACATAAACGTACTTATAGCTACAACAACAGAGTTACATACTAGATTTAGTGAGATACAGTTGATGGAATTACTAACTTCTGGACTCAGTCTTATTTTCAAACTTTTTACTTTGGCTCTAGCGAATGAAACTTTAAAAGAACTTAAGCTTTTTTAGATTCGTTATTTTATTTTTTTTGATTTTTAGATATTTTTTTTTGAATACTTCTCAAGCCAACTTATTAAAAAGTAGCTCTACAAAGTTTTTATTCCAAACGACTAACCTTTGTATTGACGCGAGTGGTACGTATTCAGAAAATGAGCTACATATTCTAACGATCTATTTTGAACGCAAGTGATAACAAGTCTATTATTTCCTTGGCCACTAAACTTAAATGACCTGCCAATACAATAGGGCAAGTGTATCTTTTAAGAAACCTCCGCATACTCTGCAATTACTTGGCATCTGATAAGGTAGGTAGGTACCGTTGGGAACGGTAATAGTACGGTACATGTATGGCAAGCGAGTATGGAGATGTAATTTTCAGGTAAATTACACCCGGAGCTAAAATGGACAGGACAGGACATATAATTAAATTCAAATGTTTTAGTAAATGGGACAATGTATTTTCGTTTTATGTAAATATAACGTATTTTTATGGTATGGAATATGATTGAATATGTCTAGAGTAGAACATGTTAAGAGTGATTCTTGTATTTAAATATTCTAAAACATTTAACAAATAAATAAATAAGACGTAAGCTCTTCATAATTCTGAAGTATAAAGGTGTTTATATTTTACGAGCATAGTCATAAAATTTTCGTCGGCTTGAAATTATATCATGTTTTTGCTAAAATGTAGTTCGAAAATAATTACGAAACCCGTAGATTAAACGGTGTAAGCGGGAGAATCGACCACGATTTGTAACGGTGTTAATTTGAGGGTTTAATTTTAAGTTCACCATGAGCATAATAATATCAATATTTTGACATATCAAAGGCACATGTACTTTATAAAGTTCCTGTTTGTATTTAAGCAGAGCGTGCGACATGCGAGCTTGCATTGAAATTACTCTAAAACTTACCAGTATATGGCTGAAGGCTAACATAAAGGGGAGTCGTATTTTTCTTGTCCAATTCGCGAAGTGGACGTAACCTGGGTTATATCCACAGAGTAACTGAGCAAGTAAGATGCTAACGCCGCGCTGGCTGAAACTTAACGCATTATGTTGAAGTAATCATAATTTCAGTAAGGTCTATCCCCTTTCTCTGCGTCTAAGGTAGCGGCTGCCTCAGAAGTTAAAGGACTACGTAAATTCATTGCGAACAAGTTTGTTAGCTCAGCTCCCAGCCAGCCATAAACGCTTATTATTCCTCGTTAGAGTCGCAGTTAGAGGAGCAAAATGGCGGTTACGCTAGACGTTTTCCTCAAATAGGTATCTCAAAAACTTTTATACGAAACCCAATTCTATTTAAACAGATATTAATAATATATAATAATATGTTCTTGTGTGTAAGAATACAACAGATCAGGGGAAAACTAGAACAAACGAACAAACACATTCACTGCCCCACACTAATCACACATACTATTTATTACACCCAGAACTAGATTTAGCACAATTGTCCTTTGAGTCAAATTGGTCGTCTGGACAAATATTACTACATGTGTCAAATAGGTACCTATTATGATACTTGGATGAAACTATAGTTATATCGTGCTCTCGAGGGCAGATAAGACGGCTGCTCTAAGCTTCAGTTTTGAGCTACGGGTTCTGTAGGTATCAATGTGCATAATTGTTATAACCATAAAATAGTCTTTTTACGGGTAGGTATGTAATATTTTGGGGCTATCAGGAATTGTGCGGATCATTTACTGGTCCCTCGTCTGTACAATGAATCAACGAGAGATTAATTCCAAATCTTGCATTCGGAATTAATCTCTGCTTGATGGTACGTCGTGCGTATAAACGGCGGGTTTTATTTACAATCTACTGAAATTATATAAGGGTATGTCCATTTTTTTAAACGTATATGAACACAAAACAGTTTCGGCGTAAAACATACACATTTGTGAATATATATTATCGGTCGTTTCAAGAAGTACTCCGCGGCATTCAGCAAACTTATCCTGGGTGGTAAACTGTGCAACCTACTGTAACTGCTTATCGTAGAAGACATGCAGTTGCTAAGTACCTAAACAGCTAGCATTTTCTCTTCGGGTGTGAGTAAAGCATCCGACTATAAAAAGTTATTAATTATTGGTATAATTTCTTTATTTGGGTAAGTTTGTTGATACCTCCTGCCGATGGGAATAGTTCAGTATGGCGAGCTTATCTTGGTATAATCTGGGACTCTTCAAGTCTAGAGTGAATAGGTATCTTCTTAAAATATTGTTTTATTGGTTTATGTTTGGTAGATTACACTTCAGAGGTGGTCCTATATTAATTTTATCGAAATCGGTCCATCCAAAACCCAAATATAAGCGATGAAGTAAGTCAGTTGTTTAAGCTTTGCTTGCGTTTAATTAATAATCGATTATCATTAAACACTGTAGATATTAATCGATATCGGGATACGGTTACATGCCACTGTATAGGCCGCGTGATAGAAGATATGTATAACGGTTTGTCCCTTATATATAATCAGAAACTTAATCAGTGATCGTAACGACTAGAATCAAGTGTCACGTTCATAAACAAATTATCAATATATATATAATCCACTGGAGCAGATAAAAGTTGAAAAACGAAAGTGTGAAAACACTGTTTTCTGCTTAGTTGTATGCAGTCGAGGAACGCTATCGCAACAAAACAAATACAGTTTTCCCACCCTATCTTGCCACAAAATGTATCGTTGAGCGGCGTTAGTTCCACCTTTTCTGTCCGAAGTGTTTATCGATTTATAGTGAGATCTGAATCATGATAGGTTATGAATCTTTACTCCTGTACGTTGTTTGGTGGATAGCCACAGTAAGAGTCACGCAAAACTAACAATTACAAAAATGTAACAGTTACAGAAGTCCGTTTTATTCAAATCAGTTTTAGTTAACTGTTTTTTCAACCTTTCTTATTCATTAAATAACTCTTTGGATAGATCATTTGTGGATACAGATGCAGCCAAAGAGTTATTATTAGTAATTTATTAAGTTATTATTAACGCAATTACATAGGATTATGTAATTGCGTTAATAATGACTCATAGAGCGGGATAGCTTTGTAGACTTTATATCGTTATGTAGCCATCTCACACTGTGTATATAATATCGCCGTAACCTTGTAGTACGACGTCAAATAAAAGTGTCATAATAAATATCAAGGAAAATAAAAAATCAGAATCGATTTTGATATATATATATATAATGGTTACACTACAATGAGTCAATGTTAAAGTCATTCAATTTGTTCTCGGCATTTTGAATTGGCTAAAAATGACAGATTATGGCGGGCAAAAATTCAAAGTACACAGTAGCCGAATTTATATTTTGTTTATATTTTATTGCTACGAAAATAATATACAATTTATGAGAAAAGCAAATACAACAATATTGTTGTAACTGTATTGTAAGCCGAATAACTTAGGTTGCTGCGCTCATGTACCTAATGTACGCCATTTGGTATTTGAGATGCGCAAGGTACCAAGCCAATATAAATCCACCTGCCCAGTTCCAAGATAATGTATAATTAATATAAAATGATACTGATTGAAAATAAATGAGTAAATTAAAATAAATTAATTTTAATTCTAAATCTTATAAGCTATTTTAGTATGTGATCAACAAGAGATCATTAGATCATATTGATACAATGTTATTATAATATTCTGTTACCTACTGATATAAGCTAATCAGCCTTTATCATACTTATATGTAAAGTCACTGTTCACGACAGGACAAAATGCCCAAACAAGTGGACAACGTCCTTTCAACTAAATCTGTTTATCCGTTACAGCGTGAAGAAAAAAAAACATACTTACACACTGACACATTTACACACAAACTTGCGTATTTTTAATATAAGCGTGATTATAATTTAGTCAACTTTGCGTTACAGTAGTTATTTCTAATTTACTGCAATGACTTATTAATAAAATTACTTTTCATTTTACTACTCAGATACAAATTTCATCACTTTAACTTCATAAATAAAGAACTTTCGACATAAACTTTGATCCCTCATTGCACCACTTTAATGCACCTGGAAAAATTTTTTTGATAATTTAATTTTTGTTTTTAAATGAACTACTCAAATACCAATTTTCATTCCTATAAGTTTAAAAAGAAATAACTTTCATACAAACGTTATCACACCATTTAACCCTTTTAGGGGTAATAAGGTAATTTTCAAAAATCCTTTCTCAGTAAACCTCTACGTACTAAGTCAAAGTAGCCTTCAAATTTCAAGTCTCTACGAGCAGTGGTTTAGGCTCTGCGTTGTCAGTCAGTATGTTAGGACAAAGATTTTTATAGTGTTTTATTTTAACCCCCTTAAAGTAATTTCTTGATTCTGAAAATGCTTTGTTATATTGAGCTCGTGAATATTATTTTTTAATGCCAGATAGGTAAGCATCTGGCCTCTATCTCACCTGATGGAAAGTGATGCTGCGGCCGAAGATTTAGCATGCTTACAAAGTTACATCCTATCCTAATATTATAATCCTATGGCCATCGATTACTGGCTTTACTGCCCAGACCAAACAAGCAGATAAGTTCAAGAGATAGATGATGTGAAATTAATTAAATAGCTGTCAAATTGCAATGCGCAGAAATGACGTATTAAACATTCAATTTATTTATCTTGATTTAATCGGCAGGCCGAAGCAGTTACCTACATAAATAGGAACATAATCGGATTACATCGAAGTAAGTAGCTTATGCCGATCGACAGTAACCACGCAGTCCGTAATGCGCTTAGAAACCAAGAGGCAACGGAAGAGATCCACTGCAAGCCAAATTTAAGATTTCTTTTGTGACCTGTTCTATTAGGTATATCTAATATATACAATTCTCGTGTCACAGTTTTCGTTGCCATACTCCTCCGAAACGGCTTGACCGATTTTGATGAAATTTTTTGTGCTTATCCGGTATCTATGAGAATCGGCCAACATCTATTTTTCATCATCATCATCATCATCACTTTTCATCATTATCAACGCGGGTGAAACCGCGGGGCGCAGCTAGTAATATATATAAGGCTTGTCTACTGTGGGATCGGGATAGTAAAATTTTGAGGGTTGTGCTCCACGGCTATTGTTTCCTATTGTGTCAATATCCATATTTTATTAACACAATAGGATAATAAAGGGGTGTAATGGTCTGGCTGCGTTGTACTTTGTCAGTCGGCCTGTTAAGGTGACAAAGTACAAATAATCCGTCGTCAGTCCACAAACTCTCCTCCAGTGGCTCCAAGAAGCTGCAGTGCAGCGGCCACACCCTGGAAACCACGTCGGCTCGTGGGCTAAACCTGAAGGAGGGGCTCGAGAATATCATTTCTCGAGTTACTCGGCCACCCCCAGAGTTTTGTTATCTTGGCTGTACAGCAATCCACCAACGGTGGCAAGAGACCAAGGCAAATGTAGGAAGGCCTTAAGACGGTAATAGGGGTCATGTTATTGCTTGTCAGACTACTGCATCCAGCTTCCCTCCGGTCGTAGCGGTTTTCCGTTCCATCGGATCAAGGGGGGTACGGACGAGAGAGTGCACTTGTGTTTGCGCGTACACATGTGCACTTAAATATCGCCTGCGCATCTGACTGTTTCCGTATAATGGCTAAACGAGAACACAAGTCCTGTGGCGATGGGCTGAGGTAGAGAGGTCTGACCTTGTGCATGTTGGGCTTTGTCTAAGGCCTGCACACGGGCGGCACGAGAATAAGTGGTCGTTTCTGCGTTGCACTGGAACAACATCGTGGACTGGGCAGCATCTCGTGCGACGAAGCTGCCCTATTTAGGGAGGCACTGCTTCCCTCGCTTAGCCGAGGAGGGAGCTAGAAAAGGTGCTCTGAAAAAAGCTTGTTCCTTAAAAATTGGGGGGTAGTAGCCACGGCTGCCCTTAGCATCCCTCGGCGTGGTAGAAATACAAAGAAAAAACGGATTCCCAAAACGACGACCTTTAATTTTGGATCATGGAACGTTCGCACACTACTTGATAGTGAAACTAATCTCTGTCCTGAACGTAAAACAGCTGTAGTGGCAAGAGAACTACGTCGCTATAATATCGATATAGCTGCACTCAGCGAAACACATCTAGCTGATGAAGGAGAGAGAACAGAGCACGGTGGAGGATATACTTTCTTCTGGAAAGGCACTGCTTCTCATGAACCTAGACGCGCAGGTGTTGGTTTTGCTATCAAAAATGAATTAGTTAAGAAGTTAAATGAATATCCCGTCTACATTTCCGAGCGCGTAATAAGTTTACGTATACACCTGGAAGACAAAAACTTTCTCAACCTAGTTAATGTTTATGCACCTACTTTAGATAAAAGTGATGAGATAAAAGATATATTTTATGAAGAGCTGACACAAACCATCACTAAAATTCGTTCTAGGGAGCAAATTTTGCTTCTTGGTGATTTTAATGCGAGAGTCGGCCGTGATTTTGACGCGTGGCCAAATACCATCGGAAGGCACGGAATCGGAAATATGAACAGCAATGGTCAGCTTTTGCTAAATTTTTGTGCTCAATTTTCATTAGCTATAACGAACACATTTTTCCGACTTCCTACAAAATACAAAGCCACCTGGATGCATCCCCGATCAAAACACTGGCACCTTATTGATTACGCCATAGTGAGGTCGAAGGATATATCGCAGGTTCAAGTTACACGTGTCTTGCGCGGTGCTAACTGCTGGTCAGATCATCGGCTGGTACTGACGAAACTGAAGCTTCGCCTTCACCTCCCAAGGAGAAGAAATCTGGTCAAAACGTTACGTACGGCAGTTGATAATCTTCAGTATTCCGAAAAAAGGGACGCATATGTTTTAGCCCTAAATGAAGGCCTTAACTCTCTGGATGTCGAAAACGGTGACCTAGAGACCATCTGGCAAGCTATGTCATCTCTCGTAACGGACACAAGTACCCAAGTGTTGGGCCAGGAATTCACTAAACGGAAAGACTGGTTTGACGAAAATGATGACACAATCACAAATGCCCTGGAATCACACCGTCAACTGCTTAAAATGCAGAACGGTAATTATCGCAATGACAGCTTGTCGAAGCAAATCCAGGAGAGTAGTTCAATGTTAAGGAAACTGACAAGAGAAGCTAAAGATAAATGGTGGCAAGAGAAATCGAAATTCTTACAGTGGCTTGTGGATACTAAACAGCTAAGTGCCTTTTATAATGAAGTTCGTAGGATCACAAGTAACGTAAATAACGCAAAAGTACCGCTGAAGTCTCTGGACGGAATACCTCTTACCAACAAGGATGATATTTTAGAACGCTGGGCTCAATATTTTAATGACCTTCTTAATGTTGACCGTTCTGCTGATTTAGATTATATAAACTTGCTCCCTCAAAATACAACTAGGGAAGAATTGCTTGATCCTCTAACCTTGGAAGAGGCTACAATTGCTATAAGGCAACAGCAGAACAAGAAGGCTGTCGGCGTCGATAACATCTGCGGAGAAATGCTAAAGTACGGTGGTGAGAAGTTGCATCATACCATGTGGAAACTGTTTTCACGCATGTGGGCTGTAGAAGATGTACCTAAATGCTTTAAGATCTCCCGCATTTGCTCTCTGTACAAAAACAAAGGCGATCGCTCTGATTGCAATTCATATCGGGGAATCTCACTTCTATCCGTTCCCGGAAAGGTATTCGCCAGAATTCTTCTAAATCGCTTGCTACCTGTTTCTGAAGCGATATTACCGGAAGCTCAGTTTGGGTTTCGACCTGAGAGAGGAACCTGTGAGGCCATCTTCTCACTCCGTCAGCTTATTGAGAAGAGTAGAGAACAAGGTCAGCCCCTGTATCTATGTTTTATTGACCTTGAAAAAGCCTTCGACAGTATCCCTCGTGATGCTCTTTGGTTGATTTTATCCAAGCTGGGTTGTCCGGATAAGTTTATAAGCCTTTTGAGGCTAATGGTGAACAATCAAAACCTTTCTCCGTCACCTGTGGAGTTAAACAAGGATGTGTTTTGGCACCAACATTGTTCGCATTATATTTTGCTGTTGTGGTCCGAGAAGCATTACAGCATCTGACTGAGGGTATTCGCATTAGATTCCGTACAGATGGAGGGCTTTTTAATCTTGCCAGACTCAAGTCAAATACCAAAATCTCTAAAACCCTCATAACTGAGATGATGTACGCTGACGACCTATGTTTCGTTGCGGACTCTACAATTGGTCTGCAGAAACTTATGACTAAGCTAAACGAGGCATGCGTTAAGTTTGGTCTAAAAATAAATGTCAAAAAAACCGAAGTGATGGCAGCAGCGGTTACTGACATTGTACAACTTAATGTGTGTCTTGGAGATAAAAAATTGGGTCAAGTAGAAAGGTTTAAATATCTTGGAAGCACTATAACACCAAAAGGTGACTTAGACGCAGAAATAAACAGCAGGATAGGAGCTGCGGCTGCTGCTTTTGGTAAACTGCGTTTAAAAGTGTTTCGGTCGCATGACATAAAATTGACCACCAAGATAAGTGTCTATATGGCTATAGTACTGCCAAATTTTCTCTACTCATCCGAGACATGGGTTTTGTACCGAAAGCATATACGCGCACTCGACAGGTATCATATAAAGTGTCTACGATATATTATGAACATTCGATGGCAGGACCGAGTCCGAAATACTGATGTCCTGCGCCGCGCAAACGTTGGAGGTATCGAAACCTACCTCATGAGGCGCCAGTTGCGTTGGAGTGGACACGTGTCGCGCATGTCAGATGAGAGAATGGCGAAGCGCATCTTCTTTTCAGAACTCTGTAATGGCAAGCGCCAATCAGGTGGGCAGTACCTGAGGTACAAAGATGTTCTGAAAAGACACATGAAGAGATGCAAAATTGAGCCTTCGAAATGGGAAAATAAAGCAGCGCAAAGTCCAGAATAGAGGCGTCTCATTCATCAGCACGTGTCTGTCTTTGAATCAGAACGTCGTGCTGATCTAGATAAAAAGCGAGATGCGATAAAGGCCAGACCACCTGCGGCCATATCCTACTTTTATGTAAACGGTGTTCTGACGTGCCCTATATGCAGCAGAACTTTTTCTGCCAAAATCGGGTATGCCAGTCACGATAGAGCACACCGTCGACGGGCTGAACAACCAAGTTCTGAAACATAAAAAAATGTAAAAATAATAAAAAAATAGCCACAAAACAGTCGCTGAGGCCGAAATCGGCCAGGAAGCATCATCATCATCATCCATATTTTGCTTTCACTGCGCTCCACCTAACAAAAAAGTGAGTAATAGTTTTGTGGATTGTGGACAATTGTTTGTTAAAATATGATTATGATAATTTTTCATAAACAACAATAATCTTCAGTTTATGCCAAAGAGCTAAAATTTATTTATTCTTTAGCCACTTCACATTTCCGCAACACTTTTCATTGAGCATAAAATAAACAAATCATAAATAATCTTGAGTTTTCTGTAGGCATCAGGAATTTAAACGTACACGTAGTAGAACAAACACTACTTCCTGGTGTTTGGGCATTTTTGAAGAAACTTTAATGTAAATAAATATTCGTAAAAGCAAGTAAACTTGCATAATAACAATGTAATTGTAATATCTCACAACAAAAACTTTGAACTACTTAACTGGTTTGTAAGTTCTCGACATTATTTCTTGTGTAAGAACATTCTGATTATAATATAAAACCTTGTTTGTGACGAATATATCCTTGAAAAGCCCAATGTTACTAAGTTAATTATATATTTTATAATTCAATTTTATCATCACAAACTAAAGCTAGCAAGCCAGGCAGTGGATGTAATAACGCCTTTCTCCAATTAGCAATCAGTTTCATTGTAAAATAAAATCTCATAAATTAAGTCTATTATAAAGAACAGATAGCAACTTGTGTTTAATTATGTCTTTCGGTCATCTTTGAACTGCTCGTTAAGGGGGCAGGTCAAATAATGTAACTGAGGTATATTATTTCAGTCGAATTGCACAAAGTTTTATAATATGGATAGTTTAATGATTTAATTTAAGTTTGTGTTTTTAAATGATAAAAGTATTACGAATATATTAATCGTGCATTTTTAGACTTTAAGACGTAGAAATAAAAAGTAACGTGGCTCCTACACTTTATGCAATTATCAATCGAAGATAATTTAAACAGTAATCAAGCGCCTGTGGGATATTCAAGTTAATTGAGACGGGTACCTATTTCGTTTTAAATAACAGGCAATAAGATTATAACCACTACTTTATTTATTTTGGTAATTTCCATATCATAAATGTAACTTCTGATCCTGAATTCCTGTTGACTACTACGAACAAGTAATGCGATCGTTACCAGTTACAGTCCAACTTATCTCTTTTATTTAAATAGCTGATAAGTTATATAAAAAATAAGTCCTTCCTAATATATACTATCTAAATATATATAACTCAAAGGTGACTGACTGACATAGTGATCTATCAACGCACAGCCCAAACCACTGGACGGATCGGGCTGAAATTTGGCATGCAGGTAGATGTTATGGCGTAGGCATCCGCTAAGAAAGGATTTTGATTAATTCTACCCCCAAGGGGATAAAATAGGGGACGAAAGTTTGTTGTATTTCTTAACGCGAGCGAAGCCGCGGGCAAAAGCTATTAATATATAAAGTACGTACAAATACCAATTGGAAGTACTGATCACAAAGGAGAAGGGTCATTAACTCTGAAACTAATAAACACATCTCTGTGCTAATCCTTCACTCGTGATTAACAAACAAATAAACAGATACATAATTCCCATTCATAATTGAAGAGCTCCTTTCAACAGCACGGACTGGATACGCTCAATAGAATCCATTCAGTGTTCAATAACCCGAAGTTCTTGAGACGGAAGCGCCACCACAGAATACGTGGCAGTTTGCCTAGATCCTGAACCGTTGAAAGGTAGACGAGCATGCATCACTGTCCATAGATTTGCTACACTTCGTGTCGGAACATACTCGTTATATAATTAGCGCCTTCGCGATGATATATTGAACGAATTCATTTCAGGTATCAAAACCATCTGATAAAGTACCTGGGAAATGAGCCTCGCAGGAATTATCGGTTAAATGTTATGAGTAGAGTTATTTTAGTCAATCTTCAAGTTACGAGTGAACAGGTATCTTCAAGAAAACTTATTTAATCACATGCGTCTCTTACTATTGGGTGACAGTTATAATACTTTTTGAGGTCGAACGGTTTTGTACGTGAACGACGCCAAAGCATGATACTCCTCATGCACTGAAAAAGAAAGAAAGCCTCTACTGAATTTTAACGCCATTTTTGGCTTTGTGCTAGAGTTGTATAGCATACAGTGAATTAAGAGATTTACCAGAATGTTGTTCAAATTATTTTAGTTAAACATGTTTTTATTATCATGAGCTACTACTAAATTATATTTACTAGACTAGTGGTACGGATGGACAAAGCGCTGAATATCCAAATTGATGTAGATTCCTCGCCAAGATTAGTCTCTGCAGTCTATGCTAACTGCAGTTACAAGTAATGAGAATCCGTAGCAAATTCGGAATCAGAAAGAATGATAGTCTGTACAGTTGGAGTTGAAGGTGGCTGGCTAAATCCACACCAATTTATTAGAGGGATGACTCGGGTTATTGTTCTTTTATGATCTGTTATTTTATGTAATGAAATGATGGCCGTCGTAATTTCATCGTAATAAAAACGATGGCTATTAGGAAGTGTCTCTGTTTTATTAATTGCTGAAACGCCATAAACTCTTCTAGCTAAGATACAAAAAGTCGAAGATAACTTAAACATCAATATAACCACTGTGATACTCACATACCCACAATGAGTTCGTTGACTTGTATCGTGGGTGCCGGAAACATTCACCCAGAACCAGAAACTAAATTATTATGTGGAAAACTTGTGTTCCCATCGTAAAACGAACCCGATACCCGCTGCTTAGAAAGCGAACGCTCACTCAAATAAAGCCGTTAACTGGCGATATTACGTCAAAACTACGTATAAAGGCATATGACCTATTTACTAAAATTGGTTGATCTGATTAAATACCTAAATCGTGACTCTGCATATACCACATTAAATTTCCCAAGCTATTTCAAAAATGGAATGGTTGGCTATTTGTCCGTCGCGACGCGAGGGCGCATGCGTCAACGTCGTCGGCGCCGCCGCGCAAGCAAGATATTTACCAATTCGCTGATCAATTAATAAGGATGAGTAAGGTAACAACTTCAGAAATTTTATTTTTATTATACTATTTAATTAATTTTCCCTAGACTACTTCTGCCCTCGTGTGTTAGTCCCGGTCATAAACAATGTCTGAGCCAAATTTCATCCAAATCCGTAGTAGTTTTGGCGTGATTAAGCAACAAACACAATCCAGAATTTCACATTTATTATATTAAGTTTAGTATAACTTCCTATAAATAGGCTATCTAATGCAAAAAGATTTTTTCAAATCGGAATGGCTTGGAAGACTTGTTTATTTACTCATTTACGTATAACATTTGCCCGCGACTTCGTACTTATGGAATTTAGAATTAAGTAAGTATCCTAATTTTTTTTTGAGAAACAGTTGAAAATTAAATGGAAAAAAGGACTTGGTGCGTTCATATTTGTGCAAAATCAAACAATAAAACGATTTTTTTTCGCAACATTAGATGTACCCAAGAGCCGTTATAAATAAATGATCTGAGGTAGTGACCTGAGAGCAAGCAACGTAAAGGTGTCCGTGTGAGAAACAGTTCGTCCTGAAATCGACACCAATCGGCTTTATAATGGTCATAGAGAAACATAAGATCACGGAAAATTGCATTAAAATGAAATGGGTAATTGTTAGGAATTAGAGGTACGCGTGGTATGAAAACTATTTCACCAACTCTACAACCCGTAAGAATTTAGGTTTATATAATATTATATAGAAGTGAAACCAATTTAGAGGGGTTAAGTTCCGAAACAACATCATCGTCATACCTTTTTTAAGAAATATGCTACGCGTGGGCAGTCCCGTTACAAAAAGAGAGTTAAGAAACCCTACGAGATAACTGGTAGCATCAGTTCGGTCTAGAACTATGTGTATGAAACGGTACGTCTCCTTCAACTTTTTCCAAAATACTTTGATCTAGGGCAGCTGTGATGACCAAGCATGAAGCTTAACATCAGGCGAGCGACTTGCTCATTTCGCTACTCAATAAAGCTGCTTGATCATTTTTGGGCGCAAGTATTGCTCGTTCACAAAGCCAGGAATTGTCATGACGTGTAACTTGAGATACGTCTTTTTAAACGAAATGGATGAGTTCCTCCTAAAACAATCATACAAAGGTTTTCTAGCACAGTTTCTAACCCATTCGATTCGGGAAATAAACCTTCGCTAATAAAATAAAAACATCCAAACATTTTAGCACTCAAGGGTTACCACCCATCTGAACCATCATTTTCCTTTCCTCAATCCTATCCTATATGTTAATTTAGTTAAGTTCAAAGTTCATTAAACTAATTAAGTTCTTACAAAAAAGTAAGTTTTCATCTTGGCGAATTATCAACAATCTATAAACGAGGATAACTTTTCTTTCATACATCCATTTGTAATGAAATAAAATGTATTTATCGCTTCAGGGGAAGTTAAATCGACTTGTACAACCGTATGAAAATGTGTTTTGTAGTTTCTACAGAATGTGAGATCTGGGTAATATTATATTTAAAGCAGTGGGTATAAGATATTTTTTTCTGCGGCACAAACAACATTCAATTTCATGCAGTAGTTTTTGCGTGGCGCACGTCGCGATGCGCGATGGAAACATCCAGACGAACAAGAATTCCTAAAATGGTTGTTTTAGCTTCTGTTGCTCTTATAAAAAACCCCCTAATTGCGACCGCTCTAAGAAATTATATATTAGTTTTTCTTCAATATCTTTAATGTACAGACATCGATTATTTTTATTTTATCAGCTTTCTTGATACGACACACCTGGGGTCCATAGGTTTCGACTAGATTTCGACATTTCCTGATGTCGAATGTGACATATATAACTGTTTTTTTTTGGCGTTAATTATTTATCGACTCGTGAATGTTTGCGAGGATTCTAGACCAAACTTATCGGGGATTTAATTACTGAATAAAGTTTGCCGAATAAATCCCTCGAAAAACACCATTAGTTAGATGAACGTAAGATTTTCAACTAATCGGCGATTTTTCACTTGAAGACATCTTTGCAGAAAGTTTTATTTGGGTTCGGCTGAATTAGATTTATGAGTTGGAATGTTCAAAATCAGTGATTGTTTACATAAAGTCATAGATGATTTGAAAAATAGTAACAGAATACTTTTGCCATCGAATTATTCCACTTAAATTTGCCCCAAAACCTAGGGAGCTTTGAGAAAATTAAATTTAACCGAACATATAATATTTTGATAGACACCGGTGTGAAGTTAGCGGCCGATTATAAACCGGCCAATTTAAGAAGTTCGATTAATTATGTAGATAATCCATCCCATATTAATAAAACCGATTAGAAAATACAATTTTAAATGATAAGAATACGAAATAAAGCGCAAAGTCATAGTAAGTACTTTTCCCTTACATACGTTACCTTTATCTAATAAATTGGCGTAAGTTGGAATTATAGGACAGAAATGCGATGTTAAATTGTAAGAATCTCGAGGTGTTTGAACTGCCCGTTGGTTTAGTTGGATGAGTGTCCGCCTACTAAGCAGAGGTATCAAGTTCAATTTCCGGCGGGAACACAAGTTTTCTCCCCAAGGAAAAATTGTTTCTGGTTCTGGTTGTAATTGTGCGTGAATGTTTCCGGCACCTAAGACACAATTCATAGAACTTAGTGTGGGGCTGTGAGTGTAAAAGCGTTGTAAAATTTCATTTCATACGATTCTATGCACGACGATAGAAAATAGTGTAAGTATATTATGTGCGAAACAATTAAGTTGTATGGTTTAATTGAATCGACAGTTAACCAACTACGAGTTAGCTAAGAGTGCGGTAGTAATCGGTTTACTATCGGAGAAACCTCAGAGGAGAAAGTCTGTAATTTTAGGAAAAAAATATGTAAAATATTAACATAAAAAGTGGTTTCACAGCTCAGTTGAAATAATTGAAACGCAAGCAAGGCGTAAAAAAAACCGACGCGCTTATATTTCGATGGCTTGACCGATTTCGATCATCAAGATCGATTCATAATAGGAATAATATGTAATTAAAACTAGATGAAATTGACTATCTACGGGCCAATTGCCTATATTTCCTAAAACTAAACTAAAACTATATACAGCAAAGAACCAAGTTATCTACAAGACATCGAGCCTATAGGTAACTCAAGTGCTCAAGCCCACTACCAGTGGGTAGTGTTCCCATCATGCTGGCTGCATTGCCTCTCTGAATTGCAAAGCCAATACGTTGAGCCAAATAAGTGCCAGCATTTTGATCACGCGTCGCCTCAACCAGGCGCTCTGATAGATTTATGAAAATAGAATGAGCTCCCGGTCCCCACGGACCCAGTGTCTCATAATTGGCGGAGATATCGCGTAAAATACATACAAAAAAAACATATAGTCGACTTGAGTACCTCCTCCTTTTTTGTGAAGTCGGTAGAAAAATAGACAAATAAACACTATCCGTCTAAAGCTAGACATTTGATGTATAACTGATTCAAGGAAAAAGTAATGTAAAAATCTTTTTGATGAATTGCGAAATTAAAATAATTTTTAAAAGATGTTTTGTATGGATTCCTTACCTTTTCTTGGCACGGAAGTTTTGTCGGGAATATGTTGTTCACATAGGATATTATTAATACTATTTATCTTCCTTCATATTGTATGCTAGTAAACATGTCAGGAGATGTGCTGTGCTTCATTTAAATAATGTGAAATTAACTTGATAGAAATATAATCTTTAAATTCACTAATAATATTTTCTTAAATCTACGTTTAAATTAATATTCAACCAGATTTTTCAAGCTATAAAGGTACAAAAATATTTTCTCCGACCTTCCCGATGACGGTGATTAATTCGATATTATACCTTCAAACCTTCCTCAGGAGAATTAATTCAAGTCGTGTTCATGAATACTCGCGTCCATGAACACTTTCCGAGTATAATTTCTTCAGGCCCACATTACCTATATATATTTCTACTATGATTGACGAGTCATTAGAGGTCGACTATTATTGCGAAAAATATCTTTTAATAGTTCAGGTGCATTCACAACGTATAAATATTTCATTTTAAAAATTAACAAATATTACATCAGAAGACTGGTGTAGGTTCTGGCACAATCTGAGTGACTTCAAGTCTAGAGTGAATAGGTATCTTCTAGGCAAGTATGTTACATCTTAGGCCTGGTTGTGATTGTGTGTGTAATGTGAATGTTTCTGGCACTCCACACTAAGTTCAACGACACAAGTCATCGAACTTAGTGTGGGGCTGTGACTGTGAAAACGTTTTTTTATTTTTTATTTAGATGTAAGGAGTCTAAGTTACTTTAATTGTAACGTATAGTATTACATAATGTATAATTTTATATAATAACTAGCGAATAGGTAACGACGTGCACGGCCAACGTGTTACGATTTCATCTGGGTTAATTAATTTGATTCCTACGAATAGATTTCAATAAAATCACCAAATTACGCAACACCTGCCCTACATCGTGGCGGGTTGTCTCCAAAAAGCGACCGACACAAATTGTGTGTTTACTCCATGTAATCATCTGAAGCCATATTGAATTATGACTCTGGAAATTATGATTTTTTTCTGCGAATGTAGAACGTTTTATGTCCTTCACTGACCGCATGATAAACAAGAATGTATAAAAGAGCATAACCACAATTTAAGTTTGCTAATAAAACTAAACAGGGGGGATTTACAGTTATAGGTAACTTTTCAAAAACAAGCTAAGATTCTCGTAAAAACGGAAAACTCCGATTATAATCCACTTGTTTTACTTGCAGTAGTTACTTTTCATTACTCAAATGATACTATAAATTACAGTCCATTACTTCAAGGTCTATGTCTCTTTTATGTGACGGTCCAATATCCTTATCGAGGACTCTCAGAACCGTTTCTCTGTGAGACTAGTTATGCAGAGTAATATCAGTTGAGTAGCGCTGAAACCTAGGCTCAAGGAACGTTTGATTTACGCTACAAAGTTAGACTTATCATTGGAATTAGCTTATATATAAACAGGAGCCATTTAACGTATATCTAGGGTAAGCCCTTAAAATACGTTAATGGGTTCTGTTAGATTAAGGCCTTGGATACAGAGAGAAACAAAGGTAAGCTAACCAAATTTGTTATTCATGTTTATCATTTATGATCTAAGGTTGTACCTTTCGCTCCTGCTTATATATAAATTTTATCGAAATCAATCAAACCAAAACCAAAATATAAGAAGTAAAGTCGGTTTTTTAAAGTTTTGCTTATGTTATTATATTATTTTATGCCCATTTGGCAAGCATTTGGCCACAATCCCACCTAATGAAAAGTGGTGATGCGGCCGAAGATGTAGCATGCTAGCCTAGAAGATACCTATTCACTCTTAACTTGAAGACTCCCAGATTATACCGTTCGGGGAACAAAGACAAGGGTATTGAGTTCCACTCCTTCGCATGATAACAAATAGGTAATAATTTGCTTAAAATTTGACCTGTTGCCTCATTTAGTCTGGCTGCGGTGCGGTTTATTTGCCACTCAGGAGAGTTTACCTACAAAGCGTGTGCCCGGCATGCTATAATAATTGTCCTAATATCGGTAATTATGTAAATAACTCAGAATAGACACTTAAGCAAATACAAGTGGTTTGCTATGAGTATGTACAACCATGCGTTAATGTAGAGTGATGTACGTTGATGACATAATTTTCATAAACCTCTTATTTTACTCTCGACATTTGACATGAGAATTTAATAAATAAATAATATAAAACATAAAATTATCTTTTTGTTATATTTGAGATTTCTCCGATAGAAAATAAGAATAAATACGGTTTTTTGTTGGATAGTCGGTGTCGGGGTACTTGAGAAACATCGATGTCGTTGTTACCTGAATATGAAATCAGGTTTTTTAATCATTTAAAATGGTTTTGTATTAAAATAAAAAAAAGACAGTATAGTACAATTTCAAAGCTGTGGCTCCAAACTAGGTTCAACCTGTTTCTAGATCATATTACTGCGTCATTCAGAACATTAAGCATGTAAGCTCCGTATAAGATCATATGTTATGTACCTACATCTTGATATATATTTCTTGATCCGACTTATGTAAGCTAGTACATTCTATGAATAAGCAAAACGAATACAAAATGTTTTTGGAAGAAATTAGACCCTAATAACTCTTTAATGTTCAATCAAAAATGTTCTCTTATTCCTTTTTTCCGAACTGACAACATGGCTATGTGTATCCTTTGCAGTTCTCATTTCATATAATAAATAGTTACTAACCGCTCCTAAAGTTACTCTCCTGGGACCAGGGATAAATATATATTTTCATGTATAAGAATGTGAAAGATTCGAGTATTGCCATTCAACGTGGCAATACTGCCAGCATTTTGGGTACTTTGCCTACTGGTAGCGGTCTATTAGATTAAGTTTTGTACATATTTATATCTAGTTATAGTTATTTTTTGGTTAATTTTAATTTAGTTTTTAGTTTATTGTAATATATGATCAAAAATGTCTATGAATGATTAATGTAAATCACACCTTGTCATAGGTGGATTGCGCACTGCAGAGCTATCGCGCGTTAATATTCACGATTACACAATCATCCCATCTTGATTCGGACGCCCGGGGCGCATGCATTTGCCTTTGATGTTTCATTATAGAACAAATCACATTTGCAAGCTATTGTCATCGAGATGATGATGCCCCTAGGCAACCACGAGATACTCTCGAAAATTGTAGCTAAATTCGAAGCATCCAATACGAACAACTAGCGAGCAGTCCAAACATTTGAGGAAAATAAATCAGTTAGATAAGTCATTATGCTGCGACAAAGGATCTGTGACCCAAGTGTGCTGACGGACTGACAGGCAGTTGCACCATCCACATATTTTGTGTACTTTTTTTGTCTCCTCGTGGAGAGAAAATAGCAAATAAACGTTGTCTTGTTCAGACTTCATCACACCTTCAGAAGAGGTAGCTTAAAACGATATGACCGCCCATTGCCTGTTAATTAAACGTTTTCACATAAGCCAAGTTACATTGGCTTTGGTCTCGAGAAGACCGAAACGTCCAGGTAAATAAAAATAGTTTTTTAGCGCGATAAAGTCCCGAGATATTACCTAAACTATGTGTTCGAATCGCGAAAGTTTAAAAGTTACAATTTACGTTTTCACGTTGTCATTTTATTAACGCAAATGGTGTACAATAAAGTGTTCATCTATCTATGTTTTTTTTCTATCTATGTGACATGCATTCCATACTCAAAACCCTTGATTTCAGTTCGCATACTTCAGTTATTGTTAATACCGTTGTAATATCGATTGACATTACACACTCATAAAGCTACAACGAAATGGAAATGAGTATAGCTTATATCCGGAATTAACTCATATGTTTTATCTGGATCAACGCGAAGAGCATATTGTTACATTTATAAAAAATATTATAAAAGCATAAATAAAAAATATTTATTTGGGTTCTGGACATTTAAATTATATTATTATCGTGTTATAAATATGTTTGGTCACTTTTTAGTGTTACGTCAAAAGTAAAAAGGAACCTCTAGTTATGTCTGCTTGTCTTTCAAAACTGTCAAATATATGAAAAATTTGGTGGAGGGGCAATAATTTTAGAGTAGAAAATCATCTACACCTGCTACATGGATTAGAAGAAATTGGCAACTAACAGATCAGGCAATATTGCGCCTATTGTAACGGGTGCTACTTAACTCATCTGTGATTAATTTGTTTCGATACATCTGTTATTTTGAGTCAAATTTTCAAACGTTCCGATTTCAAGATCAAAAGTAGAATCTCACTAATTACGGAAGTAATCAACGGCCACCCTTTTGTCTACGGTTCGAACCATTTTCAATCAGTTTGGGTTGAGTGTTAGGTTAATTTAAGAAATGGCTTCAATTCTCTAATTTATGTGCTCTCGATGACGTTCATTAATCAGAATAATTAATTAAGATCAAAACAAGAAAAAGGATAAAAAAAAATGTGTTTTATAATTCTTACTTCAAACCCTAACAATAAGTAAACAGTCATAGCAAGGAGATTAAGTGTGTTTTAAATGTAATACTTTGTATAAATATATTATATATAATGTAAGTATATTTAAGGTTTGTCTTATCTCAATGGTACTGTATTGCAATATGGCGGTATACCTATTATTATTCTAGGGTATCCTATAAACCTTTTATTAAATTTTACAAAAAGAAAGCCATTAAAAGTTTCACAATATTTGCTAATTTTATATTTGGAGTTAAGATTTACACGGGGCGAATTGTTATTTCTTATATTATTCTATAGAGTTCCTTTAAAAATATGGTCCTGAAAGTAGTAAAGTTTTAATACATACTAGCCGTGCCCTACAGTTTCACCGGCGTTTGTCAAGTTAAAAAGAAGCCTGTGTGTTAATCCTAGGTATAAGCTATATACATTACAAATGTCATTCAAATCCGTTCAGCCGTTGTGAAGAGAATATAAACATACATACAAACACACTTACGATATCTAGCTACCGTAACGAATGTTTTGAAGTTAATGTGGGACAGATCTGAATAACCAATTTAAAGTCGAAACCACGTTCCTCTTTTGAACAACCTACGATAGTGATGACCATACGATTTCATGCCGCATTTCGCCCGATTGGGCGAGAATGCTGGTTGCTAAACAAGACTCTTTTTATATCTTATAGGCCTGTGTTTGACCACTATACCTCTTTTATTATGGTCTACTGATTGTCTTTAAATAATATTATGTGATAAGGGCAATTCACGAATAAATACTAACGAATAAATTTATTCTTTCCCGATAGCGGAACGGGCAGCGAATGTAACATAACTCACATATATTTTTAGCGCCACAAATCTTTGCATACTTATTTCGTATGCGTTATTCCTGTCTTCGGTACATTAATTTACTTTATTTTTATTCGGTTATTAATGGCTCTGACGTGTGCGGAATCCCCATAGTCGCCACTTGTAAATCTGTGTTACTTTGTGGTCAAGAAGCTTTTAGACCTGACACAGTGCAGGCTCATGTAGGCCTACTACAATACTCTTGAGATGTTCTAATCCAGTGTAACAAGTCAGTATACTTATTGAAAAATTAAAAAAAAATCTGACTGCGCAGAAATTATTCCCTTCATTTTGAAATATTACTCGATACGTGCTAAAATCCCCAAACCAGTTATAAATAAAAATGTACAATACTTACGCAACTTTAAATCAAATAAACTCATTCTTCTTAAATAAAAAATATACTCATACTCATACGTTTATTTGCAAACTAATATTCGTATTTAATTTTCTTATTCTTGAAATTAGTTTTATTAACATCTGAAGGGCAATTCTCCTAATTTTTAAATAGTTAGATTCAAGTTGGGATCTAGTATCAATATCGTTTTGTCACAAACAGTATTCTTTTAACCTACTAATCAGTGTATCGCGCTAGTTAGATTTAATTGTGACTGAAATTTGATTAGCAATCATTGAAACGCAAGCAATGCTTAAAAAACCGACTTCATCGCTTATATTTTGGTTTGGGCTTGACCGATTTCGACCACCTCTATGTATACTCTACCAAACAAAAAAAAATCATAATCGATTCATAATTGGCGGAGATATCGCGTAACATACATACCTACGAAAAAAACACACACAGTCGTCTGGAATCTTCGCTGTTTACGTTTGCGTCGCTTCGCTGCTAATGCGTTTTCCACCAGCCACCGTGAGTTTACTGTTTTTATACGCTTTTTATTAGCTTCACTTGTATTGTATGTTTGTAACCGAGTCCTTTGGACTTGATTTTGGCCCACTTCAAACCGTCAGATTTCATTTAAACTTCGTATACTTATCGAGGACCGATGATAATTCAAAAATATGTATTTTTTATTTATTTATAAAGCAAAAACATAATTTTCAAGATTTAAATTACTAGTCATTCACCTTGAACTGAATTCTACATTTAGCCTAAAACAGTAAGTTTGAGGAAAATTGCTTATACTTTTCTATCGTCAGAATATTTGTTTGATTAATTCGGTATTTGTTGTTCAAGTACAGAATATAACGTATATTATACGTAAGTTTCATCTATAAATATGTAGCGGTTTTCAAAATAGACCCCGGGACAAAATAGATCTAAAAACAGCTTATTACAGTACTTACACGCTTTGTAGCCGCATACTAAAGCGCGTTTTGTTCCAGCATGTCCGACGTACGTATGGCCTGAATTACCTATTACTAAATTGTTTGTGGTATAACGTAAAATAACGGGTTGTCACGGGCCATGTCACTGCTGGCAGCCAGAGCGTGAAGATATGCCGACTGTGACTGCGGACCCAGACTCTGTGACATCTCGCGACGAGTTTGTATCTACTACTTGATTTTTGGTATTACGAGCACAACAACAGTAAACTGAAAGTATTCCTGTTTTAGGTTTGTAAGCACACCATCGAGTATATAGTTTTCCAAAAATTATTCCATTAGTAAGAGTGACTCAAGTTCCGAGAGCTGAAAAATGTAATGCATTGGCCGATTTGTGACCGTTTTAATGGCCAGTTAAACTTACCTCCGAACTGTTCGAAGTGTCTTAAAATAATATTATGCTATTTAGGTTAATTTTAACTTATGGCACGTTTGCGTTCCACGCGCACAATTGTAGCCTAAGTCCCTTGACATACACACTCATGTACTTCTGTATATCCTTTCTACTAATATTAAAAATCCGAAAGTTTGTGTGTAAGTGTGTGTTAGTATGTTTGTTCCCTCTTCACGCTTTAACGGCTGAACGGATTTGGATGAAATTTGGAATGTACATAGATTATACTTAGGAATAATACATAGGCTACTTTTTAACTTGATAATAGGGCGAAGCCGCGGGGCACGGCTAGTAGAAAATAATGTACTTTACCTAAACTTCCGTATTCTATCGAAAAAAAATTATATAATGATCTATTATCAAAAGATAGAAAGATAAGACCTGTGTCGTATCAATCCAAAGACAAATATTTCTATTAAACCATAATTTAAAATATTTTTCTGCAAATTGGCTATTGCTTAGTTTACGCCCAGTAACCATTTATTAACTTATTTTGTTAAATGAGTTAAAATTGATAACCCGCCCATAATATAACCATACGAAGTTTCAACTTCTAATTGATTCTAATTACGGAAATCTATTATTTTTCATATATATTAGGCACTTGTCAAACACACTTTTTTAACCGACTTCCAAATTCAAAGGAAGTTCTCAATTTGACTGTGTTTTGACGGTATTTTAAAATTCGTTATTTCTTTTCAAGTCAAGTTATTATACCAATAAGATGATATACCGTAATAAAACACGAATATAACTGACATTATCCTCCCGGAAAAGAAACCGGAAAAGTGACAAAAGTAATTACAAAGTCAAAGGAAGCCGATAATTACACGCGGCGCTTAGATTACGCACCACTTGTCCGTAATTACAACCGTCCCCTGGCGCGACGCCCCGGCCGCCGCCCGCGCCGCCCAACCGTAGCACAGTACTGACCTACCTGGAACTTTTATTGCTATTTGCAGGTATGACGGTCGATCTTGCAACTTATTTTGGCAAGTTGATCTGCAAAATCAAGCAGCAGCTTTGTAAGCAACTGTTATGACTCTGTCAATGAGACTGATAAAATTACTGCAATAAAGTCAAATATTTTTTATCCAGCGATATAAAATGTTATGTAGTAGACATATGTTAGCACAACAAACAATAAGCGTAAGTTTTATACCTAATGCACATATTTTATACCTAATATATATAATAATAGGAGGTTTTGCACCTTAAGTATGCATCTATGTATGTTCGTTTGTTCTTTCTTTCAAACTAATAAACTATCTAAGGGCCAATTGCTTATATTTCCTAAAACTATGTACAGAAAAGAACTAAGTTACCTACAAGACATCGAGCTTATAGATAACTCAAGTGCTCAAGCCCACTACCAGTGGGTAGTGTTCCCATCATTCAACTAATAAACAGATTGTAACGTAGGGATGTACCCCATCATTGAATTCGTATCAATTCAATTGGTGTTTTTTATACAAGAGCAAAACTGGCGTCACAAAAAAACACACAGATACCGTCGTCATGGTAGTATGCAGTAAAACATACTCAATTTTATGATTTGAAGAACTAAAATAAACTATTTCGTACTATTAGTCGCGGTTGCAGAATACTAGACGACAAAATGTAGAGCAGCTTAGATGATAGAGTGACATAGTAGCATGTTAAATACATTAATAAAAAGGCAGCAGACCCGGGGCCTTAGCCATAAACCAATTCTACTTTCGACAACGCTCGGAGAAACGCTAGAAATGTATGAAAATGACATTTCAAGCGTAAAGTTTGATAGAATAGCTAAGTGCTAGCCATAAACCAAGATAGCGTGTCGAAAAAACGAAACTTTTCGTAAAAGTTTAACGAATACGAAAAATTCCCATACAAATATCTAAAAACGGTAGCCATAAACCACTATTTGACAGGCGTTCACGAAAGACGACAATAAAAATGGCGTCTGTTTTGGTCAGCTGTTTTCGAACGTATGGGAAGTGTCATACAATTATAATATTAAATGTGTACACAGGCGAAGATACAATATTAATGACGGTAAACGGCTATGAACCTTTCTTTCAAAGGTTTTTAATGATGTGAAAACGCAGTGTAGAACCCAAAAAATGGATTTTATAAAATCAAAGGTAAGAGTACTCTTAACATTTAGTAAAAGTAACACCCACCCTTATTGCCTACCCAAGTAAGAAAATGAATTAACATACTTCTTACCTATAAATTGATGTTTGTATCTCTGTACCCAGATGCTGTGCAAGATTCTAGAAGCCTATCATTTCAAGAAATAATATGCTCATCCAGACATCAAACAAGTTATATACACATTAAATAAAACAGATAGAGTACAAGGTGAGTACTAAGTTAATTTGTTAAAATATTTCAATATGACTATCCATAGAGGAGTTTTTATTTATAACAAGCAATTAAATGTCATTAAAGAAATACAAATTGCATAAAACATATTTGTTCAATTTAAGTAGTTTAGTGTATCCTATATTGAAACAATGGGTTATCAATATATTAAAAACAAGTAATACTTATGAAAGTTTTTTTAATATCAAGCTTTTACCTTAAAATAAAAAAATATTAAAATGGTATATAATCAGATAATTTGTCAAGATGAATCCAACAAGCCCATACTTGATAGGTTTATCTTGCTTAGTTCAGAAGTTCCTATGGCCATCTTCCAGCTCCATCATCAGACCTTGGTTACCACTGAAAGACAAACTACTCGTCAAGACGATTCAAGTAAGCCCAAACTCAATAAGGTTGTGTTTCATTGTGAAGTTCCTTTGGCCACCTCCTAGCTCCATCATCAAATCAGCACCATGTCATCTTTATATTGCATTGTCACGCGATTTACACATGTATGCAAAATTTCAGGTCAATCAGTAACCAGGAAGTGGATCAAATTTAATTTGCAAGATTTGCTGACAAACATCGGGACAGGTGAAACTAAATAAAAGCTTGTAAAATAGCTAGTTCATAATTAAATCAAGTAGTATGTATGTATGTAATAAATGAACTTATATATATATATACAACAGTATCTAATAAGTTCAGACTCAAAATCCTTTTTGTAATAATTGGGCTATTAGTCCGGTTGACTAATTCGTTGATTTCTATTTCATTTCTTACCATTAGCTCCTATAATGATCACCTTAAATTTTGATGATGTGGAGATATGATTCTAAAAAGTATGGTGATAACCCTCTTGGCAAGTCGGATCCCAGGGCTTGATTCTCAACAAGATTCAGAGTTACCTTTTACTAAGAGACAGGTGTGTGTATGTGTGTTCTGAACATCCTCCTATAATACACCATTAAGTGTTCTATAAACCATCTTAATGATAGAATATCATGTCAATCATTTATAATGTTTCACAATATGTCTTCTGTTTCAGGTTTCACAAATGAAATTTCACCTTACAATCTATGACTTACTTATGTTATTTTCCAGTATGTAATTTAATAAAAATAAAATAAAATTCTTGTGGTTTTATTCAATACTATAAATTACACAAATTGTTACTGGTGAGTGTCTCTATAATCCAGCTATACAGGCACTTAACAGACCTAGCGCTGGTCACAGAGAATCACAAAGGCAGATCACATAACACCTATATTTATTAAAATGTACTGCATGTTTGTTAATAATACAATAACTTTTTCACATTTTACTTCACTTGACTTAGTGTCGGGCTGAGTGTAAATGATTTTGTGGAATCAATTAAATTTATAGTACTCAATAAAAATAACCGAAACACTCATGCATAATTTAGCTTCCTACAAGTAGAATTTAGGTACCGGAGATTAATACTTATTTAACTGTGTAACCACTCTAACTTGTGACAGCTTTATGCCCTAAAGATAAGGTAATAAAAATAATTAAAAGTTCTTGTAGTTTTATTATATTTAATCAAACCTTTTTAAAATTATATTTACTTAATACAATTTAACACTAATAATAAGTAATATTATGATTATATAATTACATTTAAAGTAGGACATCAAGAGAGACAAGCCATTGCAGCACATGTAGGCCCTTATTATTTATTGACAGATTGTAGTTTCTCAGTTGAAATGAACACTTAATAGATTGGTTATATTCCAATGATTTTCCATGTAATTCAAATTCTAACTGGTGGTGATAAGGCCTGCACTGATGTCTCGCTGGTGGGTGTAATGTGCATTTCCCCCTGCCAGCCACCCCAACTCCTTTATAATATATCGGAGTGCTGGCTCAATTGTTCCAGTGGTAATGTAAGTCTGCATGATGTCGACTCTGTTGCGTTGGAATGTTCATGTACTTATCCCAATTTTGGATCATATTTTTTGGGGCCTCACAGTGCAACATCACCTTTTCCAGTTTCATTCTCCCGCGGGCAGCCACGACATCAGTGGCACCAGTCATACATATGGCTATTTATTTATGCTCCAGATTCTAATAAGTTTTCCTGTAGCGTATTTTGTGACAGCACATTTCCTGATGAAAGGTGATACAAAGCCGCAGATATTATTAATACATTAATTGACAGTACGGCATATGGTAACTTCTATGTTATCCTCTTGGTAGAAATGAGCACTTCTGACTTCGCGATTGTTTTCCTTATATTTTTGTTTGGAACGCTTGATTAGTTACATTTGTGTTCGATGCATGGGCTTTTTTATCCTTCACTTGAACAAGACAATTCATAGATTTGTACATGCACAGTCGACGATAGTTTTTCGAATAGATCTTTAATTATCTGCCCTAGGGATGGAATCACAGGTTCCCTGCTTGCGTCTTCTGTCTAACATGATTCATGATGATTCTAATAAGTTTGCCTACATCTTGAAATAAAGGAAACAAATTAATAGATTTTTAGAAAACAATCGCAGACCACAGAGAGTACAATAATTCCGCCGTACTTTTTGTTTACTAATGTCAATTTCAATCTTCGAGTTCTCAATCGATTTTTTTTTTTCACTATACGTCATATCGATTATACAAAAATATCTGTTTTTCATTATTATGTTATGTTATTACATTACTATAGGTAATTTACCGAACGCAGAAAAGTGTTTAAGTTTATTCAGGTACTCGGCGTTTTGTCCATCTGTCCATTGGCATTTAGCATCTAAACCAAACAAGCTAATGACTTCAATTTACACTTGTTCATCGAGCGAAGCGAGGTCTATAAAGTTAATATGGTGATTCAGTACATTGCCCGTCCATCCGTCTGTTAAAGGCATTTAGCTTCTAAACCATTAATATCACTTGAATTCTCAAATAACATGAAACGGTTGCCCTAAGCCAAAAATGGCAATAATTTTTTATATCTTTTATTCAGGGGACTAACTATAACAATAACGGCTTTGGGGTCGTCCTTAAATCACGTGATGTTTTTAGCAACTTTTTAACCCCTCATATCTTTGGATGGATTTCGACAATTAAGATATCGTTACATGGGTATTTCTTATCAAATTTCGAAATTTGATTCCCGGGTCATATGCATTAACTAAATAGGTAAGTCTTTTTGATTTCAATGTTCGCTGTCTACACCACTATTGTTAGAAATCATATCAAATATATCAATATTCTTAATAAAAAAAATGCTCATATATTAGAAAGATGTTTGTTATTGTCTATAAAAGCTTCTATCTCACAACGACGAATTTATAAAAACGATAACTCGATTTTAAATGTCCCGAAAAAAAAAATCATTCACGAATTTTCGATTTCTAAACGTATCGAACGATATTTAGGAACACAACCTAAAATTTGTAGTACCTGGCAACACTCTCAAATGATTCAAACCGGCGATTTCTTCTCAACCGTAGGTGAGTTTGTGCAAAAACATGATATGTAAAAAAAATTTAGGAGTGACATTTATTGCGATCATTATCATCCTCACGTTACATGTATGCATTAAGCATTTTAGTATATATGTATATTATTTGTTCATTTTATGCGTTTTTGGGAGTAAAATCTATATTCGAAATGTAGCAAGCAATTTGAAATTATGTGCCGGTGTTTATGTAGCTTTAGTTAAAATTCGTCATTCCCTCACAGTCATTCCCTCACTGCATTTAGGAGTGAGAGAATGATTTATACAGTATTCTACTGTTATTTTAGATTTTTATTGATTTTTTGCAACATGGTATTTAATTTAAAACAGGTAAAATGGCACGACCAAAGAATTTGAGTGATGCAGAAAAAAAAAATTACATTTGTTACCTCTATAATAGTGTTTATTTTTATTTTCCGTGTTTATATAATATATTTGTATTGACTAAGTACAAAAGTTGAGTTTTTTCTTTAGAATATGATATTTCATAGTTTAATACAATTAAAATTACATAATTTCCTATATTTTTTTCATGTTTTTTTATTATAATATAATAATAAATCATTCTCTCACTCTATTAAACATTTCCTCATTTATTTATTTTTTAATACCTTATTTTTTATAGATAATATACTAAAATATGGAAGACCAATACTTCTTCATAGATCTCCTTAAATTTTTTTTTGATATCTGCAAAAAAATCTTAGTTAATCAAAAAAATAAATCTTCAATGATATCTCAAATTTCGCAATTTCATGAGAAATACCCATATGTATTCGTCCTAAAACCCATGCGTCCACAAATGGATTATTGATACAAAATAGTAATACTTTAATAAAAAAAATAACCAAACCAATCAAGTTGGATACCAAAATGAGGGATATTAAAACGGGATTCCATAAAATTACATAACACATAAAAAACAGGTAAAAAATTCGCAGTCGGATTATTTGAATTTTCTGTTGTTCATTGACTTGTTTTCAACACTATTTCCATTTGTTAATGATTCGTAGAAGGGCTCTGTTTCCATGGCCATGAAATGAATCGAGTCAAATCGAGTGTATATTTATTTAGCCTAGGCATTCCTACTCATTTGATGAATTTGACGTTTCCATGCGCTACCATAGACAAAGTTCCAACTTTTTACAACTTGGAAAGTAGAATAGGCGTTAGCGTAAATGTGGCTTATGGCTACCGATCTTTTTTCTCTATTCTACCGAGAGAATAGAGCAATCTCTCTATTCGAATTTTCGAATAGAATTGTACGTGTGGTTTATGGCTAAGGGGGCCGTTCTCGAGTGATTAGCCATACGTAGTGATTTCTAAAGATCTATTCTCATTGGTTTTTCTTGATTTTTATTTGTTTTCCCAAGTTTTCAGTACGAACACTTAAAATAACTGATTTATCCCAAGGCGATGACTAATGACTACATAGAGAGAGAGAGTCAATAGAAATATGACAAGTAGTAGGTATGCCGTAAAGAAAAACCATAATGGACAAATCAGTGGCAAAATAGTTTGGCCACAGGATTCATCATCTTCTCATTTCTTTGAGGCGGATGTGGAACATGAATGTCAGTAATTTAAGTAAAGAAGATAAAAAATAGAGGTACATACAATAAAAGTGCAAAATTTGAATAAGTATAGGTTCCTCTGTTTTTTGTTTGTCTCATATTTTCTCAGAAACTACGCACTATGTAAGGAAATATTAATTGCGAAAGATTTGAATCATGGCTTTTACGTAAGAGTTGTGATTGTATGAGGCTGAATGATGGGACATTAGTGATTGTAATTTGTGTGTTCCATTTAATAAGTAACAACCAGTATAGTTTTTCACGTGATGAAAATATCAACAAATTTATTCATTCCCTTGTATTGAGCTTTTACCCGGGCTGGGAGGTGGTTAGATACAAAAATAGTCAAAAAAATTAGAACGTGCACGCGGCATTTATTGACACTTCCTTTTTTCCTTCCCTACCCTAATTTTTCTAAGAAAACGGTGATTTTCAGTGGAATTATTACTTCGTGGTAGATGAAGGTACTGCTTGCTTAAGCGAGCAGTCTGCGGTCGTCCTTTGTCGACTGTGGATGCCTCCGCACGTCCGTCAGATCTTTCAACTACGGGTCACCGCCATTTTGATTAACCAAACTGTCCAAACCGCCTTTACGACTCGTGAACACTAATTTGGAAGCCGTGTACTAACGACTCCACCCGCGCTTGCTCCTCGAGCTCTACATAGTTAACAACAACGACGACGCCCAACGACTTAACTAACCACCCGTTGGCTATGACGGGTGTGCGTTCGCCTTCTAAGCACTAAGAATTGGGTTCGAAAATAACAAACATTAATGTCCTTCCGTACTACCTGATCGATGATACCATGCCTGATCAGAAGACTATCAATAATATTTGAAGTACAATAATTGCATTTGTTTTGCATTACCTTTATATATCTTTTATGTGGACTGAATTGGAATGTTAAACAAGTATGAGCATGGACTCGTGTGCCAACTATACTTACTGATACTGTAAACATTTCTAAGAAAACATACATTCAGTGTGGATTAACTGCGGAACCGGAAATCAGAAATGTTGTGTATTCTCAACGTAATTTGCGGGTTATAGCGTACCTAGTTGATGGTGTGCAATATTAGTATGATTTTTTATGCATCATCATCATCATCATCATCAGCCTGTATCGACCCACTGCAGGGTATAAGCCTCCTCACCCTTGTGCCACTCTCCTCTGTTTTGCGTTGATCGCATCCAGGTCTTTCCTGCGATCATCACTATATCGTCGACCCAACGAGCAGCTGGTTTGCCAACGGCTCGCTTGCTTTCTCTCGGTATCCACTCAGTCAGGGCTCTACTCCACCTACCATCACCTCGCCTATACCTATTTTTATGCATAAATATTTCTAAATACAAATTCACTCTCAAAATACAACTCCTGGTAATGATTTTAATTACCATTTTCGAAAAAGTAACCTCAAGAAGCTCGGTGGCGTGGCGCTTTGCTTTCAGGGGTTTTTTGTACATCCTAGTGTATTAGTGAAGAATATATATATATATATTCTTCATGTTAGACTGTACTTAGTTATAATATTCATACATTAATATAATATAAAGAAGAATAATAAAGTTTCGATAAAGTCATTATATTTTGTCGTTGAGGTATTCCTGAATTGTGTATTCACTAATACACTAGGATATATATATATATATATATATATATATATATATATAGCTTTCCATCAGGTGAGATTGTGGTCAAATGCTTAACTATCGAGAATAAAATATCCTTGTGCAGCTTGCTTCCATATACCTTTATCTTTAATGTATTCATAGTAAGCTTTCTTAATTAATGCTTATTTTATTATTGATTTAAACTTTCCTAGTGAAAATTTAGTAACTAATTTTAACGATATTTTTAAAGAAGTATAAACAACGAATAGGTATAACAAAATTATGAAAAGTTACCCTTAATTATTTTAATAAAAAAATATTTAATGTGAGATTAATTTCATATTCCATGGAACGTTTGAAGATCAGTTATAATGTAATTGTATCTAATCTTGATATTATAGACGTACCTAGTAGAAGTATTAGAGCAATGTAAACAAAACGATCAACGAAACGCTCATTTTGTCATATATGAATAAAATTACAATCATATTTTACAGATTTTTTTTTTATAAAAATATTCAAATTTCTAGAAAATATACAATAGGATTATTATTAAAACATTTGTTGGCAATATCTTGCTATACATAAATAATATTAAATATCTCTCAGCTCTGTCCATAAATATAAAATATTATTTTCTAATAGGATAACCAAAAAACAAAAGTTAAGTGACCTCACTCATCAATTAAAGAAAGCTAACGCCAAAACTTTGATTCGATGGTTGTTTTTAGAAACTTTTCTAATTGTCGAAAAACAATCAGATTCAATTACCATTACAAAGATTTAGGCTTATTTTAGTGCTGTAGAAAAGCAAATTGTGTTTTGGAACTGTGCGCAAATGGAATGGCCACCGAAATAGTTTGCTGTTGGCAAACCACATCTGCGGTTGAATCAGACGTTCGAAAAGTTACAATGACCGACCCTTTTATGAATTTCTAAAATATTAACTACAATTATAAACCACAAACAATCTCTCAATTACGCTTCGTATTGGTAAATTGTCGACGTTCGTGTTCATCTAGAGTTAACAATAAGATATTGAAAAAATATAAAAGACACAACATCAAAAGAAAAATAATAATGAAATAAAAAATATTATAATAACATATCTCAAAAATTATGATTATGAAGGCATTGAAGAAATGCTATCAAATTTCTATTATTGACAGGATAACTCACACATTCCACAAACCAGTATTTACACGAACGCACATACTTATACACACAAACAGACAGAAACACACCCCTACACGCATTGGACACTTCCCACACAAACATACATTTAACACACACATACAATATAAATTTAAGATTAATAATTATATTAACTATTAAATTAAAATGTAATATATAGTTAGAAAATATATTTTAGGTATAATCAAATTTAAAACATAATCATGGGAGTTGCCACTGACTCCAGAAACACAGTTTTTAACTAGTTCAGGAGCCTATGGATTCAAAATTAACGATGTACTTACTAATTATGTCAATAAAGTTATTTGTATTATTATTATTTGTATTGTATTTATATTGGGTCAGACGGACACGAGTAGATTTTTGTGACTGTCCAGATGGTAAAATAATTTCACTCTTCACACTTTCACAATCACAGCGCCACACTTAGATTCGATATGATTTGTATCGTGGGTGCCGGAAACATTCACATCACAGAATAAAACCGGGAATCGAACCCGATACCCGCCGCTTAAAAAGCGGTATAGTTCTTTACAATCATTATGTGCCACACATAATTAGTTATTTACATCCAAAACTGCATAACGTACGAAATATTAATGGAGAATCAATAACCCAATTCCAGTTTGTTAAATGACTCTACTACATTTATTACGAAAGTGAACAATGAAAATTATCCTACAATCGGCTCAAATAGCCAATAACTTCGAGGAAACGTAAATCTACGATTTAATCTCTGCGCAAAGCATTCAGATAGCTGTTACTGGAGATATACTAGAGTTAGCTAATAAGCTCACTTGCGTAGAATTTGATGCGAATGAAATCTCACCAGCTCCGGTTTATTCGCCTCGTGTCGATTTTCTCGGAAATGCGCACATATCGGAAAATTTCACATAGATTCATCGTCGCTACCAGCTGGATGCGAAGTGTGAGGTTGGTTACTAGGAAGCTCAGAAAGCTAGAAATAGAAATGTCTTGGAACCCCATTTAAAACAATGTATAAAGTTTTATTTTCTCTTGATAACCAATTTCACTTACTATGTCTACATCACACAGTTTTTATGATAAATGTTACCTGAAACGATTGGTAGGAATTAGTCGTGATTTAATTCACGACTAATTCCTACCAATTAAGAATTAATAAAAATTTATTAATTACTAGGGATAGGCACAAGTCCGTTTAATATTCTTATGTTAGGGAAGGTTAGGCTACTGGCAAGGTGCCAGCTAAAGACAATTTACTCCAAGCGTGCGAAAGATTCATTGTTTTCCGAAACAAACATGTTGAATTTGAAAAGCCGAAAGACTTATTAATTGTCGCAGCTTCATACGCTGAAATGCCATTGCATCCCCAAAGAATTTTCTCCATATATCTCAAATTTTCTCTTACTTCTTGTCATCATTACATTAAAATAGCATTACCTTTATTGTATAATAATGAGTCTTAAAATTCATAGCATTCTATTAACTGCAATACATCTTAAACAATCTACTGCATCGAATCTAATTGTAGAAAGAATTTCACGGCCAACCAATCTTGTTTCAGATATTAAAAAAGTATTATCCACTTGACGACGTTTGTTAATTTGGTAATAAATCGTTTTCTATTTGTGAAAGTAAAGAATTTCATTCTCTACAGTAGAATCACAATCGAAATATCTCCAAATTGTTAGTTACGTTAGGAGTTAATTTCTTCGTAGAAACCAGATTCTTTTGTCACGCACAGGGTGCTAAGTAGTTTACAAGGACAGGTATGTCGATATTTATATTGAAAAGTAGACGAACTAGTAACCAAGTAAAATGGGACAAATATGTTAAACGGATGTGGGTCATAAAGAGAAGGCAGTATAGAGGCAGAGTGCACCGTGCCTATCGAGTGCGGAATGCGAGCGCAGGCGGGAGCTGGCGCGGGCATTCCCACACGCGCGGCGTACCACCAGGCGGCAATGCCTGTCGTGCGGTGCATTGAGACATTTTGCTCCGATGTGCTGGATTCATGGCTATCGGTAGTATATTTCATCAACATTGAACAAATGCTTTCGCTAAGAATATTGCACACATTAAATGGCATGTGTGGCATGAGATTAACATTTTTAGCTTTCTAATCAGGACTTTTAGCTTGTTCAATAATTTAGGATATGATTAAAATAGATTCACACAAATTACATTTCTAAAACTATTAGAATAACAACATTTCATATTATATATTTTTTATACTCGTATCTACTTGGCGGATCATAAAATAGAGCTATCTCTACGATCCAGAGCGTTAAACCTATATAATGTGTTTTCTGTTATGTATTATATAACTAAAGTAGAATTTATCTCATAGATAAAGTACATTTAATACATTGAATAATGTTACAATTTTCGAAGCATCCCTAGGCTCGTGGAAGTGTACGGATTGTATTGCAACCGCATGTGGGGTTCTACATTAACAATAATTTAAGTACCATAACTCTGTCAGGTAAGTCCTGTACAAGTCCTGGCACCTACTAGTTCCTGACAAATGAGATAACTAATAAATGTTTTACAATAATAGTAGAGATTATAGACAAACTCTGATTTGTAGATAGTCTGACTGACATGATAAGTGAAATATTTTTCACCTATCATATCGGTCAGATCATGTCCAAAAATTTGTAACTGATAGGTGATATATTATGTTAATGGTAAAATTGAATCATCTTCATTGAGATTTACTTATATATCTACTAGCAGGGCCTTGCGGCTTCGCCCACGTTTATCAAGTTAAAAAGTTGCCTAGCTTGAAGAGAAAACAAACACACTTACACATTTACACACAAAATTTTAGATTTATAATAGTGTGACGTTAAAAAATATTGGCCTGAACCAGTGTTTCAATAACTAAACGCAAGCAAAGCTTTAAAAAACCGACTTCATCGCTTTATCTTCGGGATTTTGATCAGATTAGATGTACTAAACACGCATTATTGACGATATCTCATGAACTACAGATCAGATCTTGATCTAATTTAAATGGGACCAATTGATTGAATAAAAATACTCCTGAACTTTTTGAACATATTTGTACATTGTCGTTATTTCACAGTGATGTAAACTTAAGCACGGTTGAGTCTTTAGCTTTAAAAAAAAAACTTTTAAGATTATCTTAAAAAAAAAGAAAACAGCTATAGGTAGGTGCAGTGTCTTTAGCTGTTTACTTATCAATGAAATACCTCACAAATTAAGAGTGAATTTGCCTTGTACGTACATTGTAATTGTTTTCCAGGACTTTGTCCTAATACTACATGCTCTCTACCAATTGGGGTTAATTGAACATCTTCATTGCACATTTCCAAGAATGATAACTGGCTCTCGGCGCTGAACAGATACAATATTGTTAGAATTCAAGTACTGCATACATTTTTTCAGTCACGCCAAAGAGAAGCTTAGATTTACTTCAGCATATTATCTTCTTTCAAGCTCACGTTGACAGATGACAGTGAAAAAACAATAACTGTTGATAATTGTGACATGTACTCATCTCCATTAGCCCACAAAGGCACAAGCGTGACGACACCGAAGCCCCATTGTGGGCAATTGTGGACAGCCATTGTTAGAATATGCTGCCGCTGGCAACCGTGACGGGTCGTGTCAAGTCGTGTGGTACCGTTGACTTATGTGGTTGCCACTGGGCACGCGGTGGTGATCTGAAGAAGACCTGAATTTTCTCAGTCATGGTTAATTACAATATTAGTCATGCATCAATGACGGCACTATTGTATGACACTATTGGTATCCATAATCGTTTTGCAAGTTCAAGTGATATTGAATAAATAAATAAACATATCATCGAACACAAGTCGTAACTCGACGTAAGGTCGTAAGCCTATCGGTATGCTATCGTTTACATTTAGGTGAATGTGCGCAGGATTTACACGAGTAAGATCTCCCAAGCCCTTTTTACCATTTAACGACAAGACAAACTGACAAACGTCAGCCATTTATGGTTGATATACCTCCAGTCCATTCGAAGCGTTTTGCTTCTACGTTTATCATCTGTACTTTGAAGAGTGGAACTCATCGGCGTTTCATCTTGAGAGCACCACAAAGGAACAAACGTACATATACTGATAAAAAAATTACCTGCTTTGCGTCGCGCATAAATAGTGATAGAATAGTGATAAAATAGCCGTTGGTAACCACCCACGACTGTAACAAATAGTTTGTTTGGTTTTCTTTACAAAATGAACTATTTGTGGTTGCAATTCAAGGTAATTTTTATTTCAGGAATTATTTATTGTAAAAAATGTGATTATTTCTGGAGTCTGGATGGATAGTGAATATAAACTAACTGGAATACTTGTTTGTTGAAACAAATTATTCAAGCAGGTATCTGGTTTCGATCTGCTGCCATCAACTAAAAGAGAAGTGCAGATAGTTGTTAACGTGTAGCCACAACATACGAGAGACTACATTTTCCAGTAATAAAGTACTGTATTGTAAAATAAAAACAATATTTTATTTGTACTCACATTTTTGTTCACTTAAGGATAGCATGGGTAATTAAACCGGGATTGCTTCTGGAAAGTTGCACCTTATTAGAGGTATTCTTATGTTTCGAAACTCTCTTATCTTTAATATTTGAAGTGGTTGGTTGTTGGTTCATTCCAATTTCAAATTCTCTTTAAATGCGAATATTAGTATGAAATAATTATGTATCTTCTGGAAAGTTGCACCTTATTAGAGGTATTCTTATGTTTCGAAACTCTCTTATCTTTAATATTTGAAGTGGTTGGTTGTTGGTTCATTCCAATTTCAAATTCTCTTTAAATGCGAATATTAGTATGAAATAATTATGTATCTATATCAATATCGATAAGACTTTTTGACATTTCTAAATAAGTACGAGTAACTCTACAATTAATAACCTCTTTCCGTGTGTATGAGTAATAATGTATAAATTATTTTACCTACTCCATATTAGGACCCACATCCCTTTCTTATAGATAACACGTAGATAAAATAATCAGCCATTATCGTTACATACGGATGCAATAATATAGATGTGCGGCCGCTGCAGCCGGCCGGCGTTCTAAAGTGTGGTCTGTCAGTGTGGTGGTGTGAGGGTGCGAATACCGAGCCGGCGGCGGAGGCCGAGTGAGCATCGGCCGCACACACTCTCCGGAGCCGGCAGTCTCGCGCTGACACTCACAGGCGGAGCTCGCGCGCCATTCGTCCTGACGAACTCCGCACGTGCTACGAACTTACGACAAATCTTCTATCACAATATTGTTTGTTATGTTTATGATGTGCAGTGGCCGCTTGCGAACACAAGTGACTCTTAGCGTTTAGAGTGACACCGCGATATATTTGTGACTGGAATCAGATGATAGGCGTTGGATGGCGCAAAATGCAAGCGAATGACCGCTGGCGGCGGTGACCGTGCGGTGCGATGGTGTCGGCGGCTTCCGTGCTGTGGCTTGCGGCCTGCTGCTCCATAGTGAGCGGTGGCGCCGGCGCCGGTGGAACGCGGCCGCCTGAGGTCAGCGTACCGCGTTGCTGCCCCGCCGGCGCCGCGTTAGCTGAGGAAGTGCTGATGACGACGGTGCTGAGCTCAGCTGAAGCTGCAGCGGCGTGCCGCGCAGATCTAGGCACTGCGTTCGCGCCGCTGGTGTACGCGCCGGCGCGTGGCGCCTACCTGGAGCGTGGGCGGCTGCCGGCGCACTGGAACGCGGTGCATGCAGCGATGCCAGCCTGCGGCGCGCTGCGCGTGCTGCGAGAGCATGTTGCACTATACGCACTGCTCGCTAACAACGGATCACTGCTGCTACGTGAGTTGCGGCGCGCGTTGCCGCCTGAACGGTACTGTGCAGATGAGGCGGTGGCGCTCGTTTGCGCCTCGGACGCACCGCCACCGCCAGCTAAGTGCTGCGTGGAGGGTAGCGTATTGGACGGGGCGCGCTGCGTGGCGGACGAGGCGGTAGCGGCCGCTGCGCTAGAGAAGTTGCGTGCACTCGCCAACGGATCGGCGTTGGGTTTCGGGTGGCCGGCGTGCGCGGCCGCGGGTGGCTACTCGGAGGCCGGCGCGCTGGATGGTGCACAGCTGGAAGCGGGCGGCGCGTTGGCGCTGGCTGGTGGCGGCTCGCGGCTGGCGGCGGGCGCGTGGTGCGCGGAGGCGACGCGCGGCGCTGCCGGTGTGCGCGTGCTGGTGTGCGAGTCGGCGCGCGCCCCCGTCACGCAGTCGGCGCGGCACATGCTGTACGGCGCGGGGCTGGCGGTGGGCGCGGCCTTCCTGGCGGCCACGCTGGCGGCAGGCTTTGCACTGCCAGCGCAGCATCACGCGTTGCACTGGCGCTGCCAGACACACTATGTGGCGGCGCTGATGCTGGCCGATGTGCTGTTAGCGGCCACACAGCTGGCTGGTGATTCGGTGCCGGAGATGCCTTGCCGCGTACTTGGTGAGCCTCTCTTGCGACCAGTTGAAACTTATGTTACCTCGGATTGTGCTTCGATCGCTCATCTCACCCGTTTGTTCCATGTACGGTGCGCGTGTAGCGGTGTGCATGCATTTCCTGTTCCTCTCCGCCTTCTTCTGGCTTAACACGATGTGTTTCAACATTTGGTGGACATTCCGGTGAGCTAGTTCATAATTACTGTATTTGTTAGTTGTTTTTTATTTATAATAGGCAAGCATTTTAGGACCACCTAATTTAATGGAAAGCGGTGTTACAAATTACACTTTATAAATAAATAATAATAAAAACTTTTTCACACTCACAGCCCCACATTAAGTTCGATAACTTGTGTCGTGGGTGCCGGAAACATTCACATCACCCACGCAATCACACCAAGAACCAGAAACACAAGTGGAGCTTGCCTTATTATCCGATTGCACATAAAGAAATTTATGTTTTTATAAAAGCATAAAGTATGTATGTTGGTTCGTATACATGTATGTATGTCCCCATAAATGACTATTTCTCATACGTGACTTATCCTGAGAAGGTGTTTAATAAAAGGCATAAAAGGCTTGATAGACTAAAATATAGTAGATTTGTTTTCGTTGTGGAAGTGATATTTGACGACCTGGTTGGCGCAGTGGATAGGTGTCCGCCCTCTGCGACTCTTGGGTCCTGGGTTCGATTCCTGGCAGGAGCACAAATTCCTTCCCAAGGGATATTTGTGCTTCTGGTTCTGGGTGTAATGTGTGTGTGATGTTAATGTTTCCGGCATCCACGATACAAGTATTTGACTGTTTGATTTTGATAAGGGGTATATTATTCTTACACAGCATATAGGAATAGAAAATTAGAGGAAATTTTTTTTTGCTTTTTTAACAATATTCTTGCTAAATGATGCATTTAAAAGTCTTGTTTAATGTTTATTTTTAAACAAACTACAAATAAGTTTAATAAAAGTAGTAAGTACTTTTAAAGTACCAAGTCAAAAAACTAGTTTAAAAGAGTTGAAGAATATACAGGTTTGTGGCAAAATAGGCCTTTAGAGCTGCAAATTCAGGTGAAAGGGGATTTTGACGCTAAAATTCTCGAAATCCCTTTTAAAGGGGATTTCTTAAGGGTATTTTGCCACTAACCAGCTTGAGATTTTTATTTATCAATTTGAAATGCAGTTAGTATATATCAGTGCAATATATAGTGAGAGAGCTGCAAAAAACACATGAAGAAAGTGTCTTACAATTAAATAGAGACAATAAGAAAAGTGTTAATGGACACATTCTTAGTTTAGAAATGTAGCAGTGTAAGTTAAAGTTAAATTACTAATTAGCCATAGTTTGGTTAGATTGTAATTATATTAGGGTACATTGTAAGAGGTACTCTAGAAGTTAAAAAAAAATTAAATGCTGTCGGAAGCATCAGACATTTCAACTTAACAAAGTAAATAAAGTAAAGTCGGGTTATTTTTTTTTGTAATTACATTTAATTGCTTTTCTTTTTAATTGTTGAGAATAATTTATAATATCAAACGCACTTCCAAATTAACATGGCTGGCAACATAGGTTGGCAATTAGAGTAATATCTTAAATATTCTGTTATTTTAATGGTATGTATTGTTTGTTTGTATTATTATTTTTATAATCTATTTCATTTATTTTATCGTGCCACCATCCCTACTTTAACTTTTTGTTTATATTTCCATCCAAAGGTTGTCTGAAAGAGATCGCTCTTAGCGATAAGCTCGCCCATTGTATCTATATTTATAAGTTTCTCTGTGAGTATTTACCTTTTTGTGTCAATAAAGAGCTATTGTATCCTAACTACTCTCATTTTAAGGCTCACGTAAATAGATATTTAAATTTTATTAGTTTGATAGTAACTTGTTCTTAACTAGGTAATCGAGCCCAATTAGCGAAGATAGATTATTCTGTAACAGTGTCGGCAGCTGAACGAATTTCATATCACAATTATGAAGATCTCGGACTTTTTATTTACGATGATCTTGGCATTTCCAAACTTCTATACATTTTTTTCTTAATATTGAAATATTTAGAATCCAGAGCCGCGCGTGGCCGCTAAGTGACAGTATAATTATGGTTGGTACTCCACTGGAATAAATAAGTATTAATAAGTAATTTAATTTTACCTAAACTGCTAAGTAGAGTAGTACATTAAGTGTCCAATAACACTTTTCCTACTGTCTCTATTAAATATAAAAATATATAATATATAAGCGATTTGTGTATTTCTACAGAGACTTCCGTCCGACGAGCCTGGAGCGCGGGCAAGAGGTATGGCGGTTGCGCGTGTACATGGTGTACGCGTGGGGCGGGCCGCTGGTGGTGGCGGGCGCGGCGGCCCTCCTCGATGCGCTCCCGCCCTCCGCCGGCGCTGCGTCTTTCCTGCGCCCGCGCTTTGCAGTACAGCGCTGCTGGTTCTACGGTGACATGGAGATCCTCGTCTACTTCTTCGGACCCGTCGGCGTGCTGCTGCTTGTCAATCTGGCGCTATTCATCTCCACCACGCGCCAACTCACCTGCGGCCTGTGGCGCCGCGACGAGGTCAAGTCCACTTCCGAAAGGTATATTTTCTTTTGTCGCACTTCGGATTTTTCTGTTAGACATGTGTTAACTGACTAGATTCCATAATCATATATTTGAGAGCAACGACATAAAAAAAATCACTGGCAAAAAGATAAGAGGAGAAAGATAAGATATCTTCAATTCGATCTTAGGTCTTTCAATAACATGAACCGCCTTTCAAATCATTCGATAACTCGTTTTGAAAGGGCTTCCGGCATCGGTGACATGGTAATGTTGTGTGTGCAGGGCGGCGCTTGGGCGCGTGTGCGCCAAGCTGGTGGTGGTGATGGGCGTGACTTGGGGCGCCGACGTGGTGTCATGGGCGGCGGGCGGACCGGAGTACGTGTGGTACGCCACGGACCTGCTGAACGCGCTGCAGGGCGTGTTCATCTTCCTGGTGGTGGGCTGCCAGCCGCACGCGTGGGCAGCGCTCAAGCGCTGCGCCGCCGCGTGCTGGTCGCGCGGCGCGGACGCGGGCGGCGGCGGCGCGCGCGCCACGCACTCCTCCACGCACCTGCCCTCGTGCGGCGAGTCGCTCACGCACACCACGGCCGCGCCCGCGCCCGCGCCCGCGTCCGCGCTCGCGCCCGCGCCCGCCGCCGCGCCCGTGCGCGTCCCCATGGAGACCGTGTGCTGAACGTGACAAAGTACAATCTAAACGATTAACTCTGCCTGGACTCTAGTCTATTAATCGACGATTTATTTATTCTACAGTATTATTTTTGTATTTTCCTAAACGATTACGATATCGTGTTATCGTATGAGCGTGTGACAATGGCCGCAAACAAACGACATTTCGCGTGTGAAGTGTATAAATATTATATTATACCGTTTTTTAAATTGTATCGAATGGACGACAGCATTTGTGGTGATTATTGGAATCTCTTGCCCTTTAAATTGGCTGTTAGAAAAGAATAAACGATGAGATTTATACTACAGTTTTATTTTGTCTCGAGTGAGGAGCGCGCGTTGATGTCTTTTGTTGAGAGAAAGCCCGCTGGCCCCTCGTCGGCAACGAGCGCTCGCGCTGCCGATACCGCCCCTTTTGTTTTGTGTATGTACATATTATTATTATAATTACTTAAAATTAATTTAATACTATTAAACATTCTTCAACAATAATTGTACACATAACTGATATAAACTTGATAAAACCTGCTGACCCGCGCTGCCTATATTGACAGTAGTCCGAGTACCAACCAACAGACGCGGCGACTACGATGCGAAACGCTGAACTGCAGCTATTATCTATATTTTACCTTCACTTCAATGGATACATTTTCGTGTTTTAAGCCGGATAAAACATTGAAACTTAAATGGATTAATATGTCGCACCCACATTATTAATAATTATAAGTTAAATATTTAATCGATAGCATCCAGTCGAGTGATTGTTTTACCTAATTAGTTTCCATGAAACAGTTAATAAGAGCACTGGAACCGGAACAGACGACGCGTTACTGTTCTAAATACGTCCATCTGCACCACAAGAATGTCTCCACACTTGCCATAGTTAATAAAATATATTTTATATTTGTTTGAATTGCATTGCCGGGATGAGTACAAGTGAACCTAAAGTATGACAGGTTCACGTCATCATCTACAACAACGAAATCGTTTGATCCGCTGATATATTTATATTATTTGTTACAAATGTAAAAGATAAGAATTCTCGCTTCGCGCTTATCGATTTCTGTTACAATGCGTAAACGGAGTTTATTGTCTCTGTTAAAGGAAACGATAATGGCTGTATTCTTTTCAATATTATCAAGAACTTTGAGATAAGTTAATTCTTGAATAGTTATTTCTTTAAATGGACCAAAGAATTTTAAGAGTCCACCTGGTAATTGGAGTTGTGAGAATTGAATAGCATTATATTATTATTAATATGAATCTCGCAGTCATATTATGAGCATCTGGTAATCTGTGTAGAATGAATGGATACGAGAGCGGTAGTGAGTGAGATCAGCTGTTGCATTGTTTAGTCGGTGGCGACGTAGCGGCGTCCTTGCGACGTAAACAACGAAGGGCGGCGACCGTCGACTTCGCGCCTACAGTATTATATTTGAACTCCGCGATAGAAGCAGGAAATTGCGATGAATATTATTTTAGAATTTTTTCTATTTATTGTTTTAGCTTTTTTTTCCGATACTTGATATTGCGAAGCCATGATAGGATACATTTTCATCGGATTTAAAGCCTGAAGGCTCATAAACAAAGAAAATTTTAAATACAGAGATTATAAAAGATATTTTTTATGATTCTCCTAAAAGTAACAGAAATATTTTCAAGGTTCGAGGGAAACAAGAGTAATATTTCTAATTTGATCTCGATACAAAGAGTTTTTTTCATCATATTTGTTAACATAAATCTCAACTTTTTGTGTGCAACGCGCAACCTAGCGTAGGTACTTGCCATAATTTATAAGCACAATATACGCACAATTATAAAATAAATCCGTTTCTAAGTAAGCGGAATGTACTACAACTTTGTAATATCTCATTGTTTAATTCTAATGTACTAATAATACTATAATAATATTATAGGCGTAATATTAATATAAGCGAAAAGGGTTTTCAAACAGTTATTTGATGGTGCTGCAAGGTCGGGCTTTGTGAGACTTAGGGCTGTGTCGCAGTCTGAATCCGGAACTTGGCTACATGCTCTTCCTTCCCCACCTTATATGTGTACCTATTGTTATGAAAATTAAGTTTTCATTTTATTGATATTTAATAGTTAATTATCAACGTACAAAAACAACTAATGATATTACGATGGGAAAATTATTTGCAGATTTATTGGCTTAAGTTTAACTTCTCACTACTCCTCGCATGCTCTCCGCAATAGTGTTTATATCTCAAAAGTATATATCATGAGAATAGGATCATCTTTATGTAACTCCGGCATTTGTTTTAATAACGTTGTTTGAAGGTTCGAAATATCATCATACGCGATGACTTGCATATGACCTTTCAAGAGGCAGGTTAAATGAAAGTGGTGTGACGAGCAGCTTTCACCAGTCTCACCGCGGGGCACCTACAGTGTGGTATTCGAATAATTCTCCTAAACGCATTGTGGCAACCGATCGCGACTGTCGGCCGTCGGGCTAAAGCAGCTTTAAAGTGGTGTAAAAGCCCACATCAAAGGCACAGCAGTTAATGATTATATAATTCGCAATTCGAATCCGTGTCCATGTAGTCCTTCGCAAACGGCATATGGAAAAACCACTGTTTTATAGACATCCATGTGTCACGGCGACTTACGACTGATGGGGTATGTGGTGTCGTGACTCGCAGTCGCGGGCAGGCCCTTTATCTACGGTGTACATAGAATTTAGAATCGGAGTATTAATCGTTTCCATATATCCAACACCCTAGAAACCTATACTTACTATAGATAATTGTTTGAATTTTAAGTGAATCGATATAGGTATGTTCTAGTTGGTCTTGCTTCATCCTTAACATCTTGTTCGCTTTAAAATGAACAAGGGCAATCCTATCTTTAAAGAGTTTTCCTGTACAATTCCTACATTCTGACGAGTCTACTTTACATGCTAATTCTAAGTAGGTGTAGTTGCTCGCTTCCCAGTCAAACGGAGCTTATTATGTAGCGCATGCAACACTGCAGTGGAGGCATGCACCGACCGGCGCAGGAATGTTGCCGGCTCGTCCGCCACAGGTCGGACCCCACCCGGCCCCCGGCACGTACTTGACCCGGATACTATGCTGCGATCACTAGCTCCTGTGTTTGTCTAAAAACACAAACACACTGACTTTACAATCTAATTACTCAAACGTTTTATCATCATCAGGAGTGGACTGTCTTTGTCCCCTGAACGGCTAAACTGAATAGATATATTGTAGGCAATCAGGCTCATCGACGTAGGTTTCGTCAACTCATCGCTACATAAAGTAAGGTAGTGGTCAGAAGCTTTCCTATCTAGCATATAAAAATAGCCTATTGCGTTCCTACTTGCTGGGTCACTGGGCACTCTCTTGGAGAAATCTAGGCCGTAATCACGCTACCTAGACCACAATCGCAACTAAGATTTAGTAGATAATATATTATGTCCTCAATTTGATTCTTTGACATGCCGGTTTTCTCACGATGTAATTCTCCGTATTAAAACCAGTGCAAATTCCACACTTACTGGAGCTTAAATAAGCAGGAATCAAACGAGATTGCGTTAAGGTTTAGGTTTAAAGCCTTACGAGCTACAGTGGTCACTACACTTTACTTAAACGCGTGGTGTAACTTTTATTGACGCCCAAATTATGCAAGTGGTTATGAACTTACGTATTTGAATGCTACTATATTATACAAATCGATACCGCCATATCTGTGTTCGACTGGATCCAACTTAGCAGCCTAGGTCGGAAGTTCATAAAAGGCAGTGCATAAAGGCCAGATGATTCATTAGACGGCGCGGTGACCGCTGACCTGCTTGCGACTCCATGACGCAACGAATCGCTCCGAAAATAGCAAGTCAAGTGTAACGTGTAACCTGCGAGACTTGTATGCATTGACTGGAGATACTGCCTCTCGCTTGTGTCAAATTCTGTTATATAATACGCGGCCTTGACGGTCGCATTCCGCAGTCGTCGGTACGTCTCTTGTCCAACTTTCGTTAGTTCCTTATTAGTATTCCCAAGTGTTACTAACATTATTCCACATTAGGTTCGTTTATGTCTTCTATAGGTATTTAAACACCCAGCCTTGCTCATTTGGCTTAATATCCATACTGTTTAGACGTAGTACTATAAAAACTTTTATATACCACTTATACTGCTTGTTAGATGCACAAATGCTAAATAGGTTGTTATGATAGTTAGTATTAACTATTATAGTAAATAATTCACTGGTTTTTGTAAATACTTAGATAATAATTATTACTTATAGTGAATAGTAAAAATAATAGTTATAATACGCTCTACATTAAACTTAAAAATGTAACGCTTTCACACTCACATCCCCACACTGAGTTCGATGGCTAGTGTCGTGGGAAACATTCACATCACACACAATCACACCCACATAATAAATACATAAATAAATACACAAATAATATTATCTTGTATGTAGCTAGAGCGATCCATCTATAAAAAAAGAGGATACGTAGGCTCGCGTAGCATTATATTCTTTCATTGGTATGGGCCGAAAACTAAAATATAAATAATATATTTTAGTTACCTAATAATTGAATAATCATTTATTCATATAAGTTCATTAAACCAATGGATAACCAATTTGGCGTAGTGGCCAAGTCTTTGCTCTCTGCGTCGCGGTTCTTGAGTTCAATTTCCAGCAGAAACGCAATTTACAATCCCAAGGAACATTTGTGCTTCTAGTTTTAGGTGTGATTGTAAGTGTGATTTAAATGTGGAGCTGTGAGTGATAATGCGTATGTTTGTTTGTTTGCGTTTGTTTAGATTTTCTATATGTATATAATTCTAATTTTTGAGTAGGAATACTTAATATTTAGGCAGGAAAGTAGATACTAACTTTGAAATTACACGCACCAATACAAACAAACAAACAAACGCATTCACACTCACAGCTCCACACTAAGTTCAAAAACTTGTATTGCTGTCGGAAACATTTACATCACATACACAAATACAACCCACAGCACCAACTCCTTCGGAAAGGAATTTCTGCTCCTGGAATTGAACCCAGGATCCACGGCGCAGAGGGCGGAGACGAGTCCACTGCGCCAACTGGATCGTCAACAACCAATAACAAAGGATTCATCCATTGTGCGCATCACCGTGGTCGTTACCTAAGCCAGTATTATTGTTATTCAACCGGCCCTATCTAACACAATTATTACTAACGTACTCATGTATGCGTAGCTTATTACAACGAATGTTTACAATAACCATTGATATCTATCTTTATTTAGTGTGGAAATATTCATAATGATGTCATTTTAGTCATTTGATTCCAAGTGATAATAGCTCAGTAGTGAAGGAGGATGGCACTCGATCGATCGATCTTACTATGGTTTTGAAAATTCGAAGAAGAGGTTGTCGTATTGGATTATATGGTGGTATCGTATTTGTTTAATGCTTATGTGGCTATCAGCCTACCACTACCACTGTATCATACTGCCGTCGAAGTTTACCACTCTTATATAGAACAATTGGTTACTAAGCACCAAATAGTGTCCAGTATCATCACTTTCCATCAAGTGAAATAGTGTTCAAACGCTTTCCTATCCAACATAAAATAACAAGTAGCAATTCTTGAGAGCCAGCCTAAAGATAAAAACCGATTGATGCACAGCGACAGTCTTATAAATGAAGCAATTACTAGCAATTATTCAATTAAGTCGTTTGTTTTCTATGTCAAAATATTAGCTTTCCTTTATACTAAAACATTGTTAGTTAATGAGCTCTGTATATTATCAGAAGTAGTCAATTAGAAAGTATCTTGGTTAAAACATTATCAATCAATGAAATAATTACTATTTATTTTAAATTGAAGCTCGAGAGTAGATAGATATTAATGGTATTTATGAGAAGACAGTGAGAGCAAATAAACAAATATCCGCCGCGCTTTGGTTTTTTTGCTATTGACAGGTAACAGATATAAGTGCAGTCCGATGATGAAGGTAACAATACTCTAAGTAGTCATTTGTACGTCGAAGTTAAGACTCTTTCCGTAGTTTTTGATTGAGGTATTTCCCAGGAATTTGTAATTTTTAATGAATGTCTTTGAATTGTCTTTTAATTTATTTTCAAAAGCGAAGCAAAAACGAGTAGCGTTATGTTCATGCATCACGCATTTCCTTTTTTACGGATTTCCCAAAAACGGAGGAGGTACTCAAGTCGATTGTATTATTTTTTTTTGTTTTATATTTGTCACCTCGTAACTTCTCTCCACATGAGCCGATTTCGAATTTGTTTTTTAGTTTGAAAGATGTTGCTTTCTAATTGGTCCCATTGAAATTTGATCAAGATCTGATCAGTAGTTCTTGAATATCGTCTATTTTGTGTGACGAATAATGCGTACTTTGATGATGTTCTCGTTTACCCGACTTCAAAAGTTGATGATTTTTTTATTTGAAAGCTGGTGCTTTTTATGTAGTCCCATTGAAATTTGATTAGGGTCTGATCTCTGGTTTTTGTGTTATAGTCAATAATGCGTGTTTATACATGAAATCTGATCAATGTTCCGATGATAAAGCGATGAAGTCGGTTTTTTAAACTTTGCTTGCGTTTAATTATTTTCGTAATTAATGTATTTTTTATGTAAATATATAAAAAAATAGATAATTTCACTGTCTGCCAAATTCCATCAAATAAGCATATAATTATTTAGCACACAATTAAACATGATAACACGATAAGAGAGGAGATGTTCTACCTCTGGGAGCGGACGCACTGGAATAGCTATGTCAGCATCCCCGGTGCATACTCCGTTATGTAAAGGAGATAGGATATTTGGAGTGAAAGCTAGTAGGGGGAAATGCATGCAATGCATATAATACAAGGCAAATATATAACAAACATGTGAAATTTCATTGTGTTTATACTATTTGCTGATCAATGTAGATCACGTTCAACAATTGCTTAGTTCGGAAGCCTTCTACTTTGGAGCACTCACTGTCGCCAGCCACCATGACGTCGACATCGCGTAAGTCACGCCAATGTTCCCATTTCAATTTGTAGGTTTTATATGTGTGTCGTGTATGGTTGCACTAATTCATCAAATAGAATATCTAAAAGAAAAGCTTTCAATGAGTCTGTCTTTCGGGATGTTGTACAACATACCATTGATATCACTGCAAGAGTGTGTGAACTTTGTACAAATGAGCTTTTAATAGCTTCGATAAACAAGTGGGCTAAGTGCTCCAAAGTGGAAGCTGTTGTCGCTGTCCACGCTAGCGCAGCCTGAGCTGGCGACGCTGCGCCGGCGCCGTGACGTCACCAGACGTCGCCGGTCTGATAGCACTTTTCTCCTAACGATAGTAAAGTAGTCGTTTTAGCAAGTGCGCTCCATTTGTTGCGCGATAATAAGATGTCTATTGCTGTGTGTCGGTTATATTAGTCAGCGAGACATTCTGCAGGGCGGTGACAGCGATGAAGTTTGGACTTTGGACGGAAGAAGCTATTAATTAGGTACACATCATCTCAAATTACTCGTCTGGCCGGAGATTAAGATGTCCTGTCAGTTTGAATGGGAATTGCGCTGGTGGGACGCCCATAAGTTATTGTAAATTAAGTTAAAGGTCCTCGCAAAACAGCGTTAAATCATATAAAAAGAAAGTATGAACATATTCTTATTCGCAATAATAGTGACACAGTATAATTATTGTGATGATTGGTGTTGCCTAAGAACATCTTTGTTATTCCGCAGAAAAGGCACATAAATATCAGATCACTGATAATTGTGTATAAGTTGGTACTTAAAAGTACCCAATGATTGAGTAACTGAGAAGAGAGAAGTAGAAATCTTTATCTCTTTTATAACAAAGGAGAGGGTAGTTTCAACTTTCTTAATACAGTGTGTGTACAGTTGCTATAAGTACATCATCGTATTACTTACTGATTTTATTTTATTACATTATACTATTACTATTTATTACATTGAACTTTTTGTCAATATCTACAGTAAGTAAGAATCGGAAAATTACGGCGTACGTACACAAATCATACATTGCATATCATATCAAACTGGTCGGAGTATTTCGACATTAGAATTACGCGATTAACAGCCGGTTAGTACCATAACATATCAAAATATGTAAGTAGTAGTAGATGTTGTATATCATTATTTTCATTCGTAATTACCTACTTCATCAAGGTGAGGTCGCCGTAGCGTAGCGACAGCTCCAACGATCGCCAATGTAATAACATCAGCAGAAATGGTTATGTTTCGCCTTCTGTGGGGTGAAGGATTTGCTGACACGACTGCTTCTAGTCCATAAGACCAAAAATTAAAATCACGGCTGCAGTACTATGAATAATATTTATGTCAATGTAGAAGTTGGAAAGCCCACGGTATACTAATAACATCTAATAATATGTATAACCCGAGTTTTCCCAGAACTGTGATCTCGCGTCGACATTTTGTATAATATGTTTTAATTGAGACATCACACCGTTTTAATCGTCTTAACACTATCAAGAGTTGCATGTTAATCATTTAAATGAAAACAAAAGCCTGTGTGTTGAACTAACAATATAAGATAAGAATAAGACTAGCCGTAGGACTCAGTTATCATCATTATAAAAACGGTTCTTGAGTAAGTCATATTAGGGTCCAAACTATCTTTTAAATAATCATAATTTGATATTTGTCTTGTGCACGAGACCACTTAAATATAATAACATGCGTACATAACGTGAGATAAATATTTGTATTTCTCACATCTGGATTATTTAATTGTTTTGTGGATCAACATCACAGGCCTAGAAGTAAGGCGTTGTTCAGATAAAGTATGTTGTCTTGATATCGCACAACGTACTGTGGGAGTGCAGTGTGACTGTAAGTGCATCATTATCCCATTCAGTAGGTCGGCAGAGTCACTAACGGTCCTCGGTTGATGACACAGCGCTTTTGTTAGCCGTTTATTGTCATAGAGTGGCTGCAGGTCACGATTCGAGCCGCTTCGTTACTGCTATCTCTGACAAAGGACTCCGAGTAATTACTCGGTATTTAAAATTATAATTATTTCATTTGAAATCTACGTGCTGAATGATATCCACATTTATGTCACTTCAAAACAGTAGGGAATGCAACGCTCCGTGTTCAGGGTAATTGGACATTGTGGCAGCCAATAGCAACGATGCTTCTAGAACAGTTAACATCGACATCCAAATTCGTATGCATGCATGGAATTCTACAGAAAATTTAATTAGTCTTGTTTTTAAAGGTTGAGTTGTTCTTGCCTCTAGTAAAAAGCTATCAGCTATTTTTCTTTAGCTTTCAATTCGATAATTCAACGTCTCCAATCCAAACTAAATGTATGGTATTTGGATGACGGAACTCTGGGAGGTGATTTGAAATTGATAATTGATGAATTTAAAAAGATTGAACTTGAACAATACTTTTAGAAATTCAAATTTTTTTATGTTTGCGATGACTGTTCAGACAAATTATCGGTTTTACAAAAAATAAATCGTTGGCTTATATATATAACTAGTTGACAAGTGTTCACTTCACCTTTTTGGTTCGCCGATATCAGGTGAATCAATTTCACCTTTTGTAGAAGAAAAAAAACTGAAATTTAAAAATATTTTCGACAGATTGCTCGAAATTAACACTCATATTATGGCTTTTATCATTATTAAATTCTGTCTTTTTGTCCCAAATTTTACGTATTATTTAATATGTTGTCCGCTATAGATACATGGCGCGCTCTTTAAGAGCATGGGCAATATCGTAAATAATATTTTTATATCGGTTTGGAATATTGACATAGAGGACAGGGCTTGGCCGCAAACTTCTTTACCTGTAAGACTAGGAGGCTTAGATATACGTAAAATTTATAGTGTTTACCTTTCTTGTCCTCAGTTCATGGTACTTCTAAATCAGTCGAAAAAAATACTTTCACATAGTTTGGTTTCTTTACAAATAGCAAACCTGATTGAGGTCAGAAGCGCCTGGGAGTTGATGTGCCCAAATACCGAGCTCCCAGTGAGATTATCCTCACAGAGACTGTAGGATCGGCCGCTCTGTAAACTAGCACGGAAACATCTTTTAGATACGTGTCCTAGCATTACAAAGCGTGCTCGACTTCTAGCAGTTTATGTTTGGGAGTCCGAGCTTTGGTTGCAGGCCCCATTTTAATACTGGTAAACTTATAGATCCATTTGCTTTCCGTCTCGATATATGCTTAATTTGGTTGCAAGGTGCTATGTTGCGCATAGCTCGTCAGTGTGGTGCTGCTGTTGACCAGCTCGGTCACCTTGGCCTCACGTACCAGAAAAGTGCTGGCCGAATTTTTCGCTATGCCACGCCAGCCTCAACGATATCATCCGCCGAGCTTTTACCAGCGCCAATGTTCCCGCCATTCTCGAACCAAATTGTCTGATGCGTGACGATGGTAAAAAACCCGTGGAATAACTTTAATTCCATGGAAGATTTTTTAAAAGAAAGGACGACCTTTAGAGTGGGATTATACTTGTGTTGACACTTTAGCTCCGTCACATCTTCCTTTTGATGTTGAGACACTTGTTTGGCTCAACGTATAAGCATTGCAATTCAGAGAGGCAATGCCTCCAGCATGATGGGAACGCCACCCACTGGTAGTGGGCTCGAGCACTTGAGTTACCTATAAGCTCGATGTGTTATAGGTAACTTAGGTCTTTGCTGTATATAGTTTTTTTAGTGTGGTTTTAGAAAATAAAGGCAGCCCGTAGTTTGAATAAGGATAAAAAATAAATGTAATCTGAACATTGTTGAAAATACTGTGAGACAGGTCAGTTTACTACAGAGGCTTTTTAAACTCTAGCCGTGATGTTGTCTACGGATTCATAGTCACCGTTCCGTCCGATCTGTTAGATTTTACGATGGTGTAGCTGTGTGGCGAGAGGCACTCACAACATTTCAGCGTCGACACTTCCGACGTATCGCAGGACTTGCAGCCGGATATCGAAATGAGCATTCTGAAACGGGATGTGATAAAGATTGTAGATATAGAACAGTTCGTTTCGCAAGGTTTCTAATAACATACATAATTATCTCCTAAATATAACCGACGAAATGAGCAACGTTTATAAAACTATAGTGAATTTTCCGTAACGTTGGAATACCCTTAACCTTGGTGTAATTATTGACCAATGTATGACTTGGCGTCCACAACTGGCGGCCGTCAGCCGCAAAATGTTTGCTTCGGCTGGCTCCTTAAGACGACTTCGCAACTTTCTTCCAACGGCTACCAAAGTTACGCTAGCACAATCTCTTTTGTTGCCCATTTTAGATTATGCCGATGCCTGCTACTTAGATATCACTGAAGATTTATTAAACAAACTTGAGCGACTTCAAAATTTTTCAATAAGGTTTATATTTGGTCTTCGCAAATATGACCATATTTCCCATTTCCGTCATAAGCTCAAGTGGCTTCCTATTCGCCTTCGTCGTAATTCTCACATTCTTTCCTTGCTCTATAATATACTCTTCAACCCAGCTTCTCCTTCCTATCTTAAGGATCGTTTCCAGTTTCTTCACACTAAGAATACTCTTTCACTGAGGTCATCTGAAACCCTTCAGTTAAAAATGCCTCCACACACCACCTCTTTTTATGATGCATCTTTCACTATTCAGGGGGTTCGTCTTTGGAACAGCTTACCTGTCAGTATCCGACACTCTCCATCACTGTACTCATTTAAAGAAAATGTAAAAAAATTCTACTTATCTCAAATTGGTATTAAGTTATGAATTTCGGTATAATATCTTATTAATATTTAAGTTTTATTTGTTTATATATTTATTTATATATATATATATATATATATATATATATATATATATATATATATATATATATATATATATATATATTTATATGTGTGTATATTTATGTAATTGTTTATGTAGGTATACAATATAATATGTATAAATATAATATATTATATTTATGTATTTCTTACCTATTTGGTATTTACAACTTTATTTTTAATTTTTAATTTATAATTTGTTTAGAACTGTAGTACACCACAGTCCCAAAATTATTTTGCTATCTCCTCTCCATCCAAAGGTTGTCTGGAAGAGATCGCTTTAAGCGATAAGACCGCCCATTGTACTAGCCTAAGTTATTTTCAATGTAATTGTTTGCTGTTATTTTCTTTTTTTAATTGGTGTACAATAAAGAGTTCATCTATTATCTATCTATCTATCTACGACATTTTGTTTTTGAGACTTTAAGGTAGAAACTAAAAATTGAGATAAGGATATATAGATGTTTAGTAGAAAACATATTTCAGCTGATGATGATGATGATGATAATAGTCATCTATAGCTTTAAAACTTTGGTTTATTGTAATGATTTCAAATAAATTAAGATTGAATGTTCATTCTCGTAGAACTATTACTTTTAAGAGTGCCTCTTTGAGGCCCATGTGAATAAACGATTTTGATTTGATTTGATTGATTAACATGGTATTATTTAATAATTAAAGATCTTACACGACTAGTAGACAGACATACAGACATATTTATTCACATGGGTCACAAATAGGCACTCATCAGCGTTCATGGCTTATTGCGAAAATCAGGGTGATTTTTTCAAATAATACCTAATGTGCAAACTAGTGTGCTGTGTTATGCAGTGCGGCCAGTGCGGTATGAGATGATATGCTGCGTCATAATGCTGATGTAGAGAAGAAAGTACGTAACGTGATCTCGTTAAAAAACCTTTCAAAATAATCAAATAATACCGTTAAGTGACACACTTGCGGTTCGCGAAGAGCTGAGGTGAAATCTAATTGTAATGCTGACGGATGTGAGAGATATGAAACTTACGAGGATCGTATTGGGTCCACATTTTACGAGTCGAGATTTGTAGAACAAATACTGGATTTTTTGTTGTATGTTTCATACGTGCGATTATAGTCACATGCAGGTATTACAAGCCAACAAAAACAACACGTTAATCCCGTTGGGTAGAGACTTTAAATAGCCATTAAAAGTCTGGTCACTCAACTCAAATACTGAACATTTCAATGGGCTCTGCAGGATTAATGCTTTAGGAAGGGTTTAAATATTTTTCTCTGCGTTTGTTTTATTTATTTTAATGTTTAAGAGTGTATACGTTATAGCTTGTTGTAATAACTGTAACTATAAAATTGTTTTTTAAAGTACGGACTATCATCTATATATATAAGTAATCAATTATATATATCATATTATATAATTGATATGTAATCAATTTTTTTTGGATGTCTCACAAAACTCGAGAACGGCTCGACTCTCGACCGATTTGGCTGATTATTTTTTTGTTGTGTTCGTAATTGTCAGGGAAAGGTTTGTTTGTTTGTAATTTTTAATCTACCGGAAATTGCACCCTCTTGAGCCGAGGCGTTTCGCTAGATTTAAATAAAGTTCCATCTTAATAATCAGGCAAAAATATCCAGCTTCATCAAAATAATTATAAAATTTAATTACTCATCTAAAAGTTGAAGGCAAGAAACTGTTTAAAGGAGGTCGTCAGAGCGTGTATTGTACAATGACACATTATTCGCAGTCGTACATCTCTGTTTCACTACCCCACCACCAATGCCACCAAAGGCTAAATAATTATCGCGCTCTAATATGATCCATGATGCTTTACGAAACTTGTAGTCATTATAGTTGACGATAAGTTTATTTTTTTATATTTTTTAAATTTTATAACGGATATTATACGTAAGTTTTACCTTTAAATGTGAAGCCGTTTTCTAGATATACCTTGAAACAAAATAAATCTAAAAACAGCCTGTTGGTCTTCTACAGTCCTGTTGGTGGCCTACTAAATTGTTATTTTCTAACATATGTTACATGTACATGTTTTCTTTAAAACGGTTTCATACTCTACTTAGTTTACTCTTAGGGACACGATATACAAAGCTCCCGAGGTGAGCGCCCTGTTATATACAAAACGGGAGCGTGGGGAGGAGTCGCAGGCGCGCGCCCGCCTCTCTGCCGAGCGACTCGGGCGCTTTGTATATCATGTCCCTTATAGCGTGTGATTCTTAAGCGAACTGTTTGATTGGTTGAAAATACGCGTTGATTTAAAAAAAGCTTTCTTAAAACGACATCTGTTTTCAGATACTCAGGCAACTGCGCAAGAGCAACGCGACATCCGTAGAAGGGATTACGAACGCGCAACTATTTGCGCTGTATTCACTATTCACTCTTCATGAGTACGCGCAATCTCTATATATTCTTAAGATTTGGTTGTGCTTTTTGCTTGCTTTTTTGTATAGACTAAAGAGTAGTTCTGGTTTTTAAGGATACTTTTTTGATATGATATAAAAATCGAATTGGCATTAAGTATAGCGTTATATTATTTATCGATAAAAAATTGTGTATATAAATATGAATATGTATATAGTATTGATGTATTTTTACATAATTGAATAAGAAACCATGCATTAGCATTAATGAGCTGATTAATATCCCATACGATGCGTAAAGAATACACTTACGTAGAGGCCATTGGCATTTGCGCAATGGGAAATATTACTTCCTGTATACAAGCATGTAAAATACATCTTGCAAATGGAAGAACTCTTTCTGGAATAATATCAGAATATCTTAGACGTAGTTTCATTAACATCCATTGATTTTTCGCAAATGAAATCAGTTACAATTTCTATGTTTCATGAATATGCATATCAATGTATTATTTTATTACTTTACGGTAGAAGATTTTTAAATAAGTACTGATTCCGATGCTCTTTATCTCCCTATTCTAGATTAACTGGATTTAAACCGGAGATATGAACTCTATCAACTATGAAAAAAAAAAAAAAACTGCGTCGTTTTCCTTTTTTGGAAGTCAGTTAAAAAACTCTGCAAGCAAGGAACCACCCTTACTGCTGACTCCCGACCTGTTAAGTACATATTCTAGGTTTATTTTATGTTTATGATATGCACCACAATGGCATACAATCCTAACAGTTTAGTTAAATTTTAACATGAGCCTTAAAATAAAGCCGAACTATACATACCAGTGTCAATCACCATTGTAACGAGAAGTCAGACTAGCGCTAATGACTGTTAATTAGTATAAATGAGCGGTGATTTCCACCGCCGCCGCTGCGGCTACCATTTATCATTATTACAGATTAATTTCATATAGTCTTCTTGTCACAACTCAGTTTGTAACAGTTTAAAAATGTTGTGTTTAAATTATCCGTAAGGGTCCATAATGTTCATCACTGTTTTCAATCTGTTTATTTGTGTCAGCGGAACCTATTTCCGGTAACGTAAGAGCCTCTTACGTGTCAGGTGATTTGGCGCTGCGTGTGTGACTCACTGTGTTTGCAATTACGAAATATTTGACACAACCTTGCCTAGAATCTAGGTTTCGTACTGAGTTGACCTTGAACATACTGCTCTCTTTTCGTCACCAACTGCAAACATGCAGGAAACAAATTGTCTTCAATTCCAATTTATGATAATGCAAGACTATTAAAACAATTAGGCACGAATGGCCACTATTTGTAGACAAAGAAGTTTATCGTCAAGCCTCACTTGGGTTTATCTGAAGTAATCTCAGATAATGACGGTGTGGGAGACCTAATGACCCACAAGTGTGAGCGGTGCTCGTGGGCCGGTACTCGAGTAATTGTAGATGTGATTACATACAGGTTTTTGCGGCGGCTAATTACCTGCACCACGGCGAGGACTGTGATCGGACAGGGGCGGCAAGGGACGGGGGCCAGAGGAGAAACCGCATAACTAGCCTTCGCTTCTAAAGCATTCCATTCACTATAGTCTCATTAAAAAGCTGTAGTCTCGATTTGTTGTTGCGGACTCAATTCAATATAAACGCAACGAAATGAAACTACCAAGCCCGGACAAAATAAAACCAAACGGTAACTCGCGATAATGATTCTGTTTTTTTTATTGAATTTGCTCGTCACGATTTGAACAAAACTTACCTTTTGTATTGTTAAATAAGATTTGTTTCTTTTTGACGTGAATTCGATTAATAAAGGGTCATCCAAGACAAAAGTTTTTATTCATCAGTGTGAAAATGAAAAAATATAGGTTTGTATACATGCAGTCAGAATTACAGCAGATGAAATGAAATATAGAAATCTTAAGCTTTAAAAGAGCTTAAGATTTCTGTTTTCTGTTTTGTACGCGCTCTAGTACATTTTTACCAACCTCACAAAAAAGGAGGAAGTACTCAATTAGACCTTTTTTATGTGTGTTACCTCATGACTTCTTGAACCACGTGAACCAATTTTGATGATTTATTTTTGTTTAAAAGCTGGTGCTTCCCCATTGGTCCCATTTAATTTCGATTAAGATCTGATCAGTAGTTTTTAGTTATCATCAATTATGTATGCCTGTTTGATACATTTAATCTGATCGGTTTTTTAGCTTTGCTTGCGTTAAAGTATTTGATAAATATTTGAGTAACTCTTACGTGTTTTATCTATGATAACGCTCTTTAAAGTGGTAACATAAATGTAATCCAAGTTTTAAATGTATACTTGTGTAATACAAGCATTCGTTTTATTATTATTGATGCAATAGTTTAAAAAAATGAGACCCCTCTCATTTTGATTTCCAGACTTATTGACCATTATATTGTTTTATTTATGATAAGCAAACATTTGACCACTATATCACCTGATATATCCTCTTTGTCATTCCCACAATCACACCGACACCTCTGTTGTTAAAAAAATTAAATCCATGATGCCGTGTAGGCTGTAGAGCGCGCCAAAGAAATAGACGACACCGGGCGGGTAAAACTCACCGGTCTCACGACAAACGTACGCGACGGACGTTCTAAATACAGCTCACGTTCGCTTTTGACGGGCGAATAATCGAACGCTTTGTGAATTTCGCTTCCTTAGAAGAGCCGACATCGATCAATCATAATGCAACATACCTATATATGAACATAAAGTTATGTATTTCGTAACTTTCTATCGGGTTATATATTTATCCCTGATTTAAAAGAATAAAAACAATAATATTTTAACGCGTTACTGAAAAATTAACGTATTTTGTTGCCTTTTTGTTTTCTTAATTTAAATGCCAAACTTATAAGTATTTTACGCAGCACATCACTATGCTGCTATGATCAGTACCTACTGAGTTACGTCGATATTATGGAAATATATATAAACAAATAAATAAATTTAAAACTTTTTTGTGATATATTTGTTTCATTATCAAATAAAATCAAAATCATTTATTCACAGATACCTATATTAGATTAACTTTTATGAGTGCCTCTTTGGGGCCCAAAAAAGCACTCATAAAAGTTAATCTATACTACTACTTTTTTTTTATACTGTATAGGCAAGCATTTGACCGCTATCTCACCTGACGGAAAGTGACGATGCGGCTAAAGATGGAACATGCTTGCCTAGAAGGTACCTATTCATTCTAGAAGATTCTACTGCCAGATTCGCAAAATTACAGCCACCTCGGGAAGAATCTGGCAATAAACTCAAATGAAACAAGTACAAATCTCCTTGTACTCTTTGTTTCATTATAGAAGTAAATGTAAACTTTTATTCTCAGAAATCACACATGAATTACATTAATATATAATTGTTAAGTTAAGTTAACCTTTTAATGCAGCGGAAAAACTTCACAAACAGTTAGGAACAACCCTAAACAGTCGGTGTGCGGTCACGGTCACGAGCGACAATTGCGCTCATTTTACTTAAACTAGCAATAAGTACTATTCTTTTTACACCAAGTCCGGTGAAATGCCAAGATCATATTGTGTGCTCAACATTCAGTAACAAAACTTGCGAATATCATTAATTTAACAAGAGAACGACGTGACGCGTTCATGCTGTTAATTTAACAAGAAAACGACGCGACGATTATTTTTCATATTATATTATCTGACATTTATTATCAGATAATTAGTAATCATGAAAACAAGAGCATGATCGTATAGATACGGAGAGAACGTGAACGTTTAAATTTTGTGTAATCGCGAAATGTCGTTGACGACAATTTGCTCTATGTAAGTACATCAACTAACAGCTGGGTAGTAAGTCTATGCTAACAGCACACAGTAAGAAGTCCGCCCACGGATTCGGCACATGCGGCAAGCTCTGCCACAGACTGCCACGTATATTGTATAAGCTTATGTATCGTTTTATCTGTGGACGCCAGACAAGTGCTCTAATAGAAACAAACGTTTTTCCAATTTGCGCTCATTTACACCGGCTACGGCTATTCGTTACGCCGACAATTTGTCGCACGTCGTTGTAAATGAGACAGATGGCCTTTACTTGCCTGACAAAGATATCACTAGTGGCTCTGTGAGCTAAAGACCTCGTTTTCGAAATGTTTAAAACATGATTTTATTTCGGTTCCGCCATTTTCCGCCGGACATGCGAAACCATTTTTGCCAAAGCTGACTGAGGAGACTGCTCGCTCGGTCAATTATAATTATTTCCATTAATTCCTTCCATTCCTTCCAGTGGTAATATTTTTACCGAATTCCCAAAAAAAGGAGGAGGTACTCAAGTCGACTGTATTTTTTTACCGACTTCCCAAAAAAGGATGAGGTACTCAAGTCGACTGTTTTTTTTTTATGTGTGTTACCTCATAACTTCTCTCCACGTGAGCCGATTCCGAAATTTTTTTTTTTAGTTTGAAAGATGTTGCTTTCTAATTGGTCCCATTGAAATTTGATCAATGTCTGATCTCTAGTTTTTGAGTTATAGTCAATAATGCGTGTTTATACATTAAATCTGACCAAGGTTCCGATGATAAAGAAGTCGGTTTTTATACCGACTTCCCAAAAAAGGAGGAGGTACTCAAGTAAACTGTATTTTTTTATGTGTGTTACCTCATAACTTCTCTCCACGTGAGCCGATTTCGAAAATTTTTTTTTAGTTTGAACGAAGTTGGTTTCTAATTGGTCCCGTTTAAATTTGATCAGGATCTGATCAGTGGTTCTTAAAATGTCGTCAATAATGTCTATTTTGTGACGAATAAAGCATACTTTGACGATGTTCTCGTTTACCCGACTTCAAAAGTTACCTCATAACTTCTTTCGTTGTGAGCCGATTTTGATGATTCTTTTTTTATTTTAAAGCTGGTGCTTTTCATGTTGTCCCATTGTGATTTGATCAAGATCTGATCAGTTGTTCTTGAGATATCTTCAATAATGCGTGTTTAATACATCTAATCTAATCAAAGTTACGAAGCTAAAGCGGTAAAGTCGGTTTTTTTAAACTTTGCTTGCGTTTAATTATTCATATATATGAGCTTGAAATAAATTCGACGCATAGACGTTTTTAGTCAATTTTATATCAGCATCTTTAATAATTTGACTACAGAGAATAACACGAGTACATCAGCCATCTCGTTACAGTGTTTGCCCTTGAGAGCCCTTACAAATAATGATCTCTCGACCGCAACAAAGCCTGAACTCCGCGAAACCTAGCCAAACTTCATTAACTACCTCTTTGTAAAACTTGACTCAGATATTTATCTTCCAAAAGCCTTTGCGGAACATAATTTTTATTTTCACTCTAACTTTTTTAGTACTGCTATTCTCTGAAAATTGTAGCTGAACGGCTTTTGTAGATAAACGTAACGTACTATTTAGACCAATTTCGCATTAGTATCGAGTGGAGAGGTGAATTAAACAGTTTACCTGAGTACCTGAGGTATTGAGTGGAGAGCCAAGGCAGACACGCCGCCGGCCCTGAACAAATACGTTGAAATGTTTACGAGGTAGTGCGTGAGATGCCAGACCGCATCCCTGACGATACTGACTTTAATGAGAAACGAGGCGGAGGCGTGATTGTATAAATAAACTATCTACTTTACCCACTTCTGAAATTCTCGCAAGGAGTCTTTATAATAATTAAAAGATTTTTTTACAAGTAACATCGGGAGGAATTTATTGCAGTCCCGCACGGAAATTAGTTTTTCATAGTTCAGGGTGGTGATTTCTCTCCTGAAATTGTAAATGCTTAAAAAAACAATATAACTAGGCGATACACATGGAATACTGCATAAGTCTACGGATATGTGGCCGTCACTCACAAACTTAAATGATATAAGTAGTCACCTATTGTGCTTCGAATAGCTGCACATCTGAACTTTAACCAAAGAATCTACAAATTAAAAGATATACGAACACTTTCACAACACACATCACATCACCATTACATTCTGTTAAAAATTCATACATATAGAGCGTGCTCCACTCACCTAGATGAGTTCTGCAAAAACTTACCGAACGGAGCCCTAGGGACATCTCGCAGCCGCAGCGACGCTTGAGCTAAATATCATGAAAGCTACAAAACTGTATAAAGCCTCCGCTAAGCTAAATCTCTCGTTGCTTTTTCAAAATTACTCGCCGACTGTAAATCTTGAATTATTTAAGGAAAGGAAATAAGATACAGAAATTAAGGGAAGCTTGGTGAATAGATATAATGTATAGAATGTAGGATTATGAATGAAATTAAATATGAATGACTGTACGCTTTTGGGGCAATCTTTTAACAGAAAGGATCATATATAGTCAGAGATATATCGATAAATATATATATATATATATATATATAAGGCCCACTGGTAGTGGGCTTGAGCACTTGATTTACCTATAAGCTCGATGACTTGTAGGTAACTTGGGTCTTTGCTGTATAGATGAATACATTTTAGTTTAGTTTTAGGAAATATAAGCAAAAAGCGAAAATATATATTTCTTAATGTATCTATTTAAAGTAAATGAGAATCAGAGTGTAACACCGAGATAAATGTACGAGACAGCTAATTTAGTACGAGTTCCGAACGTGAAGGTCACATAGGCACGTATATAATTTTCATTAAAAAACATATAAAATTTGACAAATAAAATTAATTACGATAAAAAATATGTTATATTGATGACACAGGCCTTAACTTATATCATCTTTTGTATAGCATTTGGCTTAGCATGGCTTTAACAATAGAAATGGTGTAACTAATACACTATCTACTAAGATCACACTGGATTAAAAAACATAACCCAAACAATTGTGCGCTTTAAAACTAAAGACTAACTCAAAAGAATTTAAAAACTTGTATACATACGAGACCTAGCGGACCTAGTGGAAGCACCTGGAGCTAGTCTATTCGCGGAGCTTAATCGCAAGTATGGCGAAACGTATAGCTTTCCGAGAAACCGACAGTAGCGTGTGTGGCTTTCTCCAAACGCCGCTCTATTCACTGCGAACCCGACAGCAGTCTGAAAGATACATTGTTTGTTGAACCTTATAATGTTCTGTCTTGGGGGGCTTTTGCCAATAGGCAAACGGGCAAAGAAAAAGAAAATACAATTCTGCCTTATTTATTACTAGCCGTGCCCCGCGGCTCCGCCCGCTATTATCAAGTCAAAAAGTAGCCTATATGTTAATCCTAGGTATAAGCTATGTACATTCCAAATTTCATACAAATCCGTTCAGCCGTTAAAGCGAGAAGAGGGAACAAACATACTTACACACACACACACACAAACTTTCGGATGCATAATATTAGTAGAATTGTGTAATACATTACATAACAAAAATATTTTTTATGTAAAATAGAAACGGCTCTCAAAAATACGACATATTTTCTACTTGAAGGTGATAAACTACGCCGGCCATGAGTGTTAGACACGTTAGGCATAGAATGAGTGTGGCTGTCCAGAAAAGCTGCTGGGACACTTTTTAAGCTTTCTGTCAGATTTTCTTACATTTTCTCTCTACTCGTATATACTTACCTGGTTATCCTTGGCTTATTCTTATGAGAACCTCCAGAGGCGAGGTACTCAACTCAAAGTAAACGGGCGCGGCAGATAGCTACAGATCAAACAAGATTTAAAAGACAGCGACCGACGCTTGAGTATTTATGATTTTTGTTATTTTTATAAACTCCGATTTTAAACTGTTTATTATTTACGTTACAATTACGAGCATCTGCTTCCAAACCAGTCGCAACACCTAATTATGGACGCCGGAGGCGGCGCACGAGGGTACAAAGACCGTTTTTGCGTCGTGTTTATTGCCGTACTATTTGAAACTGAATGCTTTCATAAAGATCCGTATTTATTAGTTGCTTCACACATGCATACCCAAACTTGCTAAATACAATGATCAGGTTACAATAACACATGTTGCAACGGACCATGGCATCCGTTGCAACATGACATGTGTTGCCTGTAGTTGCTGCCGATCGAATGTAGGCAACGGGGCCGACTATACCATCCTGTGCCAAAAATATACGTTTTAAATATTAGTTTATTACTTTTATTAGCCATTGTATAATAATAGAGAACAATAATTGTGTGAAGTAGTAAATTGATCTAAATAAGACGCTGGCTCATAAAGAATAAAGAGTTTTTCTTTGCGACTGTTCGTACTTCAACCAATTTATTACCGACTGCTCCAACGAAAATAAAAAGTGTTTTCAAGTTTCGTTTCAGCCTGGTATTATTTACAAATAAAAATGATTACACCACAACTTTAAAAACGCCTAACGCAGGCGGTGAAATATTAATAAGAAGTTTTTTTAGGTCTAGGTTTTATAGGTCTCATCTTGTTAGTTTTAATACAGAACAGCTTATAGTGCTTGTTTTTCAGCTGTTTACAAAAGCTTTGTGCTAGTAAATTGGTCTAGACTTGACGACGATCTCGGTGCGGCGGCAGTGGCGGTCGCGGTCGCAGCGGGCGTTCGATCTCGCTTGATGCGACGCGACGCTCGCCGCCCGTCAGCTGTCACTCGCAGTAGCCGCAGGACACCGCCCTATTAACTGTCCTATAGAGGTTTCGAGTGAGGATCATGCACTCGGGCTATTGTAATTTTATTTATTAATAATAATTGTGAATTGATTATGTTGTTTCCTCATTTTTACCCGATACAACGATGCAAAGAAGTGTAATGTTTCAGTCTATGTATGTATGTATGTTTGTTCTTTTGTGACGGTCTAGAGATCAAACGCATTGGACAATTATGATTGTTTTTCATCAATCGATTTATCTTAATCTTGTAAGTGTCACTAAAGGTATTCAAGTAATCAACATTAAATATGGCAACAATCAGGCGGTACTAGCAATTTCAACAGGATCCAGTCCCGCTAACACAGTAAGCACAGTGCTGACTCGCAAATGGTCCTGCCTTGTAAATTGAGATTTGTGAAAATAACGCCCAGTGAAGTGTGATTCCACAGGAAATTAAACAGTCCTCTAGCATTGTATGCCCCATTGTACATACTTATCTATGTATGTCTTGTTTAATGAAGTTGATGCTATTACTGTCTGCACCGGCATCGCATTGCGTCGTGCATTGCCAGACGCTCACATGACGCTCAATTGAAACGCGACGGTTCTCTGTAAATTCTAGTTTAAAAGCTATTTAGTCTATTCTAATCATTACATTCAAGTAGTTAGTATAAATATGCTCCGAGGTCGTGTTCGTCCTACAACAATTTGTGGAATCGACTAATGTTCTTAGGTTAAAGCTTGGTTAATGGCAAAATGTGCAAGTAAAATAATTTAAACGCAAGCAAACCTTAAAAAAAACAACTTTACCGCACTGTCTTCGGAACCCTTGACCAGATTAAATGAATTAAATACGCATTAATGAGGATAACTCAATAAATACTGGTCAGATCTTGATCAAATTTAAATGGGATCAATGGGAAAGCACCAGCTTTAAAACAAAACAAAAAAAAAATCAACGAAGTCGATTCAGCCAAAAAGAAGTTATAAGGTAACACACATAATAAATATACAAATGAATTCAAACGTTTTCCTGGTACGATAAGTAATCTAGGTGAAATTCCCGATTACTTCAGAACATTCAATTTATAAAATGAATTCAACATTGAATTCAATTATTCAAACCACTCCACGCATCCTTTGACACTGACCATTAAACGACAATACCCCCTCGTCCCCCGCTTGCGGGTCACCACTGCGTATTGTGTTGCACGGTATACGCACGAGTAGAACAGGACGTGTCTATCTAGTTTACCATTGTCTAGCTCTAAACTCATTGAGCTGTGGTCAACAGATGATACGACGATAATTTAAAGTCCCATTTGCTTATTATTGAAGAAAGACACATTGTTCAGCCACAGACGGACGTGGCTTGCCGGTCCTGAGGAAGAAAGAAGTTAAAATAAGTTTCTGTGCTTTAAATACTCATTTATTGACAAACATTGCTTACACGTCTTATAGTTATATTTTTACAATTGTAATTTGAGTAAGATTTGTATAAATCATTAAAATATTAAAATCAATGTCAGTACAAAAAAACAAAAAATATATAAATATTTTGGGAAAGACTTTACCGATTAGTGTGTTTCATGATTGTGCTAAGACAAGTCTGCTAGTACATTATAAAAACAAAGAATTACTGAAAAACGCCTACGAGTAAAACGAGTAGGTACTTGCGAGTACTCATGTAAAAGCATATGTCGAACGTTTGATGGACAGTTTTTAATTCTAAATGTTTGAAAATGGTTTCAGAACTGTTTTTAAATGTGACTTAGCATAAATTTCGGTAGTATTTGAACTAATCTCCGGACGCTTGTATATTTTAAATAAGGGAGTTGTTTTTATGTTAATTTCTTTGTGGAGCCGATAACAAGCTGTGTAACGTATTTGAACTGCACCCAACTTTCTCGCCATACTGGGCTCTTACTCGCAGTATTGCAAAACATTATTCAACGGCTCGAAGGTATTCAATGCAAATGAACAGTTGCGGCTTTAGATCCGCGCGGATAGTCGATATAGGTGGCGAGCGCTTTCTACGAGACTTATTTTGTGGTTCCCGAGCTTTCAGCGTTGTCACTCCGACGCCCACTGTCGAACTGGCGATGAATTCGCGTCAACGTGTATTGTGACGTCACGCGGTCATGTGGAAGCTCATGAATATGCAAGCTAATCAGTAATCATTAACGACATACGCGCTTTCATGGCGTTCGCGACTTTGAAAATGTGAATATATTGCTCGTCACGGTATATATCTAAAGGCAATACTTTAGATATCAGGTATGGTATGGCTAAACGATAGCCTATCAAAAACTATGTTGTATTAACGTCGTTTTCGTCACCTCAATAGGGTAAAAATCACAGTTGCTAATACGTTACATTGCTGAAAATGTAAAAATTTAAATCATAGCACTCCTTCCCTGTATTCGGGTAATTACCGAGGCTAATCAGTGTACGCAGTATGGTAAACCAAGCTACATTATTTTAATATAACATGAATGTGGTTCTAAGACGATCATGTTCATAAATAATATCTGCTTGTATCAGGGGTTTATAAAACCAGTTCATAGCGCATCAGACTTATTTCTCTTCGAAACAAATCTCACCAGCGCGCAGCGGGGGGTGATGGTTGGTAAAAGTACGCTTGTAATTGGTCAATGCGTTCTTATGATTAGTCGATACTTGTATGTGAATGTCACTTGAAGAATCAAAACTACTGTATTGATGATTGGGTCTGTGTTCAAAAGGCACTTTTTTTTGTCAGGGGAGAAACATACTACAAGCTAACTGGTTATCTTGTCTGTGGATTGTGGTCGTTAAGGAGTTATCGAATTAAACGTTACTAAGATTGCTTTTACTTCAACAATAAATAAAATATAACGTAGACACCTATTTGCAACACAAAATAATGCCACAATGAGCACTTTGCATGAGAATGAGTATTGAGGCCCGCGGGACATTATTTGCCGATCTTTTTTTCTGCTGAAGATATTGTTAGCAGATTTTTGTAGTAATTTTAAGAAACACAAAGTGTGACAAATATTTAAATCATTTTTGAATATATCTATCTATGAGTAAATGAGTGAAGGTTACTCTGAGAACATGTTAACATTACAGATATTTTTGAGTGACCAAATGATTTGACGATGTTTGCTTAAACAAACTGCCCGTTGGCTTAGTTGAGAGCACGTTCGCCTTTTAAGCACATATTGTATATAGGGCATAGTGGTATCTGGTTCGATTACCGGTGGGAACTCAATGTTTCATCCCAAGAAAAAATTGTGTTTCTGCTTCTGGTTGTGATTGTGTGTTATGTGAATATTTCAGACAACCACGACGCAAGAGTGTGACAGCGTTTATGGTTATGTGATGAACATTTTTAAACATATAATTTCACAGTATGTTAGGAAAGGAATAGTATCGCTTGGAGAAAATCTTGAAACTGGCGGCCATAGGGTGTCATACCCTATAACTCTACCCAGTATTTTTGCAACGCTTGCTTAGACTCTTAGCGGTCTTCTAGAGAGATGATTAGAGTGTATATTATTTATAATAGTTTTAAATTAGATGCTTAATTAAATAAAATGTTAGCTTAGCTTTTTGTTTATATTTAGTCATGAAATAGTTTTTTTTTGTTATTTGAGGTGTCAATACATAACTTTGGCAAAGTTACAACCAAAATTGCAAGACTACGACGTAGTCGTAATTAACATCCGGATTATACGTACCGGTAAGTGCCATCTTTCAAGGCACATTTAGAATAAATATATTCGATTTGTGCTGAAATATAGCGCACTCGTGTAGAGTGGGCATGCCGAGTATATGTCGTAACCTTTCACCGGCGGCGGCGGTCGCTTTGATCTGCAAGATGTATGGCAGGTGTGTGCCGCTTGCCGACTGCCGACTGCCGGCTGTTAGGTTAGTTAAGTCTTAAAGATGTAGGTACCGCAAATAAAATAAGAATTGCCATTTATCAAATGTAAGTGCTATTGATTTGAATAATAAATTCTTATTTCTTTTTTAATTCTGTACAATTCACGGACGTTTGATCAAACAATTAAAAAGTTTAACTAAAGGACACGAAATTAATTTGATTTTTAAGTTAATGATCGAATGGCAAGCTTTTAACCCCTATCTCACCTGATGGGAAGTAATTATGCGGCCGAACATATAATATGCTTGCCTAGAAGATACCTATGCTATCTACGGGCGAATTGCCTATATTTCCTAAAACTAAACTAAAATGATATATATCTATACAAGATGGGTCGGCTTTTAATGTGGGATGCAACTTGTGTCGACACTTTAGCTCCGTCACATCTTCCTGAAACACAGAATGGGGTTGGCGCCGCGCCGCGGCAACTTCGGCAGAGTACCGCAAACGGCGAAAATATGGAAACCTCGGCAGTGGTTACATATTTCAGTCATTTGGTGTTGAGACACTGGGCCCGTGGGGACCGGGAGCTCATTCTATTTTTTAATAATTATCAGAGCCAGGTGCTCTTAGGCGACGCGTGATCAAAATGCTGGTTCGCATTTGGCTCCACGTATTAGCATTGCAATTCAGAGTGGCAATGCCGCCAGCATGATAGGAACGCTATCCACTGGTAGTGGGCTTGAGCAATTGAGTTACCTATAAGCTCGATGATTTGTAGGTAACTTGGGTCTTTGCTGTGTAGATGTATATAATTTTAGTTTAGTTTTAGAATTATTTAATTGATTTTAATATTTTAAAGTCTGCCTGAATATAGATCTGTAGTTAGCAGAGTATAATAGAGCGAAACCAGGCGGGTCAGATAGTAGATATAAATAAAATAAAAAGAGTGGCACTCGGGGACTGCCGCGGTAAAGCTATTGCATAGCATTTTTTATCAACTTATGCAATTATAATTATTTATTTATTTTATTTTTGCAGTATTTTTTTTCCTGCCACCTAGAGGCGAGTTGCTGAACTAAAGAGACAAGCGTGATATTTAAAAAAAGTCACTAAAAGTTCTGCTATTCAAAAAACTAAAAAGTATCACCGCTGTGCCGGTCGGAGTTGGGGGTGTTAGGTTATTTTTGTTACGGAATTTCTGGATTCGGTCTCCACGCTCAAGGCCCGCGATAGAAGCTATGCAATAGCTTAAAAACGCAATGGATATAAGAGGCTGGTTTGCAACAAGGTATAGGGTATAGTATACTACAGCCGAAAAAGGGTCGTCGCTCGCGAAAGGGGTTACGACACTAAACGATCGTTTCACTGTGTATAAGAATCGCCATAATGTGAGAAGCGTCTCCGTACGCGTTATTTATGAGGCTGATAGCGTCGGGGCCGTGTCGGCGGCGCGGCCGGCGCCATCCATCACCCGTGATAGTGTCCTTCGTGTTCCGCCGCAACATCTGATGTTGCTCGCGGTACGGCTTATAATACGCTCGATATCATGAAGATTCTAGCAAATCACTATATAAAAATCCATTGCCGTGCGTTAGTCTCGAGGGGATGATATATGCAAAGTGGATGAAATCACAGCTTGAGACTCATAAAGAGTAAAAATATCATTAGAGTAATCAATCCTAGTGGGCATAAACATATATTATAAATCCGAAAGTTTTTGGGTAAGTGTGTATTGTGTGTCTATTTCTCTTCATGCTGCAACGGCTGAAATTTTAAATATGGTAGGCTTATACGCGGGTGAAGCCGCGGCGCACGGCATGTATTAATATAAACCCGTGGTATAACAACTCGTAATTAATTGCTGTAAATACAGAAGCAGGCTCGCCATATGGCGCGGCGCAGACGAGGCGAGAGCGACATTGGTGTCACTAAATACGCCATACATCAACATCAAGCGCTCAGCGCACCTTGAGGTAGGTCACTAACACTGCACTGTATATTAACTGTGGCGTCTTCGTCCAAAACTTATGACAGTTCTGAAAATGAAAATGCCACTTTTGTCGCAGACATCAGTTTAAAGCTGTTCTGAGGATGCATTTTTAACCAGATTTTTAGTAGGAATGTACAAGAAAAATGGAATTTCAGATAAAATAATTTTGTAAATTTACAAGATTAAAAAAAGAACAGATTTTTTTTAATTGCCTAAATTCTTTGTTCTTAAACTCTATGATTGTTGCGTCTTACCATAGTACCAACGAAAGAACTATCTCATCTTCTGAGAGTGGCTTAAATGTGTGTGCACGTGTGTGAGGCACGTGCCTCAACACGCACACTATGATAAAGACTTACTGTTGGATACATATTAAAAATTTTTTCCAAACTCTCTTCGGCTACATTCTGATCTGAAAAAGAAAAAAAAGTAAGTAAACATGATCCACAACTTTAACATCTTTTTTTTTTTTTTTTTTATTTGTGACAGGCTAGTGTTTGACCACTATCTCACCTGATGGTAAGTGACGATGTGATCGAAGCTGGTAAACACACTAGACCTGGAATACGCAGGCTCTCAAGGATAACTGCCTGAACACCGTATTTATGAGCAGGTTCTCAATTCAACTTGATTTTTTTTATGTCTTCTGGGTGAACCGATTTTGATTTTTTTTTTAATTTGAAAGCTTGTGCTACCCATGTCCCATATAAATTTGATCAAGATCTGACCAGTAGTTTTTGAGTTATCCTCAACAATGCGTATTTAAATCATTTAATTTGATCAAGGGTTCCGAAGATAAAGCGGTGAAATCGGTTTTTTAAGTTTAGCTTACAGACCCCGACTTAGCCGGCAAAGCCAACACGAGTCGGGGCCGCTCCCTCACTCGTTGTCGTTGTTTCGCCGTGGTTTCGCTTTTCACCACGGGCCTTTCCGCGCCGACCGATATCGCGTGCCGCGTTTTGTTTTTTTGCAGATAATTATAAATTATATTACATTTTGTAAACAAATAGGTATCTTATTATTAATCAGAGTTTATATACCTACTTATAGTGTAACCTACTTTACGTGATATTCAATTTAATAGCTAGGTAGGATTTTTTGTAATTTAAGTAAAACTTTGATGTTTTACCGGGGCATAGACAATTACATGCTGCGAACATTGATTTATTTAAAGAGAATGTAATTATTAACAATCATTAAAAAACCGGCCAAATGCGTGTCCGGCCACGCGCAATGTAGGGTTACGTAGTTGCCTATCACAATAATGCGAACTAATTAAGCTATTGCATAGCTTCTATCGCGGGCCTTGAGCGTGGAGACCTAATCCAGAAATTCCGTAACGAAAAAACCTAACACCCCCACTCTAGCGACTTCACAAAAAGTTTTCGGTCACGTTGAGATGCGAACTCCGTACCGATGCGTTCGATTCAGTATCCAATACCAATCGGCTACTGAGTCTTCTTACTATAGCTTAGAAATAAGCGTATACGTTTTTACGTTTACGTTTTTAAAGTAATCGTCAAGACCTATATGCTTATTTCGAAGTTATAGTAAGAAGACTCGGTAGCCGATTGGTATTGGATACTGAATCGTATGCATCGGTACGAAGTTCGCATCTCAGCGTGACCGAAAACTTTTTGTGAAGAAAAATGAAACTGAAAAATAAAAAATGCTATGCAATAGCTTTACCGCGGCAGTCCCCGAGTGCCACACGTCTTTTTTTTTTTTTTTTTATACTCGATAGGCAAGCGTTTGACCACTATCTCACCTGATGGAAAGTGATGATGCGGCCGAAGATGTAGCACGCTTGCCGTGATTTCTTTACAAATATATGTAAAAAAAATAATTTGTGTACTGTATTAACTATGGGCCCAAACTAGATATAGCCTGTATCTTGGGCGCCGATTTAGGATCCAAGATTAAGTCCTCTACGGAGAGGCCCGAGATGGTGCGTGATGATAACTGAAAAAATTTGCGGCATTTTCGTACCGTCTTGGCTAAATCCTCACCATTTCGCTAATTAAATTACAGAACTTCTACGCGGTGCTCGATTGTAAAAACAAGTTTAATAATCTCAACTGCTACATGTCCAAGTAACATGTATTATACTATGATTTGTATAAATAGCTCAACTAGTTTTTGATACAACTTTGGACGAAAAAATAGTTGCACGCATAGAAAACAGTACGTACCACGCGTCTTACACGTACCACTTTCTACGTACTCTATGTTTGCCTTATAAAACCCATTCAATAAATTTTTCTACAAACTGAAACATTCTTCATATAATTTTAAACGATTTAGATGATTATGCTGCATATAGTTCTTGAGGCGAGTTATCTCATAAATAAAGTAGAACACGGTGTATTCGCAATGAAGATAAGTGTTCATGAGTGCGTTGGCCGCGGGAGTAAAAATAAATAGAGTTATTGTAACGTAAGATACTTCTCAACTTCGCTTTCGTTCGTCGAACTCGCACATGCCGCCTACCGGTACCTTCGTTGAATATCTATTGTTTATAACGCTCTATTGTCTTACTCTCCTTTGCGAAAGATGATATTTTTATACATATTTCTGAACCAATCCTACTATTGAAAGTTCCAAATCCAGCGTAATATGATCATGGGTTTTAATGGGCAGACGAAGACATAACACGAGTCGGAGACTTGTGTAACAGAAGTCGTGGAACCTTCCAAGATGTATAATTTTTCACCTAGTGTCGTGCATTGCAAGCACTGTAGCAAGCAAACTTGGATCAAGTTAGAAAGTCATTCTATGTCTAGGCACAGGCATAGTTTTTTCCTTAATTTCGGACTTAGAAAACAATAATTATGAGGCACACGATATATATTATCATACAAATACAACAATAGTATTTGGTTGCTCTACGTTCTGGCCGTCTCCACGTCTGTATGATATAGACTGGTGTGACTTTTACCATCAGCCGCATGACTTTCTTGTCTTCTTACATTCTTTCTAGCATTAGATAACCGTGTTCTATAATGTGATACCAGTAAGCAACCGTGCAAAAATGTCGAACATGAATATAAATTGTGTCGTAATAATTGAGGAAAATAATATAGGTGCTTGTAGGTGTTAGATAACAACGTTTACTATTTAGATAGTACGAAGATGTATTTGTGTCACGTTGTTGGGTATTAGGCCAAAATGTGTCGTGTTGGAGGTTAGGGGTAACTCACCTCAAAGCCATAGACATGGTAAAAATAAGAAGCAAATTAAATAATAATAATAATAAAATTTTATCGATATCCGCTCAGCTGTTGCAACACACACACATAGTCACATTCCACATATTTCATCTTCGGACGCATCATTGTCTGTCTAGCATTTTAAACACACTAATAAACGTTGGCATAATATACGAGTATATTAGGATAAACAAAAACAAACAAAACAAACGCATTCACACTCACAGCCCCACACTAAGTTCAAAGACTTGTATCGTGGGTGCCGGAAACATTCACATCACATCACATATATTGTATAAAATTATATTCACCCAAAATTAATCAAGGTTGACAGCGTGAACTCTTTCGGTCAAAGCCGAGTCTTTTGAACTGTTTGCGGCTGAGCAGCTCATTTCCATAAGAAAGGATGTTTTATCTCTTTTGAAATAAAAATTTTTCATGAATTTATTCTTAAAATAATAACAGAGTTCAGTGACGTATTGTGATATTATATATTTTAAACACGTGCGACTTACTGACAGACACATTCTATTATATTTCTTACAAAAACATAGCGCTGAAGGTATGTTCTTTTATTAAAATTTATGTTCAATGTTAATTCTAAAATATAAAAAAAACTTTGACGCTTTCACACTCACAACTCCACACTAATTTCGATGACTTATGTTAAAGGTGCTGGAATCATTCAGAAATATAAGTCTACCTTTGGAAGAGTTCCAAACGGGAACCAAACCAGATACCCGCTTGCTTAGAAGGCAGGCGTGCACCCAACTAAGCCAACGTGCAATTCAACTTATCAGCATGATGATCTCACTTCCCACTTAAACACTGATTTATCTATATGATTGGTGGGACAAGCCACCAAACAACACTATACATTATGTTTCTACCTTCGTCGAAATGTTTGAAACGATTTGGGATGAATTTTGCTTGTCAATTGTATGGACTAACAAGTCCGTATAATTTACTTTCATATAACCCACTATCTTCATTATCTTATACATATATTATTCATTATTATCAAAATTAATGAGGGGGAAGACAAGGGTGTGAAATAGTAAGTCTAACATAAACAGTCCAAGTTACTCGTTATTACGTTTATGAAATCTTCTTTTAAATGTGTTTTAATAAAATTTCGGAAATGAGTCTAGGGATATTGTGTCTTTGAGATGAAATGTTGGCCACATCGGTCCATGATGGTCTTCTTGTGTATATAGTTTTAAGTTTTATGTTTTGTTGTCTGACACGTTTAATTTTTTTTTACAGCGGGGTCTGGATTGAGGTTTTAATGTCCAATTATAATACTTTTTCCTCGAGTTAGTTAATACTTGAGGACGGGGTGCTCCGTTTGGCGCCGGCGGAACAGAAATATCCGGTTGCCACTAACAGCTTATTGTTCGGTTTCTGTCGCGGCTTTGTCGTCAACACTGCAATTTTAATACTTGCGCTGCTTTAATTATTATACTTGCGCATACTTGCAGATACTAGACAAATGTTGAAATTCAAGAAAACAACCAAATTATATCTAGTGGTATATATTTTAAACCTGGAGATTGGTGTAAACAATGACCAAACTTGTTCAAGCAATATACTTTTAGAATATTTGATGATATGCGAACATATTACTTACTATAAGTCAAGTTTTTTTAGACGTGACTACCATGGACTACAGACCATAACTAGAAAAACTGATTTTGAGTTTGATTTTCTAATACGGGCTTTAGTAACTTCAAATTAAAAAAAAATCGTTCACTCTGTAGATAAATACCAAAAATATGCGCTGGACCCTGAATACCAGTAATGCATCAAGTCGTGCCATTTTTTTAGTAATTGTAGATAAGTACTTACATAAAGAACATAGAAAGCGTAGAGGTGGTCGTTTTTCAACGCGCGCTTTCGTCCTTCTTCCTCTCGTTGATATGAGTCTCGCTCTTAAAGTTTTGAATTACCTTACCTTTTGAGTTAACTTCTTGTCAGTAATTTAGCGAGCCTCCATTTTTTAAAATTACGATACGTGTTTAAATTACCTGTCGGCTAAAATATAGTGTCTTGTCAAGCAATATTCAACGTTAAGCTTTTAATTGAAGCTTATTTTGATTGAACTATATTTGACCTAAAACCTAGGTATCCAATTAGTTTGCTCTTTTAACTATTTGGCTACGACACAAACATTTCATATCATTAACCATTTCCTTTTAACTAGAGCCGATAGACCAATTAATCAAATTCAGGTAGGCGGTTTAATTAGGCCTGTTGGCTTTACGTTAAAATATCTGACTGGGCGGAAACGAAAACAACCGCCAATTTGTTGAGAAATATTCAAAATGAAGGATCAAAGTCTTTTGAATTTGTATACCAGCTCCAGTAGTTTCAGCACGAGTAACTATTATTAGTATCTTAGTAGTTAGCAGGCTAAAAGCGCTTGAGTCGTCGCACTATGTTACAGTTACTGTAATTTGCTGCGATTAATTAATGTTGCATAGTCTTCATAGGCATAGTATCAAAGATAATTCTTCAAATTAAAAGTGATTAGATACGCATGTTCAGCCGCATCATCACTTTCCATCAGGCAATATAGTGGCATGCCTATATGGCAAAAAAAAATCAGAATCAGGCGAGACAACGCAGACAAATAAAGATCTTGAAACATTTCTACAATGGAGGTAATACATACGGTCTACTAGTATAAAAAAAAAGTATTTTTAAGAAACTAGGGGAGCGATTTGGGATATTTCATGCCAACCTATAGTTATGGATAGGTACATAAAATATATATAAAAAATGATTTGATCTCATGAACTAAAAACGTGGAAAGGAGACTATAAATGGAACAGAGGAGACTATAAATGGAACTTAGCTAAGATAATCAAATCAGGCCAATAATTTATCTTCTATTTTTAAATGTCTTTAAGAATCATTCGAGCTGCAAATATTATTTTTACAGAGATGTAAATGGTTAAACTAAACGCTAAATATAAGGTAAGCAACAAATGAAATATCTATACTATATACTTTTAATATTATAAAGAGGTAAAGTTTGTTTGTTGCTGATCCGATTCTGGAAAATTTTTCACTAATAGATAGCTACACTATCCCTAAGCGTCGTAGGCTATGTTTTGTTGGGATAAAAGTTAGTTATCAGTTCAAAATAATAATATTCGTAAAAGTCGGAAAAAAAATGCTAGCTGGCCGCTTTGTCAGCGTTCGCTGACTAAACAGTTATACAGTGTATAAAATGTATGGAATAAATTTGTTGGCCTTTGTGAGTTTTACAAAAAAGTCAACGACAGCATTTATCTAACATGTATATTTAGCACAGAAAAAATACTTTCCTTTGTTAAAAATCTGAAAAAATAGCAGTTTCTGTTTTGTTGGCTTTTTGAGACATTCAATATTAATCCATATCAAAATAAACTATTTTATCGTCTTACGTAGTTTACGTTAATACAATTTGCCCTTTACTGCATAAAATTTTGGATCTATAGTCTAGGAGAAATCGTGATAATTATTTGAGGGTGGAAACGATGGGTAAGAGTTACTGCATAAACCGGCATACTTCTACGTTTACTTTTGAACCGGTAACCAGAAAATCGGTGTTTCATGTTTTAAAGTACCTATGTTATGAATGTTGTATAATCAAACAAGAAGGTATGAACACAAAGTAGCGAAATATATTCTTACAAATCGGCAATCATACATACTTAAATATCTATACTAATCTAGCTATATCTATATCTATACTCTTACTCTATAATCTATATATATATACATTTCTACCAAATATATTATCGATCGATTATTAAATATTAGCTCAGTCTACTCGCGCCCAAGGCTCAAATCCAACAACCCAAACTACGACCGAAAATCCACTGGCCGCCATTCTTTTCCGGAAATCGTCCCCCTGTCATGGCGGCACAGCGGATCCTTCATTCGTTTTATCGAACTACCGAGGCGACACCTACATCAGAAAGTTTTAACAACTTAAACAAACTATCCTAGCTAAAACCAGATGGCGTGACCATCGCGTGTAGTTTTCATGGCTGACGTTGTAGATGGCGCCACGAGGTGAGGCGACAACATCCGGCCCTCCTGCGCACGCAGCCGACCCCGGCTAGCGTCTCAGTCTGGTGCAGTTGCTGAGAACAATTACGATAATATTAAAGCCTTACTAAATACTTCCAACTTTTTATTTAATTTTAATGCGAAACAGGAAATTGTGTAGGTACATAATCTGCTATTCCCTCGACGGTTAACAAAATTATATACCCACTTCGCAAACATTATTGGCATTTCATAGGCATTCAACTGTTCCATCGGCGGTCAGTAAGAATGACAAGCAGCTTTCTCTAGGCGATGCCTTGGGCCAACCCTAGATACCATTCACAGCATGTCATCTCTTTTTGGTTTAAATGTAATAGTTTCATAAAACCATCTTCATGACAGCCATTACATCACAACCACAATGCCTAAATACCAACAATTGTTCGGCGCAAATGCACTTGACCATAAAGTAAAAATAAATAAAATATTAGTTAAAGAAATATGTATACTAATATATCACATTAAAATTGTTACCAGTGCAACCATATCACAGTTCAAAGTATCATAAATACCTGACAACATCCATGTCATTATGCTTCTGCAAGTATATTCCATCAAGTTCATTGTTGTTCTTCTAAATCTGTTAGTCGTATCCATGGTTTCATGTTTTCAGCACAAGTTGTTCCTTCATAGCGTCGTGATGTCCTTTCGGCACCACGCATGTCTGTAACCTTGTAACGGTCGTGCCCCAAAACTTCAGTAATCTGGAATGGGCCTTTAAATACTGGCATTAGTTTGGTGCTCTGGCCATCATTAGATTGACTAGGTATTTTCAAGACCACTAAATCCCCAACATTGTATGTGCGAGCTTCTTTACGTTTCGAATCGAATGCCTGTTTCTGTTTGTCAGCATTCGCTTGAATATGTTCACTGACACTTTTTCTAAGTAAAGTGACATCAACGGGCTTTATGTCACTATCAATATCAAGTTTATCGAAATTTGTTTGAAGTCTATATCCAAAAAATACTTCACTAGGAACAGCGGATGTAGTTTTATTTATGGTACTATTGATGCCCTGTTGAATACTCGGGACATGCATATCCCATTTATCGTTGTCTGTGCTAGCTCCTTTGCTGCGCAGAGCCTCCAGTATAGTTCGGTTGTATCGCTCTACCTGCCCGTTTGACCGTGGTACCGCTGTAGCTATAACGTGTTGGCGTATGTTTTTGTCCTTACAATAAGTTACAAACATTCGGGACGTAAAGGCACTGCCCGCATCACAAATGAGTCGTGTTGGGTTGCCAAACACTTTAAAGATCTTATCGAGCTCATTTATTACAACTTGACTTTTTGTGCTGCGGACTGGTGATATAAATACAAATTTTGTAAACGAATCTACCGTCACGAGTAAATAAACATTTCCATGTGTTGTCTTTACAAATGGTCCTAAATGATCTATATGAAGAGTATGAAAAGGTCTTGCATATTTTGGTATAGGGTACAATTTCCCCTCCTTTTTGCCGTGAATATTTTTCGAGTATATGCAATTGAGGCAATTTTTTATATATTTAGTAATAACTTTCTTCATTTTAGGAAACCAGTATAACGATTTAACGCGCTCGAGTGTCTTATCCACGGCAAAATGACCCAGATCATCATGATATGCCCTAATGACCTGCCAAATACATTGCTTTGGTACAAGCCATCGTCTACCATACTCTGTTCTACGATAAACTTTATTACCCAGCAATTCGTAGTCATTAAATATTTTTTTTATGTGGCTCGGCGTCTCCTGACTCTAATATTTCTCGAATGCTACATATGTTAGGGTCCTGCAACTGTACTGACAAAAGCCAGTCTCCCTCAGTTATTGACATCACGCTTTCATTTAATACGGGAAGATTCGAATCCGCTACTGGATTTCTGCTTAAAGCATCTACATGTTGCATTTGAGTGCCCGGTCTGTGTATGATATCGAAGGTAAATTCTTGAGTTAATAACACCCACCTGCCTATTCGTGAATTTATATCTTGCTTTTGGATTGTGTATCTAACTGCATTACAATCGGTGATAATTTTAAATAATGAACCCAATAGCATGTGTCGGAATTTTTGTAGACCAACTACAATAGCAAGAAATTCTAATTCAAAAGAATGGTATTTCTTTTCTTCTTTTGATGTCTGTCTACTATAAAAATATATTGGCCTTTCTCCTTGGTCAGTAACTTGTGTCAATATGCAACCCAATCCCTCGCGGCTAGCATCAGTATAAAGGATGATCGGTAATTTTGGATCAAAAATATGCAACAAGGCATTTTGAGTCAATTCCTTTTTCAAAACTTCAAAAGCCTGTAACTGATCTATACCCTATTCCCACGAAACGTCCTTTTTTAATAGGTTGGTCAATGGTCTGGACAATAGAGCACAGTTTTTAATAAACTTTCTAAAATAATTAATTAAGCCTAAAAACTGTCTAACCTGATGAATTGACTTGGGTTCGGGGTAGTTTTCAATAGCTTTTAACTTTTTGTTGCCCGGCCTAACTCCTTCATCTGATATTTCATAACCTAAAAATTTTACAGACCTCTTGAAAAATTGGCATTTGTCTAGATTTATGGTGAGGCCATTATTTTGCAAAATTTCAAGAACTGTCTCTAATTGCTTAGCATTTTCTTCAACAGAATTGGTAGCTATCAATAGATCATCCATATAACAAACGACCCTGTCAAAACGTAAATTTCCTAACACAGTATCCATTAAACGTTGAAAAACCGAGGGACCGTTGCAAACTCCAAAAGGCATTCGTAACCATTCAAAATGGCCCTCCGGTGTTATAAACGCGGTCTTAGGTATAGAGCTGTCATTTACTTTAATATGATAGTACCCACTTTTTAAATCGAGCGAGGTAAAACAGGTGCATCCTCGCAATTTATCAATAAGATCGTCAACAATAGGCATAGGATACTTTTCCTTTACCGTTACTTTATTCAATGCCCTGTAATCGATACACAAGCGTTTTTCGCCATTGGGTTTATCGATTAGTAGCACCGGACTTGCGTATGGTGAACAACTTTCCTTTATTATTCCATTTTTAAGAAGTTCATCTACAATTTCGCGAGTAGCAATTTTCTCCGACTCTGACATACGATAGGGGCGATAACAAATTGGTTTGTTTGTTGTTAGTTCAATGTCTAACTCGACACAAGCAGTTTGACCTAAGCCGGTTAAATCTTTTGCAATGACATGAGGGTATTTCGCAAACATTTCATTTAGCAGTGAAATATGATCAGTTGAACTACAGTTTATCATGGATGATTCTATTAAAGCTACCTGTTCGACTGTAATTGGGGCGAAATAAGAGACTATTGCCTATTCGCGTGTACATCAAGCTTTTATCCTCAGTAAAATTCCGACCAATCAATATAGGGCAGCCCGAAAGATCATCAAGGATATACATTGTTACATTAAGCAAAGCATCATCAATTTTAAGACCTACCTTGACTCCTTGAGTGACGTGTGAACACGCGTCCGTCTTAAAACCCGTCAACATGACCGGTTCGTTTAACTGGAAAGGAGTTAGATTTAATTCTTGTGTCAGAACGGAAGTGATTAGAGAGCATCCGCTTCCCATATCAATGAAAGCTTGACGTTTACATCCGTTTATCTCTACATCTTTGTAAAATTTGTCCTTAGCATTAGTTGTTGTTATTAATTTTACCTCAGCGTCCTTCTCAATCTTTGTTTTCAATTTTGATCTACATGCAAGTTCTAAATGACCAAACCGATTACAAGAATTACATTTAATATTATCTTTGTAGCTACAATTCGTCTTTTTATGACCAGCTTCGCCACAGCGAAAACAACTTATGTGTTGAAGAGTAGTACCACTTGACGATGTCTCTGTACTATTACTGGTATCAGGTTTTTTGTCAAATTGATTTGAAAACACGGATCGAGAAGGCTGCCTATGGTTTACAAAATTTTGCTTGTTTACATGCTTTTGTTCCGTAGATGAATATGTTTTGCCGTGCAAAAATGAAGCTAATTCGTCACAATAGCGAAAATTACCCGCTTCTGCTGCTGTACAAATATTTTTATCACCGATAGAACCTACTATAATCGATATTATATCTTGTTCGGAAAAAGATAACCTCAATCTATCAATACGACCTTTTTGTTGAAAATAGAATTCGTACAATGATTGATTTTCACTAGGCCTACCCTGCATCAGTTCCCTTAACATACTGTACATATTACGGTTAATTTGGAATGTATCTATCAAAGTAGTTCGCCACTGCTTCCATTTCCACGTAGTCCAACGCGTTTCGTTTTTTTGCAAAGAGTCGTACCATGTTTTGGCAGTGTTACGCAATTTTTGCAAGGCTTGGTACTTAATTACACGGTCAGACCATCCGAACGCACGGGCATTAGCTTCAACTACATTAATCCACATTTGAATATCATCCACTAAGGGGTCAAATTCAGGAATCACTGACGAAAGTATTACATTTTGACTTACTGCGGGTGACGGACATCGCTTACGTCTTACTTTTCTACGTCGGTCGTCCTCGCTGCTTGTCGAAGACGTCGAGGCCGACGATGATGAACGCGTAGTGCACGAACTTCGGTCGAGGCTGGTGTGCTTCCGCGTCTTTTTGTTCTTTCTTGTGCGCTTGCGGCTTCGAGGCATGACGTAAAGTTTTATCCCACTTCTGATATAATCAAACAAGAAGGTATGAACACAAAGTAGTGAAATATATTCTTGCAAATCGGCAATCATACATACTTAAATATCTATACTAATCTAGCTATATCTATATCTATACTCTTACTCTATAATCTATATATATATACATTTCTACCAAATATATTATCGATCGATTATTAAATATTAGCTCAGTCTACTCGCGCCCAAGGCTCAAATCCAACAACCCAAACTACGACCGAAAATCCACTGGCCGCCATTCTTTTCCGGAAATCGTCCCCCTGTCATGGCGGCACAGCGGATCCTTCATTCGTTTTATCGAACTACCGAGGCGACACCTACATCAGAAAGTTTTAACAACTTAAACAAACTATCCTAGCTAAAACCAGATGGCGTGACCATCGCGTGTAGTTTTCATGGCTGACGTTGTAGATGGCGCCACGAGGTGAGGCGACAACAGTTGTGTGAATCTTGGATGTTTACGGCCCCACGTTACAAACCATAGAACTTAGTCTGGGGCTGTGAAAATGTAATCGAGCGTAATTACAGGTTAAGATACAGTGAAGGATATAATAATTTACAAATTGTTTATTCACATGGCCCCCAATAATATTTTTTGCCAAGGGATGTATTAAGACTACTTGGAGTCGGAACGAGACAATTTTATTGATCCTCTATAAATACGAACATCAATTATACCTTGTCAAAAGAGCTGTACTAAATCAGGTGTTCTCGATCACCTAGTAACACAAATTTACAAGTAGTGACTGAGAATCCTCCCACGCGGAGCCATTTATAAGCCTCGAATGAAAATAAAATTAATGAAATAAATATAGCGGACGGGAATAACTCACACTAAATTAGAATTCAAAGATTTGTGGCTGAAATGTAATAAATATGTAGGTACATACAATGTAAACTGCAACGATGTGTCAGTTGAGTTAGAGTTGCTTATTTAAAATACAATCGCTTGACTGATCAGATTACATAAAAATAACAACTGAAAATATACAATATAAATAGCAATATTTTAAAAAGTAATTTTTTTGGTTTTTTTTATTCAATATAGTCAAGCGTTTGACAACTACATCACTTCTTTTATAAAAATATCCTTTTTTTAAAGAAACATACTTAATATTTTTTATAGGTTCTGTACTTACGTTTTGCGATCAATCGTAAAAAATTGTCCACATGCCAAGACGTTAAGGAAACTAAATTGAAAGCTAGATTACATTACTCTTTTTAAAATCTCACCCATACGTTAGTAGTTTTGGCAAGATTTAGAGTTTTATAAATGTATTAATTAGTGGTTAGAAAGCAATGACGCATTTTTTTTGTGTACTTGTACAATTTTGTTGTTTAATTTGGATCATTATATTTTGTTTTAAATTATTTGAATCACACTATCACATACATAATGATGCATACTGTTTAAACTTTTTTTTTAGGCTAGATCGCCAGTATTTGTCTTCTATCTCACCTGATGGAAATAATGATGGGGAAGAAGATGTAGCATGCTTGATAGATGATATCTATTTACTCTAGACTTGAAGGTCCCAGCAGATGTAAAGACGCAGGCAATGAGTTCAACTCCTTTGCTGTACCGATGATGAATAAAGAAACAAAACGCTTCTAGCAAACTGGAAGAACATCAACTATATATCAACCATAAATGGATAACGTTTGCGAGTTTGTCCTGTTTTTTGATGGCAAAAAGGGGATATTAACTCGTTAAATTCCTGCGCACTCTCTCCAAAACGTAAGTTATAGTAAACCGATTGATAGCATAGATACGAAAACATGTTTTAAGTTATTGTAAATAAATTATTGTATCTTATTTTATAACATAACTCAGTTATTTAAAATTGTAAATATTGCATGTCCGAAAAGGGCAACTGTTGATACAATATTTTATACTAAGATCTTTTGTTACACAGTTCTGGCAATAAAAATTCTGATTCTGATTCTGACCGATAGGCTTGCGACCTCACGTCGAGAATTAATAAACGAGGGAGAAAACACCCATAATAAAATAAACAACTAACAAGATATTTGTATTTACCTAAGAATCTATGTATAAATTAGTACTCAAATACTACAAAATTAGTATCTGCCATTAATTCATTTGTAATATTTGAGTCTATTTTATACTATGGTAATTAAACCGAATAAGCAAAATCCTTAGAATACTTTACATAGAAACATTTTTACCGACTTCCCAAAAAAAGGAGGAGGTACTCAAGTCGACTGTATTTTTTTTTTTAAGTGTGTTACCTCATAACTTCTCTCCACGTGAGCCGATTTCGAAATTTTTTTGTTTAGTTTGAAACGTGTTGCTTTCTAATTGGTCCCATTTCAATTTGATCAAGATCTGATCAGTAGTTCTTGAAATATCGTCAATAATGTCTATTTTGTGACGAATAATGCGTACTTTGACGATGTTCTGGTTTACCCGACTTACTTCACAACTTCTTTCGTTGTGAGCCGATTTTGATGATTCTTTTTTTATTTGAAAGCTGGTGGATCAAGGTTCCGATGATAAAGCGGTGAAGTCGGTTTTTTATGCTTTGCGTTTAATTATTTTTTAAGTTACCGGCTCTCAGTACTGGGTTATCAGCTCACGTGTGTCCGCTCACGATGTTCTGGTTTACCCGACTTACTTCACAACTTCTTTCGTTGTGAGCCGATTTTGATGATTCTTTTTTTATTTGAAAGCTGGTGGATCAAGGTTCCGATGATAAAGCGGTGAAGTCGGTTTTTTATGCCTTGCGTTTAATTATTTTTTAAGTTACCGGCTCTCAGTACTGGGTTATCAGCTCACGTGTGTCGGTGTTTCCACGTTAAACAAACCCATACAAATAAGTGATTTTATTAATGTTTTTTTTTAATATTTCTCCACTCCGAACACAGACACAGACGTGGCACAGACGAAGGACGTTAATACAGGGCGATAAAACAGACCTTTCAATCATTCAACTAGACTAAAGAATCTCGTTTAGTAATGTGAGCTCTGAGGGACCTACATCACGTTGTTGGGATAGTGCCAGCTGAGACACGTAGAATATAAACATAGCACTTAAGCTGTTAAAACGACAGGTATTTTATTATATATGAAGATAAAATTGAAGAAGAACATAATAGCTAGTTGATCAGTATCAACAGTAAACAAATTTTATTTTATTCATTTGGTTTACCAATAGTAGATGTACAACTTACTGATCTTACTATCTTAAATTTAATATGCAAGTCTATGTATACAATAATCGCAAATCTACTAAGCCGCTTCTGCGAATTAAAAAAACAAATCTTACTAGGGTGAGACGAAGGAAAAACATGAGCATGAAATTGATTTCTGAACGTTTCACTTAACGCTGTTATTATTCTCACGGATTTTTCAACATTCTCCCTCAACATTCAAGCAATCCACAATGCTCACAAATGAAAACAAATACAGACTGTGAACGTTTAAAAACGCTTTTACCTTGATTTTGAGCATAAGAAAATACCCTCACATCATGGATTTCATCACGATCAAACATTATAATAATATCATAGTAACTTCGTTTAAAATGTAACCTTCCCTATCACAGAAAACTAAACCCGATGCAAGATTCAAAACGGCGACCGCTCGATCGGGGCTGCCTCAATTACCACTGAGCTGCCATCGCTTTAAATAGTATATTAATAGATACAATTTATGGGTACGTGTGCGCAATTTCCAGTTTAACGATATTAATACGATCAGGAAATGAACCGCAGTCGCATTTATTTACGAGTTGCGCTATTTAAGACTTAACCATAGATTTAACTGACTCTAAATTTGTAGATTTGTTTGGAAGCCGGCATTCCCTCACGTATTATGACGTCATATTACATGACACCTAAGAAAATAACGAGCGTTGAAATTTTGCATGAAGATGCTAAAAGGAAAGTCGTGATTCGATACAGACTCCGATAATTAGGCACCGTTATCAATATGCAGTTAATATAAGCCGTATACGACATATTAGATTATTATGTGCTTGATGAAACAAATTTAAAAAAAAATACGAACTACTTGATCACTCTAATTATATCAAAGAATAACGTGTGAATTGAAATACAATAGGTGAATCGGTTTATTCACAAAGACTCCAAAGAACACTCATGATAATATATGACTCATGATAATAAATGTATTACAAACTTCAAATTAAAATAGAAAGTTTAATATAAAGGCTCTCCAAGAAAACTTCTCGCAAGTGATCATAAGTCCTTGACTAGGCATCAATATACTCAAGGACAAACTACAAGGATAAACTGGCTTAATATAAACCTATTTGCATCCAAGTTTTTCTTGAACGCAAATGGAAGCATATTTAAAAGTTTTTAAATCAATACTTTCGATATTTTTGTGGGATGTATTCAGTTAAATATCGTCGACACCGCGCTACTTTGTGATCAAGTACCTACATAGCGTCGATAATTTTTTCATACTCATTAAATCTGTTTATTCATAGTTTTTATGTAGTAAGTATCTAATTTGGATTGCAGAAGCTGTTTAAAATACAGAAAAAGCAAACAATTACCTTCTGTGTTCCTATACGAATTTGGTACTTTCTAAAATTATTAACTTTTATGATTGGGAAGTATCTACTTTTAATGTTTCACTTATTGTAAAGTAACATAAACATTCAAACATCACAATCCTTCTTATGGATGATTTAAGCGAATATTTTGTAAGAAAAGCAAACAAATCAAATGGATTGAAAATGGATCAAACTGAGAACAAAATACTGCTTTTGATTACTTTCGTAATTATCGTTTTGATAATTAACATTTCATCCGGAACACGTGTACTTCATTATCACCGCATTGTAAACATCATGCCAAGACGTGCACTATGACTACTAACAGCTCTCCTTATTTATTTTTTGAAGCGATAAAAAAATGTGCACTTTATTTAAAAAAAAAAATTGTCGAATCAACTCAATTTGAGTTTCGATTTGGTTGAGTTGCCCGAGGGAACAACGTGATTGACAAAAGCTGGCAAATGAAATGATTTGTTCTATAATTAATGTTGAAAGCAGATGCATGTTCCTCGGGCAATGAAATCAAGATAGAAATTGTGTATGAATGTACCATGAATATTAAAGTGAGGCCACTGCATTTCAAACTTAGTCTACGAAAAGGTGTGCTGTACATTATTCATGGACTCATGCATATTTACGTGTATGATTCCCACGTTCCCTGCGGATTGTCCTTAATAAACCAAAATCTTTCCAATTCGGTGATCCGTTTAAGTAGTTACAAAGAGATATAAATCTTAATGTCTTATGTCTTCCACCATCCCTATTATCCTCCTTCAGATCCTGTTGATTTTATTTAAGCAAGCCGTTTTCAAAGATTTTATAACCGCTGTCGTGTGTTCCTCGTCATCAAAATTATCTGTGGCATAGGCATCACGCTAGTCAAATTTCTTTCATTGTGTCTGTTTTTTTTTATGAAGCTAAATGAATTTCATTTTAACCGACACCTTTCGTTTTTTTACTTAGTAACAGTTTCCCCTAATTTTTTAGGGTTCCGTACCCAAAGGGTATAACGGGCACATATTACTGAGACTTCGCTGTCCGTCCGTCCGTCCGTCTGTCACCAGGCTGTATCTCAAGAACGGTGATAGCTAGACAGTTGAAATTTTCACAGATAATGTATTTCTATTGCCACTATAACAACAAAAACTAAAAATAAAATAAAGTAAATATTTAAGGGGGGCTCCCATACAACAAACTTGATTTTTTATAGATAATGGTACGGAACCCTTCGTGCGCGAGTCCGACTAGCACTTGGCCTGTTTTATTACATATTAATAATTTCATCCAAATCCGTAAACCCTTTACGGCATTTACCCGCAAATTTTAAAATTTACACTAATTATGTGATATCTAAATTTTCTAATACTTCATTACATTTATATAAAATCTCAACGAACAAAGAAGTGATTAATACGTTGTACAAATTAAATTATAAAGAAGCCCAAGAGTTCATATTAGTTAATTTGAGGTTTTGAAGCACAAACAAAAGCAATTTACGATATTGGGGCAATGGAGACGAGATAACGAGGTTTAATGCTTATGTACCTAAAGGTTGTGGCAAGAAGTAAACAATAGGTTGAATTAGGACAGGTAAACGTAGGGCGGCCCGCCCTAACAAGAGCACATGGTTCAATGATCAACAATTTACATAATAGAACATCCTTTGATAAATTAATAATTAAAGGATCATTATGGTCTAAAAGCGATATTGAAGTCTTACTTTTCAAGGTTATCTCTCTAATACTGATGAAAATTAAATTAAAGTAAGTAAGAGTAGTAACTTATTTAAGTAAAACAATAAAATGTTCATTTGGGAAGATAAAAATTTAATCAAAATCAAAATTTTTATTCACATGGGCTCCAAAAAGGAAAATATGTGAGTTTGTGACTCTTACAGTCCTCTCTATAAGAACATGGTGAAATGAGAAACTCGATTGGCTTTCCATTCTTATCTTTTCAAACTCATATCACTAATACATTGTTTTTTAGGATTGAACGATTTTGTTCACAGTTCGTTTCTCGCATAATGTCAGTCATACATGAATTATCTTAAATGGGTATATCTTTATTTTGTAGTCGCCATAAAGAGCTTGTGCGGTTTGCCTACATGTATCCTAGTTATTAATGTAGACATTGGATATAATATAATAAGAAGTATTCTGATTTAATTCTAGATTTTTAAAAGTTTGGTTGGTAAAAGAGTTACAATTTTTAATTAATAATATTACACTGCAATAAATTTAAATATAATCCTATAGGTGTAGTTATATATCCCATTCAAAATCTTTGGTTTAAACAATTTAATTCTACAATGAATTATCCTGGTTCGCCACCTCTCGTTATCGGAAATTGTTGTTGTGCTAATTACCCGAATACATATTATTATTACCCGTGAATTTGGCAGTTGTTTGAGCGCTGCTAGATTAAATGTAAATATATTGAATGAGTTAATTGCAACATTAGCATCGTTACATAATCATCATGAATCACCTCGTGACAACAGATGCATAACGAAATATCAAATCTGCATTGAATTACAAGAATTTCTAGCGAATCTCAGTAATTACAATACTTATAACGTATAAAATTAGCCTTGATAAGATCTATTGCAACGTTATTGCTTCCCGGTGCGATCAGCCCCATAAATAACGGCGCGGCGGAGGTTGGGTTGGCTCCTGGAAGCTAGTGGACCCATTAACTACCTGTAGATTCGATAGAGCTACGAGCGTTAGAGAGGGCAATCTTGCTTATACATTTTAATTACATTACAAAAAGTACCGCACAAGCTTTAGATCACTTATTTATCAAGGTGAAATGCAGTCGGAGATAAAAGAGCGATTCTAAAATGATTAAAGTGCAATGATGTCGCAGATATGTAGTGATCGAGATGAAGAGATCAAATGTCGTAGCAGAGCTTTAAAAAATTTACTATTGAGATCATTATCTACAATAATGATCTCTAAAGTTGCCAAGCTGGATTAAATTTTTCAATTGCCTATATTTTCTATTATGTACCAAATTAAATTATGCACATTTTTACAGCAAAAGAGCGCTTTATATTGCCTTTCCGGATCAAATTGCTAATACGTCGAGCTTACTAATTTTATATTTACAAGTTTAATAGTAAAATGAGCCCATCACTACGGTCAAAAAAATATAAACAGTATAATATAAACTTTGTTGAATTTATTGAAAATATGTACGAGTAAAATTAGTTACTTACCTAATGTACTGTACACAAAGTTACTGCTCAACAGTCACATTTTGATCCAACATTCTAGTTTTCTGTCCATGATGTAGGTGTTATCTTTCTATGTCAATCTCTCAACGATTCTAACTACACTGTCATTAAATTTATTAGAAACGAAGACTAGTTTTACCAGCTATAGCCGTTGATCGTTCTCACCGAAATTCTTCTAACGGGACTTGAGAACTAAATCTAACTCTACTGGTCCAAAATGGTACATAATATACTTCAAAAATGTTAATTATTTGATACTACAAGGAAACAAACAACATCACAGTACTTAATTGTCGCATTACCTAATTTTTATTTTACTTGAGATTTCAATAAAAAAGCTAGTAAGTACTATATAGAGATTGATATTAGTGTTTAGATTTTGATCAACTTATAGTAGATAGTAAATACCGTATTTTATAAAAGCTTGTCTGGAAAATTTAATCTACAACAAAAAACTTAGGTATTTAACTAGATTTAATTATATTTAATTAATAGTCTTTTCTCATGATTGGCCTTTCTTTCAGGGTCAGTGACTGTCAACAAATTTCCTACATTCGCAGAGACCAATCCTAATTTTCAAAGATTATTTTATGTGGCTTCAGCTGATTACTTGAAGTTAGCACACTGGTAATTGAATTCGGGCGTCTGTTGGCCAGCTGCTTTTTAAAGAAATCGAAATTAGATTGATAGACATTAAAAATTCTACGAGTGTGCCCTAGTCAAACCAAATTGTACAGTTTTTTGTTAACTTTTTGTATTAATTACAGTGCCAGTGCCACCTAGAATGTTGTGGTTCATAAGTTTAAAATCCTGCGCAATAGTACATTGCGCTTTCGTCACCCTCAGTTATTAGATGCTAAATCTCTGTATGTCTTGTAATTTCAATGAATTACAAGGGCGATGTTGATTGAAACTAAAATACAGCAATGTTTGGAGTCTTTCGTGAATGTATGATTATTTTTCAAGCAGATTCTGAGAAAGAATCCTACTATAATTAGATAAAAATCTTTTAGACGTCGTATACATCAAAGGATACGTAGATCTAAATCTTTGGTATTAATTATGTAAAGCCTAAGGATCTCATAAATAAATTCAGATAATAATTCTGGAGTTACTTTAGTAACTAGCTAAGTTATGAAATTAATGTATCCAATTCTGTCTACATCAAACTCGCCGCAGATCGAGCAAAATTAATTGATTACTGTCTTTCTAATAAACAAAAGCCAAGTTGCAAACGTTTCTTACCCAATACTGACCTACGATTAGTTTTCAACACTGGTGTCGATCAGTTTAACAAGAATATCAATCAGCCTCTGTGTGGTGGTACAAGTATCTCCCACTGACCGCTGCCCACTGGAGATTGATGTCCAGCACTTAGTTAGAATGAATCAGCTCAATTCGATCGCTCTATTTGTAGTAGGTACGCATTTAACAAAAAGAAGTCTTTGAAAAGAATTAGCATAAAATAGTTAAAGAAACTCTTTAAAATTTATTGAAAACGCCACAATATACAAATTTTCAGATATTTTTGTAATGAATTTCATACAATAATTAGACTATGATAGTTCACATAAAACCAATAGTTTAAAGAGTTGTTGCCAATTTTTTGTTACTTGTAATAGATCCTTATTCTATAAATATAATGCAAACAAGGTCTATTCTACATAACAATGAAACGAGCACAAATAACCGATTTCGGTATGTAAATAATTAATTGTTTAGTACGAAACTACAACACATCCTTATTTTTATGTCATTGACATACAGGACTTGTGTTGTGTGTAACGAGTGAGTAATCCATGCATGAAGGAATTACACCCGGATATCCCTATGAGGAAAACTTAAAACACTTTGAATAAAATATATGGAGAGGCAGGATCGTGGGTGATAAATTGAGACAATCGCCTTCTTTAGGAAGGTTCGAAGAGATATTTTTGTACCTAAATAGCTCTGGCAATCCTGTTGGATTTCCATTGTAATTGATTCAAATGTAAGATGTACGAAAAGCTAGAGATGAGGTAAATCCACAATTTCACTCGATGTGAAATTAATCCAAACAATAATTTTAAATATTTTTATCTTTTTGTATCCGTCTCGTAAGTATTTATTACAAATAAACGCAGTGCAAAAAAAAACAAAACATACTATAACTTACCTATATACAAACTTACCTTACTGTAAATAGTCAACTATGTACACCTGCTGATATAATAACATTACAACATATATCTTATTCAATATTTTATACTCATTCATTAAATTAGATTTTGTGATGTTTTATTCTCTGTGCTTTTTTAATTTTTAATATATATTTTTTGCCAATATTTAACCATAATTGTAACCAAATTAAATATGTGAAGTTTACAGACATAATGTGACAACCTCCGTTTTAAAATAAGCACATTGTTTTCAAATATGATATATTACACTTTGCATATCGACATTTGGTAGATTACAGAAATATATACACAACACTATTTGTCACAGATACCGTGATAGCGGTAGAGGCGGTGGCAGATTCTAATGATGGTTTGATGACGTAGGCAGCAATTACTGCCACCCGATGCTCCAATCTACTTTGGTTTTGCGGAAAATATCTCCAATTCACGATTTCTGAGCAGTCCTGTTCGTCAATATAGAATAAGTTCTTCAAAAATATTGATTATTTTCAGAGAACGATTGCCACTGTTAATAAATCGTAATTATTGTCAGTATTTCTAGATAATTTACTGCTTAGTCTCCGTTTCGGTGGAACTTTGTCACGATGTTATCTAAAATAGCAGATATGCGAAGATATGTGTCCATCTAAAAAAACATAATGTCTGTAGAAAGCTGATGAAAACTTTTTTCAATATTCTGAAATATATTCGTTTCAGTCGAGCACTCTTGTCAGAGAGCCCGTTGCGCAGATTAATTTTAGGGTGGATTTTGTATAATTTGTCCATTCCGAGTGATCACAATAATAATTTATGAAGTTTCGTGACACTGTATCATGATGGCATCTCACTTCTTTTAATTTATTCCGTTCAGTGAGTTGGTAATGACCACTTTTGCGTTCTACGTGGCCCAGCATGGACAAGACTTCCCATATAGATCCCATTTCCTAGAGCTATGGACAAATAACTTAGGGATAAAGAAAATTCCAAAAGAAAAAAGTATAATGACAATAAGCAGATGTTAATTTGGAGCTTTTTAAGGATGGTGTTGTTAGTGCGGAATGCCGTTTAAGAAAAAAACTTCTAAAAATAAGTATTGAATATTAAGAAATCGTATAAAGTCTATAGAAAATTACAACTTCAACTTACAACTTCAAGCATTCATGTTTGCTGCCTAATATTTTATAGTATTCATTTAGACAAAGAAGTAAGTAGGTTACAGTACTTACGTTACAGTTTATACAAATAGTTCACCCAAACTGAGACCTTACGACAACTAAGTAATTGACATCAGCTGTCCGATAAATATCGCCAAATTAGTTTTAACTTTTTGTGCCGTCAGAACGTAAATGAAACGATTGCACCTGAGTCATTTTAACCTGTGATATCTTCTAGTCTAAGCTTAAAATACTATACAAATATATTTTATTTTAAAACCTGTTATTTTTTTAAATTCATATTTTGTTGTTTTTTAGTATTCATCACTTAAGTAGAGTATGTCTATGATATTCAATATAGACAAAAAGATCTGAATTCATGACAGAAGTTGGTAATAATGGGAATGTATTTTAAAAAGTATTTCCAGTTTCATTTTCTACAGTACGTTATCGAAGTAACCCACATCCATACGTCCATCGCCTGCCAATATTTCTGTCATTACGTTACTCCAGTGTCTGTCGTAATGAGCCGCTACGTAAAATAAACAAAAAATGTACAAATCATATTATTATTTTGGGATGATGCGTAACGCATAAAATATATATATTGATCAGAGCTATAGAGGTCAATATCCACTGAGTACATAATCACAGAATAGATAACCTGCTTTGTTAGTTTTACAAAAACTAGAGAACGGCTCGAACGATTTTGTAACTAGGCAGTTAGGGAAAGGTTTGTATGATTTTTTTTAATACACCGGAAATTAAAACCGCTCGAAGTGGGGGCGGATCACAAGTAATTCTTGAAGTAGAAGTAACCTATATTCAATTCTTGAAATTAATTGCGCGTATCCTTGCTGACGATATTAATCCGTATAGGTCTGTCTACTCTAGAGTAATCTGAGCTAAAGTAATCCATCCGTACGTCTGTCGTAACTCAATGATTCAATTCCGACCATTACCGCAATTACTATTCTTGTTGGGAACATATATGTAGAATAACATCATACAATACAATAATAATAGAATATTAATAGTAGATAGAAACAATAATATAGAAGATGATAATGATAGATGATCAAAGATGTAAGATGCCAGAATAGCAGAATAATAATCAAGTGAGTAGGTTACCCACTTAACGGGTCATCACAAAAGACACTATCCGAACTGTCGTATGTATGTTAAGTAGGTAAGCGCATCCGAGTATCCAAGCAGAATGAGGAACATTTCACTTTCACATTAACCGAACTGTAAGAGGGTACGTCTCCTCGAAACGTCTAAGCAACAATGAGGAATAGTAATAAATTTAGAAAGGAAAAATTATCGCTTGAGGCGGGATCCCGCCTCAAGCGATAATTTTTCCTTTCTAAATTTATTACTATAGTTCTGCCTAGCATGGCTAATGCTATATAAATAAAATCAACAATGAGGAATATATCGCGTTCATATTAACTAAATTATAAGAGCGTCCGTCACCTCCAAACTTCCAAGCAATGTTCAATAATTAAATTAAAATCGAAGGTACCGACATATTATTTGTTGGCTGCTCTTTGCGACAAAATAAAACTTCTTTGTTTGGATCTAGTTGCTTTGCATCTTTCAGGACGAGCACGAGTGTTTCAATAAACGTACTAGCCCCTGCGTCACCGTAATGCCAAACGTTTTCCAAAATTTAAATCGTTTATTCACATGAGCCTAAAGAAGCACTCAAAAAACTCATGACTCTATTGCCAGATTTGCAAAATTACAGCCATCTCGAAAAGAGAAACTCGGCGGCGCATTTTTTCATACATATATTTTTCAAACATTCTTACTTAGCTTTAAGTCAAGAGTGAATCTTCTAGGCAAACATGCTACATCTTCGGCCGCATCATCACTTTCGATCAGGTGATATTGTCGTTTTATGGTTGCCTATCGGGTATTAAAAAAACAGCTAATACATGAATTATTTATCTATATTATGTAGTAGGCAGAAATCAGTTGTGCAATTGGCCTCCATGCATTCTTGTCATTAATGTAGTCATTCGTTTTATAATAAGCTTTCTCATTAAATGTCCGTTTTTATGTCACTGGCGAAGTAGAGGAGCACAACCAGTTGAAAATGGTTATATTTAGTCATACAAAAAATCATTTTTGCCCAACTTTGGATATTTTCCAAGCAATTTCCCAGGTACCTGATCAGTGGCACTTAGTTTCAAAACCCAAAACGAATTTGTTTCATTAGGTATATCATCACGTAGGCGCCTAATATATCTGTTCCGACGCGACGTGGCGAGGCTAATCTGCTGCTAGTGATATATGCCCGTCTACCTTTCAACATCCCAGAATGTCGCTTGAAAATCTGGCACGTATATACAATGTGGCAGCGCTTCCGCCTCATGTCAGCTACACCAGGCTATTGGAGACTGAACACAGTGTCAATTATTTTCAGCCCATGCTATTAAAAGTAGCAGTTACCTGAACTTCAGACAGGAATTAAAGCATTTGTGTCATCATTTGAAGTGAGCACAGAAACATCTTCAAAGTCTTTATCTTTTGTTTTTATTCTTTATCCTTATACTACAAAGAGTGAGAATGCATCTTTATATGTCTATTATTTATTATTTCTCAATATATATTTTTTTAAATTAATGAGAAAATCTGTAACAAGATAATTTGTGTAGGGAGCCGATGCAAATCTACTAACCAGCTTTCTAAAGGCAGAGCGTAGAGGTGTACTAAGAAAGGATTTTTGGAAATTTTTCCCCTAGGAGGGTTAAGTGGGGTGAAAACGTTTGATTTAAAGTACAAAGACCTAGTTAATTTAAATATTTTTTTTTTTCTAGGGGTGAAATTAAGTGGTGCTATGGGATCAAAGTTCATGCCGTAAGTTCTTTATTTATGAAGTCACACTGTGGAAATTGGTATTTGAGTAGTTCATTTAGAATAGTAAAATGATTTTATCAATATTTTTTTGCAGGGGTACATTAATGTCATGCAATGGGATGAAAGTTCATATGGAAAGATTTTTATTTATGAAGTTAAAGTGATAACAATTGTATCTGACTAGTAAAATGTAAAGTACTTTAATAATAAGTCATTACAGTAAATTAGAAATAACTTCTGTAACGCGTGGCTATATTGTAATTACACTAATATTAGAAATCCGAAAGTTTGTGTGCTAGTGTGTAAGTATGCTTTTTTCTCTTCATGCTATAACAGATAAACAGATTTGGCTAAAATTTCCAATTTACATAGCTTATAGTCTGGATTAACACATAGGCTACTTTTAACTTAAATACCGCGGACGAAGCCGCGGGTCACGGCTAGTAATATTATATTCGGTAAATCGCTTGCCATCCGTATCCGTCTTACTCGTAAGTAAGCCCGAAATCTATATCGTAAACCTAGTTCCACACAAAGAACCCATGTTCTTTCATCTCTCCTATCCAAATAAGTCCTCGATCAAGCCATTTAGCTGTTGATAACGGACATTTGCTGAATCATGGATATCTGCCAAAGTTTGAAAGAGTCTGCTCCATATAATACTTCCGCCACTTGCTTGTAGATCTTATATCTTTTTGGTAATTTTGTTCAGTTTTGCGTAGGTAAATATTAACCGTCTTACATTTTATGTTATACGTAATGTATGTTCTGAGATATGGCTATAATTATATGTATTTCTAATAAGAATAAAGTAATGATGTTTAATGACGTTTAGAGCAGCAACAGCAAACAACTTTAATCCTATAATTTTTTGAAGAAGAACTTTTTTGGGACTTTTTTAATGGAGGCCAACTTACTCTACTATTTATGTTATGTGATGGCTACCAAAAAAAGAATGTTCACACGTCGAGGCTCAATATTACGAAAGTTTGCGTAAGTATCCGTAACTCCCGGATCTTCATTCCGTATTCTCCGCAGTATCTCGTCAACGAGACGTTTACTAAAACAACTCATTTACAAAGATCCGCTTTCGCAATCTTTCGCCAGTGTTTCAATATTTTGTTATGCAAGCAGTACTTACCTACAATTTAGGTTGTGTAGAGTTAAAGATCTGAAGTTTAAAGTTAATAATTCTGAGAAATTGGGAATGACGGAAATGTCGATACTTGCTTTTCTTTGAAGAATAAAGGAGTACTAGGACAAATGTTTATCCGACTACTGCGAAGAAACATGAGAGTTATGATTTATTCTTATATTCTTTATTGTACACACATTGATAAACAATTTTACAATAAGGCCATAACAAAATATGTACAAAGGCGATTTATGTAGCGAACTAAACCTATTGCAACAAATTAATAGTATAAGGTATCGTTGGCGAGGTTTTTGAAATTCTAAAATGTTGAGTTTGAAAACTATCGCAAGTGTTATTCATTATTATTGTTTACGCAAGCGTTGCGATCGGCCACCTCCCAGATGATGGGCATCGTAAATGCCCGAAACTAGTCGGAAAATCCGACAAAAACCGCCGCGAGTCCTGCCGGTTAGTAAACAATAATTCTAAAATATTGACCGTGGTACTACATAAATATCAAAAAGAACTCCAAAATACATTACAATATCAAAATAAGTAACACATGTACCTATAATACGACGTAAAACATTTTTTTGGTTTAAAATATAGGAAATCATTTAGTACTATAATTATGTTTGAAACACGCTTCAAAGCTCACTATCTATATGTGTTGTATATTAAATAATTTAATTGTGTTGAAATTTGTCATATCTATAAAATCCATTCTTTATTCATTACATTGGTATTCATATTTTTGTACTTATATTATGTAGTATGTGTGTATGTATGTATCATATGTGTAACGATCATATTAATATGTATTTATGTATCATTATTGAAGTATATATTATTTTATTTGTCAATTATCATTACTTATTATTGAGTGTATTATAATTTATTATTTTTATATTCATGCCCTCTTTAAATTCGATTTAGTCTCTATTGCGTAATTCCTCTCCGTCCAAAAGTTGTCTGGAAGATATCTCTCAAAGGTCGTATGGAATCGCTTTTAGCGATAAGACCGCCTATTGTTACACTTTTTTGTAATTTTTTTTTTGTTTTGTTTTTTGTCTTAATTAAGTTGTTTAATAAAGAGTGTATCTATAGTGATCGGATATTACTTTAAAGTTTTGTCTTGTCTCCCCCGTTAGAGCATGCTATCGCATTTTTATTTATTACCTACAGTTCAACAAACTTCTACTTCAACGTTTGCTTCTAATAAATGCCATTTTCTACCGACTTAACAAAAAAGGAGGAGGTACTCAAGTCGACTGTATTTTTTTTAATGCGTGTTATCATTACTTCTTCCTACGTGAACCGATTTTGAAAAAAATACTTTGTTTGAAAGATTTCCAATAGGTCCCATTTAAATTTGATCAAGATCTGATCAGTAGTTCTTGAAATATTGTCAATAATGCGTTTTTAGTACATCTAATCTGATCACAGTCCCGAAGGTAAAGCGGAGAAGTCGGTTTTTTTAAGCTTTGCTTACGTTTAATCATTGTTTCTCCGCGCTAATGGCAAGATCTGTTATTTATAGCGCTAGTTCTCCTGAGGTTCCGGTTAATGATACTGAGGGTGGTACAGTACATTTATAAATCACGAACGAGGAAAGAAAATACGTCGGTGTGAACGAAATTATTATTTAAAAGCGTAACAGTTCAGTATATGTCAGTATAACATGTACGAGTTTACATTTGACAAAATGATTAGTAACAATATTTTTTTGGCCGGTGTCTTTTAGGTATATTTACTCTTCATGAGTAATAATCAACCCATAATCACCCAATCTTTAGTCTATAGTTGTAATTAACGTAGAGGCGTATCCTAACATGAATAGGCGTCCTATAATTATTACCAGCTCGTTATTTTGCGACTGCTGGGACCCGGAGCCTTTTCTCACAGGAAGAAAGTGTAGTCCATAATCCACCACGCTAGTTAAATGAGGGTTGGTGGATATCACATGTCCTTGAATGTTGTGCATGTCTTGCTTCATCGTTATTAGAGCGAGTACGAATTCCGCACTTAATATGAGAAAGTCACATAGTAAACACCGATTTGGACACATGGCTGTCCTACACAATCACACGTACATTTACTTTCTCTCTCACATACACAACAAATAATTGTATTAAGTTTTGTATAAACATAAACATAAACGCTTTCACACTCACAGCCAATAATGGTTGCCAAACCGTAAATATACTAGCAGGAGACCTGGTGACCTGTATTGAGACCCAGATTGTTATCAACCTACTTCTGGCACTATTCCCTCTTTATATTAGACCTAAACTCGGCAAACATTGTAATTTAAGACAGAAAATACAATAATCGTTCGCGTCGAACCGAGATTTTGCCTCATAGAGAAAAAAAATAGCTTACAACTTTTTTTTATACAATAATTTTTATTTTCTGTATTTTTTGTTCTAGTACAGGATACAATAGATATTAAACGTAAGGTTCAGCGTTCAGTGTAAAGCGGTTTTTGAAATAGACCCAATAGGGACAAAATAGGTCTAAAATAGTGTCATTGATGTCCTGCCAAATCGTTATTTTCTAACAAAGATTTTTTTAAACCGGTTTCGTACTTTACTTGTGCTGCCCTGTTCGATGAAACCCCACAAAGGTACAAAATAAAATAATAAAAAAATATTTCTCTTCCCACTTACATGTATGTAGCCTTTGGGGAGCCTTAATATTTTCATTTATATAATTTTAAATGTCATTTCTGGCTTTGGGCCGTAGTTTTACATGTTCTATGAGAATTTGAAGTCATTCGCTTATATGGTTTAGAAGCTAGATGCATCTAACAGACAGACGGACGGACTGACGGATGGACGGACAAATTGCTGAACGACTGAAGTCAACTTAGAGATCTCACCTTGCTCGATCAATTATTTTTATTAATTCGCACAAGATACCTCAAGTCACACTGTCTCTGTAGAAAGGAATACCTCAAACCAAATATGTCTTCTACGTGTAGATGTAGGTAAACTTGTAGTAGTAAGGTAATGTAGATATAGAATATTCTAGCAAAATATATATTTCCTGCTCACGAACATGATTTCCAACAATCGAGTTGATATTGACTTAACCAAAGTTACCCAAGTTACGACAAGTCCAAGTAGTGTGCCACTCATCTGTGCTGTGTAATTTTAGGGTAGGTTATGTCAATATTAATTCACATTGGCTCTATTTGTACTATGAAATTGACTATAATAAGCATGTACAGATATCTCACGATATCCTCGATCTACTCGGCTTGCATTTGACCACAATCATTATGTGATCGAAGTTGGTAAGCACGCTAGTCTTTTAATGAGCCTTAAAGGATAGCTGACGAAAACCATCAAGCGCATGGTTTACTCGCAGAACGTCCCATTCGCATTCGGTCATGCAGTCGCAAAACGTCCCATTCGCAGAGTGTCCCATTCTCAAATCGTCCCATTCGTAAAACTTCCCATTCTCAAACGGTCCCATTCGCAGTACGTCCCATTCTCAAACCGTCCCATTCGCAGTCTATGGTACTTACGTATTTCAAATTTTTTCTTAGTAATCCCCGTATATTATGTGATGTTATTAAACATACCATCGCAAACTCTGGTGCTGTTTACACTGAAAACAATTAGAACAACATATTTAAATTGAAACTCGCTTTGATAAAACATCGTTTGAAACGGGCATCTGCCCTCTGTGTTTGTTTATTTCGTAAAGTAAATACGAATTTTTAATCATTTTTGGCAAATTTCAATCTAAAAGCTTCGTAAGCGTCGTCTTTGTTACATGGTAATGTATGTTTTATATTCCAATGTAATAAAGAACACGTTTTAAAAGTCCCGACGGCAAAAATTACTGTGTTCAAGCACAGAGTAGAAATAGTATTACGGTTGTTGAGCGAAAGGCGCATCGTCTGTTTGTCATGTATCCGTCAGCCCGTCTCTTCATGCTTGCCTAAAAATACATATTCACTTTAGACTTGAAGACTCCAAGATTATACCATTCGGGAATAATATCCTGTACCTACTTAAACCGAAAATAATTAAACCAAAACATTATTGTAATAACTGTAATAGGCGGGAGAGCACTGATATCCTACACACAGGACAACCTGGTTAGGAGTTAGGGTTTATCCATGTACACAACAAATACCTGATCAGCTTAGTTTATTTATGAACCACCTGTATGAACCAAGTTATAATATAAGATGCTGTGTTGACACACAATTGTGTTCATACTATTACTATAGCTAGTTATAAGTACATTGGAGTGTTGCAAATTAGTTAAGTTTTTGTCCAAATAAAAAGATTTTAATTTTTCAGTAAGTTCTAATTTTTTTTATTGATTACCTTATGGGCTATATTGTAATAAAGTGTTATTTATTTGTATGATTCATGATGATACCATTTTTTTTTATCAAGCATAATACATTTACCAATATAATTTTATTATAGTTTTCATGGCCTGCTTCTGTGTTTTACGTAATCAAATGTTGCTGCTTTGTTATATTGTATGATGAGCTTTTTTGTATCTATGCTAGAGATAATTAAGCAAATATTTGTATTTTATACATTTTAAATAAAATTAAAGGTATTCTAAAGGTATACATTGTAATAACTTTGCAAGCACTAAAGTAATTACTTTCTCATAAAAACAAAACTATCCAAACATGTGTTTGAGATCTCAGTATGGAAATAACTACTAATTATAAAATGTTCGTTATTCGGGACATTTCGTAAAATGACCCCCGCCCTCAGCGCCATTACTCGGAATAAGATACTTAAATAATGACTGCCCCTAGAGGTTTTCAAACTATTCAGTTTTAAATTACAATAGTTTTAATGAACCATCAATTACGTAAAAGTTATGCGCAGCTTCAACAATACTTTATTGTATAATCAAAGTCAAAACAATTGATCATTTTAAAGTAATAATTTTATTATTATTAGGACCGAATTGTGCCAAGCAATTGTGTATGCAGATTTAAAATTATATTGTTATCAAAACGCTTTCAAACTCACAGCCTCTCACTAAGTTCGATTACTTGTGTCGTGGGTACCGGAAACATTCAAATCACACACACAATCATAACCAGAACCAGAAACACAAATTTTCCTTGGGAAGAAACCTTGTGTTCCCGCCGGGAATCGAATTCCTGCTAAAAGGCGAACATGCACCAACTAAGCCAACGAGCAGTTATCATGCCGCCTGGAGATATTTTGATACAACGCAAAGACTTTTGACTTATGACCAACAATCTGAAAATGATGGTTCAACGTGCCCGGTAAGATTCATATTGATTTTTTATTTTATAAATATTATTGCCAGTGGTTTCCAGATATAAACCAATTTTTTTTAATGCTTTATTTAACATAAATTCTCTCTCAGTGTGAGAGTTATAAATGTAATATTAGATATTAAAAAACTCTTCATAATCGTTTGTCATACCTGTACCGTACTATCTACCGTACGCAACTGTACTTACCTTATCAGACGGCGGGTAATTGCAGAAGTGGTTTGACAAATACGGCACTTCCGCTCGGTTGGTGGTCTCGTATGGCTAGTGGTTGCGCAATATAGGAAAATGTCTTATTACTTGCGTAATAATACAATTGTATTCTTTATTTTGTTTCTGAAATTAAATTAAATTTTAAAAGTGTATTATAATTTGTTTGATATAATAATGATGAATTATACCTACCGCTTTCATATTAACTATTGTACCCGGATGACCGAGCTTTTCTCGGCTGAAAACACGGATAAAACGACGTTTTCTAAAATTGAAACCAGGGCTAGATCGATTTATTGCCCCCGAAACCCCCTGCATACAACATTTCATGAAAATCGTATATATATTATACAAGAATTGCTCGTTTAAAGGTATTAGATAAAATAAACTATTTAAAATCGCTAAAACTTTCATAATAATATATAACAATAGGTACTGATGTGTCTCTAGATGTATAGACTAGTTTGATATGTACCTACTACAAAAAGCTTTTTAAGTTCTCTAAAGGTTCCATTACATTGTGCTAAAGTGAAAAGTTTGAAGATAAAACTAGTAGAGTTCAAGAGTTCAATCCGAAAATTAAAAATTCTTTTATACTGAATGCCATAGAGTACAGACATAAAAAGGACAAATAAACACACTTTGCACTTATTAATTTAATGAATTGTGACGCGTTAAGAGGTAAGTAAGCTGTCAAGTAGAATAGCTATAATTAACATCCATTATTTGTTTTTGAAAGAGCCTGCGTAGCATTTTTTACCGACTTCCCAAAAAAGGAGGAGGTACTCAAGACGACTGTATTTTTTTTTATGTATTTTATCTCATAACTTCTCTTGAAATATCGTCAATAATGCCTATTTTGCCTATTTTGACGATGTTCTCGTTTACCCGACTTCAAAAGTTAACTCATAACTTCTTTCGTTGTGAGCCGATTTCGATATTTTTTTTTAATTGAAAGCTGGTGCTTTTCATGTGGTCCCATTGAAATTTGATCAAGATCTGATCTCTAGTTTTATAGTTATAGTCATTAATGCGTGTTTAATACATTAAATCTGATCAAGGTTCCGAAGATAAAGCGGTGAAGTCGGTTTTTTAAGCTTTGCTTGCGTTTAATTATTGTGTGTTATTGAGTGACTAGCAAGGCGCTCGCCTGAGAGTAAGCGTCACGCTACAGTTTAGTGCTACCCATAATGAACTTATATATATGAACTTACATCGGTCAATAACTGTGCGGAAAAGAACTGCGCTCGTAACCCCGAGATATTAGATGTTCAATCTCTCTAAGCCCTGTAATTTCACTGGAAACTGTTCCTTGCTAGTTTTTGAAGCAGTATGTACACGCGAAGCAATAAATATCCATTAATAAACAATTATATCCGTTTCAAACATAATCAATTTCAACTTAACGCTAAGTACATTTGTAATATCTTAAATAATTATCGGGCCGCACTTGCGTTCTATTTGACTTCGAAAGGTATTGCATAACCCTTTCTAATATCACCACTGTTTTACAACCAAAACCAAAAAAACAAACGCATTCACACTCACACCCCCATACCAAGTTCAAAGATTTGAACGAATTTGGAGAATCGTGCATCGTGGGTGCCTGAAATATTTACATCACACCTAGAACCAGAAGCTCCTTAAGTATTCCTCAGACAAAAATTGTGCTCCTACCAGAAATTGAACCTAGGACCCACGGTCCAGAGGGCAGATACCTGACAGTAGGTACATCGTCGTTTAATTTTAACGTGAAGTGCTCTAACAAGCTTTTTTGGTCACATCAGGCAGTTTGAAGAGAAGAATAGTATTAAAGGCTTAAATAAAAAACAAGATGATGGCATTAACCATCAAGGTACCAATAATACGGGATCGGTAACGGTAACTGATAGCCTCTAAGTGCATAATGACCACAGAGACAAGAAATGGACCATGCACGACTGGTTTCCCTCAACTTTACAATTTACATAACACACCAGAGCGTATGCTATTGGACTGGACTATTATGATTATAAACTATGTCTAAAAGAACTGAAGTAATTATGCACTATTCAGATGCAGAGCACCTCACGCACATCAAACCAACAAAGTATAGTAAGAAGCTCTTTTTACATGCTCTTTTTTCTCTTTTCCAACTGTAGTGTTCGCTGTTTTTAGCGTTCGGAAACACTTTGAATCGATTCATTAAGAGATTTAAACAACATTTAAAAAAGCAAATTATTTGAACTTTAACATATACTTAATATTTTTGTTCAGAAAATAATTATATAGATGACTAGCTGACCCGCCCGGCGTTGCCCGGGTAAACAAAAGCTTACATATAAACGCTTTCTCACTCACAGCCCCACTGTAAAAGTACTATAAGTTGTGTCGTGGGGCCGTAAACAATTAACACCACACACACAACATTCACGTCGTACCCAGAACCAGAAACATAAACTGCCCGTGGGGAAAAAACTTTTGTTATTGTGTTCCCACCGAGATTCGAACCCGCTGCTTTAAAGACAAACGCGCACTCATCTACGCCAGTGGGTAGTTCAAAGTTCAAAGATTCCCCACCCTGCGTCGCCCGGTTAAAAAATCTACACATAAACACTTCCACATTCACAGCCCCACACTAAGTTCAGTGACTTGTAGCGTGGAGCCGTAAACATCCAAGATTCACAACAAATTAAAAACCAGGAACACAAATTTCCCGTAGGGAGAAAACTTCTGTTACCACCGCGAATCGATCCCGCTGCTTTGAAGGCAAACGCGCACCCATTTACGCGAGTAGATAGTTCAAAAGATGACCCGCCCGGCGTCGCCCGGTTAAAAAATAATAATACAAATAAACACACTTCCACATTCACAGCCCAACACTAAGTTCAATGACTTGTATCGGGGGGCCGTAAACATCTAAGATTCACAAAGTATTCACAACATACTCAAAACCAGAAACACAAATTCCCGTGGGAAAACACCTGTGTTCCCACCGGGCATCAAACCCGGTGCTTTAAAGGCAAACGCCCACCTAACTACGCTAGCGGGCAGTTCAAACTTCAAAGATAAGACTAAACAAAAAAAAAACAGTCGAATTTATATCCCCCTTCTTATGTTAGTCGGTTCAAAACATAGACGTATGCCGGATTACGCAGTAACTGTTCCATTCTGTGATCCACCGTTTTCACCCTCAAATAAACTTAACGATTTCTCCTAGACTATGGGTTCAAATTATGTGCAGTAAAAAGCAAATTGCATCTACCTGAACTAAGTAAGCCGATGAAATAGGTTTTTTTGATAAGAATTAATATTAAATACTTAAAAAAAAGCCAACGAAATAGAAGCCGCTATTTTTTAGTGCAGGAATTCGTAGTACGTTTCTGTACATTTCTGACCCGTCCCGTTCACGGGCGGGCTCCCGTGAAACTAATTTCACGATTTCTCATAGACTATTTATCCAAATCATATGCAGTAAAAAGCAAAATGTATCTACATGAACTACGTAAGACGATGAAATAGTTTATTTTGATAAGGATTAATACTGAATGTCTCAAAAAGCCAACTAAACAGAGGCCGCTTTTTTTTCAGATTTTTAACAAAGAAAAGTATTTTTTCTGAGCTATACATACATGTTAGATATATGCTGTCGCGGACTTTTTTGTAAAACTCATGAAGGCCAACATTTTTGCCATACATTGTATTCAACTATGTCTTACCGTTTAGTCAGCGTACGCCGATAAAGCGGAAAGTTAGCAAATTTTTCTCCGACTTGTCTTAAGAATATTATTATTTCGAACTGATAACTAACTTCTATCCCGACAAAACATAGCCTATGACACTCAGTGATAGTGTAGCTATCTATTGGTGAAAGAATTTTCAGAATCGGATCAGTAGTTTCAGAGATTACCTTTTACATACAAACAAACAAACAAACAAACAAACAAACAAACTTTACCTCTTTATAATATTAGTATAGATAGACCTGACCGTCGACACATGATAAAATAAAAAAAATCGGTTGACTTGAGTACCTGCTCCTTGTTTGGAAGTCGGTAAATATAGAAAACATCGTATGTGTACTCTTAACTCTCGAACTCAAATTTAAATTAAACAACATATAAATAAAAAGGGTAATCAAGTAATATTTGTAAAAATAACAATAATAAAAGTCAAATACAAATCAACCAAATGGACTTAATATAACTACAGAGATATTAATTATATCCTAATTAATAACATAACTAATCTACTCACCTAACACAAAAACTCATTGGTCGGCAATCAACCAGTAATAATAAAAAATAAACATGAATCATAAAAATCAAATAAGAATACATAATGTTATAAAATGCCAACAATTAATTATTATCTTAGCCTATACTTGGGCTTAGAAGAACTATTCCAATAAAACCAGTCCATCCGTTTGAAAAGTAAAAACCATGTGAAAGACAAACAGATTCACTCAGAAACATTATAATGGGCGTCATACTTTTAACACATCTCTTTGAGACGGATGTAAAATTGATAAATTAAATAGGTATGTTCAATCAACTCGGTAATAAAGAGAAAAAATTAGACCGAGTTGCCAACGAAAACCGCGTAGGTATAGGGTTTGCAATTATACTTTAGCTTACAGTTGTTCAAATTTTCTTAGTTGAAATTGAAAGCCATTGAGCAGATATTGGACAGCTATTAGTACTTTCTGTCTAGTATTTGAAACTTGTTTATCCAATTGCGGCTTACTGCGGCTTCACTTCAAATAGCTCTTCGCTGTGGCTCTACCACACAAAAGTTGACTAAATTTATTAAAAATCCTCTCGGAGGCTTTTTTGGATTACCAGTATATAATTATGTAGTAAGCAGGTGACTATCCTATATCTATATCCTATAGATAATACTATTCAACGTAAAGGTGTGTTTTTGTCATTATCAAAAAAAAACTACTGCTAAAATAGATATTATTATGGAGTTTCCTGGAAATAAATGGAAATAATGTTGCATAACTGATAACTATAACTGGCGCAGCTTCGGTTTGACATGTATGACATGATGTTTAAACTCGAAGAAAGATATGTACATAATTGTATCTTTGTCAAGGTTTTATGCTATAGCACAGTATTAACATTAATCTACGCTATAGTATGGCAAAAGAACTATTCGCAGGATATAACTCGTCAGTACTTACCTACAAAATACAAATATAAAATAATTTACTTGACATAAACTTACGTAAATCATAAAGTGACTGTTGACCCCTGCACTAGGGCAAACCTGTATCGCACCAAGCAGTTAGCGATCACTAAACATAATATAAGTTGGAAATAACGTCAGTACAGCTAGATTAATGTGGCAGCCATCTAGTTGTTATGTAGCCTAATTTGCCATATTATCACCACAAATTTTGTGCGAATGCGATAGATAATTAAGAAGAATAAAAAAAATTTATACTAGTTATATTTTCTAGTTTTTTTTTTATTTCGTTAATACTGGGTTGTCCCAGTCACTCACATAATACCTTTTTGTAAGACCAGAATTCAAAATAATTGTACATAAATGGCATTGGATACTTGTAGCTTGTAATAAGACATCGTGTCTGATAAATAACTAGAAACTGTTATTTCATAAAAGCAAACTCTACTTTTGTTATTTTTCATTAGATAAAATATCTTAACTTTCAGTTAAAATAATTTAATATACTCATGACTGAGGTTTCACACGCATTGACATATCGGTACAACATTTTTTATGCTTGGTTATTTCATCACATATATATTTAATTGTATTTATCTTACTTTCTAATATCTATTCTATTTTTTCATGTGGTGGTGACTCTTTTGCTGAGTCTGCCTGGGGAAGTTTCACATCTTTGCTAGACATGTAACTGCCAAGTAGTAGTGCACAAACAATAAATAATAATATTTCGGACTTGAAGCCCAGGTTGAAGCTAATATCTTAATGTAATAAGCATGGATTGCCGCGCATAATTATGAACTGTTGATGTTTTGAAGTTCAAAAATATGATTCCATCGCACTGAACTGAATCAGGGCAACGACTTGTAACTATTGTCCGTCTCTCCTCTAAGTTGCATAAAAAAACTCAATTCGTTTTTCTTCTATATTAATCTGTGATCTTTTGTGAATATTCTAAAACTAAATATATATATTATTTATTCGTCACTCCAATTTGTAAGATAAAACTGGGCATGTTCGGTAGTTCGGGAAGTTCCCTATTTCAATTATATATTACTAGCCATTTCCCGCGGCTTCGCACGCGTTTCTCAAGTTAAAAAGTCGCTTATAAATAATCCAAGGTATAAGCTATGTTGATTCCAAATGTTAACCAAATCTGTTCAGCCGTTACAGCGGAAAGAGAAAACACACTTACACATTTCCACACACATTTTCGGATTTATAATATTAGTGTGATGTGATTCATTCTCATACAATTTGTAAATACCATGGCCTCGAAATTCTGCATGTCACAGTAGTTCTATTAAACCTATAAAAAATGTTACATCGGGTTTATTTTCTGATGGTAGTCATTCAAATAAATGACAGCCAACATAATACTATCGTTTTTGCACGTTACAATTCATTTTACTGCAAGAAGCGGTGGCTGAAGGTCATACTGTATAAAATGTTATTGTACTGTATTACGTGATACCGCCTTTATTTTATAATATAGCGTGTTTATGGATATTTTATGAAGTGTATATTTGAAACGTCATGCGAGCTCGTGGGTAACGTGACCATGGGATTTATGATGCTTGTAATAATAACAAGGTTTATGAATGAATGCTCTCGAAGTAAACAAACGTCCAATTTGTTTTGTTAGATTATCATGAGAAAGTATTAAGTCGTTATAGTTAGCTTACAATAATCTGGTGTGCTTGTTTATGAGTGTGTGACCATGTATGTTTAAGATAAGGAATCTGATGGTGCAGATCCAACGGTTGCACAGATGTGGATAAATATGATTTGAATATGGTTAATGGATATTATTGAACCCAGAAAACGAAGAAATACCGTTTTAAATTGATTGACTTTACGCGGCATCTATTTTTTTATGTAATTGAGAGACACGACGAGCAAGTCGCTAGTCTGATGGTAAATTTCACGCTTGCCCATTACAGTTAAGTGCCGACCAAAGTTATTTATTTATTATTAAGCCAATTGTATATTTATATACTTTTATAGTATGTATATGTATATAGTATACTAAAACCTTAGAATTGTAAAGAAAAATATAAATTTAACACCACCACGCACCTTTGTATAGGTAGTAATACGCGATGGCTATAAATTATTGCAGTTATACTCGTACAACACATAAACTTATTTGTAAATCATAAAATGTATTCGTCGATTTCTAAAAGGCATTTTTGTGTCTAATAGGCTCGCGTTTGACTACCTAAGTTTATTATTACAATTAATATTAATGTGCGGGTGTCAGGTTATGTTGCTGGCACCCTCGATACAAATCCTTTAACTTAGTGTAGGGTTGTGAACATGAATGCTATTGTTTGTTATTCGTTTAACCGGTTTGCGGTCAACGGATTTTGGATTTGGCTATTTGGTTTTATTATTCAATGAAATCCATAAGCTAGAATGACTTGAAGTACCTAAGATACAGAAAAAATAGTTGCATAGAACTAGAATAGTTCGTGAGAGCACTGGATAGAAGCCGGATGTAGAGCTACATTTTACAAAAGCATTTGCAAATGTGGAAGCTTAGAAAGCTATCAGTTGGTTCACACTTCATCGCACCCAAGAGAAGAGAAAAGGAAGGAAAAATAATATAACGTTTATTATATGCTCCTACTCCATTTTTCACCAAACACAAAATAAGCTACTCCTCGTAAGGTATTTTCTAATCTTAGGACCTCTGCAGCATAAATTTTTATTTTCATTCGGCGATGCATACGCTACATTTACCTAGATTTTCGATACTTCTTTTGTATTAAATGTTGTGTACTTGCAAATTTTATTAAGTCTATACGCGGCAAAATTATTTAATTTAAATCCGAACCTGTTTTTTTATTTATGCCCGATAAAATAGCGTTTAGCACTACATACCTTATTATTTTCGCCGATTGGTTACTCCATCATTCATAACTACAGTTGCTAACTAGATAAGGAAAAATAATTAGCTTACCACCCTCGACCAATAATTTATGATGAAGTTGAAGGTAGTTAGCATGCTATTTTGTTTCCATTTTTAAACGTGTGGTATGTAGATAAATACTCGTACAAACTAGGTACCAGTTATTACGCCTTTGTAATGATATCAAACTGCGATTTTGTAATTATCTTTTTACAGAATACCGAAATTAACAGAGTAGTGGCATTTGTATCTGGAATATCAGGGCGATTCAACCTTACGAACATTATTTGAAACAGAGAGTTTGCGCCACAGAATACGTGGTACTCTTGGTAGAGATACACCTACTATGATACCAGCTGCACAACAATGGCCGCAGCCGCAGGTCCCACGGCCTGCCGTGACACACTGCCTGCAGGTCACGATTTGATTTACTCGTACTTACGATGGCCTTTTAGGAAAATATTCCCTTGCATTCGATTCAGAGTGAAATTGAAGCCTCTTTATAGGCACCTCTATTACTATTACATAGTAGCGCAATGTTTGTTGATGGTAATATAGTACTAATTAGTAATAGGTACATATTGTCATACTTTGGTACTTTCCCTACGTGTAGTCTGAAGCTAAAACTCAAAATACCTTTTGTAACTAAATAACTTTCTTAATCCTTTCGTTACTAAATTAGCTGATTGGTAAGGTTTTTTAGTTTCTATGAATATCTCCTATAAATGTCACGTATTTTACAAAAGATTTTATATGGGGAACGAGTAACTGCGTAATACGATGTGAAATACTCAAGGGCCATAGTTCGCCGGCTGCCTGTGTCTGCCGATAAACGATTTTATTACTATTGTCTAACGGTCGTCAAAGTTAAATGTTATTAAAAGAAGTAAACATTTAATACATATATCTAAAGGCTATTATTATTGAGAACGAGGAGATCATGTGATTGTGATATTATATTTAAGATACGAATACAATATATATTATCAAATAAGCAACGAACCCGGTGAATATCGAGACTTCAATCTCTAACCACAACTATTCGAAAGCTCCCAAGTTATTACATCGGATAGGTTAGAGCCATTAGCACATTCTTCCTGAGGAATGCCCGATTAGAAGTCTGACTCCGCTGGTGTTTGGGAACTGACGTTTTATGGCAGGATGACAAACTGTCGCGTGCCGCCGGCATGCGGCATTCCGTCTGCCTCGGCTGTTGTAACACTCGTTAATAAGGATTTAAACATAATTTACTTTCACACTGAAACTTTTACTAGACATGGATGAGCCCCGCTTCGAGCATTATGTTTATTACGCTTTCTTTATGGTTTTCATTCACATATCTCTTATAAAATATAACTTTTAATAGAATTATAAACTGAGAAGTCATAACAGTTCAAGCCACAAACATCAATCAACTATTCGATTCGTTTTATAACGCAGCAGATAAACACACGCACTCCATCACGACTCTTGCAGACAAACAGACACATCTTCCAATCAACATAAACTCTTCAACATACTTATGAAACAACTTGAAGAGGCTAAAAGCTCACGATAGGCTATCCTAGTGTGGGCCCTAGGTATTACAACACTGCATGGTTTACATATTATTGTCATTATTGGTGTCATAATTTATATACGATTGTAGAATATCTTTGTAAACCTATTAACTAAGTTTGTCCTTTATAAAAATGAACAATTAAATCCGTGAATGTACCTTTTTGAAATACATTGCCTGCAAAATCTTTTTTCTGTATAAAGTAAACAAGTCGTATGACTATCACCGAAACGAGCCAATTGCATTGAGCATGTGACGACTTAATGGATTTGTGTTTATAAAATTAATACATCAGTGTCATAGGCGTGACTTTCACTCGCATTCCGAGCTTTTAGTATAATTTACGTCATCCTCAGCGGTACAGTTTGTTATTGCACCTGTCACGCGAAAACATGTTTAAAAAGTTTACGTTCACTCTTTATGATTACTTTTTTTATGAGTGGAAAGCGAGAAGTTTTCTATATGTACGATACATTTCAAGTTCATTCGACAGTATGTTGTAGTCAACAGGTCAAGTTCGATTTGATTCGACGGAATGAACTCAATTGCATTGAATGGCCGACTAACACGCAATTCAATCGCCGTTGTTGCATTTTACATTGGTTCTAATTTATAGACGGTACAAATGGGTCAACTAATGTTTAATTGTCAAGGACCCGTGCAATGATAAAGTGCATAGATAAAGATAATAATTACCAGATAATTGTTGCAGGTAAACAGAAATACATAATAGGTATCATAATACAAATGAATATAATATACCAGTTTTGTTAAATTATATATATATATATACAAACAAATTTATTATTTTCTTTAAACAAGGCAAACATTTTTAAATTTTATCTTTATAAGTCTTTATAAGTTTAGGATGCTTAATGAAGCCGAAACAATTGTCGATCTCGACATCGACATCGCGTATGTCACGCTAACGTTTAATTTATTAGTTCAAAATGTGCGTGAGTTTTTATCAACTTGAAAAATAAAATATTCGCACTGCATGGAAAGTGATTATGCAGCAGTTATTAGCCAACCATGCATGTAGCTTCCTTGCCTTGAATGTACTTAGTCACTGTTCTTTCGAGATAACGATAACCCTGCTCTGTATTACCCCACACGAAGCTAACTTGTCAGAAAATACTTACGTACAATGTGATAAGGGATTCCAAGTCGTAGCCAGCAAAACAACCCACTTAAAAGCTTAGATAAGTTTACTTAAGTCATGTACGAGTAACTTATATTTAGCAGTGATTTATCTACGTGTTCATGTGCCTGCGACTAGGTTTATGTAAACTTTTGATAACTCGAATAGCATTTGCTTATTACATACACATTTCAAATTGGAGATTTGGGACGAGGAAAGAAATAAGATAGTACCAACAAAATTTATATGTATTATTAAGACATTGCTATTTGATAACTACCCCTCTACTCACGCGAATCTCTTCTTCAAATCCATTCTTGAGTAATGATTGATATTTGACTTGAGAAAGCGTTGACATGTCCACTGAAATTGATTTAAGTGCTGAGAATCGTATACTAAACATTAACCCTTTACAATCGGGCTTTAGAGCAGGCCACAGCACGACAACTGCGCTCCTTAAAGTAACCGAAGATATTCGTCACAACATGGAAAATACTCTTATCACTGTACTGGTCCTAGTGGACTTCAGTAACGCATTTAATGCCGTTGACCATGACCTGTTTCTTACCTTGCTCCCTCGTCTAAATTTCTCCCCCTCCACAATCGCCTGGTTTTCTTCATATCTTCATGATCGTCGTCAGGCGATTCGGTCCGGTGAATATTTTTCTGACTGGCTTACTGTTGAAGCTGGTGTGCCTCAGGGTGGCATCCTTTCACCTCTTTTGTTTTCCCTGTTCATTGACCTACTTTCCTCCAACATAATTAGCCAGTACCATATGTACGCTGACGACCTTCAATTATACTGCGCTGCACCAGCTGAAGATCTCAATACTGCTATTTCTTCCCTTAATTCTGATCTTTCACGTCTCTTATCATGGTCTCACAGCTATGGTATTTCTGTAAACCCAAATAAATGTCAGGCAATAATCGTAGGTAGTTCGCGGCAGCTTATTAAAATAGACCAGTCTAATCTTCCTTCACTGTCTTATAATGGTCACATTATTCCCTTTTCTTCTACTGTGAAAAACCTTGGTATTATTATAGACTCTAATCTTGGTTGGTCTGAGCATATTAAAGATATCTCCCGCAAGTTTTTTGAATCATTTCACTCAATCGTTCGGTTAAAAAATTTCCTTCCACTTTCTACCAAAATTTCTCTAGTAAATGCTCTTCTTTTGCCAATCCTTGATTACGCTGATGTATGCATGATTGATCTTAATGTTGATCTTCTTAACAAGTTGGATCGCCTTCTCAATACTTGTATTAGGTTTATTTTCGGTCTTCGGAAGTATGATCATATTTCGGAATATCGGAGAAAACTAAAGTGGCTGCCAATCCGTGAGCGAAGGAACGTAAGGATCCTCTGCATGCTATACTCGGTCCTAAACGACCCAAACACCCCCATCTACCTTAAAGATGCCTGCCAATTTCTGAGCGATACTCATGAGCGTGACCTTCGGTCTGCCTCTAACTTACTTCTTGCTGTTCCCCAACATTCCAGTTCTTTTCTTGACAATTCTTTTTCTGTTGTTGCTGTCAGACTCTGGAATGAATTGCCAGCTGACATAAAAAAGGTAACCACCAAAGTTACCTTTAAGCGGCAAACTCAAGCCCATTTCTTTAAAACGCTCCACTCTTAATGGGATCATCATCATTATAATAGCATAATGTTTTGTGTTTAGTTCGTTTACTATGTTTTCGTCATAAGATACTTACTAAGTATATACAATTTTATGTTTATGTATGTGTATTGTACTTTTTATCTTATATTTTATTTTTGTACGTTAATATTATATATTTATATTTTTGGTATATTTGTTGTATGTTATGTGTATATATGTTGGTATATTTTAAATCATAAATAATAGATATTAACCCCTTATACTGCACTACCACGAATTTTTCTGCACCTTTTCGGTTGACTGGCAGAAAATGCTGTATTAGCATTAAGTCCTCCGTGTACATATGTATTGTGCAAAAGAATAAATAAATAAATAAATAAATAAACATAAACATAAACGCTTTTACATTCATAGCCCCACACTAAGTTTAATGTCGTGTAGTGGATGCCGGTAACATTCAAATCACAGAACCAGAAACACAATTTTTCCTTGGGGAGAAAACTTGTGTTCTCGCCGAGAATTGAACCCGATACCCCTTAGAAGGCGGACGCGCACTAAGCCAACTGGCTATTTATAATGATGTATTGAAATATCAGCTGAGGTATAATAATATGAACTGTGTGATTTAGAAACAATCCAGAATTGATCCCATTATCATGAATATTTTGTACCCTATCATCATACATATAATGCAATTTTTGTGCGCCCAATTCAGAATTAGCAGAAAAATTACGAGCATCAGCCCTACTCGGTACAAATAAATGCAAGCGAATGTAAGCTCGCTGTGAGTAGATACAACAAACGTAACCACGTAGCGACAGATACAGTTACTACTACAATGCAAGTAAAACTTTAAGGCAACAACCTTGCTGCAGCCGTGAATGACGTCACAGTTCAAGGACACAACTCCCCCTCTCTTTAGGCGACCTCCGACGCGACCCGGCACCGATGCGTGACGTCACAAACGCTATCTGCCGTCACGCGTCACAGCCTACATGCCTCTACTTCAACGTAGCTTGATGCTCGTCATTTTAATATGCATGTAGTTACTTCAATTTAACCAATCCAACTTAGTTAATTTATTTTGATGAGAACTATTTCCATATTAATTTACTGACTTCACAAGTTGATTCGACGGGAAGAAAGGGTGATGGATAAGTCCGTTATTTAATAAGCTTGGCTTAAAGGATATTGTTATTGCCAGCATTTATCTACGCAACTCTGAGATTTAATTTCAATTTTATTTAGTTAGGAAGATTTTAATTTTTGCCATTCTAATGTTTGCGTCATACGATGTTCCGGAAGCTATCCCTGAGAGCCAGTGGCCTTTCTAGGTCTATTGTTCTTAGCACTTTTGATCACACCATCATTTACCAACAAGATAGATATACCAACATCTCAGTCAAATAAATATTATTAATGGCTACCGATTGAACAATCGAACGCTAGCCCAGTAAAGCGTATATACTACTAATACTATAAAGGCAAACATTTATGTTTGTTTGTTAGGTTAGCTTTATCACGTCAAAAAGGCTTACGACAAGAAGATAGTAAATAATTCTGGGATAATTTACTCTACAGTTACTAGAATACGCACTTGTTTTGGTTTCTCATTGATGTAGGTGGTTAATTCGATTCTCGGGGAACCACATGTTTTCTCCCCGAGTTAAATGTATATTTATAGTTATACATGAAATTGGGTGTGGTATATTGTAAATGTTTTCGACACCCACAATGCTATTTTTTTAACTTAGTGTGGGGATACAATAGAGTAATTTTAAAAAGAAGAAGATAAATACAGCTTACAGAGAAACTTATAAAGATAGGTACAATGGGCGGTCTTATCGCTAAGAGCGATCTCTTCCAGACAACCTTTGGATGTAAATATAAAAAAAAAGATAATGTAGGAATGGTGGTGCGATAAAATGAATGAAATAAAATTTAAAATAATGGAAATACTAACATTGTTTAAACTACATAAACAATAATAATATCAGAATATATAATCAAGTAAACTAACATAACAGAAATAAATAAGTACGTATAATTAATAATATTTTTGTACCATACATATTTTTTAACATATATGAATCACGTATAGTAATGTTTACAGATTGGACAAAAGATGTTGAGTTGAGTTTTAAATTACTTTTGTTTGCGTGCGTTTAACATTCACAGGCAGAGCACGGCTTCTATGGTAAAAGAAGAATCGAAGTAGCTCGTGCTGTGCGCTAGCATTTTGAGACACAAGTTTTCCGAAGAACCTAAGTTCTTACTCCTCCAATTTCCTGTTGCTAACAACAGGAAATTGGAGGAGTAAAAGAACTTGGTTAACATACCTCCAGTTCGCTCGAAGCGTTTTGCATTTACATTTATAATCCGTACAGCGAAGGAGTGGAACTCATTGCTTGCGTCTTTGTTCCCTGAACGGTACAATCTGGGTATCTTCAAGTCTAGAGTGAATAGGTACCTTCTAGGCAAGCATGTTCCATCTTCGGCCGCATCGTCACTTTCCAACAGGTGAGATAGCGGTCAAATGCTTGTCTATCTAGCATAAAAAAATAAAGAAGATAGCGTAGAGACATGGTTATATTTCTCGATGCCGTACCAAATATTTTTTTTTTGTAATTACTAGTTTATTTAGCTGAGTGAGATCTAGGTAGCTGGCGTCGGCAATCAAGAATAGGGAACAAAATATATTGAGCAAGCGCAGCTTTAGTCGCAGTGGTTTCGTAGGCAGCTTTAGGCAGCAGATGCAAACGTTTTGCGACTCATAGACTGCAGCTGCGGGCCCCATGTAAAATTGCTGTCAATGATAATAGCAAGATTCTTGACTTGATTACTGTATGGTATTGTAACATTATCAAATATAACTGGCAGGCGGTTATAGTCAAGTTTAGTCATCAGTTTTGAGCTACCTATAATGATGGTCTGAGTTTTTGTGGGATTGACAGTGAGTTCGTAAGACTTACTCCAGCTTGCGATACGACCCAGATCATCACTAGTAGTTTTGACAGCATCATTTATATTCACAAGTGAAGCCTGAGTATATATTTGGAGAGACGATTTCCAAATATATACTCAGGCATAGAGAAGATAAAAAGAAGAGAGAAAGTAGGATATTTAATTAATGAATGCAGCAAATTAAAGGCACTTGAGTCGCACCAGGAAGATAAAGTATCTTCAATGCGAATATGCTGCGCGCGCCCGTACAAATAACTGTGAAACCAGTCAATTACCGAAGGAAATATATTCATAGAGCAAAGAAGGTCGAGGAGGATATCAAAGTCTACAGAGTTGGCACTGCTGAAATCTAATATTGTTAGGACGGTTAACTGGCTGTTTTCATTGGCATTCCAAGCCTAATATCATCAGTGACTTTGACAAGCGCAGACAGTGTGCTATGGCCAGGGCGGAAACCAGACTGCATAGGATTATAGATATGGTTTTGGTTAAAGAATCTACTGAGTTGATTATGGATAAGACGCTCAAGTACTTTGGACAGGAAAAGGAGAATAGAGATGGGACGGTATTCAGAATAAGATTGTTTTTTTTTAGGTAGAGATACAATTTGGGATTCTTTCCAGCGTTATGGTACAGCACCCTTCGAAATAGAACTGTTCAATATATGAGACAAAATATGTAAGATTTCAAACAATATAGGAACGATCATTCGAGTGTCCAGGAAATGCTCAGACTAATCGTGAGCGGATTATAGTTATGTTGTAACGAGCGAAGTCAGGGTAGTATATTTTTTTCAAAATATCGAAGCTAACAACTTTTGGCACGAGTCAGTAATTGTAACTGATTCTAATGCGTTTCAAACAAACCAATTATAGTAATGAATTATGGAGCTTTGTTTTGGTAAATATATAAGATGCTTTGTCAACATAACAAGAGCCTAAGTTGAGCTCAGATGAGCCTGTCCTTGAAAACTTCGACATAATATCCAGCCAAGTTCTCAGCTACTTTTGTCGCTGATTTGTATGCAACGTCAGGAGTTCATGCAAACTCGGTGTCAATTCTCCCTTGCTATGACGATATCTCTGGCAATATATTATACAACACAAGTAAGTTTGATAAATCTAAGCATTTTTTTTACATGTTTGCGTTTGACCTCTATCTCACCTGACGGTATGTGATGATCTAGTCGAGAGTGATAGCTAGCTGCCTGAACCGCCAGCAAAAGCCACTAATAACGTTCTTTCATAAAACCTCACCTTCGTGATTATTCTAGCCTGATATTCAACTCTCTCATAATTAGTTAATAAGCAATAAAATATTTTTTTACTTTTTTTTCATGCCTAACTACGGGCCAATTGCCTATATTTCCTAAAACTAAACTAAAACTATGTACAGCAAAGAACTAAGTTACCTACAAGACATCGAGTTTATAGGTAACTCAAGTGCTCAAGCCCACTACCAGTGGATAGCGTTCCCATCATGCTGGCGGCATTGCCTCTCTGAATTGCAATGCTAATACGTTGAGCCAAATAAGTGCCAGCATTTTGATCACGCGTCGCTTCAACCAGGCGCTGTAATAGAATTTAAAAAATAGAATGAGCTTCCGGTCCCCACGGACCCAGTGTCTCAACACCAAACGGCTTAAATATGTAACCACTGCCAAGGTTTCCATATTTGCGCCGTTTGCGCTGCTCTGCCGAAGTTGCCGCGACGCCAACCCCATTCTGTGTTTCAGGAAGATGTGACGGAGCTAAAGTATCGACACAAGTTGCATCCCATACTAAAGGCCGTCCCATCTTCCATGGAATTAAAGTCATACCGTCGGATCTTTTACCATCGTCACGCATCAGACTATTCGGTTCGAGAATGGCTGGAACGTTGGCACTGGTAAAAGCCCGGCGGATGATATCGTCGAGGCTGGCGTGGCGGGCAATTCGGCCAGCACTTTTCTGGCACGAGAGGCCGTGGTGACCGAGCTTGTCTACAGCAGTACCACACTGACAGCTATGGGCAACATAGCACCTTGCACCCAAACGTAAAATAAAAAAAAATAAAAAAAATTTTGATAAAAAAATTATAATAAAATCTTACATTTATTTTCTTAATATTTTGATTGGTTATCTTTACTGATTAAAAACTATTAAAATGCGTTTGAAAGAACAAAGGAAAGGAACTAATGCTTTCCTACTTAATAAACCATCTTCTTGCTGAATTTAATTTAAGACTAGTGAGCTTATGGTTTGACGTGCAAGGAAATATGAAACATATACAAAAACTGTTTTTGGTATTTCAAGTGAGCTATTTGTTGCAGACCTCTAACTTAAAATTTTGGTACAGATAATAAAGCTTAAGTGAGACAGTAAGTATTCTAACAAAAGCAATCTGTGTAGGGGGTATGGTGACGCGGAAACGATGGCTACAGAAGGGATTGGAAGAAAAAACATGCTGCACAACTTCACACAAAGTGGAATACCGTTAAAGAGATGTTATTTAGAAAATAATGAGAGCTGACTTATTATGGTACTAACAAGATACTAACGTATTCAAGTATTGCAATATTACTTATAAGATTATTGCGTACTGGAGCATCGCTTCCTCGTGTCAATATTGAATAACAAGTATAAGGAAAATATGACTCACTACAATTTATTCGCGGGAAGCAATAATATGAGTGTCATTAGGATAGAGAATAATATAATCAGTCTATAGAATGATTATTTAATATATAATCCCGGTTTTGACTCTCGAGGATATTTTTTCACCGTATAATCCGAACACTTCTTACTTTGCCGCTGATCTCGTTGCCAAAACATTTCCCGGTTTACCTATTGAAGTGTTAGCGAACGGAAGTCATATTTACGGTATGCTAAAAGCAAGACAGCTGTAATTCAAAAACTCAAGAGTATGAAGAGATAAGTAGTAGGTATGAGTAATCTTATGAACAGTGATCCAAAATGTCGGGTACTCTCAATTATAGGCGGAATATATGTAATATTCATATTAGATATTGATTTTTTTTCACATTAATTTAGTTTCTTGCACTCGCTTACCAGCAAATTACATGAAACATATACTGGCTTAAAATGTCAAATTTTGCAATTAATAAATATATCTTGATTGGCATTGGAATTGTATCTTTATATAGTCTCTTATATAAAGATACGATTCCAGCCTCCAGTTTAATTGAATCTGTTGATTCATTCAATTTGGATGCTCAAAGCTTTCCCATGTATCGCCTTTTCAAGAAATTAGAGCTCTTACCAATGCAGAAGAAATTATTGCAAAATAATTATCGTCTCCATAGTTTTGTCGCTATCGAATTGAAACAGTTCGCTACTGAGATTGGTAATATGGAGTCCAAACTTACATTAAGCATGTCAGAAAAAAACTGACAGATTTAAGCCTGTGTTACTATTACCATTTGTTAATCCCACTTAGTATATTTTCTTGTATCTCTCGTCTTGTACATTACTTTCCAGGTAATAAGATAAACAAGTGTTCAGCTTAAATTAGTTAACTGTTTGGGCATATGTTCAGAACTGTAAATATACCTGTCTGGTTTCTTTCGTGTGATTAATTTGTCTGCTCCTTTAAAAAATATAGTGCTATTTCTATAAACGTTATTTAGGTGCAGAGTTAATCGTTAACGAAAATAGTGTTCGTTAAATGTTAGTTTCAATGAACTTATATTTACTCAAAATCTATACAGAAGGTACAAAAATAAAAGAGTCATTGCATTTACGTCACACGTCCAGCCTATATCACACTATATTGTAAATCTGAAACTTTGTGTGTAAGTGTGCTAGGTATGTTTGTTTTCTCTTCACCATGTATCGGCTAGACGCAATTGGATGAAATATGGAATATACATAGCTTATACCTAGGATTGACATATAGAGTACTTTTCAAAATTTACGCGTGCATATTTTAGCTAAGCTTCTACCTTTGTAATAAAGACTTATCGGTTTTCATGTCAAGATTTTAAATGATATAGTATTTAATAAATCATTATGCTGCCGATGTTAAAACTATCGTTATTCTTCAAAAGAGGGCGGTTCGTGCCGTCTATGACATGGATCCGCGCGAATCTCTCAGGGATTTTTTTAAAGAAACAGGCATACTTATCAAACCTTCACTTTACTTCTTTGAAAATATTATGCATGTTTTCAACAATATTGATAATTATAAATGAAGAAGCGCACACAATCATACAACACAATACAAAACAATTTATTGTAATCAAAAAATATAAACAATGACAAATAAAATATTACAATCATCGTGGTACAATGGGTAAGTACAATGGGCGGTCTTATCGCTTAAAGCGATCTCTTCCAGACAACCTTTAGATGGACAGTAACAGAAGAATGAATAGACGGTGGTGTACAATAACAAATATATATAATAGTACATCATTATTCACACCTACTCTAGATACTAATACATAAATAAAACAATAAAATACACTAATATATATTATAGATACTAATATATACAATAAATACTGAATGCAAATAATTATAGAAAATAATAACTTATAATAGAATATAAAAAATAACAAATACACAATCTGTTCTATATGCGGATGATATATCATTGATTTTTAAATGCTCATCAGACATCAACTCTTTGACACTAATAAAAAATACATTTACTGATATAGAAACTTGGATAAAGGCACATAATTTAGAAATTAACATTAAAAAGACAAAATTAATACAATTTTACCCTTATCAAAAAACACCATTAAACCTGACGGCTCTTACTGAGTTTTTTAATATTGATGAAGTAAAAGATGTTACGCTCTTAGGTATTAAAATTGACAAACACTTAAACTGGAAGGAACACATACAAAAAATTAGAAGTAAACTTTCACAATTTTTATACGCCTTAGCTATACTCAAGTCAAACACTGATGTTCACACTGCTTTAAGTTGTTACTACGCCTATGCGCATGCTTGGCTACGATACGGGATAGTAATATGGGGCAATAGCACAGACGCCTACGATTTATTCGTCTTACAAAAAAAATGTATACGTATATTAGTAAATATTCGTCCACGGGAGAGCTGTAGGCCTCACTTCATTCGACTCAAGATTTTAACCCTAGCTAGTATATATATTCTCGAGACAGCATTATTCGTTAAAAAGCATCCTACCTTTTACGAATATGGCACAAATGCTCGCCGTCCAAACCAAATAGTTGCACCTGAACCAAAATTAGAAATATTTAAAAAAGGTCCCCATTATATGGCAATAAAAATATTTAATAAAATTCCCGTCGAGATCAGAAAAGAAAATAATATTACTAAATTCCAAAAAAAATTAAAATCACATTTAATAAATCAATGTTACTATACCGTAAAAGAGTTTGTTGAAGAAAATATTGTTACTGTCTCACGATAAATACACAAATAACACATTTAATGTAATTTCCCGCGTAATTCATTACTAATTTCATACATAGATAATTAATACCTAGTTAAGTTTAGATTTAAGATGTGCATGTTAAAATAGAATATTATTAGTTTTTTTTTTTTTTTTTTCAAACATTGTCTGTACCTACTCGTTGCTACGCCCTTCCAGGGTGCATGTAAATAACTATAATTAAGTGTTATTGTAATTTTTACATGTGTGCAATAAATAAATAAATAAACTGTAATATGTAGCGTTTTAAATCATTATACATATATATATATACATAATAATCATAATACTAGATATAAGCATAAAATAGCGGTGCGCGCATTTAGATTAAGCAAAACTAAAAATAAATTTTTCAAAGGGGTGAAATTTAACAATATAATTCCTAAAATTGTAACTGAATTGCCATTGGGAAAGTTTAAGTCACTAATAAAACGGGCATTAATTAAGAAAGCTTATTAAAACAAATGATTACATTCATGACAAGGATGCATGAATGCTTTCTAGCGACTTCATAATATAGATATACCTAGGTTAATATATTAATGCCTGTAGTAGTGATTAAGTATGTTTAAAAAAATGCGGCGCCGAGATTTTCGCCAGGTTCTTCTCGAGATGGCTGTAATTTTACGATACTGGCAGTAGAGTCATTAACTTTAATTAGTGCCTCTTTGGGGCTCTCATGTGAACAAACCATTTTGAATTTTAAATTATTATGCTTGACTACATACAACAAGCGTGCGTTCTGAATGCGTGCGTTCTGCCAGTTATGACCTACGGAGCCGAAACGTGGACACTGTCAGTAGGACTAGTCCACAAATTTAAGGTTGCTCAGCGAGCTATGGAGAGAGCTATGCTCGGCATTTCTTTGAAGGATCGAGTCCGGAACGAGGTGATCCGACAGAGAACTAAAATCGCCGACATAGCTCAAAGAATTAGCAAGCTGAAATGGCAGTGGGCTGGCCACGTCTCTAGAAGGGTGGATAACCGCTGGAGTAGACGAATACTTGAGTGGAGACCGCGACTCGGCAAACGTAGCACAGGACACCCGTCGGCCAGGTGGAGCGACGACCTACGAAAGGAGGCCGGCAGAAACTGGATGTGAAGAGCCGAAGATCGGGCTCAGTGGCGTTCATTAGGAGAGGCCTATGTCCAGCAGTGGACAAAAATAGGCTGATGATGTTGATGATGACATAACAAGTGAGAGCAAAGAAGACTAAGAATAAGATCCTAATTTAAATAGTATATTATATTCCTTAATGAATAATATTGTTATTTAGTACATATAAATTATATTATTTTACTTGTCAGTCCGTAGGTTATAAGTATACTATCGCCTCCGTCATCGATGTCACAAATACATACTAGGTAGTTTCTGTTTTACATTTGTGCGTGTGACCATGCAGGGTACTTCTAAATCTAAAGTGTGTAGCTTAGAATTCAAAGTGTGCAATAATATGAAGTTCTTATAAAGAGAAATGCGGGATTCCGAGCCCGGAATTCGTTATTGGAAATAATCGACAAGCACTTAGCGCCAGCCGGACAGAGTGCATTCCTCTGACTCTGTGGACTCAACGTGCTGCGATGCCTAGATAGAAGAATCGGCTAGAATCGGCTGGATAAATACAAACTCCGGAATAAGCACTCTACCGATCGGTAATACTGCATGAGAGGCAGGCAAAATTGCATATTGAAATTAGAAAGAAAGTCATGTTGGACCAAGAAAGTATTTAGAGTAACTTCATGGTCTTAGATTCTATAGAAGATCTAGTATATCTATGAATATCTAGTATTTATATGAACCTAAAGATATCAATACTTCGAATCAGGCAATTATCATATTTCATCACATGCAAAAATACCCCTTCACTAGAAAGTGGTAATAACATAACTGCCCCTCTCTATATAGCTTATCTACATAAAGACAAAAGCGATGTGTACTCGACAGTAGGAGTATACTCAACTAAAAGAGTATTAACTTTAAACTTATGCAGAATGTTTAAGTCAGAACTTCATCAAAGCTTTTAAGTTAAGCGACTCACTTGTCCTAAGTGATTCTTTTGAGACCATAAAAAGTGTGTGGATTCTATGGCACGTAAACTTCGTATCGTTGTTTTGACTGACTTTAATAATTAAAGCTCATTCTATTTTCAAAATTTATTTATTATTTATCAGAACGCTTGGTTGTGGCGACGCGTGATCAAAATGCTGGTACTTATTTGGCTCAACGTATTAGCATTGCAATTCAGAGAGGCAATGCCGCCAGCATGATGGGAACGCTACCCACTGGTAGTGGACTTGAAAACTTGAGTTACCTATTATATAAGCTCGATGACTTGTAGGTAACTTGGGTCTTAGCTGTATGTATATAATTTTAGTTTAGTTTTAGGAAATATAGGCAATTGGCACGTACTTAGATCTTCATAGACAAAAAAAAGAAATTTTGGCGATAGATTCATTCACCCCTTGCGATTTCACAATATCAACCCCTCTTCGGTTAGATGTGCATTTTAAGGGCGATCGTGCGTCAGACAACGTGCGGGGTGAAACGCATGATCGCACGTGTCGCGGGGAGATTGGGCTAATCTCGGCTCAACGAGTCTTTTCATTAGTAAGGGGTGAAATGGTAAGTGACATTTTTTACATACAGAGATAATCAACAGGATTTTTATGTCATTCAATTTTATAAATGCTATTAGAAAAAATATATTCAGTAATGATTAAGCATCGTTTGCAGCTTACTATATAACTTACTTAACTACAGTCACGTCACATATTAGAGAAAAAAAGTACTATACATAATTCTTGTATCTTTTATACATTACTAGCAGTGGCCCGCGGCTTCATCCGCTATTATCAAGTTAAAAAGTATGTTAATCCTAGGTGTCAGATATGTGCCACCTCCAGAAGTATTAAACAGTTTCACAGATAACACTTACCTTCGAATATATCATGCTGTATCTTCGGCCGCATCGTCGCTTTCCATCAGGTGAGATAGTGGTCAATTGCTTGCCTTCCAAATAAAAAAAAAACTTATCAGAATAATAAAATATCAACTCACAAACGAATAGTATATATCAATTTAGTTTTGCGCTTCAGTATAGTAATGGTGAGATGGTTGTGATTCAAAGATATTTGAAAATTTTATAGCATTCAATGTTTCTGGTACTTTTTATTATTTTCAGTTATTTCTTCCATGAATAGTTTTTTTTACTTATACAGATAATATGCTATGCAAATTTGTGGTAAAGAAAAAACTATCCACATAGGTATACGTATATATAAAAGTCACAAAGTTTAGTAAGACTGAAATCCTCACAAGTTTGAGAGGTCGTTGCACCCAGGAACTGTCAACATCTGCATACAAATTAGATCGCAATGATTTACGCCAGAGCGCGCAACCCTCGCCTCTCAGTCTGAATTAAAATTATTGCACTATGATTATTACGTGAGTAAATCTCTCGGTAGTATTGTATTTATGACAACCCTTATAATTTTTTGAGATACCTAACTTTGGTTACGTGATCAAGGGTAAAAAACACGCCTTAGGCCTTCAATATGAACTGGGTATTCAAAATAAATACACCGTGTTTAGTCTGTCATTCGGTTAAAAAGGGGGGAACATTTTATCATATCGATTAGAGTCCACAGAAAGCGTTTCCATAAAGGTTTTTTTTTCAATAAAACTGAACAATTAATAAAGTGAAACTAAAATATTGCAGTTGGTGGTTGCCACGGAAAAATTTTGATTTTCCTATTGTAGAACCTTAAAAAAACCGTTTTATCTTTACCGCGGAACTTTGAACTGATTAGATATACTAAACACGCATTATTGACGATATTTCAAGAACTACTGATCAGATCTAGATCAAATATCAATGGGACCACATGAAAAGCACCAGCTTTCAAATAAAAAAGTAATCACCAAAATCGGCTCACAAAGAAAGAAGTTATAAGGTACAGAAGTTATGAGAACATCGTCAATGTAGTCCACAAAATACGCATTATTGACGATATTTCAAGAACTACTAATCAGATCTTGATCAAATTTAAATAGTTATTTATATACCGTTACACTAAAAACCGTTATAAACATCGAATTTATAGGTACTATTTCTCTTGTATTATGTAATTTATATAGAATATTTTATATATATATATAAATATATACGTATAATATTGGAATGTATGTTTTTGCATAATAATATACATGTTTTATATTAAGTTTATGTATTATATATTCATATACACACATATATATAATATATATATATTCTTAAAATTAAGTTTAGATTTCTGAACCTTTTCTTTATTGTATAGCTTCATTTATTGCACGCCGATATATCTCCTGAAATAGCAGGATGACTGGCAGAAAATGCTGTAGCATTAAGTTCTCCTATGTACATTGTATTTGTGCATGAAGTTTTTAAATAAATAGGACCAATCGGAAACCAACATCTTACAAACTAAAAAAAAAAATTTGAAATCGGTTCACGCGGAAAGAAGTTATGAGGTAACACACATAAAAAAATAATAATAATACAGTTGAATTGAGTACCTCATCCTTTTTTGGGAAGTCGGTAAAAATTAAAAAGGTAAGGTAAGTTTTATAAATGTATTCTCAATAGTTATATTTATCCCTTAATATATCATATTCCACAATACAGGTAACAAATAATTTCTAACATAATGTGATTTTTTTTTCATTGATTTTAGTCATCGTCCAGTCTTGTGACCACAATCTCTTCAAATAACAAAGTGTCGGAAGCAGCAGTGACGCGGTGGCTAACTTGATCACGGTGCAGATGCTACACTTTGGAAATCGGTAATTCAGTATGTGGAGATACGTTTTGCTCGAATAGACATTTTTTTTTCAGCAAAAATAACACTAATATACCAGATAACCCTAATAAAATTATTTCTCTTAAAAAATGTTTTGTAATGTTATAATGGTCAAATATTTAACCATTGATGTGGTGAGTGATGGTGTCTCCGAGTTTGAGCTCATAGATGCTTAACTAGTAGCAAAACGTTCAAAGTAAAGTAAGCTCCAGTTGTCAAGTAACTAAATAAGGTGATTTAGCGTTTGTATATGCCACGCAGACATAACAAATCCGCAGCAGGATATTGGCTCCTAGTAAGACAAATTCACTAAACGCAGCTTGACCAGCAAATATTGGAGGAAACCTAGAATTATCTGCGTAAACTTAGCGTAATCTAGCAAGCCGCTAGTTTAATATCAAGAAATTTAAGTAAACTAACAAACACAGTATAATGTATGTACATATAAAGAACCAAATCTGTCCGAAAAAACATTTACGATACAAGAAAAACAATACCCAACCTATTTATCCAGAATAGATGGGCTCGGAGATATTTTTCTCTATAAAATGAAGACTGACATTTCTAGCGAGCGTTTAGAGCCACTACAGCCTCCGTGGCTAATGGAGGTTCTGTGTAGAAGTAGGTTCGGCCGGCCGGCGGTGTCGGATCAAATTGCCTCAATTATAGGGGAAAGGGCCTAACTTAGTAACGTGGAGAGAAACGCTCTGCGAGGGAAGGCTCGTGGAATACATGTTGTACAAAACGTTTTGTGAAACAGTAACAACATTAGAAAGTTTGCAACAAGAAAAAATTTTATGTGATTAAAAAAATAACACGCGAAAAACACGACCCTTCCTTGGCAGTCGAAAGTAAAAAGAAGATTGCGTATGCTTCATGCATTGTATGGTTTGCGTATGCGTAGTTTGAAAAATAGGTTTTTTTGTGATGGATTTGGATGATGTTTAATCAATAATCTTGAGTATGGACTACCCATTCGTCAACTCTAGACCTTGGATTAGGTTATTTATTAATCAACTTCAAAAAAAGAAGGAGGTTCTTAATTCGAGTGTAAGTGTACTTTTAAGTGTGTCACCTCAGAACTTTTTTCTAGGTGAACCAATGTGGTCCCATTTAAATATGATCATGTTCCGAAGATAATGCGGCGAAAGCAGTTTTTTAAGCTTTGCTTGCGTTTAAATTATTTATCTTGATGAAGCAGATATGCAGGTGGGCAAATTCACGATACACAGCTAGTTTTATACATAAATAAAGTAGATCGCGTTCTCTAAGTGGATTCACAAACAAATCCTTTATTCTTTTGAAAAAAGTCTATCATCCATAAATAAACAACATTTCTATTTGTGCCCAATCCGTACGGGTCACAAAACAGAATTTATGACGCCTAATTTGGCCCGGGATTACCCCGATAAAAACTATCCCAGCTTCCGCTTTGGCTGTACTATTATATATACTTTCGCTTTGACCTTTTGAAAAAGTTTGTTAGTGGATTTAACGAAAGCTTTATACTTTATGAAGGATTGGGACTACGGATACAATATAAACAAGAAATTGTTCGTATGATTGTAAATAAGGATAATGGGATAATAATAGCCTCTTCGAATGCTCGATAAATTCGTAGTATATCAATTTCGTTAAAGTAGCTTTCTGGTTTGTGAACTATTACAGTATAATCAGATCTCATTCTTATGTTGTGACTTATTTTTACCGACTTCCCAAAAAGGAGGAGGTACTCAAGTCGACTGTATTTTTATAATGTGTGTTACCTCATAACTTCTATCTACGTGAGCGGATTTCAAAAAAAAATATTTGAAAGATGTTGCTTTCCAATTGGTCCCATATAAATTTGATCAAGATCTGATCAGTAGTTCTTGAGATATCGTCAATAATGCATATTTTGTGGACTACATAGACGATGATCTCGTTTTTGACCGACTTCAAAAGTTACCTCATAACTTCTTTCGTAGTGAACCGATTTTGATGATTTTTATTTGAAAACTGGTGCTTTTCATGTGCTGATCAAGATCTGAAATCTTGTTTTTGAGTTATCGTCAATAATGCGTGTACAATACATTAAATCTGATCAAGGTTCCGAAGATAAAGCGGCGAAGATTTTTAAGCTTCGCTTGCGTTTATTTATGTAAGAAGGATGTTTGTTTTATAAATAAAAATTAATAAAATAATGTTTATTAACATTACTTATTTGAAGTATAAGAAGTTGTTTAACGCTCATGAAAAAGTGGCTTAATTACTAACAAAACAGGTCTCTTATTGTTGGGAGTTGTTGGGAGAGTATTGTTTGCGAAAGGTTATTGTTGGGAGTTTATTAACGATTGGCACCACATTGCCTTTCTCGGTTTCTTTAATTGGTACTTTAGATAAGGTATTTTTGTTCAGCAACAGTGTACTAAGCTGCATTGACTGCACCTATTGCTATTCTATAAAGTGCTAAAATATATTTTGCTTTATACACTTATATAAACTAGAAACTATAAAATAGAAATAAAATTAATAAATGTATTAAATATGAGGCACGTATCAAAATAACTGTTAGCACCTTTCCCGGCCAGCCATGAAGGCGGTGCTGGTGAGTGCAGCTTTCATCGCCCGCGGCCGCACTTATAGCATTGAGATAATATTACTACTATTATTTCAATGACTTATAGCATCTAATTAGTGAGTACACCAAGATACCTCAACGAATTTGTCACAATCAACCATTCGACATCTCTTCTATATCGGATATATAGGATCAACTTATGGCGCCATCAAGAAAGGCATGATGCTGTGATTCCGCTGGTAGTGGGCATAAACACTTGAGTGACTTGTAGTTTAAAGCTTGACATGTAGTTAGAAAATTAGTTAGATGTAACAAATATAATTTGATTCTTAAAAAATATAAGTCCTAACGGTCATTTAGTGAACCAATTATCACAAAAACATTTAAAATGTTACAGCATCCGCAGTTGGCTGCGATATTTCAGTATGGTACTAGGACGACATATTGCCCACCTTAAAGGCTTCAACAACCGTGAAGCCCCTGAAAGAGATATCTCTCTCTCTCTTTTTTAAAGTTATAACCTTAGAAAGGCCATCGCCGTGATTTATGGAACAAGAACAACTAACATTTTATTGTAACAAGATAAACAATGATGTTCAATTAAGATGAGTCAACGTAGATCCCGCTCCTCATGTATGTCCTACCAATCAAGCGAAATTGTCCAGCAAAACAAACAAAATTTACTGGAAAACTTTGACGATGGTCTGAATGAGTTTGGCGATAGAAGAGAGGAGGCATAAATAGGCGCACTGTTATGTTTGCACTAATACATACTACCTTTCTGTCAACCGGCTGACAGGCGTTGCGTGGGCACACATTGCTGCGATTCTCTCGTCTCTATAATAGCGGCCATAGTAATAAACATCTGACTCACGCCTCAGTTCACACTTCACGTAACGTTGGAAGTATAAGTACTGCTAATTGAGCTATTGATAAAATTGAAGGATTATTATTATAAATAACGGGCATCACTCAAACGTTATTGTTTCGACTTCGTGAAATGTGTTGCATAATCGGTATTGCAACACTCGTAGCTTACAATGTTTGATGTTTCCTGCGTTGTTGCACCATTTTGGGCGACATTTGGTGGTGGCTACATAGGTGGTTATGATGCTTGTTCATAAACAATAGCTTTTTATTTTCTATATTTTTATTTATTTTATAAAATGAACATATAAAAATTGCGGGACGAGAAACTTGTGATTTGTTTTGATTGTTTTCAATCTTGTTTCCAATTTAATGGCCAAAGTTAGGTAATAACTTCTAGAACATTTCCTAAGGTTGTTTGAATGTTGCAGTAAATGTGATCGTGGAAATATCAGATACCGAGATCCGTATCTGAAGTATAGAGGATAAACAACTCTCTCCTCGTAGGGAGGAGGAGGGGGTGGTACATGATATTATTGCCAGTAAGTATATCTATCTACTGTATTACTAGTGCTGGCAATAATATCATGTGAAGGGTTTATTTGCTACTTTTACTCTCTTGTTAATAGTTCCGTATAATGACAAGGAACAATTTGATTTTATTAGCTGTATCCTGTCGTTTTGCCTGCGTCAATGGCTATATTATATAGTAATTCACGCCGAATTGAGATCTCGCGCTTACATTTTGCTCAATAGAGAAAACTTTTGAGGTTAACTGCTAAAATAATGCTTTATATAATTATTTGATTTCTGTTTTTGTTCCTCCGGTACAGAATATAAAATATTATATTATACGTACGTTTCAACCTTAAATGTGAAGCCGTTTCTGAGATAGACTCCGGGACAAAATATGTCTAAGTACAGTGACCTTGGTGGCCCACCAAATCGTTAAAAAGTACGCTGCAAAATCGAATAAAAAAAAATTGGAAAATAACATTCCAACTTTTTTTTAAAATCCGGTTTCGTACTCTACTTTCAGCTTATTAACGATACTACACAAGGGTAGATAAACAAAATAAATAAAATTTTGTACCCCGTGTATGCGTGTCCCTTTAACATTTTAATTTACATAATTTACATAATAACCATTTCTGGCTTTGGGCCATAGTTTTACATATTCTCTGAGAATTTGAAGTTATTTGCTTGTTTGGCTTAGACGCTAGATGCCTCTGACATACGGACGGACGGATAAAGGGCTGAACCACCCCAGTCAAGTTAGAGATCTCATGGTCCTTCGCTCAATATTTAATACGGATATGGAAAAATGTCCTACTGAGGACTTTCCTGCAAATCCGTATAAGCGTTACACAACTGAGGTCTCTACAGTTTAAACAATAAACATGAAAATCTTATTAATTTTACTAACATACGCGTTAGGTAAACGTCTGTGTATGTGTGTATGATTTGTTTATTGGGGCAGATTACATAGTTTAGAAGGTGAAACCATGGAACACAGCTGGTACTTACAGATTATCATGAAGTGCTCGCCACACCGCGAGCACTCGCGTTTATAGGGGCTGCTGTTAAAGTTTTACGAGCAGGAGCAGATATCTAGACTACGAGCATAGTAGTGTAAGAAGCGGGTGTTTGTTTAGTAAAAGTGTAACAGATATTAATGACTTTTCTTTTTAGACATCGTCGGTCGTGGAGCTGCAATTTACTATATAAAGATTAAAATAACATTAACTGTATTTCATTGACACATACGTATTAAGCTTACATAACAATCTCATATTGTTTTTTCTGGTGAGTCCTGAATCCCACACTAATATGAGTCCTGTATCTTGGGTGTCAGTCTCTTTTAGCGTTGTTCATGTGAAAGTGGGCAATCATAATGATATGTCGGCAGCTATTTAGATAGGCAGTAATTTGGTCGTTACGGAACACTAAGTCATCTATTATGTCCAACCAGGATGGACTACGGAAGCTCAAGCTCATCGTAGGATTCGTAACTACCGACGACCTCTGACTGAAATTCATGTTCTATCATTAAGTACGTCATAAATGGGAAAATAAAAATTATTCTGTATGAGTGCGACTTAGTACTTTTAAAATATAATTTCTTCTCTAAACTACTGACTAATATCCCCAAACTAAACTCACATATATATATACATGGTCATGGTATTTCTCCAATTAATCGGTACAACATGGACTAATCGTATGTTATGACAAGACATCGCCCTCGCTCATCACCCTGTCTCCGCCTTCCCAATTGATTGAAGACGTATTCATCGCACCAGTGTTACTGTTCCGAGCGTCTGAAAGCCGTGAGATGCAAAAACATACCTACGGCGCTGAATACTGTCCAACTTTTTGAAATAGTTACTTTATCTGTGGATTTCAATTTGAAAGAGAGGCTCGAATAAGTATTTTAAATTTTGTAGATATAAGCTCGCCTAGTGGCCTCATATATTTAAAGTAATTTATTTAAAATAATAGTATACATTATTCGACTCTTGTAATAATTTTATCGACTGAATTTGATAAAATTCTTCTAACAAGCAGACACGAATTTCTAAAACGTGGGATAAGTTTCAAGAATTTATGTTCGATTATACTTTGAGTGATTTGTTTACTGGGGCAGATTACTTTAGAAGGTGAAACCGTGCAACACAGCTGGCCCATACAGATTATCATGAAGTGCTCGCCACACCGCGAGCACGTGGGAGCACGTGGGTAAAACGTGGGTTAAGTTTAACGAAATTTTTATTCAATTATACTTTGAGTGATTGTCTGAATATAAGATACATTAATATTACTAGTTAAGAAGTGTAGACGGTATTAACCCCTTTGAACAATTAACTTGTCGTTGTAAGCAATTAGTATATCTAAATTATCTAATAAATCTAAATTTAACATTATTTTCACCCTTATATTATTTTTTTACATAAGCAGAGTTATTTTTTTTTCGATGGTAATAATATATATGAAACATTTTATGGTGTATACGGTTCGCTAGCAGCTTCACGCTAACTCTACGATATTACAAGTGGCGGTGGCGATGGGCCATGTGGCGTTTCATCATCACGAAAACACTCTCCGACGTTTTGAATTAAGACATATTAGTTAAGGCTTTAAATCTGAGTCAATCACCGACACTTTCAACATTAGTGACGGTAGAGGAAAAATCATTGCAGGCTTTTGTAGATCACATCCGGGGTACAAACGACTAAGCAAAGCCTAATCTAGATTCAATCTATACTAATATTATAAAGAGGTAAAGTTTGTTTGTTTGTTTGTTTGTTTGTTTGTTTGTTTGTATGTAAAAGGTAATCTCTGAAACTACTGATCCGATTCTGAAAATTCTTTCACCAATAGATAGCTACACTATCACTGAGTGTCATAGGCTATGTTTTGTCGGTATAGAAGTTAGTTATCAGTTCGAAATAATAATATTCGTAAGACAAGTCGGAGAAAAATTTGCTAACTTTCCGCTTTATCGGCGTACGCTGACTAAACGGTAAGACATAGTTGAATACAATGTATGGCAAAAATGTTGGCCTTCATGAGTTTTACAAAAAAGTCCGCGACAGAATATATCTAACATGTATGTATAGCTCAGAAAAAATACTTTTCTTTGTTAAAAATCTGAAAAAAAAGCGGTCTATGTTTAGTTGGCTTTTTGAGACATTCAGTATTAATCCTTATCAAAATAAACTATTTCATCGTCTTACGTAGTTCATGTAGATACATTTTGCTTTTTACTGCATATGATTTGGATAAATAGTCTATGAGAAATCGTGAAATTAGTTTCACGGGAGCCCGCCCGTGAACGGGACGGGTCAGAAATGTACCGCCACGTACTACGAATTCCTGCACATTAAAAAATAGCGGCTTCTATTTCGTTGGCTTTTTTAAGTATTTAAATTAATCCTTATCAAAAAAACCTATTTCATCGGCTTACGTAGTTCAGGTAGATGTAATTTGCTCTTTACTGCACATAATTTGGACCTATAGTCTAGGAGAAATCGTTAAGTTTATTTGAGGGTGAAAACGGTGGATCACAGAATGGAACAGTTACTGCGTAATCCGGCATACGTCTATGTTTTGAACCGACTTACATAAGAAGGAGGATATAAATTCGACTGTTTTTTTTTGTTTAGTCTTATCATTAAACTTTGAACTGCCCGCTAGCGTAGTTAGGTGGGTGTTTGCCTTTAAAGCACCGGGTTTGATGCCCGGTGGGAACACAGGTGTTTTCCCACGGGAATTTGTGTTTCTGGTTTTGAGTATGCTGTGAATGTTGTGTGAATCTTGGATGTTTACTGCCCCTTGATACAAGTCAATGAACTTAGTGTGGGTTGTGAATGTGAAAGCGTTTATGGGTATGTTTTTTAATATTTACTACCCGGCCGACGCCGGGCGGGTCGTTCCTGAACTTTGAATTGCTCGCTGGCGTAGATGGGTGCGCGTTCGCCTTCAAAGCAGCGGGTTCGATTACCGGTGGTAATTTACCTAGAAAATTTATCTCCACGAGAAATTTGTGTTCCTGGTTTTGAGTATGTTGTGAATACTTTGTTAATCTTGGATGTTTACGGCCCCCGATACAAGTCATTGAACTTAGGGTGGGGCTGTGAATGTGGAAGTGTGTTTCTTTGCATATTTTTTAACCGGGCGACGCCGGGCGGGTCATCTTTTGAACTATCTACTCGCGTAAATGGGTACGCGTTTGCCTTCAAAGCAGCGGGATCGATTCGCGGTGGTAACAGAAGTTTTCTCCCTACGGGAAATTTGTGTTCCTGGTTTTTAATATGTTGTGAATCTTGGATGTTTACGGCCCCACGTTACAAGTCACTGAACTTAGTGTGGGGCTGTGAATATGGAAGTGTTTATGTGTAGATTTTTTAACCGGGCGACGCAGAGTGGGGAATCTTTGAACTTTGAACTACCCACTGGCGTAGATGAGTGCGCGTTCGTCTTTAAAGCAGCGGGTTCGAATCTCGGTGGGAACACAATAACAAAAGTTTATTCCCCATGGGCAGTTTATATTTCTGGTTCTGGGTATGACATGAATGTTGTGTGTGTGGTGTTAATTGTTTACGGCCCCACGACACAACTTATAGTACTTTTACAGTGAGGCTGTGAGTGAGAAAGCGTTTATATGTAAGCTTTTGTTTACCCGGGCAACGCCGGGCGGGTCAGCTAGTGTATAATAATTTGATATACAGATCTTTTTTTTTACTAGTATCAAAACGAGAATATATATTAATTATGCACGACGTGATTAGAGCGAAATTGTTTCCGGAGCAGTCCATAATCTGCTATTGTCTATTGCAGACGTCCTAAGGCCATGATGATGATGATTAGCACATAGATTGCTTTACTTGCCCCTAGAAAACTTATTTATTTATTTTTAGGTTTCGACCACTATCTTCTGATATTGTGAATGTTAGAATGGAAATCAATCCGATCTAAATATACAGAATCGAAATAATAACTACGGCAAACAAAGGAGTAGTCCATCGTTCCGAAAATTCGGAAAACGCTTTACTACCGCTGATGGAGAATGGTGAAGCGATGTCGGGAAATATCATTAGACTTTAGTGACATCTGCATCAGAATAATAGACAATATTCTAAATGTTAACATGACCATGGTACCTATAATTTTTCAACCGACTTAAAAAAAGGAGGTTCTCAATTCGAATGTATGAGTGTTTTTTGTATGAGTCATGTTTTTTTTGTTGTTCATTGTCGTGACTTTTCTATGAGTCTTGTTTTTTTTGTATGTATGTTACGCGATAATTCCGCTAAATATGAATCGATTTTGATGTTTTTGTTGTGTTTGGTAGATCATACTTAGTCTTCAGAGGATAAGTCCATATAAATTTTATCGAAATTGATTTAAGCGCTTTTTGAGAAAATCAACAGTAACCAAAATATCTTTTAAATTATAAACTTAAATAATCAAAAATTTGTGCAATCTAAATCCTCACTACAAAGCCTTAGTATAAATGTTTCGTTGTTATTATTTTCTCAGGTATAATTTGAACGCTGATGAAATATTTATTCGGACAAAAACTCGATATTTTCGACGAGCCGGTCGAGCGCCGAGAAATGTTCGGCAATAATACGACACCGAGTCCGTGACTTTTCCGACAGAAATTCGTATTAAATACATATTTCTCTTTTGTGTGTCCTCATATTTGATATTGTACACCTTTATGTTCCTAAGGGAACGGTGAGCCGGCAGCCGAGCAGCACGGCCGTCGTTGGTCGGACAATGTTGTCGCACTGCGTACGCTATAAGTAACAGTCGCCGACAAAACTGTTTTCATTTACAGTATTTTACGAGATGTTTCAGAATTGCAAGCAATATTTTAGGTACAGCAAAATTTTGGATTGGTAAAATACATGGAGCACGGACTAGTAGTGAGCAAGTTTTTCAATATATTTCAGACATTATGTTAAATGTTTCCATATAATTCCAGCGCCAGTAGGTTTGTTACAGAGAACCTATTCATCAAAAAACTTAATTGGATATAATGTTTAAGTTATGTTTATTTATTATTATTCATTTTATAACTAAGGCATAACAAGAATACTTAAAATGAGTTAAACTTAAAGGGTTTATAGAACATGTAAGTTATATAAGTTAGGGCCAAGCGTAGCAAATTATATTAATCTGATCGGATTTCGTTTATAGAGCTCCATTCAATTTGTATTGCGTATTATGATAGCATACTAACTAAGAAAGTTAAGTTATTATATTATACTAGACGTGCCCCGCGGCTCCGCCCGCATTGATTAAGTTAAATAGTAGCCTATGTGTTAAACTATCTACATTCTAAATTTCAAAGAGGCAGCATGAAAGTTGATGACTCTAACTGCCAGCGATTCGCTAAATCAAGCCTATACTCGAGAATCTGGCAAGAAACTCGGCGGCGCGTTTTTTCATTTATATTTTCAATTATTGTTAGATAACTAATACATTAATTAGCTTAGCCTAGATATATTGTAGTCACCAAAAAACGCATGTTTCAGTTTACCTTCAAGCATCCTTACTTATATTGCTATGTGGGTTACATTGGATAAATTCTTATACAATCTTTATTGTATTTATTAATTAAATTTCATAATCATCTGTATAGAAAGCATATAATTATTCATATATGTTCAAAGGTTCGTTCACACTGCCGCCCACCTGTCGTAACCCAGTGCGACGCGGCGGTCTCGGAGTAATTTGTCGCCATTCGTCGCGTACGCATTCTACGCAAATGAGAAACGTTAGCATAAACTCAATCAATACACATAATTATTAAACATAAAAATGAAAAGTATTCATTACTTATAATTTATTCGCTTTTTAAGAAATGGCTCTTTATCGTTATTTCTTCATATTTGATGAAATATCAAAATACATAATGAGATATATTTGCGTATGTAGGTATGTCTCATGGCTAAATATATATTCGAAAAAAGTCAGACACAATTTTTCTTAAGATTTTTAAACTCGACGCTCATCACAAACGTAAGTTTAAAATATCTACAATGTGTTTTTCTTTGCAATTCAATATTGATCAATTTCAATCACTTACCGGGAAGCTTTTACTTTGATGTTTTAAATTATTCACAACGGATGTGTAGACCAGAAACGGAGTACAAATGTTGCGAATATTTTATTCTCAATTTACGAGACAAGTCATTTAATTAATAGCTTTTTTTATTAGTATTCTGTATATTTGAACTGATGGAAATGAGCCAGGCGCGGGCTGTCAGCGCTATCAGTCGGCAGTGTCACCCACGATGGTGACACTAGTATTACCACGCAGTCGCATATCACAAACTGCCCATGGCATAGACATAGATTACTGTTTACTCTCCCATGGACTCCATCTAGACCTTTAATACGAATAATAAACATATGATTATAGGCACGACTCAAGCTACCAGGCAAAGAAAAATTTAAGTATCGGGCTCAAATAAAAACTAGATGATATTTTTATACGTAAGTACTTCATCGAATATAGTATCATGCAGCCACTGCCACTATGAAAAAAGATATGTCACATATGGCAATCTCTTAAGGTGCTAATCCTAAATTTTTTTACAATTAAGGTGCTAATCCTAAATTTTTTCTACATTTTTTTAAAGAACGCTCCATCTCTGCTCAAATTTTGAAGTATAGTGGGTGTCTGAATCATTCACAATATACACACAAACACATTTTGAACGAGAAACACATTCTCTTAGAACATAGACGCGCAATTTACTTTGCCAGCGACCAGTATATCATATATATTCATTGACCTTTAACAGATATACACAATAACGCTTTCTTTGACACGTAGCTTAAGCAGACCACCTTCATGTTACACAACGTTAGACTCGCAAGATCTAGTGATTAAATGAACCAGATCGAAATCTGAACTCAAGCGACTGTTACAAATAGATGTATATTTGCTTTATAAATAGAGTGGAGCGAATAACTCTATGCGGAATGCTAAGCTGTCATTGGGCCGCCGGAAGAGCGTGAGTTATGGCGTGGTCGCCATCGCTTCGCGTCGCCTCGTATCGCTTCGCTGTGATGAAGTACCATGGGACACGCAACGCCGCCAAATCTGGCTAAGGATATAACGAGCTGTTGATGTGTTTAGTTGCAAGACTTTTAATAAACTCTTCTCCATAAACAGAAATAGACACCTTGATCATACGTTTTATATTAATCATTATTTTTACAGGGTTAAAACTTATAATCCTACGACGTTTGGGTGTTTGTTTGTTCAATTACTACGAAATATTAGTAACAGATTTTGATAAAATTTTGGTCCCAATTCTTAACATGTAAATTTTCCATGCTAAACTTGTCGTGCTCTCACGTAGGCGAATGAGGTTACAAAGTTTGGATGAGCGTAGCACGTACCCCTGAAGTAAGATGAAAATAGTAGATCAAAGGTTAAGTTTTCTATTATTGCTTTTGTCACGATTTATTTTTTTGTCGCTGAATACCATTATGTAGTTTAATTAACTTCGGCATCAATTGACAAACTTATATTACTATGTATGTTTGCAGTATAACAATAAGATATTAAATTTAATCTGATCTTCAATCACACAATATTTTTGGGTGTTGAGTATTAACTAGGAATGTCAAAGGTCAAATTAATCTAATAATTTTTAAATCATCTTTCGAGCTAAAATTCAAAATTTGTTAAGTTCTTATCTTATCGTGCACGCATGATGATGTTTGATTGTGTACTTGTTCATGTGAGAAATAATGTTGGTATAGTAATTTACTTAATATCTCATGGAAAAATTTGGTATAGGTACATAATATAGTCTAAATTCTTGTATCGTGCACGGGTTTTCCTTACATCTTGTCATAAAAATACTTGGGGGTAGGTAACCCAACATCTATAACCTTATGACCTAGTTTTACTGTTTCTATTTTCGAGAAAATGTGTATTGTGTCACATAACATGTAGATTTTAACAATGTTGAAGATTAACACGTTGAAGACGTAACATAATACTTGTAGTTCCTCGGAAACGTGACTATTGTTCCGTTAACACGAAATAGATTCTGGTTTCCATAAATAATGCGACACATTCCGCCGCGCGCCGCCCGCCCAATTTAGTAGACCACGGACGACTTTTATAAAAAAATACATATAATACAAATAACTCCAGCCATAAACCGCTGCCAACTCTATAGTTTGAATTAACTCTCCTGAAAAAACATTTTACTGATGATTTATTGAACTGCAAAATTTCGTGAAAGGCTACAAACTTTTTTGTGACAGAATAAAAAATTGTACACTCCAGTAAGTTTTATCGTTTGACGATAGTTGTAACTCTTCACCTAAACCTAATATATAACATAATTTGCGTGTTAGTGCTAAAAGATTAGTAAGGTAAGTAAGGCGGAAAACGGAAAAAAATCACGTCTTTTTTTAGAAAGTATCAAGTCTGCTGCGGAAATAACAATTGACATTTATTTTAGTTGGCGAGGACTGCTACATTTTGGACGTGTAGCATTGGAGCATGGCTAGTAGCGAGTGATCACTCGATATAAATGAAATTGAAATTAAAACTGCATTTGTCAAAGGCCCGGAAACATTAAAAATGCCGTAAACCCTCTGAAGGAAAAAGTTTTTATATACGGCACGTTAGCCAATCCACGGGCTTAAAAGTTAATTCTAAAACGCCGCAATTATATGACATCTCGATCAGTTTATCACTTTATTTAAACAGGATTTTTATGTTTAATATTCTCTTTCTAATTATGTTCGGCATCTTCAATAGTAGCTTTTAAAATTTATAGTTATGTTTTCTTCCATAATGTTCACGTTATTACATGTGTTTTGCTTTAACAACCAGTATTAATCTGTTTGATAAAAAGCATTATGAGTAATTTACGCTCAAAATTTTAAAGTTATTTAGGCACTTGTGGCTAGCGCAATTATAATATATTATGAAAATGATGATATTCTATTTGTTTTCAAAAGTTATTTTATAATGGGCGCACACCCGTTGGACTTAAATCATAAAAATACGATTTATTTTTCTAATCGCTGCGAACTATAGTGGTCGCCTTCCAGAAAATAAAAAGTCTCATTTCAGGTGGTGGTTACACACTCGTAGGAGCTAAAACTCCGCAGGGTAGGAAGAAAGTAGGCGGTTCCACCCCAATGCCAAACAATCGAATAGCCAGACTAATTTTGACTAAAGGAAAAAGCTGCCAATGTAAATACAATGCCAATATTGCCAATGTAATGGCATATGAGACTGGGCATTTGTTGTTCACTGCACTGCAGATGTAGAAGGACCGTGTCGCCTATCATCAAACGAACTTCTTTGCTTTCTACTCGAACAGATGGCGTGCGTCTTATGTGGTGAAGCCTTGAATATTGTGAAAATACAAATGTTGTATTTGTAGATAACTTTTGTAGTTAACCTTTCCTTCCAGGAATAACTCTTAACCACGCGGTGTCAGAAATAAACCATAACAACAGTGGTAATTAGGCGTAGCGGTGACCGCTGACGACATTTGGCGCCGACAGATCATCAACCCACAGGAAAACGTACCGACAGAATATGTATACGACACTCGTAACGATAACCAGCTGAGTTGCTGCACAATGATATCTGTCAAGTGCATTTAATAAGCAGAGACAGTCTGCGCGGCCGATCTGGACCAAGACGTGACTTTTTGTTGTTTAATAGCGGTGCTCGGCAGATTCCACTGCGTTAAAAAGACTAAAAAATCTTTTGAATTTATGATATTCATAAATTCGAAAGTGATGAAACAAACAAAATTCATCCACCGCATACTACCGGTAATCCTATTTAAATAATGCTGCTTACTTCGACTTATTGTCTTTGCCGTCTCTATTTTATCTAGGTGAACATGGTACTTTGTTTTCTATCAATTTCTAACACAAGTACGTTGACATGCAAAATATTTTTTTTTATAAGTAGCCTAGTTATTTAATGTTTAATATTTATAACTAACAATTCGCTCCGCACTGAGACATCGCGGCTAAATTTTGCCTAATAGAGAACAATCTTTTGGCGTTAATTGCTTATCACTTTATTTATCTTAATTAAATTTTGTATATCTTAATTAAATAAAAGTATTTTAATTTTGAATTTTTTGGCTACGGGTCACAGCTTTACATATTCGTTTCTGAGAATTTAAAGTTATACGCTTGTATGGTAATACCTATGAGTAATGGACGAACAGACAGACAAAGTACTGAACCACCCTAGTCAACTTAAGAGACGTCACTGTTCCGGTTAACAATAATTAATTAATTGTCCGTTGTTATATCGACTGTTATGTAATATAAGTAAAATTGTAAGTCTATGGGCAGTTCATTCAAATTTAACTATAACTTCTGCGTAACGATGTTTGTCGTTTTCAAGTTTGTAACCACGTCTAGACAGGTCTTATCACGAATTGCAATACTAGTTAGTGTCTTGGAGATGCCGTTAGACCAAGTACCGGGTCTCGTCTAATTTGAAGACAGAGTCGGGATCGGAACCAGTTAATGTGCGTGTTTTTGTGTTTTGTTACACGAGGTAGCCTTCCCAAACAGTCCTTGACTTTTTAGGTATGATGCAACTCAAGCTAGGAGTGGAGATCCTCACGGGAAATTTCAATACCCATTTCACCTTTGAGATATTTCTACCCTTTGTAAATTCAAACAGCTGCATTTATGGCCTACAATTAGGTAATTAAAATTCGTAGGATCCTTTCTGTAATCGTCGGCTTACATTGTTCCATTTGTAAGTCAATTTACATTTAAATTGTGCTTTGGGACTGAATTCGGGTACCATTGCACACAGGGCACGAATTGCGAAAGTTTGCTCATCGGAGTCACAAAATTAAATAACAAAATTTGGATCAAATGAATACGGGCATCTTGGAGAAGATAAGCTATTCAATTTAAATTTTAAGTATACTAACTTTTAAGTATAATTTATATTTTAAGGTTGCCTAAAAGAGATTTCATATTTATCGCTTTTAGCGTTAAGACCGCCGATTGTACACGTGATTTATGTAAGATGTGACAATAAAGCGTTATCTATCTTTCTCAACTAGTTGCAAATAAAACAAAAACTTTCCTACTACGCAACCAGTTTCCAAGAAAGAGTTTCTTTTCTTGATTCGCAACAGTCGCGTAACTGCAAAAGTTTCGTAATCACTTTCCTGATAAGTTTTTTTGCTGAGTCACAATCTACATACAAACAAACAAACAAATTTTTTTTAAGCTATATCATCTACTCATACTATATCATCTACATAGCTTCTATCGCGGGCCTTGAGCGTGGAGACCGAATCCAGAAATTCCGTAACGAAAATAACCTAACACCCTCCACTCCGACCGGCACAGCGGTGATACTTTTTAGTTTTGCCATCTATCGATGAATAGCAGAACTTTTAAAGACTTTTTTGAAATATCACGCTTGTCTCTTTAGTTCAGCAACCCGCCTCTAGAAGGCAGGAAAAAAAAATACTGCATAAATAAAATAAATAAATAATTATAATTGCATAAGTTGATAAAAAATGCTATGCAATAGCTTTACCGCGGCAGTCCCCGAGTGCCACACGTCTTTTTTTTACTTTTTGTCTACATTAATAAAACCTAATATATAAAATTCTCGTGTCACAGTTTTCGTTGCTATACTCCTCCGAAACGGCTTGACCGATTTTGATGAAATTTTTTGTGCTTATCCGGTATCTATGAGAATCGGCCAACATCTATTTTTCATCATCATCATCATCATCACTTTTCATCATTATCAACGCGGGTGAAACCGCGGGGCGCAGCTAGTTATATCTAAAAATAAAAATATGTCCTTAATTATCATCAGTATATGATTAGCAAAGTACCCGAGTAATGTATCGAATGTATTTAAAAATAGTTTAGTGTTGTATGTGTTTGTTATAAACTAATGAATGTTTATTTATGTAGGTACCTATAATATTTTTAATTAAGTAATCCTAGATAGATTTATTTTATAAAAAGTTTAAGTTATTGCATGTATGATTGTTTAAATATGGTATAGATAATTTTTAGGTACATTTATTTATAAAAATATAAACATTTTTATTTTCTCAATATTAAATATATTGAGAAAATAAAAATGTTTTTTATTCTACAATATATGACATTTACCCCCAACACATGCATCATAATGTCAATCAAACCAGAAATATAAGTGATGAATCAATGGAGCCCACCTACCGGCTTATTTTTCCTCATCTGAACTGCTTTGATCAATTACGGTAAGCAGATTTTCGTTCACGTAAGCAACAGCGTCACTTTGCTTCTTCAAACAATTTAGGAGACATTTGCGACAGTTTAATGTATAAATGCGATAATTTTCATTATATCTCAAAGAAGTGTAATAATCTTGCTGCAGTGGCAGGGGTGGAACACCTGAATTGCTCAAATCGACCTTACCTTCTTGTGGTCGAGTTGACCTTATCTTCTCTGACGATCATCAAACGAAGCTAACTTGTAATAAGCATTTACAAGGATGATTGGTATTGGTATGCAGCTCGTTATGAATGCTCGTGCAAAATCTTGTTCACCAAGCAAATAAAACATTTATATTTTTATGCTTAATAGGCAAGCATTTGAACACTATCTCACCTAATGGAAAGTAACGTTGTTGCCAAAGATGTTACATGCCTATCTAGAAGATACCTATTCATTCTCAGATTATACTTTTACACATTTAATCAAACAAGTTTTATTTCAGCTCGTACTTGAAAATCTATATTTATAATTGGTATTCCTTGAGGTGAAGTTAACATGTATGGTGTAACTCATATTTTTATAAGTAATATTTCTCTAGCTAGAACCGATTTGACGATGACCCTGTAGTATAGACTCATGCCTATTGTATCTAAAGCCCGTAGCACAGCCCACAGTGGGTTGCAGCGCCCTTGTATTTACCCGGTCTGTGTGCACAGAGTAATGTAAGCCGGAGTGACGTGACGCTCGCAAACAGGTCGGCCGAGCCTGTGCTTACCAACTGGCTGGGTGACGCCGCGCCCTCGCTAACCCCGCTGACCGCAGAAACGACCCTCGTTGCAGTCAGCTTAGAGGTAACGCAGATATTCTAGTGTTCTTTTTTAGAATTTTGAGCCGTTATATGAATAATAATTATTTATTAGTCTTATAAAAGAGTTGTTATACTGGGCAAGTCATATTAATATACAGTTTTATAATAACTACAGTGGTAGTCCAAATAAAACTGTAAACAATTTAAGAAAAACGACAATAATAACACATAGGTAATCTTAAAAAATAACTATATTACAATGCAGATACAATCATATTATACATTGCATTTGGAACACAAAATTTCAAAAAAGGAGAGAGTAACAATAAACAGACATAAATGTCAATATAAAAAAAGAGACATATTGTCTTTTTTGAGATAATACCTGTAGATATCGCAGATTTTGTACACTTATTTTTTTAATTAAATATAAGCAAAGTTAGCCACTCTCTCACCTGATGGAAAGCGACAATGCGGTCAACGTTAGAGTACGTTTGCCTAGAAGTTGCCTATTCACTCGCAACTTAAACACTCCCATTTTAATCTATCATGTTGTAGTAAACGCATTCATTTTTCGGATGTAATAAGACTTCAACAAAGCATCGCCAACGTAAGGTACGCGTATTACCTATCTAGCTGGCATCAAAGCGATTACCCCAAAATTTATGGAAACTATACTGTTTGTTCAAAATTCATTCTCATATTATCGTTGTGTAAAAAATATATGTGTATTTATGAGGAAATCTATACAATAAATAATGTATAAAAGAAGCGATAGTGTATTCGAGAAAAATGATTACCTTATGTTGTTTACTTTACACTTCGCAGAAGCAATATCTTCGGATATTATGGCGATGTTTACTTTCCTATGTAAATGTTTTTTGCAAATATGTGCTAAGAAGTTTCGAAACGATCCTCGGCGGCCGGTGACATGAATCCCAATATTATCATTTATTGATAACGGATAGGTTTACTTACGTGAGAGATTTAACAAATAAATCTCGCACGGTAGTTTGGCGAAAAATAGTGAGAAAATGAGTGTGTGTATGACTTAATTAATATAGACATTAAACAAGCGTTCGTGTTGATTACTTGGTGCAACTAAGACAAATAAAAACAAATTTGAGACGAATCGTGCGGTACAATAAACTCTATCTATTTATAGGTACTTTCGCGGTCATCGCACTCCCGATTACAAATCTTCATTGTGAACACTATTTACACTACTATTTTGTTTACGTGAAAACTTACGTACATAAATGAAGTAGTTCCCCGTGGCTTTGCCTGTAAGTTTACATAACCTGTACATTATTTTTTGGATCGAATTGTGAATCTAAACGATTCTTGAATTCAATTGAAGACACACATTTTTTTTTATATGAATATGTCCAGTAGTTTAGTAGTTCAGTCACATACACACGTACAGAAGAATCCTATCCTTTATTTTATTTATCCTACTAACATTATAAATGCGAAAGTTTGTGTGTGAATGTTTGTTACCACGTATCTCCGTAAGGAAAAAAACGTTGATAAAATTTAGAATGAAGATAGTTTAGGTTCCGGAATAACACATAGGCTAAACTTAATTAACGCAGGCGAAGCAGCGGGGCACGGCCAGTTATATATATAAGATGTGCAACTACATATTAATATTCCTTACTTTTTAGAACATACAATTTATTTAAATCAAATAGAAGAATACAGTTCAAAAAGTTATAACCGGTTGTAATTTATCTTTGAATTAGGAACTGCTCACTGGCGTAGTTAGGTGCGCGTTTGCCCTAAAATCACCGGGTTTGTTTCCCGGTGGGAACACAAGCTTTCTCTCCACGGGATATTTGTGTTTCAGGTTCTGAGTATGACGTGTATGTGTGATGTTAATGATTACGGCCCCACGACACAATTCATAGTACTTTTAATATGGGGTTGCGAGTGTGAAAGCATTTATGTGTATGTTTTCTTTTACCCGGGCGACGCCGGGCTGGTCCGCTAGGTCTACATATTTTATAATTTTACTTTGTGTTTTCTATTCTACCATCAGACGCCGCCGCCCTTAGGTCTCACTTTCTTGATAGGCATCCTTGCTAACTGGAGCATTTATCCAGACACGCTCAAATAGAGACGTATCAACGTGAGCCGGCGACACCTAAGGTGACAGATTTAATTTATAAATGTTTGAGACAATTTGAGAAATGCCGGCTACTGTGTGTAGAGATGTCAAGATGCCGTTGGTTGATGACGCCACGCAGTTTATTTACAGTGCATTAGGTTAGTGACCTACCCCAAGAAGCGCACTGAGTGCTGAATGATGATGTATGGCCTATTAAGTGGCTCCAATGTCGCGGTCGGCTCATCTGCATTGGCCATATGGTGACTGTCAGAGCCTGAACGCGTATGTATTTTATTTACAATAATTAATTACGGGTTATTATCCCACGGGTTTATATATCGCACGACGATTAAACACTTTAATGACACGCTCTCTTTTACGACTTGTGTAACGATGCTCCAAAGATGTGACTCCGTCCGTTTCTCATTTATCTTCTGCTCGAGTTTCTGAACTTCAAAATTATTTAAAATAAGATACACACGACTACAAATCACTATTCTACAAATTCACTCGGATATTATTAATGTTGCGGTCAGAAATACAGGCGACCTTCGTCGTGGTAATCGGGGCATGCGGAAAACAGATGTTTAGGTACCGATTCTTGATGTTTTAACGTTTTGGTGGAAATATTTTCAAATGACAGCAGGAAACTTGAAACAAAACACATAACAGTCATTTTGATTGATCTAGATCGGGACTGTTTTAACACAAGTCTTAAATGTATTTTAGATAAACCAGAGTGTAACATCTGTTTGACGTGTTGATAAATCATGAAGAATGTCTCTAGAGAGATGGCCGTTATTTTGCATTTTAAATTAATGTAAGCTCTTCGTATTTGCAAACCTAGCAAGTAGAGCTATCATTAGCTTTCATGAGAGCATTTTTGGAACCTATGTAAATAAACAATTTTAAATTTTGATGTGGAGTGATAAACACGCTAGGTTTTGAATTCGGGCCGCTTGAGGATTGACAAAATGGAATGGTAACGATTTAAGAAATTCAAGCTCCTTTCTGAAAGTTGTTTTAAAAAGACTAACTGTTGAGTTACAATGCCTGCGCGTAGATTCGTATACCGCTAAATATTTCAAGAACACGGAAAAATGACCACCGGATGATGGGTCACTTCCGGCGCGGCTCCAAACACCACTATCAGCCTCACAAATAACCCGTACCGAGATGTTATTCACAATACGGCGATTCTCTTATACCAAGAGCGAGTTAGGGTCGTAACCCTTTCCCCGAGCGATGACCTCCTTCCCGCTGCTTGCAATACCCTGTATACATGTTGCAAACCGGCTTCTAGAGTCAATGACATTCTTTTATACCAGTAAAAGGATATCAAGTATTCAATTAATTCTTATTCATTCCATATCCGGTTGTTGAAATTCATATCGTTTGTCCAAATATCTGATCGTAACCGAAATATTTTTATTATATAATCATGGTTTTTAGTAGCTTTGGTAGCTGCAGGTTCATACAATTTCCGGTTTATAATATAATCCTCTCGGACGGTCGTTAATTTCAAGCAGATAAGTTACTGAATAATAAATGAATTCGATTTTATGATGAAATTCTCTATAGTGTTTATTTTCATGAAATTTCATTATCCGTGATACTAATTATGAGGTATTTTATAAGTCTAATATGTTATTATTTGTTTTTATAACTTAAATGAAGAAGATATGATAAAACTGTTAAGTTATATCTAATTGGTTGATCGACGAACCAATAACTTTGTTAATGAATGTCATATAATTATATTGTATATTAACTTTGTTGTCTAATGCAAAATAAATGCATCTAATGCAAATATGTAGGTATTACAATATAATATATATTCTATCAAATATATAATTACTTTTCACCGGCCCAGTGTCCAGTACCCATAAACAATTCTATGAGAAATACAAATAGGAAGAAACAAATACATAAACTAATACGTAAATTAAACTTAAATTGTTAAATTATATTAAAAGTGTTTCAACGCAAGCCTAAGATAAACTTAACTAGACTTAGATTAGATAATGATAATTACAAAAGATATTTTTACAAACTCAATTGATTGTTGAAAATCTTGACAAGTAAAATTATACATGTTTATGTTGTCATCATCTGAGTCTTGACTCAAGTTGTTAGAAACTGTCTGGTGACTCCCGGTGGATGAATAAAATTTCAACTTATCTAAATTTCTAAATTTAGTTAACTGTCCTATTTAATTAATATCATAAGTATGTTATCTGTCTACAACTGTAACTTAGTAGGTTATGCCTACGGGGTAGAGAGGCCAGGTGAACTAGAAACAAGCAATTTAGATTTCCTTTTGATAACAGAATTCGTGTTATACATTTTCGTACAAGAGACAAGCATAGAGGAATAGTTGCGGTACTTGAATGTATCGGAATTTATAATATACAAGCAAGGAGGTAGTAATGTAAAATACAAGTAGCTGAGTTGAGCTCGTCACTTGTAATTTAACATAGCATGTTGGTTTGGTTAAATATTGGTTTTAAATAAAAACACTGTATTGCACCACTGCGAGTGATTACTGACATACTAGCTTTATATGATAGCTATTTTGCAATTAGTTTTAAAATTTTCTAGAAGTATATCTCACTCTTTTTCTCTTTCTCAATCTTTCTTTCCCTCTGTGTCACCATAAATAACCACAGGCTGGATAATAAAAAAACCGATGAGTCAAATAGAGTTCACTGTGCGACTTTGCATCGGCAGTCTATCTTAAATAAACCACCTGCAATTCGTCCTAAAGATCAAAGCGACCACGGCCTGTGCCGATATAAAGAAAATGTCTACCTACTCAACCTTAATATTCAAATTATAATCGTATGAACGCAAATTTATAGCTAAGATATAAAACGTACTGCCTTCCTTATTACGTGTAATAAAATATGCCACGATAAAAGGTTTCTTGAGATCATGCTAAACTTTATATCAGCTCGCAGAGAATGACTACAGTTCACAATCATAATTAATATTATCGCTACAAAACAGGAATTCTAGGATAACGAGCTTTTAACCAGATAATTATCGTACTGTAATGTAACATTTTAATGCGTGTAAAACACAGTTGGTTGAAGAACTCAGACTGAAAATGAACTCTTGCTCATCGAATTAATATCAACGTTTACATCTTCTAATAGAGATCTGCGTATTCCAGGTCTAGTGTGTTTACCAGCTTCGATCACATCGTCACTTACCATCAGGTGAGATAGTGGTCAAACACTAGCCTGTCACAAATAAAAAAAAAAGAATCATTTATTAAAATTAAGACGTTAACTGTAAATAACACAACTTCTTCGGCCGCAACTCACTTTCCATCAGGTGAGATAGTGGTCAAATGCTTGCGAATAGGAAATTAAAAAAATCTTAGTTTTATTGAAAATTTGTATTAAGTGGAACTCGTTGTCTGCGTCTTTCACTGAACGAAACAATCTGGGTATCTTCAAATCTAGAGTGAATAGGTATCTTCTAGGCAAGCATGTTCCATCTTAGCCGCATCGCTATAATTTTCCATCAGGTAAGACAGAGGATAAAAAATCTTCGGATGTAATTTTTTTATGATAGATAGGTAAGCATTTGGCCCGTATCTCACCTAATGGAAATTGACGATGCGGCCGAAGATGAAGCATGTATGTTATTCTTTAGAATGAAATTATTGCACGTTACACTTCCGATACTTGGCGAATGATAGCTAGGTCAAAAAAACCACCACGACGTTTTCTATATACGCCTTTTGTCTTTGACTATGTTTAGAAAGAAGTTGGTTATAAATATGGCCCCATCATCGTTTAAGGCCAATTAATAATTGCTTATCTTCTATATACATATAAATAAATTGTTATGCGTTAGTCTCGCAAAAACGCAAAAAAGGTCTCGACCGATTGGGCTTATTCTTTTTTGTTGTGTTCGTAATTATTAGGGCAAGGTTTGCATCAAAATTTTTTTAGTCCACCGTATTTTTTAACCCGCGCGAATCCGGGTCGGATCGCTAGTCATTCGTAAAATTTGGCCCTGCTGGAGAGCTTATACGCCGAAGGATGCTAATTGCTGGAACAAGACTATTGGCAAGGGTTTTGATAAAATGGGGGTTTTGTGGGAAATTTCTAGAGAATAAAGAAAGAGTAATGCTGTATTATAAGTAAAAGAGAGCCTTGATTATTTAAAATTACTGTGTATGTTGAAAATCAGTTTATATTTTTATGATTATGATTATAACAATTTTTTAAATTATTTTCAATGATAATAGATTAATACTCGATATAAACATACTCATATATCAAAAGGAACTTTGTTTCAACCGGGTGCCCCGCTTGCTTTTTATGGTTCCATAACCAAAGGGTAAAACGGGACCCTATTACTAAGACTCTACTGTCCGTCCGTCTGTCACCAGGCTATGTCTCATGAACCATGATAGTTCGGCAGTTGAAATTTTCACAGTTGATGTATTTCTGTTGCCGCTTTAACAACAAATACTAAAGAACAGAATAAAATCAATGTTTAAGGGGGCTCCCATACAACAAACGTAATTTATTTGCCGTTTTTATAGATTGTATGGTACGGAACCCTTCATGCGCGAGTCCGACTCGCATTTGGCCGCTTTTATTCAAGATACCATTTACCAGAGGATAAGCGCCGACGCGATTGACGATTGAGCACGTTTGCCTATTCACTCGCGACTTACAGACAGTAATTTAAAAGTTCCTTACTAAGACACACATAAATAAAACACATGCAATCATATAGACCAACTACTCGCTCGAAGCGGTTTGCTTCTACGTTCATCATCCGTACAGCGAAGGAGTGGAACTCATTACCTGCGTCATTGTTCCCTGAGGGGTATAATCTGGGAATCTTCAAATTGAGTGAATAGGTATCTTCTAGGCAAGCATGTCACTTCTTCGACCGCATCATCACTTTCCATCAGGTGAGATAGTGATCAAATGCTTGCCTATTTAGCATAAAAGAAAAATTAAAAAAAGTCTCTGTTTATAAGCCATATATATGTATATAGCTTATAAACAGAGACTTTTTTAATTTTTTATACCTAGACTATGGTCTAGGTGTATTCAAACTTACTATTGCTTAAAGTCTCTAGAGTATTTTTTTTTATTTCAAATGCAGGTATACTAAATGCCAGGCCGCAACATCGCTTACCATCGGGAAAGATAGTGATCAAATATTTGCAAGTAATGCTTCAAAAGAACATTAACAACAATTTTATCAAAATAAAATTTCTACCTACTCTACCTAAATACGCAAATCTCAAGTCGACAAGTTATCCCAACGAGGAAACGAAGACCTTTCATAGTTTATCGATTCGACAACTTTTGCGATTTATTTATAGACGAGTAACTGTTTTATAATGTATCTCTTTTGAGATTTATTACTGGGACCGCGCCGCGTCAGGGGGCTGAGCCTTTTAGTGTGACAGTTCAATGGAAGCGAAGTACTTTGAATGCTTGTGAATAATATACGCCGTAAAGTGGCAGCGCTCGTTGCTCGTACAAGTTTAATCGCTAATTTTGGCTAAATTATTCCAAATTGAAGAAGTTATATTCAATAGTCAAGTTCTATTTGCGTTTACATTTATACATTAAAGTATTGAAATAACAACTAAAATTAGGGGGAAAAGTTAGTACTCATTTTATTATGTAAACTCTGTATCGTATTTAAAAATATATTGTAAATTTCTAATGTAATAAAAAACATGAACAGGTAAGATCCCACGACACAGGTAATTTTAGTGTGGAATCTCATAAGTAACAAATAACCTATTATTAGGGCCTTGTGTACCATAATTAAAATGTAATTTAGTAAAAAAAAACCCTAACTGTGTCCAAAAAATAAACGATTGAATATTTTTTATCTCTTAGTCATGTACTACCCCTGAACAATGAAGTAGTTTAAATATATTGATTTGTTGTTTATTTTCTTATCGAATCATTTTTTCAAATGTCATAGTTTGTAAATTGAAAATATTGAATCACGGATTAAAACAACTGCCTATCAACCAAATATACCTATGCTATGGATTTATAACACCACTAGCTTTTGCCCGCGGCTTCGCTCGCGTTAAGAAGTACAACAAACTTTCATCCCCTATTTTATCCCCTTGGGGATAGAATTAATCAAAATCCTTTCTTAGCGGATGCCTACGTCATAACATCTACCTGCATGCCAAATTTCAGCCCGATCCGTCCAGTGGTTTGGGCTGTGAGTTGATAGATCACTATGTCAGTCAGTCAGGCAGTCACCTTTGAGTTATATATATTTAGATTATACCATACTTACTTTAGAGAATACCACAGGCAAGTTGTGTTACTGTGGACGTTATGTTCCTGGACACGCGCGAACACGCGCGGTAGGCGGGCCGAGTGTCGCGTTGCGTCGCGTGTTCAAACAAGATAACGACGCGTGTTTTGCACTATAATGCAAATAATGCCCTTATGGGAACATAAATAAAACAACACAAATATTTGGTAATGACCTTGATATGCACCACATAAGGGAAAATGTTTACCTATAATAATAATAATCTTCTGCATGCACCATGTTTCTTTTCGACATGTTAATTTGACAAAGGTTTGACTGAACAGTTATGGTAGAAGGACTGACCGATTTGTCAAAAGTGACATTTTACAAGATGACAGTAATAGTTCCGGTTGTCACCGACTGCCAAGAGATCCTGGTCGCACTGTACATACTGTTACAACTACGCTATACTTACTATAACTTACTTTTTCTGGATATTTATCTCCACATTACTGCCACCACTTGTAAGTGCCACCACTAAAGAAAATGCATAATATATGCATATCAGGAATTAAGAAGAAATTGTATTTTTTACGGAAAGAGTGCGAATAAAATCCTTATCGACCTTACTTATATATGTATAGAATACTGGTAGTCAAACTCATTCCGTATCCTCAGCGGCCTTTGGCTTATCTCGGCTCCGCGAAACACTCTGTTAATTTATTATTATTACGATATTTACATTTACACACTCCCCATCTTCTAATATTTGACGACACTGTGTACGTATAATTTTAATGTCGGTTCCGTTTTACACACATATCATTATTTCGGGCAAGGATATTTAGTCAAGCGATAACTGTATATAAAGTAGGCATATGATAAAGTAGGCATATGACAAACTAGGGGATAAGGCCAACAATGATAATTATGGTAATTTTTCCGGCACCAGGGGTGAAAGCGATTGTTTAAAGAAGTAACCTACATCACACGATATTGGATTATTAATTGATAGGTCCCCTACATCGCTTTAATTAGTTGATAATAATTTTGTATAGATGAGTCTAGTATGTCGGTCCCACGATAAACATTCATTTTGTTTCGTTAAGATGTTTATCAAATGTTTACAACTAGCTTCAGTGTAGGTTTAAAGGTATATAGGGATCGGTATTGGCGAAAGAGGTAGTTGAACAAAGTATTATTTTAAAAAAATCGACATTTTAGATGCTGATTTACTGCAGTACTTGGGTCATTATAGGCCAAGTATCAAGTTATGAAAATGTAATCTCGAATCAGTCGAGCACTTACGATGTGCTCATGTATACTCATCTTATACTAATGGTCTTTGCGCTTATTTTGCACATACTGTGTCAAATATGTAGGTATTCTATAAAAGCTTGACAAAAAATATTTTCAATTAAAAAAATTGCAATAAAGGTACACAAAAAAAAATTGTTTGTTCGAAAATTATGCCAGACATCAGTCAAATTATCCGTTTTTTCACTAATAGTACATTTGAAAACATAGCCAATGAAAGCGGCTGATTCGTAACAAAAGAAAAAAGCAAGTTTTACGGCACTGAAATAGCGTTGAATTAATTTAGCAAGTCGTTATCTTGTGACCGAAATATTGTACACAAACACCGACTTCCTGTTGTCCGACAATTCATTCATTCACCGGAAACATTCAAAGTCTCGTTTTGTTTATTTTAGCCTTGATATATAAAAAAATATATTATAATATCCGCTTTACATTCAGCCCGATCAGAAATCTGCTGTTATAAATTTTTTATGAGAAGAAAACACGAAGAAAAGGATCAGCAAATAATGTCCCTCGGGTATGGATATAATACTTGCGGGCCTCAACAATAGGTCTTATTCTTATGCAAAAACCAATTGTTCTCGTATTTATAGCATGTAAGTTGTCAAAATTTTTCGTGTTGGAAATATTCTTATTTTATAATATTATGTAAATTTTTACGTCGATGTGCGACTCTGTACACAGAAGACTGCTAATTATAGATAATATATTGTTTTAATCCGAACCAACATCCATTGCCTCTTGTTGACATTTTTTATTTAATGCCAGATTCAGGTACGATTCAGTGCGAGGTAGATCCAGTTTAAAATAACCGCAGGTCTATCTTATCCCGATGCATCACACCGACAATGTGACTAAAAAATACGAATCGTCTACAAAACACTTCTCACCTAACTGACTATCGACTCCGATCCAATAACTTAACTTGCATTCAATACCTTCGAGCTGTTAAATAATGTTATGCAATACTGAGAGTTGGTGATAGTTTAAAAACCTAGCACGACTAAATACGTTTCTACGAGTACAATACCAAATTCAGTTTCAACGATAAACTTATGTACCACTAAACTTTTAATAAGCTGTAATATTCGCGGCGAACCCGCATTCTCATTTTTTCCGGCAGATCAAAGCATAAAGCTTATGAAACGATCGGATTTGCCAGCTGCATCGTTAATTCCATTTATTGAGGCTAGGCATCCGTAAACTCCATTCCTTTTCCGAAATATTTGTACCAGTAGCATTAACAAAAAATATCATTATAACAATATAATTGTTACCATTGCCATTTTACGGTTAAAGGAGTGGTTACTTCTTCTGTGTCTATATGGTATTCACATAGTTTAGGCAATTACTTACATCTCACCAACCTTTGGTTTGTCTCATATCCCGATCATATCATATCATTATTATGTCCAACGAAAAGCAAGAAGATCCGACGAAAAGTTTTTGCTTGGTAACATTAAAATTCTAACATCTATATCCTATTCATTGTGCCACATAAGACGCAGTGGTAAGTTGGAAGTATAGACCAAGGAATGGCTAAGGATTTCATAAGAACCCATTTGGGTTTTATACTCTATCTGACATAGCATGAAAAAAGGATATGAAACAAGCAGAATGTTAAAATACATGGCTACTATTAGAAACAGAAATATGCTACTAGATAGCGTATGCTGATTAAATTTTAAGCTATACAATCGATTCGCAATCAGTCAGAGCCTATATATGTGCTAGTGGTGCTGGTTATTGAAGCCCGGCTGCGTGGGAAGAATAATTGCTTTCATCAAGTTATGCGGGAATGAATTCTTGTTTGAGAATTGACATTACAGTTTTGAACGCTTTGGTTGAGCTAAATTGACTTTATTAAACTTGAGCAATTCCAAAATGTACACCTAACCAAACCAACCAAACCAAGATGCCAAGCAAATTTCTGCTCCACGTCTGCGTTTTGATTTGTACAATTTTAACTGATTTCGTCAATCAGATGTAAATGTGAGACGCTTTCATATTTTATGTTTTTTTTAGCACAATGAGCAATGTAAAATTTTTTTTTTTGAACGGACTATATTCTGCTGGCTGTGTAGCCTCTCAGCGTCACCGGGCGTGAAGCCCTCCCTGCTAAGTACGATGCAATTCTCACCACATTTACGTAACAAATGAAATTATTTATACAAACAAAGATTTTTTTATAATTTTCGTAATACTATAGATGAGTCAGGTTTTTTTAAAAACACATCATATTCCTTGACATTACTTTGAGGGACAGAGGTCTCTCTTTTGACTAAGCCGCTAGAAAGATCTATATTAAATTTATTAGGTAGATATAGTCATTTCGACAGACACAGAGGATTTTTTATCCCGATTCATCATCATAATCACAAAGGCAAAGTCGCGGAGCATATCTAGTAAGTAAATTTATAAGTAAAATGTAGGTTACACCTATGTATACCACGTACACATTAATGTGAGAGTTTTACGAGGCAGTTTCGTCAAGTAAGAGCAAAAATGTGATAGCGTGGCGTCCTCCATATACCAGGAATCCGGGTATGAACAACTTTTACATGCATTTGCCATGCGAGCCGTGTGCCTAAATGTCAAGGAGATCTCCACGAAGGATATTATTAGAAAATGAAATCAAAAGACTCGTTCTTCGGCAAATTCTCATTTTCATTAAAATCAATGTATCTTTATTCGAAGCATTGCATTCCTCTGAAAAGAGAAGTACAGTCTTTACTTCTATGATGAATATAGCATTGGATTGAATTAGTATTGGTCGCAAGTCGCATCTTTGTAACCCTGTAAAGGTATATAAGTAATCTAAGAGTCTACGAGTTTAGAGAGAGTATATTTTATCTTCGGTCCTATTATCGTTTTCCATCAGGTGAACTAGTGTTCAATATCAAGCAAATAAAACTTCTAGGTAATCGGGACGTTGCTACAGCCGGCTTCTTTATGCACACGCACACACACGCAATGATTCCCAAGGCACAGTGCAATATAAGACTTGAAAGCTGCACACCATTACACAAACCGGTTTGGCAAGGTCGTGTGACAGCCGCCAGCCCTACAAATACCTGCAACCTGATCTCCAGCATGCACTACTAAAAATGGCGACAAGTCGCCATACATGCTACAGTGGCTCCACGAATAAACTCGTAGACTCGTCAGCGTCACGCAGGTACTAGATATTGTTATAATTAGCAGGCTTATAGTTGTCAGTTTGTCACCACATGACAACCTGACAACGGACAATTTTCGTCCACAGATCCGGCGACGTATCGTTATCAAGCACACTCGAAAAGGGCCAGCCTCATTGAGTTGGGGCACATTTTGAATTTATATTTTCGCGTATTTTTTAAAGAAGCGGTCTAATATTTCGTATTATTATATTGTTATTCTTTCTACTACGGTCATACATTAGTTATAGACTAAAAAAACAATGAGTAAATTCTTTGGATTCTTCTATCACTGCATGAAACCCACACTAGTTTCTCGAGTCTTACGCAGGTCCTTTTAATCATTGCAATTTTTTTTTTTTCAAAATAGTAAGAAAGTGTATGGATAAACGCTCAATAGAGGAACGAGTTAATAAATGTTTTTGCGATACGTGAATACGTATGACCTTTTATTATTTATCAAAGCATACAAGTGAATAAATATATGTAATGGGAGGCCGGGGGAAGATTTCATTTCCTGCGGAGTCATACTTCACTGGGCTGCTTTTCCAATTGAATATTAAATTGTCTAATCAAGTTGCGACCAAAAATTTAAAGAATGTTACAATATCAGATCTTTATTGGTTGTAACTGCCAGCTGACAGTGACGACTGATGGTGCCTAACTGGATCAAATACCTGCTATGATCGTTACCGTACATGGTGCCAATTGTAATTTGTCTACTCTAAACTTTCCTTTCAACGATTCTTTTTTTTTGTCTTCTATATAGGAAATTTGGCTACTATCTCTTCTGAAGAAAATTTACGAAGCGTCCGAAAATGCAAAATACTTGCTTAGAAGATAAGTATTTACTTTAGATTTTAAAACTGCTACCGAAGGGCAATGAGTTTCACTCCTTGCTGAACGTAGAAGCAAATCATTTCGAGTATACTGGAAGAAAATAAACCAGAAATGGATTAAAACGTTTGAAAATTTATTATATTGTTACAAGGTAAAGGACATGGAAGATTGAACTCGTGTAATCTGCGCACACTCTAAAATATAAGCGATAGAATACCGATAAGCTACCTTACGTAACGTCGCGTCATTTTTGATCCAAACTTTGCATTTGGACTCGACTAGCTCTTGACTTTGCAACACAGGATGCACTTAGCTCGAACGGATAGCAAGCTGGCGGGGTCGCCTCGATTACAGCGGTGCCTGCACTCGCGTCCGATGTGTTTGTTCGAACCATTGTGTCTTGTGTGGCGAAGCCTTTGTATTATATACTGCTCCTGAGCCTTATGAAGCCAAGGAATATACATACCTACTCTTTTATATTGAGTTACTTTATAAAAGACTCCGTAAAAAACACAATGAGTACTAGTCTGCGGTATAAGTGTAACTGACGAGTGTTTGATGGCGAAATGTATAAAAACTTTAAGCTTCTTTAGAAAAGTTTACCGCTTTGCCTCGGAGTGAACTGAAAAGATAGAACATAATAATCTTTTTAACTGTAATTAATTCGTGTCAGTAACTAAGACGTTCTTGGACTAAGAGACACATATCAACTCGAATCTATGAAAAAACCGTCCTTAACACAACATATCCCACATGTTTAATATTTCCTTCTTATTACCAAATCTTTTGAAATATAATTTAAACATGCACATTGTAAAATAATAATGCACGTATATTTTTGGCATGGCGCGGTACAGTTCGGCCCCGTTACCTACATTCGAGTAATAAAGCTGCAGTCATCATGGCGTTGCAACATGTGTTACTGTAACCCGATCTATGCATTTATCGTGTTTATTATATTTGACGCAACTGATAAATATTGTTAGCTTTATAAACAAAATTTCAGAGGCCACGGTGAAAAAATACGATGAAAAGTCTTTATCATACGCGCTCCAACGTAGTAGAGGCAGTACTAAGTTTTGAGCAGATACTTTAAAACAGAAATGTAAATAATATCATTACTAAAACATATAATATTTTAACTAGATGATACTTGCTGGTGCAGGGACGCAAGCGTGCAGTGGTGCCTACACCAGCGTCCTCCCTGCACGCTATTATAATTATATATAGCTTTCATAATTACTGGAAAAAAAAACTAAAGATTATAAAATAAATATGAACAATTCGCGAGAACTATGTTTGAGTTAGGATTGCTTCCCAACATTTACAACAATATCTAGTGTGTTTAATTTACCCGTGCACGAGTGCGACAAATCCAGCAAACGTGAGAAACAATCCGCAGAGCCGGCTTGAGGCGGATTACTATTCAGGGAAAGTGGCGCGGCAACAGCGAGCTTCTCAGAAATTTATATATTTCGCCAACGTGCGATTAGATTCGCGGAAGCGCTTGCACTAACCCATCTTAAACATGTACATAATCGTCATTGATTCTAGTAATCCCTACTTAAACCTTAGATAAGTTAGACAATGTCGGAAAACTTGTTAGTACCTTCTCCTTTAAAGAGTTGATATAAGAGCAGACTTTGTTTAACAATCTTCTTCTTCTTCTTCTTATATATAAAAATGAATTGCTGTTCGTTAGTCTCGCTAAAACACGAGAATGGCTGGACCGATTTGGCTAATTTTGATCTTAAAATATTTGTGGAAGTTCAGGGAAGGTTTAAAAGGTGAGAAAATATAAAGAAATTGCAATAAAATAAGTAAAAAGTAGTATTTTATTTTCCCATACAAACTGTTCCTATCTGTCAAACAGGAGATGTTTCTGAATATTTGACCACAGACAATTGGCGGTATGAAGTTCGCCGGGTCAACTAGTAGAATAAAAAACAAGTTGCAAAAAAAAATCTTATGTTACCTCTGACGCTCTATGTGGAAAACGGCTGCACCGATCTTTACCAAAAATAAGATCACTCACAGCTAAACCACTCTCGATCAAGTCACCTATTGAACAAAAAAAAATTCGAAATCGGTTTAGCCGTTTGGGAGCTACGATGCTACACACAGACACACATATACACATTACATGCCAACAACATTTTCTCGTTTGGGGTTAAAAATAGCTTTCACAGAAACAAAAAAACTCGAGTCTTTGAAAGTGGTTGATAAAGTTTCACGTAATTCCGGCTTTGTTCCCGCCGCTTCGGTCGAAAGATAATTCTAGAAGAGGCCCTCGGAGAAAAAACTGTTACTGGAACAACTAACATTTTTGTTTTAAGAAGACAGGAAAATATATTTATAAGTTAACGTAAGAAACTGAATTACACCAAAATAAAACAATTTAAAATGGTAAGTAAATAATACGATAACTAAATTATTATTAAACTATTAAAATTGACAATTGTATGATGTTTACTAATTGTAGAATCTCAAAATGTTACTTACGATTTAGGACCAATGTCCTAATGTCCTAGATTTTTTAAAGCATTAAAAACAAAATGAAAATTTTAAATGTTTTGTGACATTATGACTTTGTAGTACATTTAGAGAAAAAATATTGCTTGAGGCGGAGATTGAACCCGCGGCCAAGCTCAACCGTGCTGGAAGCGATGAAATTATCCTTTCCATATTTACTAGGTACTTTAGTTCTACCTAGCACGACTAATGTTACAAAAACAAAATCAACATGATTTTGAAATAGGTGCTTTAGGTTACAAACTATCTCAGAGACAAAGAACACAGGTGCAAACGAATCGAGCTATGAGACAAAGGTATAAGACGACAATAACGTCAGCAAACGAGATTTTATGACAGGTAGGGTATAGTTCCGCATAACACGCACCTAAGTGACCAATCTTCTCGTTTACGACAAGCGTCAAATTGTCGGTACGCGGATAGCCGATGGTAATGAGCGCAAATTGGAAAAACGTTGTGTTTTAACTAGCTCGCCTGGTGGCTCACATTTAAAACATTATATTCGTGGCAGCCGTGAAATCATCCTAATTATTTGAATGAATGAATTATTTATCTCAACTTGTTTGTCTTCAGATAGTCTGATTACGACCTCTCGGTTACGCCAAACTTCAGGACAACTTTAACGCATACGCCAACACTTTATCATTTAAAACTTACATAAATAAATACGTTCTTTCAAATACCACCAAATGAATCTGTCAGTAAGAAGCTGTTAGATTAAGTGAACGGAAATGGTTTCTACTTGAAATAATGCGGTCGCATAGCCGTTGAGCACGGAGTCCACTTTGTTGCAACTACAGGTTTCGATGGTCACATCTTTGGCCGCATTATCACTCATCAAGTGAGATAGTGGTCAAATGCTTGCCTATTTAGTATAAAAATATAAAGGTTCATGAAAGAAGATGAGTGTTCTTTGCAAAATATTTGCAACTAGACAATTTATAGTTGACACTGAGGGTCAAATTTAGACAATAAAATAGTGATGATATGCAAACTGAGTTAAAACAATAGACCGTTGATTTTACAAATTTCATTCTACTAAATTGTGTATTGTTCCGTAACAAACCCATACAGCCCTCTGTACCAAAATACTGGAACAAAAATATTAAAAAATCGATAGAACTCAAAAGAAAAGTATTTGCTATCCTCAACAACAGGTGAGATAATCTTCAAACGCTATAAGAGAATAATTAAACGCAAGCAAAGCTTAAAAAACCGACTTCACCGCTGAATCTTTGGAACCGTGATCAGATTAAATGTATCAAACACGCACTATTGAGGATTTAATAAATCAAAAACTACAAATCAGATCTTAAACAAATTTATATGGGACCAAACGAAAAGCAATAGAATACAAACAAAAAAAATTTCAACATCGGTTCACGTGGAAAGAAACTATGAGATAACACGCATAAAAATTGAGTACCTCCCCCTTTTTTGTGAAGTCTGTAGAAAAAACCTAAATCCTAACTAATAGGAATTTCAATGTCAATTGGAGTAACAAATCAGCGAATCGTCGCGGTTTAGATCTCGAGGCTTATCATTTATTCAATTCATAGTTTACACCAGCGTCGATGACAGTCGTTAATTGATTTGTCATGCTATCAGATATAATAGCTCAATTTACGCGGCATTGTACATACTTCTAATGGTGCAGCTGTTTGTTTAACATCAGAAACAATAAGAAAAGCAAACGTTGCTATTTGTACACGGCTAGATAATTTGCGGAAACCCATTAGCAGGCCGTGACTCGGGAGTCCGTGACCACTATATTGGGGACAATATTTATTACGGAATCTACGTTTTTCGGGTCTATATATACCTACTCAAATTTACCATTTGTTATGAAAAAATTGGACGCACGTGACACGACGGGTCAGTTAACGGAGAGTGGCCTCGAGCGTAGCGTGTCACCCTCTTGTAAAGTTTTAGGGCTCAATCGTGACTAAATGTTGAGCATACATGCGCTTGACGTGCTATGGGTTGTTTAACTGCACTAGCAGTAAAATGGCGTTCCGTTTGGGAAAGTAATATAAGTGCTTTGAGTAGTTAGTGGGTCGTCGACTACCGCTGTGTCGCGTCTCAGTACAGATCGCGGGATTGTCGCTCGTGACCGTTACCGGCGCACGACCGCACACCACAATTTAGAAGTGTTCCTGACTTGTCTGTGCTTTAATATTCTTATAACTCTTTGATAGACTATTTAAGTAATTTTATATTTATTTTTTGAAGATAATAAAGTCGACCTTAATTTATACTACGTGCGGTGTGACACGCACGCTGCCGCTGTATGGAGCTTAAATTTTTCTCAAGCAATTTCAAGTGACTTCAAAAATGGAAAAAGAAAATCAATAGTCTATCTATGAGTGATTACGACATCACTAATAGCTTACAATCTTTAAAGAACCATAAGTGCTCAATCCCCTATGTTTAATGGTTCTCAACGTACTCAATTACCTATAAGCTATCTTGTAGGTAACTTAGGTCTTTGCTGTATATAGTTTTAGTTTAATCTTGGGAAATATTGGCAATTGGCCCGTAGATGTTTGACTCAATCAGGTAGTATTTATTGTATTTAGGTATTATTTGTGTTTTATAGAATCGTAGACTTTCCGCACCGACAAATAAGAAACGGCCCTTACCATCGCCACTTGTCTCACAATGTTGCCGTTTCTCGACAATCTCAACCGGAGCAATGTCACGTAGTTTCCACGTAACGTGACCGGACGCTGTCACTCCAAGTTGCTCAATATTGGGATCGTTCTGTGCAGTCAACTCTGCTTTAACTTAGCACTATCATCGCACATTATCGTGATACAGAAGCACAGCCAAGGCACATCTCAAAGATCAGCTATAATAATAAATAATTGTATAATCATGAAGTTATTCAGATGAGCCCATGCCTAAGGTAACCGACTGCATGATAACAAGAACATTTTAATAGCGCCTGATTGAGGCGACGCGTGATAAAAATGCTGGTATTTATTTGGCTCAACGTATTAGCATTGCAATTCAGAGAGGCAATGCCGCTAGCATGATGGGAACGCTACCCACTGGCAGTATGCTTGAACACTTGAGTTACCTATAAGCTCGATGTCTTGTAGGTAACTTAGATCTTTGCTATATGTAGTTTTAGTTTAGTTTTAGAAAATATAGGCAATTTGGCCCGTATTTGGAGGTTTAAAAAAAATGATAATATGTAATCTGTTTAATCAATAGATTCGAAAGTTTTGAATAGTATGTACAAAATGTAGATCTTAAAAAAATAGAAAAGGAGTTTTGCCACGGAAATTAAATAATGCGTTGTTAATTTTGTATTAATTTCAAAAACTGGTGATTCTTACATTCTTAATGTAATTTTTATTTTTCCCGAACTCCAATAGAAGTTGTAGTAAAGTATCTACCAATTTACTAAGTCTTTGCTTGACTATGTCTAATGGACTATGGACTAAGACTGTTTTAGTTGAATATAAACGTGTCTGGTGACTATGGCTTTGTTTGAACTCATAAACTTGAATATTCATTTCTTGATAATGGCTAAATGAAACATATAATATTATATAATGTTATATATATAAAAATCATTGTACATTCTTTAATTAACTATTTATAAAGACAGATGCTACTCAATATACCTATTACTGCGAACGCTTTGATTGTGGCCGGTTCCGTGATTATTATTGAGTGTCATTACGGCTCAATATAAACAAAATAAATGCTAATTAAGTCAGGCTGTACTGGTCCTTTGTTAGTCATGCACCATATAAGGCGGCGGCACACCGCGCTCGAGTCAACAGTCGCTCTACGCTATATTGCACTTTAATGAGCGCCATCCATGATGTACTGCGTAAGTAATGATAGTCGATGGGCAGTTAGGCACTCGATTGTCGGTTCAGCTGCATTATTTTCTCCTAGAAGTACTCTGTTCGAATAGTTTATTTCAATTTGATTAAAAGAAGAACAATTTGATGAGTATATTACGTGCTCAACGTAACTCCTCAAATTGTTAAACGCAGCATAGTGAACCCGTGACAGATCCTCTTCGCAAGGGAGATGATGTGACACATCTTGGGTGTGGAATTGGGCTGCAGAATAGTAAGTAGTTTATAGATAACTTTATGTTTTATTGGCAATCCACCTATTTATAGTAACAGTGGTACATTAATATAAGCTAAAAGTTTTCAACTCCGAAATAATTAAATTTTTCCGGGCGTTTTCCACAGAACTCTACCGGTTGCGACGACGCTTGCGACGGTGGCTCCACTCAACACCACTAACCAATGATAATATAACAAAGATACATAGTCTTTGCTACCAACCTTACCCTCAATAATGCTTGCGATTTAAATACAATATATTAGAGAGCTTTAGCTGCGTCTAATACTCTGCAGTTTCATGTATACCAAGATTATATAATAATTACTGATTTTTATTTTTAACAATGTTGTTAAACATGGTTAGAATCACTCGAAATCTCCTGAATCCGTGCTTCTGCAAGCTTCCAGCTGTAGCCAGTGTGGGCCGCACGCGGGTATAAAATTGATAAACTTCCGCTGTTTGTTGACTTTATCTATAAATATAACATGAAATTGAAAACTAACAATTACCGCAACAGATGCCACCAATCTATTAGTGAAACCCATACTAGCAATATTGTAGAGTCACTGTGTATATATGTGTATGAAAGATTAATTAGCAGGAAGAGCGCTACTTATTGGAACAGTGGCTCATTCACTATGCAAGTCGATACACATGGGTCGCTCATTCCGCAGTAAAGAGCAGGGTTGCCGCTGATTGATATTCAACGCAGACGGAGTGGAGGGCTGAGGGACGCGGACGGGGAGTCTGTGCAGTTGAGTGATGTGACGCCCGCCGGCGTCCGCAGGATTGGCGAGACCGGTCCGCGACGACCCTATTTTAAATTAATGTCAGACGTCACCGATCTGATTTTAGGGTGCATTACGTCAGGGGCAAAATTGAAATCAATGGAAGTGTTTCAATAGTTTATGGACAACAGCAGATTTTTTTAAACTGTTAAGTAATCGTTTATTACAGACGCTGGTTAAGTTAACAGTTGAATATTAAATAGTTAATTCACCTAGAGATAATTTAATAATATCGTTACTCATTAATGTATTCTCTATAATAGGCACTTATACGTGCCCATTTAGTGCTCGATGGTAAATACTGGTAAACGTAGTCTAATTATTTATAGTGAAAGTCCTTTGTTGACACACGGGACACGAGGCGGGCAATCGCACAACATGCAACGCTAGGGAAGCGCGGGCGTGTGCGTACCCTGTGAGTGTAAAGTTTATTTGTTTTAATTTGGTTCAGCCGTTTCACACCCTCTGTTTAAACATATAAATAATTTATTCTGGTATAAACTTTTTATTATATCTGCGCTATCAGATAATATTACGTTATGGATAATAAGAGAAAAATATTTCTGGTTTTATCTTGCTTTGCAGTTCCTGAAAACAGTAAACGTTTGTTTTGCTAGCGGCCATTAGGATACGAGTGAGCAAAATGTATGTTCAAGAACAGGCAGCACGATATGGGAGAGCGCGCGGAAACACGCGACACGCGACGCTTGGACCTAATGCGTCGCCACGAACGAAGTCTCCCTGATCACCCCACACGCGACTCTCATCTAACTTTTGTTGTTCCTCGCTTGATGCTAAATTGATCGATTAGTTATTGACCCCTATTTCTATTGACCGCGAGCTTCATTCATATGATTGATGCGACGTAGCTACTTAATTAATTAATGACCATTTATCTACCCATCATTCATATTTTTGTGGTCCGTTCGGATATCATAGTATCGAGATAATAGACTTTAACTCATTTTACGACTACAGGTCAGTTATTAACACGTGTGTGTAAGTAAAATCATTTGCATATAAATGGGCTTAAGCGACAGAAGCAACGTAACGAGCTTGAATAGAACGGCTGTAAAGGGTCATCCAAAGTGTCCCTTGTTGCTGGATTACTGTCCCGGGTGCTGAAAACCGGTAATGAATTAAACTACAAACACTGCACACTTTTTTTTATACAATGGTCTTACTGTTCCCACCACGCTCGTGTTAACTCATTAATCTTTAGCGAATCGCGACAGCGGATTACAAGATATACATTTCTTGTTTGAAAAAATAAAATCTAAAATATCACGAAGCGCCGGCTTATTTTTCTGATTCAATAAAACCATTTTCTTTGTGATCTTTGTTGTGCCTTTGGCATTATACATTAATAAAATGTAGAAGACAGTTATAATCGTTGGATTACCCGTGAAAACAGGTCTACGACTTCGTCCTGTTTAATGAAGCTTGGAAGACATTAAAGCTAGCGAGACTTCCTCTCGGTGCAGGAAGTGCTCGTTAGGTGCAATTTGATAGCAATTAATTGAATCATAGCCGAGCACTATCCCACGAGACTTGACTCTAAGAATTTTAGGTTGAGTATGTACAGAACCTTGACGACGAAGCATCAGACATAGTGGTCAAATGCTTGCCTGTCAAGAATACAAAAAATAAATAAAAAAAACAGCTTTGTTAAACGATTAGTACTAAAAGCGCACAATAGCACATAGAGTATACAAATTTAATGGACCTTCGATCGTTCGCCATATTGTTATACATATTCATAAAATATAATAAATATAATTTAACTAGGGAAAATGTTATATAACGACTTCACGTGTCTCCTCTTCCTCATTATTAATAATCTAAATAACCCTATTTAGGTAACGTAAAAGACTATTTCTAATGTTTACTCTTGCGTTTTAATGAATTATGGAAATATTTAATACAAAATACAATATTATACAGATTTATCATCCAAAGCATTGTCTTTGTTTCCTCTTCATTGGTTTCGTTTCAATGTTACTTAATAGAATTACGAGTCGGCAAACGAATCAAGTCAATGGCTACATAATTAAATCAGTGAATGGAATTAGATGGAAGAAAGTTGACGACTATTTGCGGCGGTTTCTCCTAGGCCCCTGCCTGATCATGGTCCAAGCGGCAATGCAGGTAATTAGCCGCCGCAAAAACTTGTGTGTTGTTACATCTGCAATTACTAGAGTACTAGACGTCAATATAACTCGATAGTTGCTCTACTAAAATTTGCGGGTCTTTTCGGTATCCCAAGCCATTCAAGCTTATATGCATTTTAACGTATAATAAGTTATATGTATAGAAAAGACCGACCTTTGAACTCCTATTTTAGTGTTTTTGTAAGTGCTTTCTTTCCGGTATAAAAAGTTCCTCTATGGTGCTTTCTAATGGTATTCGATTAAAACACATAAAGAAAGAAATTAATCATAAATAAATGATATATCAATGAAACAATGAAAATTTATTTTCGTCTAGCGCCATATATAAGAGACAGTCGGTGAAGGAAAGAGGCCGATAAAAGCCGTAAGAAATGTAGATACCAAGCAGGATTAAGTAAAAGATTTCACAATTGCCTATTACCCAGTGCGTCACACACATAATACCGCATCACCTTGACACGTCCCGTCGTCGAAGGCTCTGCTCACACGGGACCGGAACTCGGTGCCGTTGACACAGATCAATTTGGTCACAGACCTGACAAGTTTTGCAATCTGTGACATTTCAAAATACTGCACACCACGCATCCTGCTTAGTACACTCTCACCGTGACTATGTTATCTGCTATGTAAGTAATAACAAAAATCGCTGAGGATACGAGATGAAAATGTATACTTCCATACTTACTACTCACCATTACTTCCATATCACTGGCTGCGAACGAAGACGTGAATATTTTGAGCCAATTGTTGAAGTTTAAAAAGAAGTATTGCTAATTGCAAATCACCTAACATAAATAGTCGCTTTATGAGTCATTAGCGGTCGCACAAAACGTGACAATAAGATAATTCTTAGTAATTGACTGTAATGACTATTTGTGCAATATATATTTTTTAAGTAAAATTTAACTAAAATGTTTATTATTTACTCACTGAGGTTTCTTAATGCCCATTGATTTTGTGTCAAATGGTACTTGCTAGCAACATCCTACTAATATTATAAATACGAAAGTTTGTGTGTGTGTGAATGTTTGTTACCACGTATCTCCGTAACGAATAACAAAATTTTTATGATATTTTGAATGTAGATAGTTTTTTTTTGTTTTAGGTTCCGGAATAACCCATAAGCTTCCTTACTGGGCAGAATTCGGGGTAGTAATAACAGTATCCTTAAAAGTATTGCTGACAAACTCGATTCGGTAATTATGTAACATTTGACTTTTTTATAATGATACTTTTGACATTAATTATGATAAAATTGTTTATGATTTATTTTTATGAATGTATATTTATAGTGATTTTTTGAATGGATTATTATGCAACTATTAAATTAAATTAAATATTAAGATAACATAATTATAATGATTCTACTAACACAATGGACTGTAAATTGTCTGATCAATAAATGAATAATAATAATAAGCTACTTTTTTACTTATAAACGCGGGCGAAGCCGCGGCACAAGATACATACAAACAGGCATTTTTATTACAATACTCTGTGTGGCTCACGGTTGCCTACGTAATTCATAATAAAAAGTCATATTTTAAAGTGTAATTTGTACCAATAATTTAAAATCAATACAGAGACACAGAGGTCGATACAGAGACATCATGTCTCATGCTACTCTACATACTCTCACGCAAAAAAATACCTATGAACTTATCTTAACGAGCATTTGTAGAGCTGAAGAGTCCATACAAGTATGTCAAAATGTGTAAAGCTTTAATAATAGGTGTGGCATAAATTATCAGACGCATGCTTCTAGAAAATAAGGCAATGTTTAATGACAAACCTGTGTTCGGCTCTAAACGGTATTTGGTGGTGCTAAAACGGCGGGTTCCCAACGAGTCACACTGCACACAACCATCAAAACCTCTTGGAAAGATTAATCGGAACAAGTAACCTTGTAACTCAATAGGAAGAAAATTCCGAACGAGTAACACTAATACGATTTGGGAACCCACCGTGGAGACGTTTGGTCGACAATATAACATACTTACAAAAAAGTAAAATACCTATATACTTTTACTTTCCATCTATTTTATGTGTTGTAATTGAGGCTTGAAAAAATAATTACATGTTTAATGAAATAGCGCCAAAAAAGCAAAACGAACATACATTTCTGCTCTACATAATCAGCAGAACAAATTGTAGATACACATGCTCTACTTTTTAAGCATGTTCTAGTAAAAAGTTTCTTTTCATGTGTGCTAACATCATCAATCCATCCAGCACGCGAGGGCGATGCCCTCCATCATGCGCCGTGTTCAAGGTAGTCTTGTTTCGACTACAACTATCGGCTTCTTTTGCGATACGATGTGTTTAGTTTTATTTGTGCACGTTTCAGTTCACAGCCCCATGTCAAGGATATCTTATTTCAAGCCATGACCTATATATCATGTAAAAAGGATTTGCAGAGAAAGTATTGATGACGTCGTGTCACTGCTTGGTCTCTTCACGTTGTAGATCTTGAAAATGATACAAGGTTAATTTACATCTTAAAATACTAATCGTTAAGAGTTCTTATAAGCCTTAATCATTATTACAGATAATATTTTATTGATAATAATAATATATACCTCGTCACCTAGTTTAATAATATCACGAGGACAAAGAATGGAGACCTTTTTGACATCAATATCCGCAGGTTTAGAATGAGCGTCTGTGATACTAATAATGAACAAGAATCGATACAGTAGAATGTATCATATTAATATTTGTATTGTTAATTTAAATGAGTTCATAAATATATAATCATCATCGTGTAAATTTTATATGTATAAATTGTTTTTATATTATATTTTTTGTAATCTATCGTTTATATTATTTTTCATGATTTTAATTTTTGTCTTTTCGTAATTTAAATTAATTAACGTGTTGTTATCATCTATTTATTTCATATGTAATCTCGCAAATTGTATTGAATGTAGTCTTTACCTATAATTATAATGACACTTAACTTGTTACATTACGATGCTTTTAAATATGTTGATTGTAATAGCGTATGTTATGATGGTGTTCATAAATACATATTTTCGCGTTTATACTATTTAAAGTAATAATGATATATATATATATGTAATATGTCACGATACTACTCAATGAGAATAAAACAATAGATGATCATGATGATGCATATTAAAATGATATAAAGTACTACTTGGATTCTCCATTGCATAAATGCCAATGGCCTTAGCGTATCTACCTCCACGCAACGCATGGGGTATTAATCAGCTTGTTTATGCTAATTCATGGATTCCTATTCAATTATATAAAGCTGTATCGATACGGTGTTTTATAGAGCATTTATATGCTAATTTTAAAGCTGTGTTATATGATTAATTTCTTAACTAATTTGAATCTATAAAAATGCTGCTTTATATTTTGATGTTGCAGATTATGAAGTGAATTCGTTAAAATGAGGCGGATGCTTTACCATTATTTACTAGCTGAGCGCAGTGCGCGACCTCGGTGCGCGGTGCGGAGCGCAGTCGACTGTGAATCCAGGGAAACTGCGCTCGTTATTCGAAAGCAATCAGCGCATTAATAAACAAACAGAGCGACCCGCCGCCGAAGAACGCGAGATAAGAGCGTGAGTCACGCCACGCAAGACCCGAGTCGAGGGCGCGCCGCGACTTCCTAGTTGGTTCACTCAATTCGTAAACAAAATCAAACGTGACTTCTTCTTGAAGGTCTTCGGTACATTAAAAACATTATTAGTTCTCGTTATAATTTACATACCAATAAAACTTAACAATAAGTGAAAGTTACGAATAAAGCCTAAAACCTTTCGAGCGTGTAATTACCAATTTTGTCTCTGGTAGAGACAGCGGTATTGTTTCGAGACGTGGTGAGCAGGGACGACCAATAAAACAACAACTACGCGTCGGGTTACGACTTACGAATAAATATAATGTTACGTCCCAGTCCTGTAATACAACTCCTCGTTCAAAATGAACGGTGCGCGCCCGAGGCCGCGCGAGCTATCCTCGAGGGCACCGCGTACGTGAAACTCATTCATTCGTACCAAACAACGTGTCGTAATAAAGCCTCGCGAACCTCTTACACAAACAGCGGTAGAAGTTATTACAGTTGTTGGTTGTTTGGCATTATTAGCAGTAAGCGCAGATGCTCGGTGCAAAACAGTTGCCGAATGGTGGTTGTGTCGGGGTGCCATTGTTCAGCGCAGTGGGGTATCTGAAATTGTCTTCAAGTTTGAAGTCCTATCACACTGTCACATTACACACTAATATTCTAAATCCGAAAGTGAGTGTGTTTGTATGTTTGTTACTTCTTCACGCTCAAACGGCTTTACCAATTTTGATGAAATTTGGTATGGAGGTAGCTGACACCCTGGATTAACACAGGCTTTTAACCCGACACAGCATGTAACACCGCGGGGCGCAACTAGTAAGAAATGTATAAATCAGAGAAAAGATACAGTATGTTTATTTTCTAATCTAGATATTATTGCCTTATTGCAACGCTGAAAACGATTAATAGTCAACGTTTGCATTTGTTTTTGCCCTAGCAATAGTGCCGCTATATTTAGCTGCATTGTAAAATTAGAACAAGAAAATAAACAAAATAGGTAATTATGTAATCCTTTTAAGCATTCTATTTTTTATTCTGTGGCATTAATCTAAAGCTCTGAGATCTCAGTGAAAGGTTTAGTGTTTGAATGACCAGACTTTAATGGCTATTTTTTGTTAAGAATCTACCCAACGACGGGATCAATGCACGCTGTTGTTTTTTGCTGGTATCATATAGCCGCGGGTACCTGATAGATAAATAAAATATTGGGTTTGGATTCTTTTTTTGTGGCACTCAACTAAACTTTGATTCTACAGCGTATCGTGGAATGCGGGATGAAATGTTATCCATGCCTTCTTTATTAATTTACTGTATCTTACAAATCTGACGATATTACAGATTATTATTAACATAGGCTCTTCTTGATTCCAATCTAAAACAATCAAAATATTGTTTTTTTAGTTGCCACTATACTGAAATAACTTGTACAAAGGTTTGCATAAATGTTTAAAACGCAAGCTATAAGACGATGAGACGATCCTTTATAAAGTGGTTGTGGAAAGAAACACGAAGCGTCTCGAATCGTGACCTGCAGCTGCCGCTCGATGACATAATAAATGGTTAACAAAAGATCTGTGTCATCGGCCGAGGTCCGTGAGCACACTTTGCTGAATTACTGAATGGGATAACGGACTCGGTTGGCATTGTAGACAAAGGTATTTTGTGTTATAAATATGCTACAACTTGTGATGAAAAAACATAACAAAAATAAAATATCAGTTTTAGAGATAGTTTTAAGTCAAAAGAAGAAATAGCATTGATATACTCAAAGATGTAGATATTTTCCTCAATGGATGATAAAGTGGATAAAACACACCGCGAATGTTACAGGCATTTAGTTAAACGTTCTTGACATGCGAGATTATAAATGTACCTTTTTTTTATTCAAGATAGCCATACTTTTGACCACAATCTCACCTGATGTTAAGCGACTATGGAGCAAGCTTGCCTAGAAGATACCTATTCACTTGCGACTTGAATACTCCCATATTGTACCTTATTGTAATTGAATGGAACCTCTGATAATTTATTTTAAACATAAATGCTTAGAACATGCACGCGCCCCCAAGTAAGCCAACGGGCCGTTTAAAACATTTTTATTTTGTGCTTAAAGTACCCAGAAGGTAAACGCAAGGTCTCATGTAGGGCTAAAGTAATACCGTAAAGGCAACACCGCGAGAAGACATGCACATGACGCGACCATGCTTGCACTCATGTCAGCAATTTGATTCCCAGAAGGGCTCCACAGGTGGCGCAACAGAATGTTATTGCTGATGTTGATTGTCGGTGGTCGATGCCCTGATGTCGCACATTGGTGACTTCGCATGTGATGCGCGTTCATGTTGCTGTACACACAGTACGTACACTAATGACACAGTACACATATGGTATACTAATGATGAGTATAATTTGGTAACTAGTTACTTCTTAAGAGATCGCTTTGGAGAAAGAATAATTTTTTGACGGACTTCCAGAACGGTGTTTTTTTTTTAGAGTTATACAGTATATTTGGTCGCATAGAAGTAAGTTTCTGGTGTTTAAAAAAAAATTGTGCGGTTTGTTGTTTATGTGACTGTAATCAAGGTATACAAGGGCTCACTCTCAGTGTATTTCTCACGCTAATAGCAGGACATCTTAATCTTAAGCCAGACGAGCTCGATCAGATTTGCATAATTAATGGTTACGTCCACTGATACCGCCTTGTAGATAACAAGCCAACTATTGCCACCTGTTAGACGCAAGATGGGCAGGAATAGACGCATAATTTATTATCTCGATACAAGAAGTGGAGCATACCTACAATCAAGTAAATGTGGCGGCGTCGCGCGTTGTCTGGTAGAGTCAGTTCGTTGGCGCAGCATTTGCTAACGTCACATATTTTTTGTGTGACGTTGAATTGAAACATTTGTTTCTGGTATCCGGTGTCATTTGTTACGCTCACACATATACGTTTATATCCAAACAAACGACGCGGATAATGGGAAATGATATTACTAAATGATAAAAAAGATATAAAGAACTCATTAGCACGAAGTTTGAGCACGGAACTCGCGAGTTCACACACTGCATTTATTATACTATCGTGCATTTAAATGCAAGTCCTAATCTTAGCAAACATGGATATCTGTACGTTTTACACACAGCAATTTGCTCGTCAGCATCAAGAGAGTTTACAATGAAATCTATGGTTTAAAGTTTATTTTTTAATACGTTTCTAAGACTGTTAAAAGGATGTCAGTAAGTATTATTAGTTCATTGAAAAGATATTTTTATATCTTGCGATTTTTAGTCCCGTTTAGCACTCTGTGTATGAAGAACATGGAGATTGGAAACTTGTTGTATATAAGCCACAGTTACAAAACATATTCACAATCTTCTATTAAATTGCATAGAGAATAGAACAGATATAAAAAGTTATATATGCCAAGAGGTAGAAACGTGTAACGTGTTTCTAGAAGACTAAGTATTTTGAGAAAAACTTCATCTCAAAAAATCCGGGACTAAATGCTTCACGGGTCAGAATATCCAGCTAGTAGGTTAATTCATAGACAACCAGTAAACTGGCCGTTAAAAAGTGATTATTACTAATTTTTGTAATAGTTTGACACTGTACTTGTTAAGTGTTTGTAGTGCTCGGTGTTCGTAGTCTGGTTCAGTACCCAGCAGGAATTTAAATTTTCCCCAAAAGCACATAAAAGGCTAATTTCCATTTTTCTATTTTGGGTGTGAATGTTTCCAGCACCCATGACACTACAATTTGAAGCTTTTATATTTTTCAAAAAGCCTTTCTGATGTTATCTAAGTCTCTTTTTGTGCAAACTTTATCAAATAACTTTTTAATAAGCAATTATTTAACGAACACAACAATATTTGTTTGTCCCTTATTTATTTTCCACTTCACTGACCTTGTTTAATTTTTAGTTTTACCGAATTAATTAAATACCGTTGACAAACAACATTTTAACAAAGTTACTTTCTAATTGGCTTCTTCTGTTAATAATCTGGTCTGAAAAATATACAATTTCTTTTTAGAAGCTACTAATTTATTTGACAAGGAACACATTAGAATTGCCACTGGCTTTATTTGAAAATTTGTTTTCGTTAAGTTGTTTATTTAGAGGACATACCAATACACAAAATATTAGTTGATACATGTTGATTACATCATCAATTATTCGCAATCTAATTATGTTTATTAAAAAGATTGGCAGGTTTCAACAAAATTAGATTTGTTGCATGTCTTTTTTTTGTGCTGGATAGACACGCATTTATAGATTTTTTTTATGTCTTTGCTCTATGTCCTGCTGGCTGGCGAATTGTACTTTAGCCCGATTCCGGGCTAAAGTACAATTTTTCGTCCGGACATTCGAGCTTCTGGTTCAGGGTGTGATTTTATTTGTGATGTAAATGTTTCCGGCACGCACAATAAAAATATTTCAACGTAGTGAAAGGCTGTGGGCGTGAAAACGTTTGCAAACAAGTTAAACATATTGTCACAATTGTCCATTTCAATCATAGGGACGATATGTTGATAATAATTATTGTAAACATACAAGCGAGGCCACTACCAATGCATGTATGCTCGTACCTATCAAAGTACTTGTATTATATAAATTGTAGTAGATACAGCCAAGCCGCGGCCTAATAACAATAACACTGTGTTAGGTAATGCTATGATGCGCACAATAGATTGCTTGCGCTTGCGCCGTTCGCACTCGGATCCTTTGTTATCGACGAGTAAGTATGAGTACATCAATATGTCTGTCGAGGTATACATATAGAACATATTTAATTCAACGCACAACGAACATTGGAAAGGAGCACATACGTCTTTGTTTCTTATCTCTGAACAGTGTACACGCCAAACGATATATTTTAGTCAGATTTGGAGTATAAAAACTTCTAGACACGGTAATATAAAGTTAAAAAAAAAACCACCACAGTATACAAAAAAAATATAAAAAAACAAAACTCAAATAAAAAAACAAAATCTTAATTTGGTACTTATGCCATTCTTGTCACTTGTTGCTAAGTACATAAAAAGTCAGATTTTCTTCTGAAATATGCTACCAACTCCTCCAATAAAGTTATGTTTTTTAGAAGTAGCTCACATAACATGGTTCTTGCGGGCAAATATGCGAAATACAGTAATACTTACAATAATCTGACATCGGTGCATTTACTTGCCATAGCTTACAATATTAATTGGAACAAAAAAATCTTTGAAAATCTACGAGAGTACTGTGATTGCGTAACCGCCGTTTAGACACGCAATATTCACCCGATTCCACCCTTACATGTTACAAGCGGGACAATCGACTTGATTACAATCGTTGCTAATATAAGGCAACGATCGTCTATTTATCGGTTTTACAATTTTTTTATAAATTAAGTTCAAACGAAACGTTGTTACAATAGAAGCAAGGCGGCTGGCGACCGCGGAATGCGACCGTCAAGGCCGCGCAATAACGGCGTTTGACACAAGCAAGATGCTTTATCTCCAGTGACTCAACGTATTATGGGTACGTCTCGTAGGTTATTGGATATTTATTTTCGGAGCGAATCGTTGCGTCACAGTTAAGTCGCGAGCAGGTCAGCGGTCACCTGCGTCTGTTAATGAATCATCTCGCCGATACGAGCTGCCTTATGTGACCTTACCAGTACACAACTAACATAGCTAGGTTTAAACATTTGGCTATACAGTCTTTGATGATTTGGCCGTAATTGAATTGTTTATTCGTCTTAAAATAATAATATATTGTAACTGGGAAAAACGAATAATAGTTATTATTTTATAAAAAAAAAACAAAGCCAGTGCAGTGTTCAATATAATATATTATTACGAATGTAGTACCATAGTGTAGCACCCTTAGGCTGAACGAAGCTTAGAGTTCTACAGACTCGTCGCGTTCTAGGAAGTTTGGTTACATTCCTGCTACTTCACCTCATGCGCCAGGTGCAAGCAGTAAAGTATGTTAATGTGTTCTTCTTTTATTATAAACTCCGTCGCCTCTTTCTATATAAAAATTACAGATTTTCTCGTTCCAAGCGGATGCATGAGGAAACTACAAAGGATCAGTATGTTAAAAATATTACATAATTTTGAAATTGCATGATAACTTAAATAATTCAACAACATTAACAGAACCAATGATATTATAAAATTATTGGCGAAACCCAAGAGCCAGTCGAGTCGCGTCGTTCATGGTGACACAACGATGATACAACAGTCGTATTGTTGTATTCCGATGCCGATGCCGTCCGCGAAACGTTTGCATACCTTATTTGTACTTACAAACTACAATCGAATACAGATTCGGTGTTACAACATTTTAATAGTATATTCGAAAGGTCAGTTCAGGTGGTTACCTATGTCATAATCAGGAATCTCAATAATTTGCTGTTTTTTTTATTTTTTATTCAAGATAGGCAAACGTTTGACCGCAGTCTCACCTGATGGTAATTGACGATGCGGTCGACGATGGAGCACGTTTGCCTAGAAGATGCCTATTCACTTGCGACTTCAAGACTCCCATATTGTATTTATCAGGGTACACAGACTCAGAGATTCTTTTGTAGTTCGCATAGTTAATGTGGAGGCAAAACGCTTCGTTCGCATTTGTGGAATATCAACCATATAGCGGTGTCGATTAAGAGTCTGTCTCGATGTCCGATGATAGAATGGGGATGGGGGAATTAGGTTGTGTAAATACAAAAATAAAATATATTATGATATTTTTCCAACTAAAATAGTTAGGTATTTTTGCTATGACTATGGGCGTACATACGATATGAATCTTTTAAAGTGCCCTTTCTTTAAATAAGCATTTCACAGTAAAATACATATACCTAATTTGAATATGCATGATTAAACAAAAACGCTTCAAACTTATAACCGACACATTCGAAGACATGTCCTGGGTCTTGGGTGCCGGAAGCAATCACATCACACGCACGATAACACCCAGGAACACAAATTTCCCGCAGGCAATAAAACCCGATACCCATTGCTTAGAGCGCAAATAGATGCGCAACCAACTAGGCCATTGAGCAGGTATAAGATAATAGACAGATCTATACGACAATTATAATGTAATTCTCATAATAAAGCGTGCTCACAACAACAAATATGAGTGCGATATGCGCGCCAAGCGAATATCTGGCTATAAAGACTGCCAAATGGATTCCAAGTTTTTCCGTGGAATGTTAAAGAAAATTAATATTAGTGTTCAAACTTAACCATGTACTAATGCATCGGCACTCGAGGTATCAATTTCGTGCAAGTTCCTGCGGCTTCGGAATGATGACGGCGTCGATCACTACATGCGCTTCGTAGAATCACATCGGATACCACAATGGGAACTGGTTTGGTGAAAGTTGTATCTCCCCCCCCCATCCTCACGCCCCTCATACATTCACACGCGACAACAGCCAGTGCGAGTTGGGTCTGGGTCCGCATGTCTACGACAAGAAGCTTCACTTGACTAGTAAGAATTGTACCACTTTCATTTGACCTTGCTGTCGGAAGGTCGCATGCAAATTATCCTGTAACCTGTACAAGGATCAAAATAATCCTACAATACGTTTGTGATTTATAAAGCATATTATTGTGCTTTCCGGCGTGTGATATCGTTGACAGTTTCGGATATCATCCAGGACTGAATGTCTCTTGTTTTACTCAGCATTAATTAATCAAACATGACATATATACAAATATTTGTCGGGATCTGCATGATATGACAAATGATTCCTTCTTTTTATATTATTCATAGCATTTAAAAATACAAGTGGACAAATATCATATCACATGACATGATTTTTTTCTTTTCAAAACCATTTTGCTCTGTCATTTTATATCAGAACATTATAAAAGTAATTTTATATTACGTATATCTTGCTATATATTTAGATGCGAAATACATCTTCATTTACATTTTACAATAATTTAGATTATTTCGTCATCTATATTAACCCTAATTTATTAGACTGTACCTACACTTCTCCCGGTACAAGCATTTATTGCTTTCCGCCAATCTACAAATTCAATTATCCGCAACGGCCAACGTAATTACAATTTTTAACATATTTACGTACTTGAGTAGATTGAGGTACTGGTATAAATACTATAAATAATGTTGTTTTATGTTAAACATAAGCGTAAAACATAGAATATCCCGATTACAAATAAAGATGTAATTAACACTGCTTCTCACAATCTTATGTAATGTTTACAATCAGACAATGTAGTACTTTTATAGTTTATTCGTATTTCTTTCTCCTTTGAAGGATAATAAATAATATAATCTCTAAAATATCAATCAACAGACATAATACGCATGTATGTCATAATTAGCACTCACATAAAGTGTAATGTTCGAAGACTGGTATCGTGAGCACTGTACATACTGGTAGCTTTATGCAGGAAATTTCATTCTATAATTATCTTAGCTGAATTTCATCCAGTATCCGTGGCGTAGAAGTTACCTAATAATGTGTTATTGCTGTTAACAAACAATCCATGTGAGTGTTTTTTGCTATTGCGGCGATGACCTTCATCAATTACCTTATGCCGTGTCTGCACACTACAAACTTCAGCTTAACAAATGCCGCTTCTTACACCGTCACACGTCATTAACCTAGATTTCTATGTTGAGAAAAGCGGCCGCTTCTACAAAGGCCGTACAGTTGTATATTAGTTGCTATAATCGTATCACAAAACAATGCAACAGCTAAGCAATTTTGAGTAGTGCACTTTTCGTTCTACCTGTCATCATTTTAGGGTTAGCATGGTTCTAGATTGTAATAGACTGACTACATACAATCCTACATTCTCACACACGTTCACACATACACATAAAAACTTGAGAGGTGTCAAGGGACACCCGGATGGAACGAAGTTCAATTTCCGTCTAGCCCCCTTTCGCAACGCGCGATAAGGAACTTTCGTTCCAAAATTAAAAGAAACATACAAAAACCAACATCACGCGGTGTTCCCGGGCGGTCACTCATCCAAGTAGGTACTGACCGCGCCCGACGTTGCTTAACTTCGGTGATCGGACGAGAACGTGGCATACCACGTTCTCGTAAGCCATAGCTTACAACTATAGCAAAAAGTGTCGTTACAACTTTTGGTCTTAATTTTTTCCATCTAGGAACTTTCGTTCCAAAAGTACTCTTATATATATACATGCCTATATATATATACATTACTATAAATACATTTGGGATTAAATCAATTAAGATAAAATAATAAAAAATATACTATTAAAATACTACACATTTATATATATGTACAACTGTATTTTGTTTATACCAAGAGGTAGAGACTAGATACTACGACAATATCTAGTGCATAGGATACAAACGGATCTTTTGATTCTGATATGTACTAATATCTCTGTTTTTGTAGCAATTAAATAATTTGTACTTTTTGTCTCAAAGTTACCCCTAATATTAGTTATAAATTATGACGCATATATTTACTAGAAGCCAACATTCATCTCCCAAACTATTGACTGCGTCTCTATTCTCCTAAAACTGCAATTTGGATCTACAAAAGCTGAACTAAATACTTAACTCAATTTTTGTTTTTCTCTAAAAACGGATGCTATTTCCTTTTATTAATTGTTACAACTTAGGACAGGGCTTATCTCTCTATAGAACCCAAAATAACAATGGATAGAAAGCAGTTAATTGTTTCCTATAACACAGACAATACACTTCGTGTAGATAAGCATTTTAGCAGGAAGCGATAACGTCGGGATAAAGGCGTTGGGAGTTGGCTTCTTACCCCGGGTCAAGTGGTTGCTTGGGTGATCCTCGCTTCGACAGTCGTAATGTTATAAGAAAAATTTACTTCTGAGTCACCAAGTCCTTGAAGTATCAGCTTAACCAAACTGTTTTAAGCTGTGCTAATATTGCAAGACATATGAATATATTCAGAAAATGTACAATTGCTGTGTCCGACTCAGTAGTATCTGTAATCCCAATAAATAAATGCAGTATGTTCATTAGCTGCAGCTTCGCGCGTTGCATTGTATGCGTTGGTATTCGGTAGGAGATCTGCGGAATGCGGCGCGAGGCGGGGGGTTGTATAGATAACCTCGACCCTGGTGTTACGCGCTATGATAAAGGACCGCCTTTATCTGGTCCGTGCGCACACACAATACTACTGGTAATCATTGTTAGCATAATAATAGGCAAAGGTAGCTCTGCCACATTAACAACAGTAACATATTGAAATATGCTATTTGTAATAAGGTGATATTTTTTATTATTAGCATTACTTTATTAGACTATTACACATTAGACATCGTTATTTTATAAATACGAAAGTTTGTAAGTATGATAGAAAGAGTTATAGAATCTGGAGAGATTGAGATGAAGTATATAGTTATTGCTCTTTAAAGGAACAAAAGCAAACTAAATGTAGTCGATTTTATCTAGTTATGATTAGGACCAATTTTAACTAATTTTGTATTATATCGCGTTATATCTTCAAAATATTGTTATTAATAACCGCTAAATTTAGATATTTCGGCTCCAGTAAATTTGTCTGTAAGAATATGAGTATGAGTCATATAGGTAAGTGAAATATCCAGCTGCTAAATAGAGTTACTTAAAAATATAATTAGGTAGTGGTACTAGCTAGAGCGGTCGATGTGGCGAATGGCGAGCGCACATTCTCTTTGAACAAAAGACATCAACGCGCGCTCCACGGTCGACACAAAATGAAACTGTAGTTACATCTCATCGTTTATTCTTTTTATAACAGCCAATCTAACAGGGCAAGAGATTCCAATAATCACCAGGACTGCAGTGATCCACTCGATACATAATTCAATAAACAGGTATATTATAATATACACTTCAATCGCAAAATGTTTTCCGTTTCACCGGTACTCCCGGGTGACGCGTTCGTATCCACTGTCACTCGCTCATACGATAACACGATCGTAATCGTTAATGAAAATACAAAAATAATACTGTAGAATAAATATAGTCGTTTAAAAGACTAGAGTTAAGAGTACGTCAGTTAAAGTTTGTGCTTCGTCACGTTCAGCACACGGTCTCCATGGGGACGCGCACGGGCGCGGCGGCTGGCGCGGGCGCAAGCGCGGACGCGGGCGCGGGCGCGGGCGCGGCCGTGGTGTGCGTGAGCGACTCGCCGCACGAGGGCAGGTGCGTGGAGGAGTGCGTGGCGCGCGCGCCGCCGCCGCCCGCGTCCGCGCCGCGCGACCAGCACGCGGCGGCGCAGCGCTTGAGCGCTGCCCACGCGTGCGGCTGGCAGCCCACCACCAGGAAGATGAACACGCCCTGCAGCGCGTTCAGCAGGTCCGTGGCGTACCACACGTACTCCGGTCCGCCCGCCGCCCATGACACCACGTCGGCGCCCCAAGTCACGCCCATCACCACCACCAGCTTGGCGCACACGCGCCCAAGCGCCGCCCTGTACGTATAACAAATACGATGTTATACATGACACGGTGACGGTGATGACTCCTCGACCAAAGAACTGGTTGATAAGTTGTAAAGACCGGTTTGAAGAATAAAGTAATTGGTTTCGAATCAAACAAAACTACTAAAAAAGGCAAAATTGTTAAATATGTTTTATATCGAATTTATCTAAAGACTATGCGTGCTTACCGTTCAGAAGTGGACTTGACCTCGTCGCGGCGCCACAGGCCGCAGGTGAGTTGGCGCGTGGTGGAAATGAACAGCGCCAGGTTGACGAGCAGCAGCACGCCGACGGGTCCGAAGAAATAGACGAGGATCTCCATATCACCGTAGAACCAGCAGCGCTGTACTGCGAAGCGCGGGCGCAGGAAAGACGCAGCGCCGGCGGAGGGCGGGAGAGCATCAAGGAGGGCCGCCGCGCCCGCCACCACCAGCGGCCCGCCCCACGCGTACACCATGTACACGCGCAGCCGCCAAGCCTCCTGCCCACGCTCCAGGCTCGTCGGACGGAAGTCTCTGCACACACACACACGCACACACATATATAGTTCACTAAGTTTCCACCACCAACCACTACGCTTTCAGTTCACGCTCCAGGAACAGAAGCAACTGTAGTATGGTTCGAGGCTCACCCTTAGTACATACTAATCAAAAAATATGTTCTAGAATAATCACAAAAAGTATTTTTTTAATCTCTAATCTCAAAGTAGCGTTGACTTGAGGGTTACTTGATGGTTGTGAAGTACGGCTGTATTTTCGGTGCAAAGTAGCAAATCCGGATAGCACGAGAAAATACCACCTTCATCGAAAGCTCATGTTTGAAACCACAAACTCTTATAACAAGGTGGGAATAACACGACGGCGACATTAAGGCTAAATTCAAACAAAAAAAATCCAACTAAATTTTTTCTGGATTCTAAACAATACCGTGGTAAGTATTTTTCTTAGGCAAGAAAAACTATTATTTTTTCGTACTTTTATTCTTATTACTACGCTTCTTTCTTACCTCCCTTTTTCTATAACCACAGTATACGAAGTGTATACATTAGGGAGGCTTAGGGTATACTAAATATCGTAATCAAGAAAATATGTTTCCCATAAAATTACACAACAAAGTTCGCATCTTCGAAGAATCTTTTTCCTCATTAACCTCAAAGCAAACATTGCGGAATTACCGGATAACGGAATGTGTACCCTAAGGTACATTGATATGTGTCAGTAGAAAATTCTTTGAAATAGTGAATTTTGTTGAGTAATTTTTTGTTGAACACAATTTTCTTAATAACTGAATTATATAATAATTATTATATATAATCTTTTATTATATTATAACATATTCTAACTCTACTCTCCTATATTTCTAAACTCTGGTTTAAAAACTGTAGTCAAAAAATCATTGAAGAGCATCGGAAATGTAAGTAAAATAAAAAAATGAATTGGTTTTTTTAAATTTAAAATATCATGAATTTGAGCTTTGGATATTGCTGTCCAATAAAATATATCCAAATGAGAAAATTATTTAAAAAAAAAATGTGCTAACAATCGGCTGTACAGCAAAAAAAAACAATTAAATTAGTTATTTGAACCTTGGTTAACTAATTTGAACGTTATTGATAAATAAGTGTTTATTGAATCTAGCTTAATTTTATTATATTATAAATTTCAAATAGAAACATTTAACCGCAATTTCACATACTTTTGATTATAATCATTAACTACAGACTAATAAAAAGGAAGCATTTATCTTTTTACTTGTAACATTGCCATGTTTTGCATTTTAAGTTTATATTAAAATGTTCGTAACATCCGAATTTAGTAAAATGTATAGTAGCTAAATCTGATTTTATGAAGCTATAGTGTATAACTGCTGTTTAAACATAATTATCTTGACATTTCAATACCTATAAGGCTACAATAATTGTATTGTGAAATTAACTGTTAAAATAAAATAAAACTACATGGATTCTTAAAGAGGGATTAAATATTGAAATATAGACACATGTTTTAAATAAATTATCTAAAATAAAGACACTACACAAGCTACTTAGATTATGTAAAGTTGAAGAAGTCAATTATTTAGTTTTGTTACTTTATTAGAATACAATTAAAAACTATTTTGTAATGCATTTACTGTGACTATTATTATTTTTAAAATTTTTTTCCTTGTCTACAGATTTCCATTTTAACAGAATTGTATTTTTATATGTACCGACCACTTTACACTAAATTGTTTTTAAACTGCAGACGTCTTGCTCGAGTGATCATTTTAACTAAGAAAGCATGATAAAAAGAACATTTGCTTTTCATTAGCAAAATGTCCTCTTATCAAACGATCTCAATAAAGTGTAGTTTACTGCTAACCTTTTCTATCGAGGACGTTTTTTCTCAAGACGTAAAAAGTACGTTACGGGCGTTTTCTCAACGACGACATTTTGTTTAAAGAACCAACTCTTCGAATTGGATTGTTGGTGTATTCGTATTCGTAATCAACTATGTCACTGATACTTCTGTACCTACATGTACTGTCAGCTGACTAAGTAAGTAGATAATTTGTGAACTTACCGGAATGTCCACCATATGTTAAAACACATCGTGTTAAGCCAGAAGAAGGCGGAGAGGAACAGGAAATGCATGCACACCGCTACACGCGCACCGCACATGGAACAAACGGATGTAATGAGCACTTGAAGCACAATCTGAGGTAAACTCAGCTTCAAAAGATCGCAGGAGAGGCTCACCAAGCACGCGACAAGGCGTCTCCGGCACCAAATCTCCAGCCAGCTGTGTGGCCGCTAGCAGCACGTCGGCCAGCATCAGCGCCGCCACATAGTGGGTCTGACAGCGCCAGTGCAACGCGTGATGCTGAGCTGGCAGTGCAAAGCCTGCCGCCAGCGTGGCCGCCAGGAAGGCCGCGCCCACCGCCAGCCCCGCGCCGTACAGCATGTGCCGCGCCGACTGCGTGACGGGGGCGCGCGCCGACTCACACACCAGCACGCGCGCACCGGCAGCTCCGCGCGTCGCCTCCGCGCACCACGCGCCCGCCGCCAGCCGCGAGCCGCCGCCAGCCAGCGCCAGCGCACCACCCGCCTCCAGCTGTGCACCGTCCAGCGCACCAGCCTCAGAGTAGCCACCCGCGGCAGCACAAGCTGGCCACCCGAACCCCAGTGCCGAGCCGTTGGCAAGCACGCGCAGCTCCTCCAGCGCAGCGGCCGCCGTAACTTCGTCCTCCACACAGCGTGCCCCGTCCAGCGCGCTGCCCTCCACGCAGCACTTCGCCGGCGGCGGCGGTGCATCCGTAGCACACACGAGCGCTGCTGCTTCGTCAGCACAATAACGTTCCGGTGGCAACGCGCGTCGCAACTCTCGCACCAACAAAGACCCATTGTTGGCGAGCAGCGCGTACGGTGCTGCATGCTCACGTAGCACGCGCAGTGCACCGCATTCCGGAATTGCAGCGTGCGCAGCGCGCCAATGCGCCGGCAGCCGCCCGCGTTCAAGATAGGTGCCGCGCGCCGGCGCGTATACAAGCGGCGCGAACGCAGTGCCTGGATCTACGCGGCAAGCCGCTGCAGCTTCAGCTGAGCTCAGCATTGCTGACGTCAACGCTTCTTCAGACAGCGCGGCGCCGGCGGGGCAGCAGCGCGGCACGCTGACCTCGGGCGGCCGCGCTCCACCAGCGCCGGCGCCGCCGCTCAACACGGAGCAGCATGCTGCCAGCCACAGCAAGGAAGTCGCTGACACCATCGCACCGCACGGTCACCGCCGCCGGCGGTCATCCGCGTGCATTGCGCGCCGTCCGGCGCTGGTCGTTTGGTTCAACTGAGAGCTGTTTGTATTACAAATCTACTAATAAATCGCGGCGTAAGTTACACAGGCTATAATTGCTAAGACGTAAACGCCAATAAACACTTTCCGTCTTTACACGGCCACTTCACGTAACAAAAAAATTTTGGCAGAAGAATCGTCGTTGTAAGCTCGTAAGTTCGTAGCACGTGCGGAGTGTACTAGGACGGAGGGCGCGCGAGCTCCGCCTGCGAGTGTCGGCGCGAGACTGCCGGTGGAGTGAGACTGGCGGCGGTGCTCGCTCGGCCTCCGCCACCGGCTCGGACCCTCACGCATACGCCAGAGAACCGGCTCCTGAGGCGGCCGCGGCGTGGTGCTACGCCACAACACGCGAGTAAGAACGTCCCGATTATAAGTGTATTTTATCTTTTTTACCTATATAAAAATAAAGGTGACTCGACCATTTGGTCGAGTTTCTCTCGGTAGAAATTATTACCAACTCTATGATCTCACTAATTTGATTTGTTGTGGATTTGGATTGGAGATTTAAGAATAAGAACGGTGTGGTTTAAATAAATGATAATTATGCCTTTAAACTCTAAGGCCTTTCTATGTATTATCTGTCAAAAAGATTATTTAATTTTCATGCTTCTATAATCAAGTTCAGGTAGCTAGGTTTGTCTTATCGCCAACAGTTACCTTACAGACAATCCAATTAGAATTTGATAGCAGATTTCTTATAATTGTTAATAAAAAATTATGATAGCGCCTGAAATAACACAGTTACTATAACGTAATGCCAATTATTAAAACAAATGTTACATCAAAAGAGTATAAAGTATGCATAGGTATATATTTTTAATAAAATATACTGTAAAAGACGTCTTTTACAAGTATTTATTAACGATGTATTATAATATTTTATTTAAAAACTAAACGACCCGACCCGGCTTCTCACGGGTATGATTTCTTACATTATTTAACGGATCGAATTGTGAATCTACCATTCTTGAATCCACGTGAACATACACAAACATTTTCATCTAAATCGGTCCAGCCGTTTAGGTGGAGTTTTGTCATATACACACGTGCATAAGGATTATACGAGATATAATTAGTAGTTGTTCACCGCGGCTTCATCCATGTAAATTTAAAAAAATATTATTTATCGGATCTAATTATGAATCTAAACCATTCTTAAATCCATCTGAACACACACAAAAAATTTGATCAAAATCAGTAATTTCGTAAATTTGCTTAGTGTATGTTGGCGTCATATTGGCGGTGTATTTTATATGGCTCGCTTCAATAGTTTTTTATTTTAAGTGAACTATCTGGTTGATCTCCTAAAAATCAATCAGTTTAGTCCCAGTTTTTTAGGGCAAATTCACCCCTAGATAGAGGAGATAAAAGTTAGTATATGATAAAAAAATAATAGTTACAATAAACTGTTTTTCCGATAATTACAGTTTATTATTTTCTGTATAAAAAACATGTTTGCATAAGAGAATTGTAAACTGATAACAACGATTGCAGTCCCAGCCGGTTAGTAAACAAACATGAAACTACCGATATTTACAAACTAAAAATGCCAAATCCCAGTAGCGATAAAATGTATTTTTGCAATTTTCTAGGATATCATATCTTCTCTTATTTGTATAAAATCATGTATAAGCAAAATAGTGTTTAGATTTTCCAAATTGTCAATAAACTGGACTGCCAATACGTAGGCCTTTTTCAGAGTTCTGCGGACTAATGGAAGCAACACGTGATGATCAACGCTGATCGCTTATATACTGTCATTTCAAGAAGTATCCTGATATCAATGAATGTGCTATGCCAGATTGTTCGTGCTTCTGACTCAGTATACTGAGATAACTTTTATTAAACACCATCATCTCTCATACACACTTAGGGACATGATACACAGAGCGTTCGAGGCGCGCGCCCTGTACTTCCGTCATATGGAAGAAGACGTAAGTATATTTTTGTCAAAATTGAGTTATATACATCAGAAATGTCTTTACTATTTAGTATATGTTATGACTTGTAGCAGATGCGTCCAAATAAAAAGTAAGATTTAGTAGGTTGCGTTTCAATATTCTTAAATAAAATAATAATAGTAGATGCGTCTATTTATCCTGATTCCAATAATGTATATAAGTAATTTTTGTCAAAAATGCAGTTACGTCCTTTTTCATTATGTCGGCAGTATGCAAAACGGCAGCGCAGGGGTAGAAGTTGCGGGTGAGCCCCCGCCGTTAGGCCGCGCGCCTTGGGCGCTTTGTATATCAAGGTCCTTTACACGTCATACATTTTACCTTCACAACGCCCGAGGCCATCGCCTTGGGCACTTTGTTTATCATGTCCCTTATACTATAGTATATATTTATAGGTGTATTTAAAAAAAAAAATCTATGATGTATGTGTATATTATAGGTGATTATCGTCTCCAGGCCCACAGGTCGTGATTTGTTCAGAGGAAGCATGGTTTTTATTACTGTTGAACCAATTCATATAGATCCACTAATACATACGTTTCGCTTCTACGTTTATCATCCGTACAGCGAAGGAGTGGAACTCATTGCCTGCGTCTTTGTTCCCTGAACGGTACAATCTGGGTGTCTTCAAGTCTAGAGTGAATAGGTACCTTTTAAGCAAGCATGTTCCATCTTCAGCCGCATCGTCACATTCCATTAGGTGAGATAGCGGTCAAATGCTTGCCTATCTAGCATACAAAAATAACATTATGTTATAAATGTTTCAAAGAGTTGTTATAATATCATTGGGTTCAACGAATTAATGATTGCATTGATGACTTACAACCTGTTTTTCATTTATGTTTTTATTCGGGTAGTTGTAACAGGTGCCAGCAGTCCAATTTTCGTAAAACAAACAGGAAGTCCTTTCATCGCAGCTGTTTCGATGCGAAACTGGAGCACAATAATAAGTAATACAATAATATTAGTGTTCTAAGCTGTTTGGTTTTGTAAGAATACTCCGCAACACCCAAAGCATTATTTTTGTATTTAGGCAACTTTTCAAACCGTGGCATAGAAAGCCAAAAATCTTGAAAATGTTGTAGACACAGCTGAATATTTAGGCTGGTAAAAATGTTGACGGATGTCTTTGAAGTAGGTAGTACTCGCTACATCACGGACAGCGCTATTTACGAGTATGTCAGAGTTAATCATAACGAACAAGTTCAGGAAACTCTTTGACGATACACAATTTTCATAGTCAATTATCCTTTGCTATCTTTGTGAACATCATGCGTTTGATCTAAGCTTTTTGTTAATAAAAACAAATGATCTATCTCGCTTTAATCTCTCTTCCTCATATTGTAACATTTGACTTCAAAGAATAATAATGCTTGTAAAGAAAACTCAAGGATTAAAGAAAACAGTTTTACTATTCTGTGTAGCTATGTATAAAGTCGGAGATAAAAGCAAGAATAATTATTTTATTATTAAATATTTTGTTGTAGTCAATAGAAATAGTTTTTATCGTTCTAAAATTTTGTTTTACTCTAAACATTATCGATCTTTTGGAAATTTAATCACCTGACCTGGATTAATATCAGTTCTGAGGTTGAGCCCGGGTTAAGTCTCTGGTATTCAATCTGTTACGCAAGATACACAAAAACACTACAGTTACATTTAGAGCCAGATTTTGTTTATGATGATTGTCAAAGTCATGATATGTATTATCCTAAACGATTTTTACCAACCGAAAATCGACTCGAAGTCATTGATTTTATTCTTTAAAAACTTAAAAGTGGACTGAGAGACGATAATGGTGCTTATACATATAAGAAGTGGTTCCATTGGCCCTAATTTGTATGTTACGTCATGGTGAAAATGTGCTCAAATCTGCGATAAATTAGCTTTAGTTTGAATAAAAACCAACAATAATGTATTTAATTTGGCTCATGTCAAATAACATTATATAGAACAAACAAAGTACAAAAAACCAAATTGCTTATTGCAACATGACGGACATTTGTCCGCTATCATTAAAAATCACCTAAAATACATATGACGATCAATACATCAGTTTTGATTGTTCTCTTTTTAAGGAGATCTTTGCTGTGTTAACTCTCACATTCGTGAAATGCCTGGCTTCATTGTCACTCTTAAGGTAGTTTTATAGAAAGGCTATGGAGGGTTTTTGAAATGTTGGGTAAACTTTAATTATAATAAAAATACAAAACATTTATTGACACAAGATTTCAACATTCATGTTTGTGAAGCATGTGGCCCGTGACGTAGTTAAAAACATTGTTTCAGGGACCAGTGTCTTTTCCCATTTGTGGCTCAATTATATGTCAATCTTACATGCTTGTTACAATATTTGTAACCAGTACTGAATGCACGAAAGAGTACCTACTCGTTCTTGAATGAACGTCACAATACACAGGAAACGAGAGTGAAAGTCAACATGAAGCGCGTCACAATGAAGTATACCAGAGTACGGGAAATAGGTGCTGATATCTATGTCGGTGCTCGGATAATTAGGAACAGAGAAAGTACATAGTTTAGGAGAACGGGTGATTTGTGGCCAATTTCACTTTTCGCAAATAGCCTGCTGACCACCCATTATATTTGTATGGCAGCTAGTGCTGTTACTTAGAGATTACATGATTCTGTTTGCCATACATATATTTTTATTCTTATTTACACACATCTTGAGTTTTGTAAGTTATGATATCTTTCGATTATTTGATTTTCACATTTTCAGTTTGTGAAAGTGATTATGTTTTATTTTATTTTATGATGTTTATAAGGAAACTATCTATCTAGAATTCATTATTCTAGATTGAATGATAAAATGACCAACAAACCCAGTTAGTTAAAAAATGAAAGGACCTATACCTCTTTAGGATTTAGCCGGATTAGCAAGTTGAAGTGGCAATGGGCAGGGCACATAGTACGCAGAACTGATGGCCGATGGAGCCGAAAGGTTCTCGAATGGAGGCCACGGACTGGCAAGCGCAGTGTTGGAAGACCGCCCCCAAGGTGGACGGACGACATAATATAGGTCGCAGGAAGATGCTGAATGCAGGCCGCTAACAACCGTTCTTTTTGGAAATTTTCGGGAGAGGCCTATATCCAGCGGTGGACTTCTTGCGGCTGAGATGATGATGATGATGATACCTCTTTAGGCAACTTAATATTAATAATTATTGTTCACCAGGGTGGATCCGGGGCGGACAAGCTAGTGTAGTTCAATATTAGTAGAACTCATGTTACTGACCTGATAGTGTTAGGCTATTACGTAGAATGCCACATGCGGCTGCAATATAATCCGGTCACTTCCTAGAGCAGATGCTACTGATGTTAGCGCGTACCATAAAGAGTACAAATTACTTATTGGCAACTAATACAGACACTTTGTTTATTTAAAAGACAATGTGGATCGGTCGCTTACTTGATATGATGGTGGTAGGCTTGAGCTTTTAAGTTACCTATAAGATTGATTGTGGTGAGCTCAGAATAATATGCTTTCTCTAAATGAGTACATACCTATGGAATTTTATGTTTTGACGTAAGGAATTGATCCGTAAATTAAACACACGTTTAGCACAGTTCAGTTTTAGTTTCAGTTAATTTGGTGATATACTAACGCAACAACTTAATTTTCTAACCTTTCTCTGATCATTTCAATTGACTATTCATTTGAACTTCTGCGAAAACTAAATCGGATGGTAGCAGAACAATTTTCTTTCAAAATGATTTTAATTTTTTTTTTAAATTTTAGATAGGCAATCGTTTGATCGCCATCTCACCTGATGGTAAGTGACGATGCGGTCGACGATGGAGCACGTTTGCCCAGAAGATGCTAATTCACTCGTGACTTAAAGACTCTCATATTGTATTTATCAGGGAACACAGACTCAGGTAAGGAATTCCATTCTTTTGCAGTTCGCATAATGAATGTGGAGGAAAAACGTTTCGTTCACATTTGTGGAATATCTACCATATAGCGGTGTCGCTTAAGAGTCTGTCTCGATGTGTAATTCCGTTGCACACTCTCCGAAATGTATCCGATAAAATACCGAGAGACTCGCCACCAAGCGACGATGCCCTAAGCTCTGAAGTCTTGCATCAGTCAACTGGTCGCTGTTAATAAGTCTCTTGGCTCTCGTTTAATGATTTCAAGAGCCTCAAGTTGGTATTTAGCTGAACCGTCCCAAAGATGAGAACAATACTCCATACATGACCGCACCTGCGCTTGGTACAAGTCGAGTAATTGTTCCGGAGTGAAGTACCGTCTCACCTTTGCAAGGATTCCCAGCTTTTTGGCGGCTAGTTGGGCTTTTGTCTCAATGTAAGACCCAAAATTGAGTTTCGTCCTCGCCTTGCCTTCTCTCATGACTACTAAACAAAAAATAAGTATCAATAGCATTTAAATTTGTTATTTGTCAAGTAGATGAATAGGTATCCTAATCGTAGAAATTAATTTCATAGTTGAATTCGCCTTGTTACAGATATTGAAAAATTATTAACGAAATGGCGAGCTTTGTTAAATTAGTTTCGGATTGTTTTCTTTTTGATTTTAAAACACGTATATTGTGCGACCAGTCTTAGAAGATTTGTAGCTGAAACGATATCTTTTAAAACACATACCTATTCTGAGCTAATATCTGCACACTTCGCAACTAGCTGCCGGCGCGGCGCGATGCCTACAAATTGGTTTACGTGAAATTTCCCGATGAAAACCGACACAAGGCAAATAAACCGGATTTATGGAGATTCGATTCGCTTCAAATGACTACACAAGTAGGCTTACTAAATAACTTCAGTATTTCTCTATTACTGACGTGATATGTCAGTAGACTGTAACTTCAAAAGACTACACAAGCTTTTATAAAGGTTACTAGCTTCTGCCCGCGACTTTGTCCGCGTATTACGTAAAAAGTAGCCTGGTAATAAACTATCTGTGTGCCAAATTTCATCCAAATCCGTATGGATTACTATACTACTGTATAGTAGTTTTGACGTGATTGAGGTACAAACATCCATCTAGAATTTATTATATTAAGTACCACCTCACCATGTGTGGTATCATTGAACAGGGGCTTTAAAATGAAATGAAGGAAGGGAGTACATCATATTATTGTCAGGTGTACCGTTTGCGAGATATATTCCGTCATTTTATATATACGTATTAGACATTTAATTAATGTATTACTATAAATTGTTATTATTATATATTTGTAATAGAATTCTTTTAAAATATGGATTAATTATCTGAAATAAATAAATTGAATTGAATTGAAAAAAAAATCATGAAAGCAATATTTTTTTTTAATATCGAACGGCAAATTTTAACATAAAAATCTAAACAATACTGTGGGAGTTTTGCCGCGAAAGTGAAAAAATGCCCTTGTTGATTTTGTATTATTTTTCAAAACTTGTGATTCTTCGAGTATTCATGTGTTATAATGGTGGACGTACATTTTTGTAGGTAAATCATACAATATTGAAAAACGTGATTTCCGCTTTCGCTCCAAATCTTCAGTATAAATTCTTGTAAAGTTTCTTCTACTTTATTAGGGCATGAGTTGACTATTATTGGACTTTGACTTTAACTTGACTTATGACTGGGACTTTTATTATGAAATACACTTGAACATTTTATTACTTGACACTGATTGCGTGGCCAAAAATTAGAAAAAAAAAAACGATACTGTAACATATTACTTGCAAGGTATAAATGACATATCACAGTAAATTTAGGTGCGGTCTCTTGCCGTCACACTGTTTTAAGCAAACGCGACTTCAATTGTAATTCAAAGTCAAAATAATGAAAGTCAACATTTTATGCAATAAATAAGAGGAGCTATCCAGGTAGTTAAAGCGGCTATCTAGGTAATTTACGCAGATACATTTACATTTTGTCGAAGCCATCGTCTGGGCTTGGTTATTCGAGCCAATCGTTTGGTCATTTTCGTTAATCAATTTCAGTTTTAATTTCATTGTACTTTTGTATTTAGCAATTGGAATCGAGTAATTGAATCTCGCTTTTATGTCAGTTATACAATTTCCAGAAGTAGTTTTTGTTAGCAAGAATCTCACTCTTTGTTAATTTCTATTGACATAAAAGTAATATTTTAAATAAGACTAAAAACTAACTATTCGTTCGCTCCGAACGGAGATCTCGCGCCTTTGTTCTGCCTTATAGAAAGAACACTTTTAGGGTTAATTGATTATAACTTTTTTTCCTAACAATTATTGTTTTTGTATTTTTTGTCCAAGCACAGGGTATATCAGATATCCGTACGTTTCAGTTTTAAATATTTAGCTTTTTTGGAGATAGAACTCGGTAAAAATAGGTCTTATAATCAAAGCAGACTTCACCGCTTTATCTTCGGAACTCTTGATCAGATTAAATTAATTAGATGCGCATTTTTGAGGATAACTACTGGTCAGATCTTGATTATATTTTAATGGGACCCAATGGGAAGCACCAGCTTTCACATAGAAAGAACTGTTATAAGATAACACACATAAAACAAAAAAATACCATCGAATTGAGAACCTCCTTATTTGTAAAGTCGGTTAAAACAGTGACTTTGGTGGCCAACCAAATTGTTATTTTCCAAGGCGGATTTATTTATAACGACTTTCCAAGGTAGAATTTATTTATAACGAGCATATATATATATACATATATACGGGCAGAAAAACATTTTGCACCCACTTACGTGTATAGGTGCCCCCACATATTTTTATCAATATAATTTTAATTACCAATTTACACTGTTTTACCAACTGAAAACAAAGATCTTAGATATTTTTTATAGCCGTTTTTCGTAGACACCTGTTTTGTTTTGTCCATTTATTTGACCTTCATGATACTGACTAATTCTGACAGTCTGGCGTCATTAAATTCGGTAACTAGATCGAATCGTAACGATGCGTAACGTTTCGCTGCCGGCCGCCGCCGTCGGTCAACTGATTGCCGCCCGGCCGCCCGCGTCTATCGCAAAGCCCGCCCGCCCAGCTGATGTCGCAGCCTGAACTTGAACTTCATTAGCCAAAACCGGGCGTCGTAAATTGACGCAAGGTTAGTGCGTTTACTAAACAGGCAGACAGTTTAGTCGGGATTTGGTTTGATTGCACTTTAACCACTTAACACACTTAAAAATATTGATTTATATTTTTTATTTTTTCTATTAAATAACACGATACGATTCCATAAGCATAGCTATAATCATATATTTATTAGCTTAGGAATTTCTAGTTCCTAATATGTTTTTACCATCCTCATAAAAATAATTTATTTACATTTGACAACATCAAGTAAATATTGGGTACTGGTTACGCCCTGTAGCTAGATTCAGCTGTAGTAATATGTACAAACAAACAAACAGAGAATGTTTCTGACATTTAATTAGTATAACATTTGTATGGATTAATTAACTCAAACGAGTATTAACGAATATGTCTTATCCTTCAAAGCTTTGTATTTTAAAGTAATGGAGACAATCAAATCAATATTATGGTTATGTGTTCGTCAAGGGAATTAACCTATAAATCTACCTATATTAGTCCAGTCATTTGGTATTTTTACCTGGAAAGTTTTCCGGGAGTTTTGAAAATTGGCAATTTTATAGATTTTGATATGCTCTTTCCAAATTTCAACTTTGCCACCTCGTATTTTTGCCGCTCGCGCCGCCATATTGAAAAAATGGCGCCCAAAAGCAGTTTTTTGATAATAACTCCTTTCCGACGCATTTTACAGGAAAAACATATCTATACAAAATAAAAGAAGAGAAAATTTCCTACAATTTATGTTATAATCTTTTTTTCCCTAAAATTTATAGTTTCGGCGTAGGAGCGCCGTAAAGTGTAATTCAATAAACATTTCGGCAGAAATACTCATTTCCACACCACCATGAGGTAGAGAAATCGGCGCGTTTTTTTTATCGTGGTATCCCCAGTAGGCCTAATTTACATCTGACTCACTATTTAAATATTTAGTTCAATTTCCGTCGCTTCATTCTTGTTGACGGACCAGGTGTTGGGTTTTCGTCGTCTTCAATACCGACTGAAATATCGAAGACGGAAGTTTCTTCGGCATCATCGACGATGGGATCATCAGTTTCATCTTGGTCCTCTTCGTTCTCGATTTCATCGTTTATTTGCTCGAGAATAGTGTCCGTTTCTTCTTCTTCAATGTCGTCTTGTGACGGAAATTGCAAATTATCGCAAGAACCACCACAGTTCGTGCACACAACGGAGCATAGGATCGTTCTACATATTTGGTACTACGGGCTGCTATATCTTCTGGATATCCGTCAAATACTATAATGGCATTGGAGGTATAGTGCGATCGGACGTAAGTAATGTATTTATTGCAAATAGATCTATATAAAAAAGTACTTAAAAAAAACCCAGATTTAAACGAGGTTATCGAAGTATTCAAAAATCCAAATGCTGATCCAGAAGTCATTGCTAAAGCTGGAGAACGTTTCCTCATCCCATTATACAGCTACAGCGATGTGAAAAGTCGGAAAAGTACATCTCTAAATAAATATAGATATGCATGCTTCACAACATCAGCATATAAGAGAAAATTTAATATTGCATCGCTACCACCAACAGAAGCAGCAGCACGACAACATTCGTTTCGAACTTATCACCAAATTCAGCAATGGTATGGAAACGAAAAAAATGCAGAACAATGGCGATGGAAAAAAGACAAAAACGGGCTCATTCCTGTTACTACATTCGATCCCCCTGCTCCGGAAAACTTACTGAAACTTATTTCTTGCAAGAAAGGTTGTCAAAAAGCTTGCGGATGCAGAAAAGCAGGACCAAAGTGCTCCGTTTTGTGCACGAACTGTGGTGGTTCTTGCGATAATTCGCAATTTCCGTCACAAGACGACATTGAAGAAGAAGAAACGGACACCTTTCTCGAGCAAATAAACGATGAAATCGAGAACGAAGAGGACCACGATGAAACTGATGATCCCATCGTCGGTGATGCCAAAGAAACTTCCGTCTTGGATATTTCAATCGGTATTGAAGACGACGAAAACCCAACACCTGGTCCGTCAACAAGAATGAAGCGACGGTAATTGAACTAAATATTTAAATAGTGAGTCAGATGTGGATTAGGCCTACTGGGGATACCACGATAAAAAAACGCGCCGATTTCTCTACCTCATGGTGGTGTGGAAATGAGTATTTCTGCCGAAATGTTTATTGAATTACACTTTACGGCGCTCCTACGCCGAAACTATTAATTTTAAGGAAAAAAAGATTATAACATAAATTGTAGGAAATTTTCTCTTCTTTTATTTTGTCTAGATATGTTTTTCCTGTAAAATGCGTCGGAAAGGAGTTATTACCAAAACACTGCTTTTGGGCGCCATTTTTTCAATATGGCGGCGCGAGCGGCAAAAATACGAGGTGGCAAAGTTGAAATTTGGAAAGAGCATATCAAAATCTATAAAATTGCCAATTTTCAAAACTCCCGGAAAACTTTCCAGGTAACCTCTATTTTTTCGACCAAATGACTGTACTATATTACGTACATAAAATAAACAATATTGGACTGTTTACATCAAGATGTTTATGTGTATTTGACAGGAATAGTCGACCTCAGAACTTGCCAGGAATTTGATCATAGCCAATGGAAAAATATTAATATTACTCAATTATTATCAAACTTTATGCGATGTTGTTTTCTTAGTTAATCATTGCAAAGTTCATAATAGGGACGATCAGTGTAACTTTCCGAATGGCGGAACTAGCCGCAGATGTAGTTTGCCAAACGCAAACTATTTCAGTGGTCATTTCATCCGTGCGCAGTTCCAAAACACAATTTATTGGCATTTATGTAGTAGTAACACAAAAATAAACTGGAATCTTTGAATTGGATACTAAATCGAATAGTTTATTTGCGATAATGTTTCTATGAACTAATCGTTCGGAGAATATACATAACTGTTACTCATTAATTTGTTACAGTGTAAAAACACACAGAAATAAACTTTCAGTCTAAAATTTCGTTTATTTTTAATACAACACCATCTACATCAGCTTAGATCCGCCCAAGTCTTTTATAACTAATCAATAAACCTTATGTTGGATAACAAATAAAATGCTCAGAAGTTTCAATCAGCGTTTAACTAAATAAAAAAACAAGATATTAATATCTACAAATAAACCTTCATGACAAAAGTAACATTTATTTTTGCTATGGCGTGTTAGATTAACAGGCAAGGTTAAGCACTTTTTATATTAATGGGAAATTCATTCATCATAATAATTACCATTCATAAACCGTTTGCACTCACTTCTAAAGACAGGGCCTTCTTAGGTTTCCGTACCCAAAGGGTAAAATGGGACCCTATTACTAAGACTCCGCTGTCCGTGCGTCTGTCTGTCCGTCTGTCACCAGGCTGTATCTCAACTGGGATAGTTAGACAGTGAACATTTTTACAAATTATGTGTTTCTGTTGACGCTATAACAACAAATACAAAAAAAAACAATAAAATAAATATTTAAGAGGCCTCCCATACTACAAACGTGATTTTTTCGCTCGAGATTGATAACGGCAAGAGGTAGGAGCTTGAAATATTGACATCAAATTTAGTTATATATTCACTTTAAAACTAAATAATTAAATTAAAATAAAACAAATATTTAAGGGATGCTCCCATACAACAGACATGATTATTTTGTCGTTTTTATATATAATAATGGCACGGAACCCTTCGAGCGCGTGTCCTACTCTCACTTGACCGGTTATAGTGTTATTTTTCACAATCCTGAGCGCATCTCTACTCTGTTTATTATACAGGGTGTTTGGTAGAGAGTTGGCCAAACGTGGTGGACGTTTAGTTGGACCTATCTGGAAAAAACAAGTTCGCGTAAAAGCCGCTAGGTGTCGTTGTTTTTTTTTCTTTTTAAGTAAAACTTGTATTTCTAAATAGGTCCTACTACACGTCCACCACGTTTGGCTCTACCAAACACCCGGTATACCTACCCTGCGATTTGAACGACAATTATAGTCTACTAATTATGTGAAACGTTGTAAATATCTTAGTATGCAAATGGGTCTGTTTGACAATAGGTATTGTGAGACGTATTAACCTCATCGCATATTTTGTTTTAGACTGGATTGCATATTAAATACAATTCGAATCAGGAGAATTATTCGAATAACGATACAAACTCTAAAATAGGGTATTGAACCTACACGCTGGATGCGGTAAAGTCTTGGGCTACCACACAAATCTTTCATTAATACAATTCTTGTCATGCACTAGGTTTACATAAATCCCTCAATAAAATAATTAAAACCAAGTCAAGTACGATATAAATCGTAAGCCGCGACGGGAATGCACAACATTGTTGATTTCCGGTTCCGCAGTTAATCCAAACTGTTGATACGTTTTCTCAGAAACGTTTACAATATCACTAAGTAATCAGAAGTTACGAGAATAGTCTGTACGCGTACTTGTTTAGCATTCCGATTACAATGTCGGGCTGCACAGAGGAAGTGATAAATAAAGTTAATGCAAAACAAATGCAATCCTTGCACCTAAGTGTTATTGATAGAGATTTCTGATCGTATAAGTTATTACCATCTATCAAGGTTTGTGAATGGAATATGTAAGTGTTATTGTGCATTACCAGCTAGGGCAGGGGTCGGCAACCTTTTGAGTCGGAAGAGTCACAAATGACAAATTACAAAATTTCAAAGTTTTATAGAGCCACCACTTTTTTTCTTGCCAACAATAACCTACTGCACTATGAGTATCGTATAGAAAACGCTATGCACGCGTTGTACCTCTCTAAACATTCCATAATTTACTTGTTAATCGATTCAGAACGTTTTTTAAATGATATTTTTTTAATAAATAATTAGGTTTATCCATTATTTACGCCACACTCTGTATAAACAAGACTTTGAACTACATTATAATCTGTACAAGTCGGCGCCATGGACATTACTAGATTCGTGGCTGATTGCGGTACAATGAAACTGTGTAACGAGAAAATCGAGAAAATCGGGATATGCGTCCATTTCATTGTAGAGGAGTCGATATCATTTACACTTAAATCTTTACCACTGGTACAATTGTACTCGTACGAGTGACCAAAAACCACATTCCTCTACACAAAGAGGGATACCTGCAGGCCAGCCTTATCGCCCCCCAGCTTGAAAACAATAAATAGACAAATAGAATGTAATCATGTTTAAAAAACGCTTAACATAAATCGCTTTCACACTGACAGCTCAGTTCGGTGACTTGTAACGTGGGTGCCGGAAACATTCACATCACACACAATCGCACCCAGATCAAGAAACACAAGTTTTCCTTGGGGAGAAAACTTGTCATTACATTATAATTATTATTATTGAACACTTATCTGACAAATTATCCGAAAAATGGCATTAGGACTGATGACTACCAGTCATAACTCCATTTTTCGTCATATACTGAGCAAATGGAAATAAAAGTCAAGTAGCAATAAAAAGTCAACATAGGACTTTCCCTCATTAAAACAGAAGTTTGTTTATAGCGCTGCAGTTCATTTTGATGTATGCCGTGCCTTCGACGAGGAAACATCGCAACAAGCGGCCACAGCGCTCCCAAAGGATCACTACGTGATTGGAGAAGTTGCATTTTTATTATGACATAATAATACGACCGGGGCTGTCGATCTACAATCGATTGGTAAAGTAAAATGTCACCGTAACGAGAAACAATTCTAATTGTTTGTAATTTATTATCCTTGTAAAATTGTAATACATTTTGTAATCTAATTGAGCATTAGCTATCACTGGTCCTTTTTATCGTCTTCATCCACAACTTCGGGGTTCCAGTTAAAGTGTACCTTAATGACTTTCCAAACTTTGAAGAAGAACCATGCAAACATGAAAATGATAGCTACCACGTCTAGGTGGAGCCTCTCGAAGGTCAACAGCTTGAGTGCAGGGGAGCGGAGATGATCTGTTCCATGGTTGATGACCATCTCTATCCAGTAGAGGAGTTCTCTTTGCGAAGAGACGGGAGGATTTCGAAAAATGGTAGACGCTGTTTTGGCTTTGATTCGGTATCTGAAAGTTTACTGATTATTACAACATTAAATATAAAAGCATTACAATTGCACAGTTTTATCTCTAAAAGTGTATTTTGACATGTGTTGAAGTGATAACTCATTTTGTGAAAATTACAGTTTGCTCAGTAGAAATTGAGGCTCCCAACTGGTTCCGGTTTGGGACCCACGAGGTTAAATTTCTGGTAAAAGCGAAAAAAATCGTCACTATTTATACATGTTCTTATAGCTTGATATCATGCTATGTTTTAACTAACCTGGGATTTGCTAGAATTTGATTGATCGCGTCTTTGATCCTATATGCCAAGTAATTAGTAAAGCCAACTTTGATACCATATCCCCTTGTTTCAGCCAAATCCATGGTCAGGAACTGGTCTTCGAAAATAGGTATCCCTATAATCGGAACTCCAAAATATGTTGCTTCCATATAGGATTTGAAGCCTCCATGAGTAATGAACAAGAGTAAGTTGGTGTGATCTAAAAAACACGTAGGACGCTTGATTATTGTGGATTTAAGACGTTCTTGATAATAATAAAAATTCAAATATTTGTAAATCTTTCATACTTAATATGCTCAACTGTGAAACACGTTTAACGATGTGGACATTTGAAGGCAAATTTTCTAGAGATTCCTCAAACTTCCAAATTACTGTCTGTTCCATCTGACTAAACACATCAAGCAGCTGCTTTTTTGTGTATTCAGACAAGTCTATGCTTTTCACATTTGATCCTAGATTGAAGAATATAACTCCATTCTCAGATACATCTAAAATCTGCTGCAATTTCTGAGGACAATGAAGAAAAAATATGGAATAGGTAGGCCAATATTTACATTACTGTATAAGTTATTCAGAAGAAAAAAATCTACTTACTTGTGATAAAGGCTCAGTTGGAACATCGATATGATGTCCTCCAACGTACTTTGCGTTTGCTGGCAAAGCTATAGTCTGTCCTAAAAGCGGGTGCGAGTTGACTAATAGCATCGAAGCATTGTAAATCAAATCTTCGTAATTCGTGGGATAGCGTGCTCGCAGTTGTAGAGGAGTTCTGTAAATTTCAAGGTACGACGAGGCTTCCACGAAGTACGTCATGTAACTGTGAATGAGTTCATATTTGCCATATTAGTGTTTCCAATCAAGCTCAATTTTTATTTATAGACAATATATTATACTGTCAAGAGTATAAAGCTCGAAATAAATATTTTTAAATTACTTAAAAGTAGGTTCCACTTGTAAAACAAAGTGAGTATAAGACAAATAAGTAGGCAATATTGATGATCAAGTGGCTACTTTTAACACCATTATTACTCAATTATATGACATTCATGCTCCATTACGTCGCATTAAAATCAAACATCTTCCTGCACCCTGGCTCTGTGATGACATCAAGACACTTATGCACAAAAAATCTGTTGCTAAATCAAAATATAAACTTCGTCCGACTGATGTAAATAAGGATAAGTATGCCGTGGTTCGAAATCGATGCAATCGGGTGTGTAGAGATGCTTTGCGTCGCCACATACATAAGTCTGTTGAGAATGAAGATCAAGCCAAGGTTTGGAATTTCCTTCGGTCGCTTGGAGTAGGCAAATCTCGCCAAAATTCTATATCCAAAGACTTAGACATAAATTCCCTAAATATTCATTTTTCTTCCCCATCTCATATAAAAGACTCTGACAAAATTTCGACTCTACAATTTCTCTCTTCTAATACATCTCCTGACCATCCTCCCTTTTTCTTTAGTGATTTCACCGCTTGTGATATTAGGAAAAGTATACTGTCTATCAGTTCTAATGCAGTGGGGATTGACGGCATCAGTCGAAATATGCTTATTCCGATTCTGGATATCATCCTTCCTGTCCTTAGCCAAATCTTCAACTACTCCATAGCGAATGGCACTTTTCCTTCGTCATGGAAAGAAGCCCAAATTATTCCTCTTCCCAAGAATCTAAATCCCAAATCCTTTTCCGAATACCGTCCCATATCTATCCTGCCCTTCCTTTCCAAAGTTTTAGAACGACTTGTTCATAAACAAATAAACTCCTTTCTCGTCTCTAACCATCTCCTTAATCCATTTCAGTCTGGGTTTCGCCCTGGTCACAGTACAGTGACTGCCCTAGTGAAGATTACTGATGATATTCGTTTCGGAATGGAAAGTGGTCAGCTTACAGTCCTAACTTTGTTGGATTTTAGTAACGCTTTCAACACCGTTGATTTAGATATCCTTCTTGCATTGCTCGGTTCAATTAACATATCACAAGCGGTGATTGACTGGTTTCGTAGTTATCTTTTCGGTCGCCGTCAGCGGGTTCGCTTAGATGAGTCCTACTCTTCGTGGTGTGACACATCTGCCGGTGTACCCCAAGGTGGCGTACTATCTCCTCTTCTTTTTGCCATTTTCATCAATTCCATTTCTCTAAATCTCACATCTTCCTACCACCTGTATGCAGACGATCTTCAGATCTATGCCCAATCAAGCCTCGATAACATTGCTGGAGCTGTGGACTGTATAAATTCTGATCTGCATAAAATTCACACTTGGAGTGAAGCATATGGCCTAAAAGTCAATCCGCTGAAAACACAAGTGTTAATTGTAGGCAGCTCTCGCACTATTTCTAAAATTGACTGGAACTCACTACCTCCAGTAATATTCAATGGAACAAAAATCCCGTACAGTGCAACTGTGAAGAATTTGGGGGTTATTTTTGACCGATGCTTTACTTGGGGCCCTCAGCTAGAAGCAGTCAGTCGAAAAATTTATGCATCTGCTGGCTCTTTGAGAAGACTACGGAACTTTCTTCCTACGGCTACTAAAGTTACCCTTGCACAATCTCTTCTTCTTCCTATTCTTGACTATGCTGATGCCTGTTATTTAGATCTTACGGAGGACCAGCTTAACAAACTTGAGCGACTTCAAAATTTCTCTATTAGGTTTATATTTGGCTTGCGCAAATATGACCATATTTCTGAATTTCGGTCAAAGCTCAAGTGGCTTCCCATTCGCGCTCGCCGGAATACTCACATTCTTTCTCTCCTTTACAATATCCTCTTTAACCCTTCCTCTCCTCGTTACCTTCAGGACCGTTTTAAGTTTTTTGACCATTCTAACTCGTTAGGGTTGAGGTCGTCGGAGAACCTCAAGCTCAAAATGCTACAACACACCAGCTCGTTTTATGACAGCTCATTCACTGTTGAAGCCGTTCGACTTTGGAATGCCCTTCCTATAGAAATAAAGCGAGCTCAGTCGCTGTCCATCTTTAAAGAACCCGTCAAAGCTCACTATCTCGCAGTTTAATAATTTAATAATGTTGTAATTTGTCATAATAATATGTTTAAAATCCATTCTTTATTAATTTCATTGGTATTAATATTTATGTATTTATATTATGTAGTATGTGTGTATGTATGTAGTATGTGTGTATGTATATAGTATGTGTTTATGTATGTATTATATTTATATAAGATCATAATTGAGGTATATATTATTTGTCAATTATCATTACTTATTATTAAGTATAATATAATTTATTATTCTTAGATTCATGCACTCTTTAAAATGTTGTTTTTTTAAACACCGACGTCCAACTCTATTGCGTAATTCCGCTCCATCCAAAGGTTGTCTGGAAGAGATCGCTTTTAGCGATAAGACCGCCTATTGTTACACTTTTTTTTTTGTAAATAGTTATTTTGCTTTGTTTCTTGTCTTAATTAAGGTGTTCAATAAAGAGTTTATCTATCTATCTATCTATCAATATTGGGCATATGTAATAATTGTAGTGCCGTCTCAATTTGAGGCCCTTGAAAGAGAATAGAGAGCAATTCTAGAGTTAGGAGATATATAGAACTTAATATCGTTCTTTCCTCAGACTTGTCCAGTTCTTTTGAACTATTTGACCCAGTTGATGCAGTGGGCAAGTCTGCACTGTGGGGTTGCTGGGTTCGATTCCTAGTACGAGCACAATTTTCTTTTCTGAGGGACATATTATGTTTCTCTGGTTCTGGGTGAGATTGTGTTTGTGATATATAAGTGTTTCCGGCACCCTTGATACAATTATTTGATCTTAGTGTGGGGTTGTGATTATGAATCCTTTTGTTTGTTTGTTGATTAGTATATCACATATACCTACTATACCCATGCGGCCATGTACGTCTGGTCCCGGAGCCGGTCCAACCTGTCCCGGACGCTGTATCCACGGGCAGCCCACCGCGCCTGAGGATCCGCGGTATACGCAGGGTTGGTAGGAGCGTCCACCATTTGCAAGCTCATCCAGTTAGCGTCCACGGCGCTGTACCATATCAAGGGGCAGTCGTAGACGGCAGCCAGACTGCAGTAAATAAAGTATTGTTGTCAAGTTAGCCAATTCCCGTCTTTTTATGTTTATACACGTTCGAACTTATTACAGCTAAAGCTAAGCCGGATTCCTGAATCTCCTAACTGATGTTGAAAAACTATACTCACTTGACTAATTTTGAGTTTCACATTGAGAAATTGATCTTAGAATTATGCAATGGTAGTAGTAGTTGTAGGTTCACTACTTAACAATCCTACTTCCTACTAAAATTATAATTGCGAAAGCTTGTGTGTGTGTGTGCGTGAATGTTTGTTACCACGTATCTCCGTAACGAATAAATTGATTTTGATGAAATTTTGAATATAGATAGTTAAGGGACCGGAATAACACATAGGCTTCTTTTTAACTCAATTAACGCGGGCGAAGCGGCGGGGCACGGCTAGTGGAACAGTATTTTCTGCTCAAAGTTACAAGCGACGTGGTAAGTATAGCAGCCTTGTGTCGGAATCGGAACTATGTAGATAGTTGAAAGTAATATTGGTTTGTGTTTTCGAGAAGCAGGTTTCCAGATTTCCAGTTTCTTTTACAACCAGATGATGCAGCATTGTCTTTTATCGATAATGAGGGTAGTACTCACGGAGCAAGTAGTCCTGAGTAGAACCATTCAGCCAAAACCAAGTCAAAAGTTGTATTGGGATTTTCGAGCAGTTCTTTCACAGCTAGGTGTTCCAGCGCTTTCTGGGCGTAGTCTGTTCCAATCTCCAGCATGCGCTGTGGTGGACGAGGGTTGCGGACCATATCCATCAGGTTCATGCGCTCGCTATCTGTTTATCGTTTATTTGAAACGTAAGTTTAAAGTTACGAAGATAGGCTTGCCCTTACTAGGCGTGCTAGGTAAAATAATGCAAGATATATGTATGAGTTATACCAGAAAAGAAGAAAACGAGTGATATTATTAACTGCTATTAAGCTATTTAAATGAGCAACATTAAAATGAGGGTATTATGTTGCCACAATCTGTGCACACCTATTATATACATATCTAATGTATAAAATTGACAATAGCAATCAAAATTGTTTATTCACATGGGCCCCAAAGAGGCACTCATGAAAGTTAGTGATTCTACTGCCAGATTCGCAAAATTACAGCCATCTCGAGAAGAACCTGGCAAGAAACTTGGCAGCGCATTTTTTTCATTATTTTTTATAAATCATCTCTTAGCTCTCGTTTTATAGTAAGCTTTCTTAATTAATGCCCGTTTTATACAATATTACGAGTTACCTGTGAGGGTGTCGTCGGCGGCGGAGCCGATGTCAATAGACTTTAGAGTAGTACGCGGCTTTACCGAAGAGTACGGACGGACGTATGTTACCTGTAAAAAAATAAAAGTACTAAATAATGTTTATAATTTTAAGCCCAAAAAAAATTTCATGACCAGAAAAAAATGTGTGGCATGTGCAAAAACTGTAAAGAAAAGCACTTTTCTAGACGGTTTAATATTATCATAAGTCGGTATTAGAGAAAGTCTCTCAATATTACCTACAATTTTATTACAAATTTATAATGGGCGAACATACCTCATGCCCAGCCTTTAGTAGAATCTCTACGATAGAGTCTCCGAGTATCGTGTGACTCCGACACGGTACGGGGAAAACAACCAAAACTGTACTCCCCGCGCAAATGTGCAATATGCACAACAAAACAAGCACTACATACATTTTACACCTATTTTACAACACTTAGATTAACTAAAATAAGGTGCACGATGGTGTGCGTAGATGATATCACTGATAAGATGTGAACCAGATGAACGCGGTATCTCTACGTCTTATCAGGCAAAAGTTTCATTGCTTGTATGATTAACATACTTTGATACATTAATATGAATAACACTTCATTTCGTACAAAAACTTATCAATGATTTAAATTATGGTTAGTTCTAGGAGTTTTCTTTTTCTTTTTTATTCAAGATAGGCAAACGTTTGACCACTATCTATCGATGATGGAACACGTATGCCTAGAAGATTACTATTACTTAAGATTCAAAGACTTCCATATTGTATTTATCAGGAAACACAGACTTAGGTGAGGAATTCCATTGCTTTGCGGTTCGCATAATGAATGTGGAAGAAAAACGCTTCGTCCTCATTTGAGAAATGTCTACCATATAGCGGTGTCGCTTAGGAGTCTGTCTCGATGTCCGATAATATGGCTAAGGTCATGTTCTTGTCCCGTACCCCTATAACTACGTCTAAATAGTCGTATTAAAATGTGGGACTGAGTGAGTAATTCAACCGTCGTCGTTGATATAATCCAGATTTATATATCGCGACATATTATCTTTGATCGCGACCAAGGTGCTTGCAGGTTTGTCGAAAAATGCAGTCCCGAAATAAAATTATATTTTAAATACTGTACATAGTACAAATTAATCGTCCGAATTAATATCGAAGTCACGTAAATTATTAAATTAGCTGCGTTGTAACTAGGTAAAAGCCTTTTCCACCCCGACGCCCGCACTGAATTACTGCTGCATTTGTAATACAAATTATTATAATGATACAAAACAACTATACAACAACTTAACATTTAATGATGCAATCCTAAAACGCCGAAATGTATATAGAAATACCCAGAAGCTTAAAATTACCTAACTTTGTTCGAAGAATGACGACACCGCTCGTATTTCACGAGAATTCTAAAAACAGGTGCTTGAGTGAAACAGTAGCTAACGCTCTTTTCAACAAAGGCGCAGGTTTCAGTTGCAGGTAACCATATTACCTCTATAATTACAGTCCATTTAAGAGAAACAAATAGAGTTCTGTCCGTGATGGAAGCATCTTCGCTTAACAATATAATGCTTCTTTTGTTTGTCTCCACATTATTAGGTAAATCTGCCCGCTAAGTTTTTACGTCACAAATATGTTCTGTATTGTTTGTACTGATTGTAGCCCTTAAACAATGACAGTTGTTATTAAAATAAGGATTCTAACGTTTAATCACGATTCCGTCCGTAGGAATTCAATGTATGTGTATATATTGAATATAAATACCCAATCATAAAATCATTAATATTATTTTTATTAATGCCGTGTATAATTATAGTTTGTAAGCAGAAACCCAATAGTTTCAGGTAATTTGCTACTGGTGTATATTTTACAATAAAATAAAAATCAAGTTAATCTGATGGTAAATAAAGCGCTGTCTGACGTGATCCATTGGATGGAAACTAATAATTTACACATTAACTTAAATAAAACAAAATTAATTCAATTTCGTTCGTATAATTCAAATCCATTGCAACTTGACATTAATTATAATAATATAATAGTTGATATCGTTGACAATTATAATTTTTTAGGACTGACTATTGACAAACATTTAAATTGGAAAGCACATATTGATGTCATGTGTAAGAAGTTGGAACGTTTTGTATTCGCGCTTAAAAAAATTAGACACACTGTGTCCATGGAGGCCGCACTGATGGCATATCATGGTCATGTGTCATCTTTGCTTAGTTACGGTTTAATTATATGGGGAAACTCAGTCAATATTGACAGAATTTTTAAAATACAAAAGCGATGCATTAGGGTCATGAATAAGGCTTGGTTTCTAGATAGCTGTAGACCTCTTTTTAAAGCATGCAAAATACTTCCTTTGCCGTGTATGTACATTAAGGACATTTGTTTTTTTGTTAAACAACACCCTGATCTTTTTAAAAAACGTTGTCAAGTTATTACTCGTCAAAAAAGAGATAAATTCACGAACTTTTTATATCAACCGACAGCCCAAAAGGAATTATACAAAAGAAACGTTTATAATATGTGCATATCAATTTTTAACAGTGTACCTAATGACATAAAAATATTGGAAGGTAACAAATTTAAAAAATCTTTAACTAGCTGGCTTCTTATTCATTGTTTTTATAGTGTTAAGGAGTTTAAGAATTTTAAATTAGTCTACATATTATAGTAGACATATACATTACCATTTGCACGTCTGCTTGCAGACTGAATATATTGTGTCACTTTTTATATTAAGATCTTATGTACATGTATTCTAGCAAATAAACAATTTGATTTGATTTGATTTGAATTAATATTTCTGACATGAATTTTCTTAAATATACGATGAAAATACATAATGCTACTTGGCGCGTCTTTCTCCACCTTTGAATAGATATATTTATATTTTGCACAGACACTTAAGTTTTAATGAGAAAATCTAAAAGTAAATAGAAATTCTGTCACCAAGTAGTAATTGGTGCGCTGGCAATCATTTTGAGTCAGTTACTTGAGAACATATCAGGTTGCCTTGCTCTTTATACGGACAAGTAGGCAGTTCTAGTGTTAGGATTTTCAATTCGCATAAAGGCATTCGACGTGGGTCGTGGACGACTGTTGTCTTACAAATTATAACCGGAACCGATGCAAGGTTCTCCGAAGTACTGTCAAACAGATAGTCAAACTCCATTGTAAACAAAATCTCCTTGTGCTTAATAATGTTTTATATACCTATAAATATAAAGAGTATATTAATGCTCTTCCGTTATTTACCCTCATCTAATGAGATGTATAAGCAGAAGCCAAGGGTTAGAGCTCACCGAGTGTAATTAATATTTAACGCCTTAACCCATCACAAAGTTCTTTTCCGTACAGCTTAATTCGTTGCTCTCCGTGCTGTGTTTGTTTCTAGGCTAACCTGGGAAGCAGTACATACAAAAGCATATTATTATTAGATTAGTGAAATTGAAGTATTGTAAAACCGTAATGTGGAAGACAAAATATACAAACTACATACTGTGTTATTATTGTAAAAAATATTCTTTTGAAAGCGATGATATTTCAGTAGTAACACTCCCGTTAACATAGGTAACAATGCTAAGACATATATGGTGGTAAAGCATTTTTTAATGCACGCCTAGCCATCTACCACTATACCATAGTGCAGCTATAGTTCTTTACATTACATTTTTTTTTGATCATTTTTTCTAGTAACAAGACAAGTGGAGAGGCGACTATTCCACCCACATCAAAGACATTATTAAGCTTCGAATAAAAATAATAGTCAATGAAACAAATATATGTATCGGAGACAGGAAAAATTCAGACGAAATTATAATATGAATATTCGTAAAGACGGATGTGAGCTATGACGTCACAGAGCTGTTAATGTTGTTTATTTAAATCTTCAAAATATATGAATAAACTGAATCCCTACAGATTATTATATACTTTCAGACATGTAATATATTTTGATAACATCTTGTGTCTATCAACGAAGACGTATAAAGAACCACGAGCGTATGCTGATTCATGGAATCAAGTTTTTACATATACAATTTTGCCAGTTATTATTATTTATACTATGTCTGAAAGATATTAAAGATGCCATATATTGAAGCATTCTCTGCTGCTGTATGCGATAGTGCCTTATAGCCTGCACAGGGACTCAGGTCAAGCGTTACAAAAGCAACTTGTTTAAGGGAACTTATATAGAGGTCATTCCCCCATACCTCTTATATCATCTAACAACAAGACAAACAGTCAATCGTCATCCATTTGGCACATGGTTAACATACCTCCAATTAGCTCGAAACTATTCGCCTCTATGTCATCCGTACAGCAAAGGACTGGAACTCATTGATGGGAAATCCTGCTTCTTTTTCCCACGAACGAAAGAAACTCAGTGTCTTCAAGTCTAGAGTGAATAGGTATCCTTATAGATAAGCATGTTACATCTTCGGCCGCCCATTCACTTTCTACCAGGTGAGATAGCGGTTAAAGGTTAGCGGCTAGCTTGCCTATCCAGCATAAAAAACAAAAGTGAGGTATAATTGACCAGAACGAAACGCAAGGACACCGCGGCACCATTAGCCAAATAATCTCGCACTTACTGAAATGCCTATCCTGTCTGATTGCAAACTAGATGAGCCGTTCCAGTATACTGATGCAACAATAGATTTGACAACTTCCTGATCTCAACACGTAATATACTGTTAATATCGTCTATGTATGTATGTATGTGTACTATGATCATCTCACTAGTCTCACAAAAGAAACTTCTATGCATTTCCAATCTTTTTATTTTAATACTATTGGAATTGTTTGTGTTTTGTATCAAATGTCAACTTATAGTGATTTCTAGTTTTCTGTTCCGAAGTCTAATAGTATCCAACTATTAGACTTCGGAACATATAGTGTTACTTAAGTTTGGTAAACTTCACCTTCACTACTTAAATCAGTCATAGCTAGGCAGGGTAATATTAGACAAAGGTATCCTATGTCACTTTACGCAAAGTCCGTGGTTGAATAAGGAGATGCAACCGCCCAATCCTTCGCCATCACTTAGTTATCATCATAGCTTAATTTTCTACTACAATTCACTATATTAGAGTTTTTATCATCCATGTGAAAGCGTTGGGTATATCATGCCACAAATATATAAGCATCAAATTATCTGCAAGATCTCGATCAACAGCGGCTTCGACAATATCAATTATATTGTACGATCGTAGCTTAGTTTATGTTATGTTAATAGATTAGGAAAACTCAAGTAGATATACTCTAACATGTACCTTAATACATAATTCTTCAGCGATTTTATTGAGAAATAAATATTATATAAAAAATCCAAAGATTGATAACAAGATTGTAGGAATTATTCTAAAACGTCACTAATTTGAATTTCACAATTTAATTTAAATCGCAAAATACTTAATAAAATAAAAGCCCGATAACAATTATCTCTTACTTCCACAGTTCAAACATCTGCAAATACTATATTGGCAGGACTTATTTGCTGTGTCCGCCTGTGACGACACCAAACTAATCAAAATTTAAAATAGTTTATTCACATGGTCCCCAAAGAGGCATTCATGAAAATTAATGACTCTACTACCACTTATTTTGCAAAAATTACAGTACCAGTTGTATTTTGGATTGAAGATCAAAGTGTCTAGTGAAATTACAAGGCATAAAGATATTCGTTACCACGCAGAGTTTTGAACCGTTAAATCCAAAATGTTGGGTGACACTGAACTGTGATGGGCAAGCATGACGCTTACCATCAGGTTAGCGCCTTTCTAGTCTCGTCTCTTCTATATATATAAAAATCAATGCCAAATTTCGTTGTAATTTTTTAACTCAAGAGCTTTGTTCGGATCTATTTAGTAGATGGTTTATGTGAAGTTTGCACAAAATCGGTCGAGCGGTTCTTCATTTATCACACCCGGGTGAAGCCGGGGCGGATCGCTAGTAGTTACATAAAAAATACTGGAATGTGGTAGGGAAGCTAAAACCTTGAAATGTTTTACGTGGAAACCAATATCGTGTTAATGTCCTCAGTTCCCAGTATTTCGCTACCAGATCACGTATGTCGGTGTTGCCTCGTAAAAAAAAACCCTGCTTACCTTATTCTCAATTATACCTCACATTTACTGGCTTTTATATTACCTTCAAAGAAGGAGTACGTCGTTATGTTTTTATTCAAATAATACGAAGAATATTGTAAAGTACTTTTTAAGAAATAAATCTCAATGAAAATTACTAACTAAAAATGAGAAATCATAGATCAAAACTAACTCAAAAATCGAACTTGTAATGTAACGTCTCCCCTGCCAAAATACCTGTATCCTGCTCTAGCGAAAAAAACTAAAGGCAACACTATCAAGTCACTAGAAAAATGTGTTCGTCTCACAATGGGACGTATTTTGGTTTAAGGCATTTATCTTTACTGTTGGCTCTTTTAAACCCATCACAATGAGCTCTATTATCCGGTGGTCACCTGAGAGCTAAGTGCCATCATAGTTACCTCATTGACACTTCTATTAAATATGTTTATTTAATAATAATTACAAAGTGTCATAGACCATGAAAACTTTAACGATAGATCATACGTCTACTAACCCAGACAGCTAGTGCAAAATACTCATAAATGATAAATGTGTGTATATGAATAAAATAAAATAATATGTATATAAAAACTATACCGTTAACCCTGTTTTCACCTTGACACAGTGAATAGAACTGGCTGCAGATAAATTTCTCGCTTGTTGTGACTCATGCAGACGAAAGGGCGTTAGGTTGTGCCAATAAAAACAAACCTTTCAATCATTTAACTATATAAAAAAGTCTCGTACACGTAGCATAAGTCCGGGAAGCCCGAGGACTGCAAATCACGTAGTTTGGAGCAGTGCCAGCGACCTGACGCGGACATTGTGCATTAAGCTGTCCACAACCGTCAAATTGTACATACCTATTCTAAATTAACAATATTAAACCTGTTTACGTTCGACTGGGAATTTATTTTCCAAATACCCAAATTATCAGTACAATATCGATTACGTAACACCGGTCTTTTAGGCAGCTGGTAGCAGAGTTAGCATTTACCTACGAGTACTTTATTGGATACTGTAAACATTTTCTAAATTTGTTTTGAGCAACCACATGTCATGTACTTTATAATTATTCTGTGCCGATTTCAGAAAAATTTAGGCAAATAAACCACCCCACACTAAGTACAAAGACTTGAAATAATGAAAGATAATAATTTATTCATGACTCAGCGAAATAGATTATAGAACGACAACAAATAATATATATGAAAATCACAAATATTGACATGTATCGTGGGTGCCGAAAACATTTATATCACACACACAATTGTATTCAGTACCAGGCGCAAATGTCCCTTGGAAAAGAAAATTGTGATCTTGCCGGGAATAGAATTCAGGAACCGCGGTGTAACCACTGCCCCAGTGCAACGTAGTTTAAAGTTTATTGTCTTGCAATAGTATTTGCAATCGTGTGTCGTATTCGTATTGATTTATTTCTGGCTGTACTTACGTCATTATACATAACGTAAGTACAACCGGAACTAAATCAGTAGTATTTACGTTATAAATATAATTCTATCTCTATCGATAGATATCAGAATGTAATCCTTTGATTCCTTCATCTCGCGCATGTTCGTGTAAGTTTCCACTATCATTCCTCTTGGGATCGTAGACGTCATTCTTAGTTTATATCACATATGGATCATATAAATACTAAGTAATTTTATATCATTCTCGCATGTGCGCAATACATAGGTTTTACGATATTGGTAAGATCAGGAAATGAAACACATTAGCCTTTATTTACGAGACTACAGATTTAACAGACTTAATGGCTATATTTGTAGACTTGTTTGGAAGCTGATATTCAAACGGCTTACGACTTAATGTCACTTTAAAACATCTCGAGCTGAGAATTTGTATTGAGCTTAAGAGACTCATATATATATATATATATATATATATATATATATATATATATCCAACATGCTAAATAAGCATAAATCAAATCAAATCAAATCAAAATATATTTATTTCGGACAACATGATCCATTTGTTAGTAACACAAAACTTAAAAATATGTTAGTACCTATACAATAAAATATAATTAGACATTTTTAGAAATTTTGCTTACATTAATTAATTCTGTACTTGAGAAGCATTCCGTGCGACTGGTAATTAGAGGAGTGAGTATCTCCAACTTCTGTCATTACCCGCACGAAATGCCTCAGCACAGGCGCGCGCAGATCTTCTGCCACAGTTTTCAGTATGATGTTGTCACTTCCCCTGACCCTCCTTAAAAGAGAAGCTGCTTTTTTCCGAATGATGGCATGAAAACCGTCAGTTCGGTTTTGAGCAAACATTTCGGAGGCACTGCAATAACGGGGAAGTCTCAGCATCATCCTGAAAATGTTATTATACTGTATACGTAGAGTGTTTAGCGATTTTTTGGCATACCTGAACCACAGACCGCCCGTGTACAGACCCTGACAATATGCCTTAAAGAGCGTAATTTTGACCTGGTCTGAACAGCGGGCAAATCTACGCACCAGCATATTACCGCGAACCGCCAAAGCTCTACGCTCCCTCTCTATATCGACATCGTCTTTAAGGTCGTCGGTAAGGAAATGTCCTAGATATTTAAACTGGTACACTCGTTTAAGATTTGTTCCGTTCAAAGTGATAGGAGGGAAAACATCAGGACACTTACCGGCGGCCTTAAAAACCATGTATTCGGTTTTCTTAACATTATAAATGAGACCATGCGACGCAGCGTTTGTCTCACATAAAGGTTGAGAGGGCGACTATCTCGCCCTCTCAACCTTTATGTGAGACAAACGAAGAACAGCTGTATCTGATGTTAGTGCTATTATTGATAATTAGCCGATACAAGTCTTTGGATTTAGTGTCGGACTGTAAGTGTGAATGCGTTTCTTTGTTTTGTTCAACATCGCACGGTTGTAGTTGTGAAAAGTTGTCTTTGAGTACACTCATGTTAGGCTACATTTTATGGTTAGACACTTTATACAATAATATGATATGCCTAAATGTTCTTAAATATGCAATAACAATTTGTTGAAGTAGAGAGCAAATAAAAAAAATCTTTACAGACTTTTTTGTATTAAATTAACAGAACGCCGTAATTATCATCAATGAATCCGGCCTGAAAATTAGGTCATTCTGTGAAACTTTTAATGACTTTTTTTTAGGTGGATTCAATAAGAAGTGGAGTCTCTGGAGACTAGCGGACGATACACCGTTCGCTCATAAAATATGCCAATTCAATTTTAAACTTTAATAATCAGTCAGATATCTAATTATACGACTATAAATATCGCTAAATTCTGACATTAAATTTATACACGAACAGGATATCTGCCTGAAAATATGAAGATATTTTTACGTAATTTTCTTATATCTTTAAAGTTTCAATTAAAAGGTGCAACAGATGTGCAGCTGGACCAGTGTAGCTGTAGGCTAAGAGTGTGAATCAATTGTCGCAGACTGATTTATTAGCTAAAATCATATTAATGGAAGTACTTTTAACTTATTCATTGTCTTTAATTGCCGTCGATTAGTTTGTGGTTTGCGTTGATTGGTCTGATTTAACTACCAATTTTATGAAAGAGAAACATAACTTAATTTTTGACTGGAGCGTCTTTCGGTTGCCCGAGGGAAAATTCCAATTGACAATATGCGTAGCTTGTATTTCAAAATGAGATTTGTCATATAATCAAACCTCAAAGGCAGTTGTAAATGCCTCAAGCATTGAAATCAAGATGGTATATTTAATATAAGATACATATTCATGATCACACACGATAGCACTGCAATGCTTTTCAGACTAAGACAGTGTTTGTTTAATATTATTTATGGATCATCATCAATTAAGGTACGAGCAAAGCGAGGTCTCTTTTTAATGAAAATATTAAGGGAGCATCCATACACGTAGGTGTATAATAAAGTATATAATACTTATGTATAACTGTGTAAGGATTTTTTTTTTCTACCCTTGAAAAGAACTTTGGATGTAGAGTAGGAAACCGTCTTCAAAAAAAGTTGGAAAATAATACTTTGATAGGACACCAAAGTCACTGTTAGTAGACCAATTATGTCCCCGGGTAACAGCTTTACATTTAAAACTAAAACTTAAAAATAATATATCCTGTATTTGAATAACAAAAACAAAAATGAAACAATTATTATTGAGAACTTTTTCTCATAAGCGCCTGAAAAGTTTTTCTTTATTAGGCAAAATAAGTGTGAGCTCTCAGTTCAGGGTGACTACTTAAACATAAACATAAACGCTTTTACATTCACAACCCCACACTAAATTCGTTGACTTGTTTCGTGGGTGCCGGAAAACAATCACATTACACACACAATCACCAGAACCAGAAACACAAATTTTCCAAGGGGAGAAAACTTGTGTTCCCGCCGGGAATCGAACCCGATACCTCTGCTTAGAAGGCGAACACCCACCACATAGTAGGAACTGCCCGTTGGCTTAGTTGGGACTAAGCCAACGGGCAGTTCCTACTCGACTAGTTTAATTTCATGAAAAACATATGTTTTTCTTTTTTCTCACCAAAGTAGCAAACGGAGAGGTTTACTGTTCGTGAAACTTACCACGGCGCAGATTCTAGATTAGTTGTATTATACGAGTATAATAAATAGTTCCCGATGTAATTTTTTATCAAATTTTGTTTATTTATAACATTAAGTTTTACATTTATATATTATATTTATTTGCCGATATACTTACATATACATTTGGCGTGTATTTGTCCAAGGTTTGTGTCCTGAAGCAATAGATATCAATATAAAAATCGGCTAACTTTCACCCTTAAAATCAGTGCCAAGTGTACAATGAAAAATGATGAAAGTTTTAATCGTTTCGACATTAGACTTTAGTGCTTAGACGAAACATTTAAACAATTCGCTGTGCGGTAGTAAATAATTCAGGCTCTTTGGATCTCGCCATCTGATGTTGTAGTCAAGTTAATTTCCAGAACAGATTTTATCCTTGAATTTGTAACCGGCTGTACTCGAGTGCTTCTTGATTGAATGTAAATATTACATGGATTTATTGCAACACTACAACAGGTACGTCATTTAAACGATGCTAACTCCCTACGTTATCATCATTTAATAAGTGACTACTTCACTTATTAGTGACCTAATTAGTAGACCATTTTCCCGCTCGTAAATTTTGTGTATACCCATTTACAAAAATTATATTTACTTTTATTAGTATGGAAAAATTATAAGTTAAGTTAAAAAAAACAAGAACAAACCAATTGTTTGTTCCTGTTTTTTTACCTAAGTAATAATAATTTAGTTAAGATGTTCTTCGTTTTTTAGCATTTTGTACACCTCAAAATAAAAAATAACCCTTACAGATCACTTCACTTGTCCGTCTGTTTGTCCATCAAGGCCCTTTTTTCAAGAACTCGTGGATGTGTCAAGTTATAAATAACGGCATAAAAAAGTACAACCATTTATGCCGCATATTTTGATACTTGAAAATAGAACCTCATAGTGTGGTCTTCCCGTTGAGCTTAAAGTATTAATTCTGGAAACAAGGGCTAGGATATTTATATTATTCTAACTCTGAGTCTAACAGGATCTTCTGCGTTCGCGGCAGCAGCAGTAATATTGAGTTATGATGAATTAAAGTTAAAAAAAAATATGTCATTTGCAACCCTATTTCATTAACTACCGTTCTACACTACATAGCCTTTGGACCTAGACATCTGACAGTGGGGGCCATAACAAAGGTCACGCGCCACAGATGTAATCGTAGGGTTGGCAAAAAAATATTTTTAAATTTTTGTACGGAATAAATATCTCCGATTGCCGCACATGTAACTGTAGGGTTGTCAAAACTATTTGAAAAATATAATTTTTGTACGGAAAAAAATATGTCCAATTTCGACTTTCGTTCTCTGGCAGACGATTCCTGGCACGATATACATACGCACCACAAAGTATTACTACACCTTTTTGTTACAGGTTGTATATATTAGATAGACTTTCAACTTTTTCTCACCGGTTATAGATTGATCATGTGGTCGAGAGTGGTAAACGCTCCAGTCCTACGTGATTTTATATCACACATTATGAAGCAATATTAAAATGAGCACTTAAATTAAGCCTTTTTCAATATAACTAGGTAATAACAATACTTTCCACGTGTTTATGTATCCTTGACAACATTCAATTACAAAGTTATTGCTTTTCGACGCAATTAAGCTAATAAATAATGAAGCGGCGGTTAAATTGACTCCTAGAAACGCGTGGACTCCTTCACTACCTGCCTGTAGAGTCTATACATAGGTGTGAGCTATAGAGGAAACAATTTTATTTTGTGTAACGTAGCGGATTATAACAAATATCAATATTTAAACCTCATAAACAACAAGAAGCGTGTGTAGTGTTGCAGGTTTACATCTTTGTTTACCTTTACAAAATATAGTCAAACGTAGAGCTTTAAAACATTTTAAGATATTATTCCAAATTTCGGGGCTATAAATAACTGGGTAGATCAGTAAACCACTCCTTAGTTATTTCCTGAAAGCTTTCCAACTTGGTAAATATCTGTGAACTCGGTATTTTTTACAGAATATCTATAAATGTAATTGACTTGAGTAATGGTAATTATTTAAAAACATAATTACCAACTATTAACGAACAAGACTAGCTCAAATTATCCTCCGTCGCCCTCTATACATAAAGATATCTATGACTGTCTGCAAAATGGAAAATTCAGGACACATGTACATACATGGGAGTGTTTGAATCGCGGGAAATTAGAATAATTAAAAATATATAAGGTATTGAAATATACATAGCAAAATCTAAGACATCAAACTAAAATACGTAAAAATACGTCCTTGTCATAAAGTATACCTGACACGTAGAGTGTGTGCCACGTGGTTTGTATAAATATGCAAAATTAACGATCAAGTTTTACTTAGATATAAAATAAATACACGTAGTCGTTTTTCATAGAATCATCTCTTTATTTAATAACGACTCATAACGGAAACAAAGTATAGTTATTATAAAACAACATATACTACTATAATTAATTTACAAGGCCGACCAGCCTTGTAAAAGGTGCGTTTCTGGAGCTTCTATTTATATTTTATATTTATAATTCTAAAAATATAGTATCCCACCTATTACATATTGAACAAGAGTCTACGCCAATGATTAAACTGCTCGCTGGCGTACTTGGGTGCGCGTTTGCCTTCTAAGCAGCAGTAATCGGGTACGATTTCCGGTGGAATTTTCTCCCCAAGGGAAATTCGTGTCACGCACTGGTTCAGGGTGTGATTTTTTGTGTAATATACTTTTTTCCGACACCCACGACACTAGTATTTGAAGTGTGGGGTTGTAAGTGGAAAGAGTTTATAACAAAAAAAAACAGCATCACCTCTAAAGCAGTATAAAATCACATTTACTTATTTCAATTAAGCTCGTAAGACTACTCCATCTGCCGGGATACCGTTACTAGGACAACTTAATTGAGGATGCACTGGCCCTATCAACAACATTGACAACACTGGCACTATATCGGCCAGTCGAAAGAAGTTGGACAGTTTGTTAGTAGAAAATTTTAATTATATCATTACTCGTAAAAAGCAAGCCGATTTGAGAAACTTAGAACTTTTTTTTTTTCACTGTTACATGTCACGATAGAGTGTTCCCTATTTTTGTTACAATCTAGCCAAGATTAGGCTAAAAAGTAACTTAAATTTAACTTATTCTGCTAGATTTAAAATATCCAAGAATGTGTCCATTAACAAATTCAAATTCAAATTCAAATGTTTATTGCAATCTCTAATAGTCAGCACATGGTTTTAAAAGTTTACAGTTCATTAGAGACCCTGTCGGGCACAACAATAACACTTTTCTTATTGTCTCTATTAAGGCGAAGACACTAACTTGGTTCATGTGTTCTTTTTGAGCAGCACTTATAAAACACTACATTACACTAACACTAAACAAGTTCAAACGGTTTTGTTCTTTTAAGTCGTCTCACTATATACGTGTGATCGAGGAGCAGGATGGCCTCGACGTTCTAAAAACAAATTATAATTTTATTTTGCATAATGTAAGCCCCACACAAATAATCGAACTCAGCGAGGCCTGTGAGTGACAAAGCGTTTACTAATATTATAAAAAATACAGAAGAGAACAAGAAATTCAAGTGAGTGTTAGAGCAATTACTCTTTCTAGTTTCGTAATAAAAATCACGAGTTTTCAAAGCAATGACTTAGAATAACGAACAACATTTTTCTTCTTACCATTAATTATTCCATTCCACAGCAATTCTAGCTCCACAGATCATTAGGATTACTTGGAAGCGGGAACCAGTCCCACCGCCCATGGCTATCGGCCGATCGTTCCCACAGTACTTCTTCCAACGGGACTTGACAACCTAAAACTACTTACCGTTTGTACTCAGGCAGAACAAACAGGGGCAAAATAAAGAAATATGTTTGAAGTATTGCCTTAGTACGATATAAATTGCACTCTCGTGTCCTTGTTGAAGGCAAATTGCTGGTTAATGGAAAACGCTTTAACTACTCGAACTTTTAAAAAGTTCGGTTTTTCAGTTTACATATTATACTATTTACTCATATAAAATGTTATTATTTTAAGACAAACAACATTTTAATCTTTTAAAACTAATAATAAATATTTTATCTTTAATATCGAACCTGCTCACAATTTTACGAGTGGGATGAGAAAATCTGGCTAAAAGACAGCAATTTTGCCCAAGCTGATACGGAGACGCTTTACGCTCGCTCGGTCAATAAGGTCTTACATAATCACATATTTATTTATTTTAATACCCCATTATTTGATACTCGCATCCATCCCTGTGCCCTAACCTAAGCCCCGGAAATACTTCGAAGACCTCTTGTCTATAAGCCAATGCCAATGCTCTCATAAGTCCTTACAAAACTGGCCAGACGTTCCTTGAACCCAAGTTTTTGCGCTATTTAGCCGCTATGTTGCAGTAAGTACACGATGGTCTCATAAGGATGTGGTTCTTGTGGAATCCTTGATATGGATCGGATCGTTCACTTAAAATAGACAAACGATACACCTGATAGAGAGTACTTGTTGTCCACAATGTGCATAAATGAAGCATAATAGCAGTTCCTTGTTAGTTTACAAGAAAAAGATATTCACAGTTTTTCCTGTTAAGCCTTCTTGTAAACATGTTATGGAGGTAGGATTTTTGAAGTAGCCGTAAGAACATACATTTCGACATACAAAAAACTAATGTTTTATATTATTAAAGTATATCACAAATATACAACGCTTTCTTATTCACAGCCCCACTCTGTGTATCATGACTACTTAAAATATTCACATTACACAAACAATTATACTCAGAACCGATGTAACAAAAAGCATATAATGATCATACTCTTCTATCGCAACATATAGCAACACAAATAATAATATTTCCTGGTCATCATGATTATGGTACAGCCAGTCCACAGTTGGGGAGGAAACACACACAGTTCTTTGTGCTCCTAATAGGAACTGTATTCAACACCTACTGCGTGAAAATCAAAGGTTTGCCGACAGCGAAACACGAGCACCGAAATTTTAATACAAAAATACCACTCGTGTTTTTAGATCTCCTCGTTACGGAGACGGCTTGTAATTTTCCAACATTTGTGGAGACCAATCTTAATTTCCAAAGTTTTAATTTTATGTGGCTTCATTTGATTACTGGGAGTCAGGTGGGTTATACAGTTTGTGCCGGGCGGCTGTTAGTGAACTGCCGACTGTGGCAGGTGTTGCGTAATTTGTCAATTTTATTAAAAACATTTTCGCCCTTATCGAATTAATTAACCGAGTCTGATGAAATCGTAACACTATGACTATATAAGTGGTTATGTTTTCGCTTTGTAAAGCCAAAATTATCAAAAATATGAGATGCTATTTTGGTGATGTTAAAAGAGGAGACAAGCAAGATGTCTGTCAACGTCACGCCTGCTTATAATATCAGCAGTGTCACCTGCATCTTTACGTACGTAATGCAATGCGCTCAAAAGAGCGAAGAAGCAACTTTCTTAAGTCTCAGAGAGAGCTCTGAGACTTAATAAAGTTGTAACGGAATGAGCAGCTTTACCTACGTTAATGAAGATGAAATGGTACTCTGTACTAGAAGCTCTCTACGTATATCAAAATCTATCTAGCCGTTGCAGAGATACCTATCTCGTGTCAAACACCATGAAAATACACTTTGAAAATTTAACAATTATTATAAGTATATAAACAAGGAGATTTTATCCGGTAAAATTCCACAAAATATCAACCTACACAAATTAATTGTTCTGATCTAGCCGTTCTTATAAAACATAGCAAATAGTAAATTTTTTAATCAACGTTTACCGTCGCAGTCTTGTCTTTTTACATCTTGTATTGATTAGTTTAACAAGATCATTAATCACCTTCGTTTCTGACTGGCATCTCTCTGACTCTGACTGACCGCCGCTCACGGAGAATGGAGATATATCTCCAGCACTCTGGGAGGATGAATCAGCCCGATTTGTTCGTAAACATCGTTCACGGTACGTATTCAATAAACGTTACAAATTGTTTTGGAGGGTAGAGTTTGTACAACACGTTAACTATTAAAACCATAACAGTACATAAACTTCTTGGTATGAAAAAGTTAAACAAGATTGTATTTCTTATGATTCCTCTAAGGAGGTAAGAGAAGGTACCTTCGACGAACATTCAAATAGCAGGACTAGTTCTAGCTGAAATTGCGTGATAAGGAATTTAGCTCAGAACTAAATTAAAACATTTAAGTTGTCAGCGGATCCTCGACCCAACCTTGGCCGTGTACATGTTACATAGAAACTATGAGGTAATCTGCGGCCAGAGCCCAATTACACCCGGAAAGCCTCGTGAGTATTCATGAACACGACTTGAATAAAGAACACCTGAGGAAGGTCTGAGGGTGATATATCGACACAATCACCGACATTGAGAAGGTTGAACGAGATATTAGTATACCTATAGGTAACTTAAATGGCTTGGATTTACCTATATTGAGTCAAATGTTACTCAGATTGGAGGAAGAGTAATGAGTAGTCGATACAAAAATATTATTAATATGAGATATACTACAGTTTACACATGAAATATATAAAGCTTTAATCTAATGTTTCTTTAGGTCTGATTGTGATGTAACATCGTAATGCTTCTCACATTATTTCCCATGTGGGTTGGACCAGGAAAACGTAATAAATCGTTGTAACATTTTTCATAATTAGAAAAATGACATCTCTGTGGACCTAAGGAAAGTATTAGCTACAGATCTTATAAAATTAATGTCCACAAAATATTTTATCCAACGATTAAACATATGAAAATTTTCCATATTAAGATGTTGATAGAATGTTATGATTAAGCTAACTACGATTCAGTTTCTGATTAAGTTTACGGAACTGCGGTAATAAAATAAAGATTGCTTAAACATCAAAAAACAACAAGATTGTTTTATCCTTTCTATGAAAAGGTACAAAAAATGCAGACAATAATCACAAAATGATTTTTTTTGCAATTTTCGATTTCCCTCCTCCTTTTTATACTTAGAATTCCTAAAAATATCTTGTAATGGGACGTGTAAATGTGGGCAGTTGAGTTGGATCGGTAGACCGGTTTCGCGATTTTTATTTTTTTGGTGTGTTAGCGGTGAGGGCCTTGCTTCGGAGGGTAGCGGGATCCGTGGCACGGTGATCTCTGCTGGCCGACCGCAGGTTGTAGGGGGCCCAAGTAGTAGTTTAGCCAGCTACGAAAGGCTGCCCCACCGCCTGTGTAAAATCCTGAGTTTAATCATTGGGCCGGTTGGCGACCGGATGTGAGGAACTGATGATTCACCTCAGGGGGGCTCGGGCGTCCCCGCAGTCTCCGAGCAAGCTCCTTATTCCCGTAGGCACTCCATATTTCTCGCCATGGTTGATATTCCAACTCCTCGTCTGCATTTACCTGTCTTACCTATTCACAAATAATGAAGAAAAGTAAACGAAAGAGCAAGTTAAAACGGCAGATGCACGTCCTCACGTTGCAAGTGCACCTCACCAATATACGTGGGTTGCACTCAAATCTCGAAGCGGTCCATCATCATCTTGAGACCTCGAAACCGCACTTGCTTTTTTTGACGGAGACGCAGATTCGCAAACCATCTGACACGGCTTACTTGGACTACCCAGGCTACATCCTGGAGCACCGTTTTGTCCCACGCGCTGGTGTGTGTGTATGTGCGAGATGATATTTGCTGTCTGCGTCTTCGTAATATTGAACACCCCAAATTCTCTGTGGCTTGGATACTGGTGGACACTGGCATAGAGAAAATTATCTATGCCTGTGTCTACCGGTCTCATAGTGGAGATTGTGACACAACTCAGTTGGCTGAACATCTCAGTGAAGCTGCAGATTTGGCTCAAATGCGCTATCCTGAGGCTCAATTGGTGCTTCTGGGGGACTTCAATGCTCACCATCAAGAGTGGTTAGTCCTGAAGAGTTCCTTGCTGGGGCACAGATAAATAAAACACGAAGCTGCTAGTTCAACCGTCTATTCCGAACTGCCTGAACAATGTACCACTCCTTAGCCTAGGATCTTAATAACTAACTTACATCTACCTACTTATATTAATAATAATTAAATAATCGACAAGTACCTACATAACAATATCTCAATACACTACATTCCTCCACAATAATTACAAAAAACATCATTATGATACATACTGGGAAGGCATATAACCTGCAATTAGTTCTACATTTAAATTACCTAACTCCTAGTTTACACTTTATAATTAAGTTTTTTATTCTGTCGACATTTACGTAAAATCCGCCTGTTCGGTAACATAGTGTCCGATGGCTCAACCTGGCAAGGTTCACGGGGTTCAGGCTCGCGTAATTGAGGTGGAGTTACAACCCTGCGTTCGTGCACCGGTTGTTCAGCCACCACTTCGGCTCCCTCAGAGCTCTCGAGGTTCGCACCCTCAACTTCCTCGTTCGTAGCTACTATTTCCGGTAACTTAGTCTGGCGCCGCTGGAAAGAACGCTCAGGGTCAGGGAAGACCAAGGAACTTCTGCTCCTTCGTTTTAATTGGTCTATATGACGATGTACTTGCGCGTCCCCCCCTTCACCTATTACCTTAAAGTTTGACGGGCCTAAACTACATTCAACTTTCCCTGGTACCCATTTTTCCCCTTTTAAATACTGCCGGTACCAGACATCATCGCCAGCCGTTAGCGCGCGGGTGCCGCCTCCCGCGTCCTCGGCCTGCCGCTGCTGCGCGCGCCCCGCCCGCGCCTCCCGGTCCGGCTTCAACACGTCGAGCGGAGTCCGTAAACGCCTGCCTAACATCAACACTGCTGGACTCTCGCCTGTCGAAGCATGCTCGGTATTCCGGTAGAAGAGTAAAAATTTGTGCAATGCCTTTAACACGTTCTCTCTTTCGTATACCGCCTTTTTAATGACCCGCTTAAATGTTCTAACAGCATTTTCGGCCGCACCGTTAGACGCCGGATGATATGGAGCTGTAAAGATATGCTCAATACTGGACTTTTTAAGGAACGATTGGAATTCAGTCCCGGTGTAGGTGGCCGCGTTATCGGTAACAATCTGTTTCGGTATTCCCCAGCGACTCCACAGTTCAGTTAATTTTTCGATAGTATGACTCGTAGCCGTACTAGGAACTTGAAAAATCTCTAACCATTTAGACATAGCATCTACCACTACTAGATAAGTTTTACCAAAAATAGGACCCATGAAGTCCAGATGCAACCTTGACCAGGGCCGACCGGGCCAGGCCCACGGCCGCGGCACCTGCCGCGGCGGCGCGTCCGCCTGCGCCGCGCAAGTGGAACACCCGCGGCACATCGCCTCCACCGCTTCGTCTACGCCGGCCCACCACACATAGCTTCGAGCTAACGATTTCGATTTTACTATGCCCATGTGGGGCTCGTGTAACATTTTAAGGACTCTTTCCCTACACTTTTCCGGTACGACCACTCTATGACCCCACATAACACAACCTAATTCCTCATATAACTCCTTGCGTCTATTGTAATATGGCTGCATACCACTTATCTCGCATTCCGAGGGCCAACCATCCCGAATGAAACCTAATAATCTACCTAGAATAGGATCTCGCGACGTCCACTTCCTTATCTCGTTGTGGTCGAGCAATAATGCTTCCTGTGCAAAATGCAAATGAGTCTGTTCGGGCATCGCGGGTAAAACCGGTTCTTTATCGCGTAACGGTAGTCTTGATAAGCCGTCCGCTGAGTTGTCATTCGTCCTAACAAACTCAATTTCATAGTTATACGCCGATAAGATTATAGCCCATCTTTGCATTCGGCTTGCTGTCATGGTGGGAATACCATTATTCGGTCCAAATATCGATACTAAAGGTTTGTGATCCGTTCGTAAAATAAATTTCCTACCATACAAGTATTGATGAAACTTCTTCATACAGAAAATTATCGCCAATGCCTCTCTATGAATTTGAGAATAATTTTTCTCTGCACTAGTAAGCGTCCGCGAAACGTAAGCCACTGGACGTTCCCCGCCGCCGGCGCCGGCGCCGCTCGCGCACGGCTGGGACAGCACGCCGCCGACCCCCGCCGCGCTCGCGTCACAAGTTACGATTAGTGGTTTTTTTGGATCGTAATGTGCCAACACTTGCGAGCTTGTTAATACCGTTTTGATATGGTTAAAAGCTTTTTCACAGTCCAGTGACCAGTGCCATTCTACCCCCTTCTTTAATAAATTGTAAAGTGGAACTAATATCATGCTGAAACGTTTAACAAATTTCGTAAAAAAGTTAGCTAGCCCTAAAAACGAGCGTAGCTCTGGTACGCTCTGCGGTCTCGGAATGTTACAAACGGCCTCAATCTTTGCCGGGTCTACCTTAATGCCATCTTTTGACAAAATGTAACCCAAATACGTTACTTCTGGTACTAAAAAGACACACTTGTTACCTTTCAGTCGTAAACCGCTCGTTAGCAATCGTTCGAAAACCGCCTGAAGTGCCTCAAGGTGCGCCTGCCTTGTTTCCCCTCCTATTATGACGTCATCGATAAATACCGCAACGTTAGGTATATTTGCCAACAAATTTGTCATTGTCCTCTGGAAAATGCCGGGACTCGAAGCTAATCCAAAGACTAACCTTTTGTAACGAAAAAGTCCGCGATGGGTGTTGATTACCGTGTATTTCTTAGAATCATCTAATTCAATTTGATTGTACGATTGCGAAAGATCTAATTTACTAAAATATTTAGCTCCATTCAACGCCACAAGTACATCGTCGATCTTAGGTAATGGATAGCGATCGACCAACAAAACTGGATTCAAAGTAGCCTTAAAGTCTACACAAACCCTGAGCGATCCGTCTGCCTTGTTAACCGGCACCAGCGCCGATGCCCAGTCGGAGCTATCAACAGGTTCTATGACGCCCGCGCGCAGCATTGTATCCAGCTCCGCGTCAACGCGGTCGCGCAGCGCGAACGGCAGCGGGCGCGCACGGTGATACACGGGCGCCGCGCCCTCGCGCACTCGCAGCGTCGCCTTGCCCCCCGTGAACCTTCCCAAACTTCCGTCGAACAGCTCCTTATACCTATTTAACAAACACTCAACTTCAGTATCGTTATTTTTTATGTGGTTAAATTTGAACTCGGGTATATGAATGCCTAACTCGGTGAGCCACTGCCTACCTAAAAGTGAGGTGGTTCCTTTCTCAATCACGAACAATTCCAGTTTTTTGACCTGATCTTTATATTTTACGATAGGCTTAATATATCCCAGCGGCTGAATATTGGAACCGTCGTAGAACTTCAGACATACCTTATATGGGAATATTACCTCCTCAGAAAAATAATTATCGTAAGTATTTTTACTGATACATGAAATTGCCGTTCCGGTGTCTATTTCCATATCTAGGATTGTGCTATTTATACATATAGGCAAACTCACCGCCTTGTAATCCCTCAAACACAACTGATGTAGATCGAGGAAGTCCGCTTCCGCTTCCGCATCCTGTTCATCCGGAACAGTCGCCGTATCGCCATGAAACAGACCGCGGTCCCCGGCACCTCGCCTCACCATGCTGCTCATCGTCGACTCAGGCGCACTCGAAGATGAGCACACCCGCCGCAGATGACCCCTGCGGTGGCACCTGCTGCAGACGTAGTCCCGGAACCTGCAGTCCCGATAGCTGTGACCCGACGCTCCACACCCTTTACAAATTGAGTGTCCCGCGGGCACCGCCCGCGTTTGTCCCGGCACGGCCACATCCCGGCCGCCTCCGCCGTCGACTCGTCCTCGGCGCGCTTGCCCCGCGCGCCCGCTGGACCTCACCGCGTGCACCGTCGCGGTCTCCGGCACGACCCGTGCCTCCACCGCCGCCGCATCACGTTCCGCAGCCTCTAACGATGTCGCGATTCTCACCGCTTCCACGAAACTTAGCGCGTCGTCCTCCGCGAATAACCGTTGACGGATGACGTCACTTTTTAACCCACACACGAACTGGTCTCGTAGGTTTTCTCCCAAAGCTTCTCCAAATTTGCATTCCCGGGATAATTTTTTGAGCTCCGCCACGTAATCAGCTATTACCTCATCCGGTTTCTGCCTTCGCTGCCGCAATCTAAACCTCTCCGCTAACATAGAGGGGGCCGGTTGAAGATGACGCTGCAATACTTCATTTGCTTCCACAAACGTTAAATCCGCTGGTTTCCGTGGACTTGCCAAATTCACCAGCAACTCATACGCCTCGTCCCCCATTACTGATATGAGCGTAGGTACTTTGAGGTCTTCCTTAATGTCATTAACCAAAAAGTACATCTGTAAGCGATCCGCAAACGACGACCATGTTCCACTTTTCACGTCGAATTCCCGTATTTTTCCGATCGACATTATAAAAAACTTAATATTAAACAGTTCACGCTAGTGATTCACTTAATAACCTCGTCGCCAATGAAGAGTTCCTTGCTGGGGCACAGATAAATAAAACACGAAGCTGCTAGTTCAACCGTCTATTCCGAACTGCCTGAACAATGTACCACTCCTTAGCCTAGGATCTTAATAACTAACTTACATCTACCTACTTATATTAATAATAATTAAATAATCGACAAGTACCTACATAACAATATCTCAATACACTACAAGTCCCACACCAGTTTACTGATCACGCGGGAAGAGAGACGCAAAGGCTAGCTTTGACGCTTAATCTCTCCCAGCTCGTCCAAGAGCCTACTCGGGTGCCTGACATTGACAGCCATACTGCCAACTGCCTCGATCTGCTGATGACAACTGAACCAGACCGTTACTCAGTATCAGTATCTTCACCGCTTGGTAGTTCTGATCACTGTCTGGTGAAGTCCGTCTCAGTTTACTCCCCGCCGGATCCCAGCTTTAAAGGTACAAGGCGTGTGTGGAGATATAAATCAGCAGATTGGGACGAGATGCGGCATTTCTTTTCTTCTTATCCTTGGCGGCAAGTTTGTTTTTCTTCAAAACCAACTGCGCAACTGCTGTTTCTGAGGTCATCAATCAGGGAATGGAGTATTTTATTCCATTCTCTGATAAGTCTCTAAACGGTAAAGCTCGGCCCTGGTTTGGATCCGATTGTTTACGTGCTGAAGTACTTAAACATGAGGCATTTTTGGCCTGGGCTGATGCTCGAAAGCGTAAGTCTCCTGACACAAAGGCATTGAAGCGAAAATTTAACGTTGCTGCCAAGATATGCAAGAAAACATTAAAGAAGGCCCGCTTGGACCACGTCAGCAGTATAGGGACCAAACTGGCTTCTTACCCCGCTGGTAGTAAAGCGTTTTGGTCCTTAGCTAAATCAGTTGAAGCAAACTTCTGCCGCTCCTCACTTCCTCCTCTGCTGAAACCTGATGGTTCGCTAGCTCACACTGCCGATGAGAAGGCAAACTTATTTGCGAACCTTTTCGCAGAAGCTTCACGTCTAGATTGTTCTGGTGAGGTACCTCCAAGCCTGCCTCACTGCGGGGTTTCCATGCCTGAAATTCGCATCCGGCAAAAAGAGGTACTAAAAACACTTCGAGCTCTAGACGTGAACAAAGCTAGTGGTCCTGATGGTATACCAGCAGTTGTGCTTAAAAACTGTGCTCCTGAGTTGTCTCCGATATTGACACGCCTGTTTCGAATTTCTTTTGACGCCGGCCAAGTCCCGTCGTGCTGGAAGCTTGCCAACGTACAACCTGTACCAAAAAAAGAACCATGCTGAACCTACCAACTATAGGCCCGTATCTATAACCTCCCTGCTTTGCAAAACGATGGAGAGGGTGATTAACAACAGGCTCTTGGCATACCTACAACAAAATGATCTACTTAGTGACCGACAATACGGGTTTCGCCGAAATCGGTCCACTGGTGATCTTCTAGCGTATGCCACACACATTTTGAGCGAGGCCATTGAAAAGCAGGGTGAGGCTTTAGCTGTGTCATTGGACATCTCAAAAGCTTTCGATCGGGTCTGGCACGACGGCCTTCTTAACAAGCTCCCATCATTTGGATTGCCTGTGGGTTTGTGCACATGGATATCTGATTTCTTGAGGGAACGGTCGATTCGAGTAGTTGTAGATGGATGCTCGTCCGACCAAATGGCCATCAATGCCGGTGTACCTCAAGGATCCGTACTCTCTGCAACACTTTTCCTACTTCATATCAATGATCTGTTGAAACCCGGTACCTTTGGGTATGCAGATGATACGACAGTAGTTGCAAGGTACGTACCTAACGCTCGCGCAAGTAGTGTAGATATCCAGCACCACCGTGAGGATATGGTTGAACAGCTAAACTTGTCCTTAAAGGCTGTGTCCAACTGGGGTGATGCTAATATGGTTAAGTTTAATGCTTCTAAGACTCAGGCGTGTCTATTCTCTGCTAAAAAAAGCCAGTTTCTTTTAGCTCCCATCTTCTGTAATGTGCCCATCCAGATAGGCAATCAACTAGAACTATTGGGTGTCAGTTTGGCATCCAACTTCAACTTTGGTTCGTATATCGAATCTAAGGCCAAAGTAGCTGCTAAAAAACTTGGTATTTTGTCGAAGGTCAGGCGGTACTTCACACCGGGACAGCTTTTAAACTTGTATCAAGCGCAGGTCCGGTCGTGTATGGAGTACTGCTGTCACCTGTGGGATGGTTCTGCCAAGTATCAGCTGCGGGCTTTGGATTCGATAGAGAGACGCGCAAAGAGGCTAATTAACAATGACGCTTTAGTTGAAGCCAGATTGCAAAGTCTTGAACATCGGCGTAAAGTTGCAAGCCTATCGGTATTCTATAAAATACATTATAGTGAATGTGCTCAGGAACTACACAACCTTGTTCCCGCTTCACCTTTTTTCCACCTTTCATCTAGAAGAACGGCGTCGCGTCACCCATTTATGGTTGAGATACCGTTCATTCGGACGAAACGTTTCGCGTCTTCGTTCATTTATAGAACAGCAAAGGAATGGAACGCTTTGCCGTCGTCTGTGTTTCCCGAAAGGTACAATTTGGGTGTGTTCAAAGGTAGGGTGAATAGGTATTTACTAAGCAAGCGTGCTCCACCTTAGACTACATCGTCACTTTCCATCAGGTGTGATTGTGGTCAAACGTTTGCTTGGTACGTAATAAAAAAAAAAAAAAAAAATCATATGCAATATTTATCTGTGGGCGTACAAAAGCATTTTCAAAATATACTCGTATATTGAAATCAAAGATCGAAAGAAATATTTGCCAAACACAATTTGTCAAAGCTTCCACGATTGAGGGCGAGGATTCAAATAGTGATTTGACGTTGGCGCCAATTACTGTGACCCGACGCTCCAATCATTTCCAATGTTGCGAAAGCTTTCAAAGCATTCCTTTCTCCTTTACAATTTCTACTACATGATCAGTTTTGTTACCAAGCTAACCTAGTTTTTATGACCCGGCTAATTATCCTGGATACTCAAGTATAAATAATGAAAAGTTACAAGAGTTACGAGTATACAAATCATATACCGATATCAGTGCAATACATAGCAAGTCGAAAAATGTATCGATCAATGCTAAATGGGTCATTACCCAATAAATACTTGACCCATATTCGATTCTCGATATCGATGGTGAGTAATCTTGCGTCTTTCTACGCAGGCGCCCAACAGTGCGCCGCCGGCGCGGGCGCCGACGTTGACGCATACCCTCCCGGTCGCGACGCACAAGTGGCCAGTCTCAAACACCAATCCTTCTTTAAAATAGTTTAAAAATATTTCGAAATTTTAGGCCAATAACCCCACCAACATCAAACGGAGCAATACAATTTTAACATGATTTGCGTATTTAATGATATCGACCTAAATATGGCGCAAAGTTGTTTTCAGTTTTATTCATTCTTATTCTAAATCTTATCATCTCATTTCTATCTAGTTCAGACAGCCGACAATATTACAGAAAAACAAATCAGGAAGACAAATTACGTGACAATAATAGAAGGAGTTTGAAAGTACTAGATATTCTACCTTAACCTTATGAATATTTTATGTAACGGGCACTTCACTACATACCTACTATTCAGTCAAGTGCGATCTCTTTTAGAATTTAGTGTAACCACGAGTAAAATAATTTACTCACTGGTATAGCAAAACGGTGTGACCACGAGTCCGCAGCGAAAAAATTGGTCACAAAATAATGATAACCTGAGAGATCTTTATTTCTATCCACCAGGATCCATCTGTCCCTAAATGGTTGGTACCATAAAAATGATGACAAAAGTGTTAGGGAAATAGCCATTTACGGACAGATGGATTGAGCAATGCTGCATTTATTATATGACAATAACTGGGTCTGGATCGATGAAACTTGAAGTTTAAAATCTTTGCGATATTGCACAAGTTGAGTTCAGAATCTATAAGGTACCTTATACATAGTACGTTCGAAAGCTCCATTAAATCATATTTTTTTTCAGTTTATTCTTACTATTTGTTTGTATTATGTGACTATAATTTATCAAACCCATTTGTATATTTTTTTCAATTATACATAAGTAATAAATATCATGCTGCCGTTTGATACATAAAAACTATATAATACTAGCCATGCCTCGCGACTTCGCCCGCGTTAATTAACTTAAAAAGTAGCCTATGTGTTCCGGAACCTAAACTATCTACATTCTAAATTTTATCAAAATCTGTTTATACGTTACAGAGATACGTGGTTCACAAACATTAACACACACACACACATAAAAAAACTTTCGCATTCATAATATTAGTAGAATTATCATCAACATCCTGATATCGAAATAATACAAAACAAAACTCATAAAATAAATACGCATAACGTTTATGATCGCAAGGCAATAAAGTACCGAAACAGCATTATCCTTGCGCAACTCATATCTCAGATACATTATCCGTGGCGCACAGTTTCGAAACCCAAAACGAATTTGTTTTCATATATCATCGTAGGCGCCTAATATAATTCCTGACGTGACGAGGCAAGTCTTTGGGATGAGATGTATATGCTCATCTACCTTTCAACACCTCAGGATTAAGCTGATGCGTATTCTGTGACGGCGCTTCCGTCTCAAGAACTACGGGTTATTGGACACTGAATGAATTCTTTTGAAAGTATCCAGCACATACTATTGAAAGTGAGTCTTACATGATACATGAGATTTACGCTTTTGTTTGTTTGTTTACTAATAAGTAGTAGCAAGGATCGGGTTATGGGTGTGTTTATTAGTTTTTATTTAGTTGCGGTGTATCGGGTTTGATTCCCGGCGGGAACAACAGTTTTCTCCTCAAAGAAAACTTGTGTTTCTGGTTCTGGTTGTGATTGCGTGTGTGATGTGAATGTTTCCGGCACCCACGACTCTATTCATCGAACATAGTGTGGGGCTGTGAGTAAACGCTTTCACACTCACAGCCCCACACTAAGTTCAATGACTTGTGTCCCGGGTGCCGGAAACATTCACATCACACACACAATCACAACCAGAACCAGAAACACAAATTTTCCTTGGGGAGAAAACTTGTGTTCCCGCCAGGAATCGAACCCGATACCCCTGCTTAGAAGGCGAACGCTCACCCAACTTAGCCAACGGGCAGTTCGAAAGCGTTTATGTTTATGTTTAATTGACAACTCAGTATCTCATAGATTATTTGCCTTGAGTTACACTGGATTGTGTTCTGATGTTATCTATAGCCTGAGCTGGTATGACATTCCTTGCTGCTTGCTGATATACATTTTAATTGGCAAAACCGTTATCAGCAGTGCTCGACAGTAAATGTATAACCCTTTGATTTTGTAACGAAATTAATTTACTGCTACATTGAAAGCGTTAGTTATCATTTACCTAGATAATCATGAATAAGAAGCCAGTGCCCTTTTCAAGGATATCTTCGTTACAAATAAGCTTTCATGTTATTACCAAAATGCTCTCACAAAGGGGAGAAAGTCGAGCACTTACAAACCAGATAAGTAATTGAATGTTTTGTTGGCAGGTTTATATTATGGGATTACGTACTTGCCTTCGCATTAGATATACATGTAGGTATTTATTATGACACAGTTATCAAGAAGAAGGTACCTTTATAAGTTTGCATTTAGTGAAGAAAAAACTTGGCTGTAACGCAAATATTGCGCGTTTTATTGTGGCTGACTTGGCTCTTTTCTAAATTTAAATTAATTTTGGCAATATGTTGCTATTCTTTAGTACTCTCCTTAATGATACACATTTTATGGGTACCTTGGCCACCTTATGGTTCAATAGACAGAGCACCGCTTTATAACAGTCCCGTTTGGAGCCTTAAGACGAAACTAGGCCCAGCGTGTTAACCGTCATTACTTACCATCATGTGAAATCGTGATCAAACTCTAGCTTATCGGAGATAAAAAAAACCTTAAAGAACCGTTTCATTCTATTCTGCGTGCCTAAACACAAAAGAAATTGTACAATCCGAGGATTACAGTTGTATCAGTTTTGTATTGATAGTTGGCTAATGGCTACATTTTAGATAAAACCAGCAATTTTCTCCGCGCCCCTAACGGTGAAGGTTCTATGTGAAATGAATCTCTTGTTGATCCATTATTCGGCGGGCGACTTATCCTTTATATACTCTGAATAAAATATGTACAGTACCCGTTGTAAAGGAGCACACAGACAGCAATATCAGCTTACGTAATCGATAGTTTTCGTTCTATTACTGTTGTGTTATTTAGTTAGAGAAAGCTCCCAAAAATATGAGATTTTATAATGGTGTCCTGAGTTAATCCACATCACCTTCAGGTGATGTGGATTAACAAGCTTACATATATATTTCTTTATACGTTTTGTATTTTTTTATATTTTTACTCCATTAATAGCGCCCATATATTAAAGAAAGGAAGCTAGGGCATGCTCTCTATAATCGTGCTTGGACCAAAGTGAAGCTTGCTCTTTAAAAAATTAAGATATAGTTTTATCCAGTAGTAACTTTTGGAACGACGGTAACTCATTTATTCTAGGGTTTTATACAGGTGTATACCAATGCATATCAAAAGAATTTCATCAGATTTTACGCTTTTCATCTGAATAACGCGGGCGAAGCCGCAAGGCACACCCAATACAGTAAATATTAGTTTTTCATCATCTTTTTATATCATCAATCTGATTTTGTTTAATCGTAAAAGTAAAACCGCTTTGTCATAATTACTCATGTTACCTAATGATGCAGATCGTTTATTAACTTCTTTATAGAAATAAATAAAAGCTTTGTTTATTTTTAGATACCAGAGTTATATAATTAATAGATAACAACTGAAGATGGTGATCATCGTTAGTCTAGTTTTATGTAATGCGAATTCATTGTATAAAATATGTTATGAGTTTTCTACCGCAGATATGCATACTACATACAGCTTTGCCCCGTACGCCCCGTTACGTAAATCACTACACTACTAATCTGCTGAACTTGAATTTTGCTTTCTTTATTGTACAATAAGGTAGGGGTAAGTAAGGATACGGAGGCACAAATGTCAGTGTCTCCAGGAAGAGCTAAAAAGCCTTCAATCCAATGAGGCTGGCCACCGAGGGGGTTTTAGTGAGTGAAATTCTCACATAACCTGACCCCCTATTACGTATCTTTGTTGCACGCGGTTTCAATTAAAATTAAGCAAAAATGAACCTTATTTCTTAGGAGTTTTGTCAATTTAGTATTGAAACCGTTTGCAACAAAGATAGGTAATCGGGGGGCTGGTTGCTCCCCAAAAGTAGCCGGGTATCTTTAAAAGATTTACCCCCGTCACCAAAAAAGGGGGTAAGTAAGGATAGGCTAATGTATATCTAATTTCCTAGTAACTGAGAAGGAAACCTGCGCCACAGCAGTTCAGACTTTTATTTACCTTTTTGCTAGCGATTTGTTAACCTCGCAAACTACGAGATTCCCGCGTTAAGTTTGATTTTAGCAGAAGAACTCATAGTAGGGGCACTATGAGTTCTTCTGATAACGCAAAATCCCCACTTGGTCTCCCCAGAGCCAAGCCAAGCGGGGATTTTGCGTTTTACTCGAGCGCGTCAGAAAATCATATAGGGAGTAACCTTGCACCTTGTACACCAAGGGGCGTGCTATAAGGGCAGCAGAACTGATTAGTAAAAAAATCGATTATTACTCGAGTGTGTCAGATTAAGACAAGTAAATAAAATGCAGGAAAGTGTACATTTCAATAATCTGACGATTTGAGCGTGACATAAGAGAATGAGCGAGCTAAAAAGTGTGGCAAGCATGTCACATCTTCGGCCGCATCATCACTTTCCATCAGGTGAGATAGTGGTCAAATGGTTTTGGTAAGGTAAATTAACACCTTTAAACTTAATGTTTAAGCTGGCTGGAATTAAACTTTTTAAAGCTAAATTCCAGCCTTACTTTCATATGTTTAAGATAGTAATGCAAATGATTATTACCAGTACCAACTTATACGTTGAGCATGATGCATGGCATTTACCTTCAGGGTACCAATAATACGGGATCGGTAACGGTACCTGATAGCCTCTGAGTGCATAATGACCACAGAGACAAGAAATGCAACATGCACGACTGGTTTCCTCAACTTCACGATTTACGTTAAAACGATAATGCTAATTAATGCTGTTCTTCAGCATTAGAATAACGATCTAAGTGCTTTTTTTAAATAATTGAGGTATCAAAGTCTACACATGAATTACGCAGTACAGGGAAGACGTAATAATTTGATATTCTATTGAAATATATCCCCAGTTCGTGTTGTTCTACATTTACAGTCCCAATTAATGTCGTAATGACTTTCTTTTATTCATTCCTCGTAATAGATCTAACAAAAATAATTAAACTTTCGCTTCAAACAAAATGTACTATGTTATTTGATATCTTTTTTCAAAATCAAGTCACATCTAGGAAAATTTTAATAAAATAAGACTGTGAGAAACCATACATTTATCACGGCCTAAAAATGATCTAAAATATAACATGATCGAAGCCACAATTATAATTGATCGACCGAAGCGATCACTAAGTTGACTTGAGTCGTTTAACAATGTGTCCGTCCGTCCGATCTCGTACAATAAAAAATTTTCTATCTATCTACGCCCGTGCCAAACAAAACATGTAACTGAACTGTGTAGCACCGAATGAGTTTTCAGCCAGACTTGTCGCGTCCTCTAGTTTTAAACAGTTGAAAACCATTGAGATGCAGTTAGACAGCCGTAAACAAGGTTTCGTCTGTCTGTCTGCAAAGTTGTTATCTGACGGCGGCTTACTGCGGCTTGGCTTCAAATAGCTCTACGCTGTGGCTATCTCCTAACAGCAACGGAGCTCACCTAACTTTACGGACTTATCCTTTGGGAAGGAAACATTGATTACGGATTATTGGAATTTCCGGTATATTGTAGCTATATTAGTTATCTTTTATTATTGGGATATTTACCGTGTTTAAGGTTTAGATTTGTTTGGGTATATGATGCTTCACCTCTGTTCCAAGCGAGCGTGTTAGTTTTTATGTTTAATGCTCGATAAGTAAGCATTTGACTGTATTTAATGTAGCATTTATAAGATACCCGTCTATCTAATCATTGCGGATTTTGTTTAGAGGCGCATTTCTGTTGTATGTTGTTCGTTGGTCGCCTAATATTCTAACCCATACAACAGGTTTTATGGCTGTCTTGTGCATTTGCCCTTTGACTTTAAGTGGCATTTACCTATCACACTTAATGGCAGCAAGTAGTTTATCAAAAAAATTAATAATTGTCATATTTTAACTGTAATTTCAATGAGGTAACGTAACTGTTCTCGGTACATCAATAATTGAAGGTTAAATTTGCGGGTAGATAATGGTTTTGCAAAATCGTAAAGGTTTAACGTTCTTCTCTCCAGCTATTACATATTTTGCTCTTATGATCCTGAACAACATATTTTGTATAGATATTTATTAAGGTGTCGCTGACGCGGGTTCATAGAGCGTAGGTTTAGAGGTATTCCGTAAGACTCCGTTTCGTAGGTAATGTTTCGTGAAAATGGGGTCAAACATACAAAAAATCCCTTTTAGTAATGGAATCTTGAAGTACTTGATCTTGTATTTTTACGGGATTGGATTCTTGTAGCTTGTAATAAGGCATCATGTCTGAAAAATAACAAAAATTGATCATTTTTCAAATGAACGTTGCTTTTGTTACGTAACAAGAAAAAATATAAGCATGATTTTCTTTGTTCGATCCTATTATCTACACTTGTAATAAAATTGTAACAGGCTGATGTCTGTACAATAAATATAGTTAAAAAATAAATAAATATAGGGGTATTTATTAGAGCATCAGATGCCAAAACCACCATTTTTAGATTTCTTGTCTGTTTGTCTACTTGTTTGTAATCGCTTCACGCAAAAAGTATTGCATGCAATTGATTGCTGTTTTCACCGATTTGCATTGCTATAATTTTACTTTAAATAAAAGCTCCATTTTACCCGCCATTTTAAAACCTGACTATACAAGCCCTTAATATTGTTTCATATAACTGAAAAAAAATATATTTTATGGCTTTGACGGGATATATCTCGCAAACGGTACGAATTACAAAAACATGATGTGAAAACATGACCTTCCTTTTAACACTTAATATGATAAAAATGAAATTCTAGGTGGTTAGCATGGTGGTAGCTCAATCACGTATTTTTTACCTACTACGTTGACGAAGTCGCGGGTAGAAGCTAGTTAATAAATAAAAATTGGTTTCCCCATTTACCGTTAGTTAAAGTTTTTATTGGAAACGTACCTTAAAAGTAACTGTAATAGTCGTACATGATGGTATAACCTGGATAGGTTTTTCTATATCTTTTTGAGCCAGACGGCCGCCCACACTTTTATTGTTTCTGATAAGCCAGCTAGAAAGTGGTCAAAATAACAACTATTTCACGTAATGGTAAGTGGTGGTGTGGTTGAGGGTAGTATACATGCTAGGCCTTGAACGTTTTTAAGGTTATCAAAGCTAGCAGAAAATCAAAGGTAGTCTGAGGAGAGTTAGGCCCCTATCTCGCCTGATGGTAAATCTGAAAAAAATCTGGTAAAAAACCAGTCAGTTATTCTATTTCTAGTCTATTCTATTTACAGTCTAGTTGACTCGGATGGTTCATCACTTTGTCCGACCGTCCGTTTGGCAGTGGAATTTAATAAGTAATATATTATTGTTGTCAATTACAATGTTGTTAATGTGATTCTAGATCAAAATTACAACCTGTTTTTGTTGTATGATAAATAAAATAATGTAACCAAGATAATCTCGTGGTACAAAGCTTTGTTATAATTAATGCGGTATGTTTCTAAGGGATATGGTTTACGGCGTCGTTAGTTGAGGCGACGCGGCTCTGTTAATCCCAGTTAATACTGGTTTAGTTGGAATGTGCCACGAGAGTTTAACTAATAAAGTATTGTAGATTATGATGTCGTAGATCATTTTAGAAGAAGTTTTAAATTATGTATCACACATATCACAAGTAGCTAAGAAAAAATAATCACAATTTCCAATAGGAATTCTTGTAAGTTTTTTATAATAACTTGCTTCTGACTGTTTATTTATCTCTACAGCGTCTTGTGTATATGTTCGTGTAGTCCACGTGAAACGTAGATACTGATAATGACAACAACTGATAACAATCGTGATTCGGATTACGTTACCCACACGCGTCGTTGTCGACCTCTTGGAACTCACTGATTTTGTAAAAGATTGCAATTTTCAGTTGACCTAAACAGCAAAAGATTCTCAATATACATGATAAAATCGGTATTCTATCGCTTATATTTTGGAAAATGTGCGCAGGATAGTTATGTGAGGTAAGGAGGATCCCCATGCCCATTTATACCATCTAACAACAAGACAAACTGTCAAACGTCATCTACTTATTATATACGTACCTCCAGTTTATTCGAAAATTTCGCTTCAACGTTTATTAACAGTATAGTTCATGAGTGGAACTCAATGCCTGCGTTTTTGTTTCCTGAACGTTACAATCTGGGTGACTCCAAGTCCAAGCGAATAGGTATCTTCTATGCAAGCATGTTACATCTTCAGCCGCATCCTCACTTTCCATCAAGTAAAATAGTGGTCAAATGCCGACACATTTGGCATAAAAAAACTGACAACCTTGCGACGATTTTCTAGGCATTGAAGATGTGTGATCAATCTGCCGGTGAATATTTATCATGTTTATGAATTTAAATGTATATCTTAATCGTCTTTGGAATTTCAGATGTTCCCGTCTCGAATGAATGTTGGATTGCGACCGTGGGATTCATAACGCTAGTAATAACGACAAGGTTGACATTGGATTTACGAATATTTTAGAGAAATAAGAATGTCATTTTGATTTGCAAGATAAATCCACGATGAATTATGAGAGGGTAGGAAGTCTAAACAGATATAACTTTTCATTTCCATAGGAAGATTATTGATTTATCAAGATATTCTCTATGCACTTATCTATAAGTAATCTTTGTATAATAATAAATAGAAAGGTACTAACGTACTATGATTTATCTTTCAAGTCAAATTCAGTTTGAAAATATTTATTTCACATAAAATACTTAACAAACTGTTTCATTTTTTGGATAATGGATAAAGCTATAAATTAATATTTCGAGTTGTTATGTTAACTTGTGTATATCTCCACATTATAAAATCTTATTAAGTACATAGATAAAGTTTGTACAAAACTGTTTTTAAAGTAACAGCTGAATGATATATTGATCAAAAACGTTTTAGGTTAAAGGTTTTAGAGCTATTTATTTTAGTAATTTTTTTTGTATATTTCCAGTCTATTTACAACAATTTGGTTAAAACTCAAAAACATCCTAACTTCTATATAAGTTTGGCTAATCTCCTTTGTCAAACTTACCGAGACAGGCTCTTTGCTTCGGCCGTAATACAAATACAACAGTAACCACACATACCCGCGTATGCTGCACCTTCATATAATTAACTCGCGGTACAGTTTGGTAGTATATGTCACACAAAAAATATTTAAAACGATTTAAACGCTCTGCGAACATCTTTATGCATCTTTATGATTTATGACGTTAAAAAATTTTTATATAGTTATGTGCGTTTATATTTAGCAGTTCAAGTTCAATGGGATTCGACGGAATGTTTTTAATAGCATATAATAGTAGACCGTAACGTAACTCCATGCTTCTGGCTGTTATCTTTTTGTTGATAACGATAGATATTATGCAGTAGACGCTTCGTATGTATCGCTTTTAGTTTCATAAACAAAATACTTCAGTACAGAGTTCATCTCCCTACTTTTTTTTATTTAAGTAACACTAAAACATAGCTATAACACCATTTTTTTCTTCTATTAAGTCAGTCAATAAAACTATATATTATAGGTCAGTTTATCTTGTATTATTCACATGAAACGAGATGAAACGTTCAGATTTGTTAAAGTTTATCTTGTTATATCTACCCATACTTCGACTTAAGTACCAGCCTTAAGACAACGATAACCCTACCCATATTACCCTAAACCTCACACGCAGTTAAGTTTTAGGAAGATACTCTATCTAAAGGTCAATCTACGATAAGAGCTTTAAAGTGCTTATCGCCTAAACCTTCTTAAAAGCAGAACCAAGTTAAGCTCTGTAAGATTATTAACAGCTTTTATTTAGCGGTTATTTATGAGCATAAAATTCAGATAACTAAGCCTTGCGAGTGCTAAGCGACGGCATTAAGGTTAGACTTTACACATAACGTAGAGCCATCGAGATATGAGACAAATCTATGGTCTGCATAGAGCCTACATCAGTTAAGTAAAGTGAAGTGTGTGACCTGACGAGATAGTAAATACAATTTGGAAATTCCATTTCACCACTAAAAAAATCATAGATTTTATACTGAGTCACAGTTATGTTACTCATAGGCCTAATTCCGAGTGCTCGATACAAATCAACGGACCTTATTGTTGTGATCCATCGTTCAGTTGCGCAACCTACGGATGTGTGTTGAGACCAGGGGTTATGGGAGCCAGCTTGTTAACACTATACATTGTCCGATAAACACTAACAAGTTGGAATCGACAACGATATTCGCCTTACTTCTAGCAATATGTATAATATGAAACGAACTAAAAAACGTATCATCTCTCACAGAAATTGTAACAATTAAGGGGTAGAAACAGTTTTACTCTTATATCGTCGTGAAAACACGGAATTTATGGGAACCGTGTCAATTTTCGAATAAATTCGACATTATAAATGAAAATAATCTGCACTGACTTTAAAAATATTATCAAACAGGCTTATATTATTCGATGATGAGCTATTGGAGCAGTTTACAGTTAAATTCCTCTTATTCACGACTGCAAGAGGAGGACAAGTAAGTTTGTAATTCCCACTTTGATTAACACCTTCTGTAACCTTCTTTAATCCAAATAAATGTATTTTAGTTAGAGTATAAAATGGTCATGCTCATTTAGACGTAAGTTGGTGTAAAGTGGTGCCCAATTCGAATTAAAATACTATTTCTAGGGCTCTATTATGCGAGTTCAGTGGTGCTGACCAGCGAATAATTTTATTTGTTGTTGCCAGCTGTCGAGCCAGCTGTGTGTCAGTGGCTTAACTTAATAAGACTCTACTGAGAATACAATATTAGATGGTATGGGTTAGCATATAATTCTTAAATAATAACATGATGAATTGGTGTGAACAATATCTTTTCACAGCTTAGTCGAATAAAATGTGCGATCCTCTGAAGATAATCCAGAATTGTTAGACCTTTTGTCATAACACGTAACGTTCGCTCTACGTGAGAGCAATTCAAGACGAATATAAAAGTAACGAGCATTCTTATTGCGCTCCTTAGAGCTGGCTGTTGATAGTTGGAACTAGCCACACTATAAGCTTAATTATAATAGAAGTACGAATGCACGTATTTAGTGGCAATGGAAAAGTGGCAATATATTTAAACTCCACAAAGCATAGCACGTCGTTACCAGTGTATCGTCTGTATATGTAACACACAGTTATAATTATAACCACGTGCCTAAGTCGTAACGACCCTTTCCCTAGAGACGACGAATACTTACTTGTAGTTACACTTTACCCACAATCTTGTGACCGTTGCGTACTTCGATCATGTTGCATGACATTTTTTTATTTTTTTTTTATTTGTTACAGGCTAGTGTTTGACCACTATCTCACCTGATGGTAAGTGACGATGTGATCGACGCTGGTAAACACACTAGACCTGGAATACGCAGGCTCTCAAGGATAACTGCCGGAACACCGTATTTGGCTTGGCGGCAGACTTTCAACTTGATAGTGGTAAGCTACTTTGGTAGCAAGCCAGGCGAGCAACTCACAAAATGCTCTACCACCTCTCAAATGTCACCTGATTAGCACCACCCGGGGACCACGTGTAGGGAGTCAGACTTAAGGGGTATCCTCCTACGGACGTGGGTGACATTCTAAAAGTAAAAACCATTATATGCAGTCCGATTTACCTATATGTTAAAACGCATGTTGCGTCTACATTATTCTTTACCTACTTCACTTCAACCTAGTTTCTTATTTAGTTAAGTTATTTGCATATTAATTTCCTGACTTCGCGTTAAGTTGATTCGGAGGGAAGAAAGGATAATGGATAAGTCCGATCTTAGCATAAAGAATAATAAGATTGATAGCGTATGTCGACGTTATTCCATGATTCTGAAGAAATAGTCTGACATATGACCACAATCTATATCACTTGCTAAGTGCTGGGTCTTGGGTGGTAAACACGGAATAGGAAGTTACTCTCATAAGTATAAAGTAAATTTCAACACGGTGAGTTTTAGTTTTTTCAGATTCAAACTAATTTGATGAAAAAAAAACAGCTATAGGTACTTACTTAAATAAATAATATAAATGAATTTGTAAGCCAATCTGATCACGATTTGTATCATTAGATTATTAAACCTACTTATCGCGACGGACGTAAAAAAATACGGGAGTAATGCTGCATAAAAAATGGGTGAAGCACCCTAGGACCTAAAAATTTCACTCGTCATAACGCGAGCCACAGGCACACAAATATACCTAAGGTCTGACAATCGGAGGCAATACATCTAGTAACTATTAGGTGTCTATGACAGTTTGCAGCGCGATGAATGCACACACGGACATTTGCATGCTTCACCTTTGATTGGATGAGATTACGTCTATATTAACTTCAAGCCCGTGCTTATCGCGTGATTTTCTCAAATAACAATAACTAATAAGTTAACAGCACGTTTCTCCTCAAGATTACAAGCTGGAACTTCATTGCTAGGTGTCCGCTGGATGGTACGACTAGCCAGACAGCGTAAAATTATGAAAACGTATAAATTATCCGTTAATTTTAATTGAAGCTCTCGCCCCCTACCAAACGCCAGTGAAGGCCACCATTAATATTCCGTTGACAAAAACATAAGCCTCTTATCTACCACACGATTTTAATTCTGGTAATAAATTACATTCCTCTTTCTCTAGGTACAGATTAGTTTCACAATATTTTGATTTGTCTTTTGGCATGTAAATACATTATTTATGGTATATTTTATGTTTATACATTTTATTCAATACTCTTAGCATAGTTGATGTCGCTCGTTAATTTAAACGCGTTTGTGAGAATTTTTATTTATTCTTGGAAAGGCTCAAAAAGGCTATACAGATGCTTTTAAGTCACAAAATGTCTAACATTTCTGATTTTTTGGGTAAAAATGTGGTAAATCAGAAGCTTTTTAAGGCCAAGTAAAGATTGAAGATATCTATTGCAGAACGTATATTAAACTAATCTGCTTTACTTGCATCTCAAAGTAACAGCGCAATAACACTCACGCAAAGACTTGTCGAGATGTCGAAAACCAGAAGCAGATTTAATTCAGTCATGGTTAAATTAAGCACGATTTGTCCCTTTGGAAGGAAAATTGAGCTCATGCTGGGAATCGATCTTGGGCCTATGGCATGAAAAGCAAAGGCTTGCCCTGCGCCAGTTAAATAATCATTATGTATTTTTAGGCCTCACAGAAACATGATAACATATTCTATTATTAATCGTTACCCTAATAAATGTATAGCTGTTTGGCGAAAGAGGGCATGGACCTTTGAAACATTTAAAGATTAACTAATGTTGTGATGTAATTTGGTTTTCTGTTAATTTTAAATGCATTTATTTATATAATTTTTGTTATTTATGGTTAAATAATAATAATATATTAATTGTAATTGACATACCCGTTATAACGTACTTTGTTATAAGGTGAATAAATGATGATTATGATTATAATGGTACCCGGCGGTTTCCCCACATTAAAAAAATTAATGACCCTAGGTGTCGAAAAATCTTTATAGAGTTTGGTGTATGTTGTTGATTAGGTAACTATTAGATTAACTTCCCTGAACTAAAGGGGGTCCAACTGAAAACTAGTGAACTGTTCCAAGGGGCATTTACATTGAAATGTATCCTTTTACTACTATACGGACCAGTTAATATTACTAACAAACTTATAAGTAACTCAATCACTAGGTAGAGTATCAAGGTATAAAGTATTTGATTTGGTATTTATGTATAGTATTATTAATGTATAGTATTATATATATGATTAAGTATTTATAGTTCATACCTGGTCATTATTTGTGACATACACAATATTTGAACTACCCCTTCGTTTAGTTGGGTGAGCAATCGCCTTCTGAGCAAAGTTATCGGGTTCGATTCCCGGCGGAACACAAGTATTCTCTTCAAGGAAAATTTGTGTTTCTGGTTCTTGTTGCGTTTGTGTGTGTAATGTAAATGTTTTTGGCATCCACGACACAAGTCATGGTACTTAACCCATTTACGCCCGCTGTCCCCATTTGGGTCCAGTTCTTTAAGTACCCACATTTTTTAACTTATAGTAGCTATCTTTTATTTCGAGGGTAATTTGTAGTGTTAAAGAGTGTGGCTTTGTAATACAAAGTATAGTTTTGTGATTTAGTGGATAAACTGGGTGAAATTAGTAATTTAATTTGCTTCATAGAACAATTCGGTGTTTGACCAAAGGTAAGCTATATTTTTTTACATTTACATTAGTATTTATGATATGTTTTTGTATTTTTCACTTGGGCATAGTTTTTACTAGTAAATAATGGTATTATATCAGGTATTTTTCAAGATTTGACTATGACTGTAGGTATTTTAGTATGATGTCCCCAAATGGGTCCAATGGGCTGATTGCTAAGATTTTTTTGTTTTTTATTCGCAGGTTTAGTTTTGGTGTGAATGATGACTAAGCGATCGTTTGATGTTGCAAATGACTATCAAGGACTCGAGGAAGCCCTGGAAAATATTTTGAACGAAGAGGATGACCCTGATGTTAGTTACGATATAGTCGCCATTCCTCCAGACCCCAGTTTTCTTACGGATGAAGAAGAAGGCGATGAAGATGATGTCCAGCAAAACATTTTGCCTCGTGATATCCCAGGTAGGGTTGAAGTGTTTGAGTTCAGGAACAACGATGAATGGGATAGCAGCGATGATGAGCCTTTACAAAGATACAGGAGAGTTGAAAGCCAGGAACCGCGTTGGCGTAAATGTGACGGCTCCTATATTGACATGCCTTCAACGGTAAATAATGTTCAAAAACGAAGGGAAAACGTTGTAAACAAGCTCAAAGACCAAACTCCAGCCAATATTTTTGAAAAGATGTTTGATGTGGAGGTCTTTGACATGATCATTATGAACACGAAGTTATATGCCGCACAACATAACAAACATGACTTCCAAATAACTGTTGATGACCTGAAAATATTCTTTGGCATTCTACTCTTGACTGGATATCACTCCCTTCCACGAGAACGATTGTACTGGTCTCTAGACGAAGACTGCAATGTTACCATTGTTTCAAAAGCAATGTCAAAAAATAGATTCTTGGCGATAAAGAAATTCTTGCATTTTTGCGATAATGAAGCTGCTGCCGGATCCACCGATAAGATGTTCAAAATACGACCACTTGCTGATTTATTGATCAAGAAATTTCTGCAATGGGGTGTAGTCCACGAGTATCTATCAGTAGATGAATCAATGGTGAAATATTTTGGACGTCACCCAGCAAAACAGTTCATAAGAGGTAAACCAGTGCGATTTGGGTACAAAAACTGGATGATTGCAAGTGCTGATGGGTATTGTTATGCATTTGATGTATACAGTGGTAAATCAGCAGGGGGAACCAGTAGTGAGCCTTTGGGATCAAAAGTGGTAAAGGGCCTTTTGGAAAAAATAAACGCCGTTCCACATGAGCATATCGTGTATTTCGATAACTTTTTCACCAGTCACTCGTTACTGCGAGATCTGCGTGAAGCTGGTTATCGTGCTACTGGCACTGTGAGAGAAAATAGGACGAAGAAGTGCCCACTTTTATCTGTCAAGGACATGAAAAAAAAGAACCGAGCAGAATTTGACCACCGATTCGATACAACCAATCAAATTTTATTTGTGCGTTGGCTTGATAACAGTGTTTGTACCATGGGTACAAACTACGACTTTGTTTACCCTCTGGGCAAGGTAAAAAGATGGAGCTCTGCAGAAGGAAGAAAGGTAGACGTGGACATTCCTTTTGTATTTCAAAACTATAATAAAGGCATGGGCGGAGTTGATCAAGCTGACCAGTCAATCGCAGTATACAGAACAGCTATACGAGGCAAAAAATGGTGGTGGGTTCTGTTTACCTACATGCTAGATTTAGCTGTAGCTAATGCTTGGCGTCTCCATGTCCTAACAACCGAAGAAAAACTTGACCAGCTAGAGTTTCGGCGAAGTATCGCCCGACTGTATTTGAGGAGTGTAGGCACTGAAAGACCCGATGGAAGACGTCGTAAACCTGCTTCAGTGGTGCCAAGTATGAGTCAAGATGGTGTTGGACACTTCCCCCAGAAACTACCAAGCCAGCTACGATGCATCGTATGTCACATGAAAGCACGTTGGCAATGTAAAAAGTGTATCAAAACATTGTGCATCGAAAAAGGATGTTTTGAGAAATACCACACATAAGCCCATTGGCCCCATTTGAGGACGGTGTTTTTTTATACATAAGGAAGATATTTTTTTTTAGTTTTTTGATATAAAATATCTAACTAGCCTCCAATAGTAACGTTAATAAAGATTTTTCCAAAATTTTGTTATTAGTTTGTATTTGGGTCCAAATGGGTTGTGGGACTGTGAGTGTGAAAGCGTTAATGATATTTATTTATATTTTACTGACACATCTTACTAGATTACAAGTAAAACAAGAGCGTTGACCTATTCCGTAAGAAAACCCTTATCCAGGGCAGCGAGTATTAATTTTTTTTTTGAAACCAATAAAAACCCCTCTGCCCCTATTTCTGTTGTCAGTATAAGCACGCATAAGTAAGTACCATATAATACAGTACATAAAATACAGTATAAGTAAGTATGCGTTGAATCCAAGACCAAACTTAAGTGAAATAATCAATTTATCGTTCAATTCCTTTGTTCCTTATCACATGTTCTGACGTCAATAAAGTCGTAACTTCAACCTTATCCTTCATGCAAATAAAATACATTGGGTAACGTATTCCTGACGTTATCATCAATATTGATGCTCCAATTCGCAAGAATTTTATATCTTAGTAAGCCAACTCCCACACGTTAACATATGTGACATATAAGTGTTATTAACCATAACAAAAGTTACTTAGACCTTGATAAAATCAAGCAAAGTAGACTTATTTCTACCACTTGCACTGTTAGAGTAATAAAAGTAAATGCGCTGCATTTATGCAGATATAGTTACAAGGCTTGGTAGCAAGTGTTCAAATGTTATTAAAACTACACGTGTGCTGGTTGATCATAAAAAAAATATAAAAGGTAAAAAAGCATATCGTTTTCTGTATTCCCATCATTTAACTCTTAACGACTTATCATCTATGCAAGGAAATTTAAAAGCAATTTTGTTTCGCTTTTCGATTTCGTTGATGGAATGCCACAAATGTAATGGTTTTATGTACCTACTGAGTTACTTCTATCTTGGGATGTGGAAGTTTTCTCGTCGCAAAATAGGAAAACTTACTCCATTACTTTTGATACTTTACTTAATCTTCGAGGCTCGGCTAGTTTTCAATATTGTCTTAGAGATTCTCATTTGGAAGTTTTTCGAAAGACTGTTTTATCAGAAACATTATCTTAAAATGTTTTAACTTAAAAGGAAATGTTATATGTTTACGCTTAGTTTCTTGAAAGCAAAATAATGCAAGCTAGACGGCAGGGAGAATGCACACTCAATAGAATATCAAGTTAAGAAGTATTTTAAAGGGATTTTGTTTTTAAGAGCAAAACAATGCGATAGTATTTAAAATTGATTGTTTTATTAATTTTCACTACCGCTGACCATATACCATTTGTCATTGTTCATATTCTATGAAAAAAATACCGCTGAGGGATAATTTGGGACTGAGTACAAAATAATAATATATATACCAAACATCTTTTCACAAAATAATATTATCAATACACTTTGTGGCCGCAAATAAATCATATAATTAAGGCTTGTTTAATATTTAATTGATGATACATGTAGATCCTAGCCTAAACGTAATAGTTTAGACTTGATTGGGTTATCTTTATGCGCAGAAAGGCATCTTCAATGGCGGTCCGTCGGCCACATTTGCGCACAAATATAGACACTCGAGCGGTGGCTGTCAATTAGGCTTGATTTATACTGAATCCAAGACGATTGGGAAAAACATTATTAAATCGAAGCATTAATCATAACGTTAATCGGAACACACACACACACATTTGCATGCATTTCAATGTAAGAGGATAAGATGTATCTATATTTATGTTCTCTGACAACTATTGCATTTTTTTTTCCATCCGTAACTTCTCTAGAGATTTTCTTTTGTATGATTATAACATTTATGAAGTGAAACTTTTTATGGTTGGGCTTTGAAATTCTGATCTGCAACCTTTTTGTGTGACGAAAAGTTCCCACCACGGTTCTTAAATACTGTGATAAATCATTAATATGTTTCCTGTAATACAAAAGTTTTACGTCTATCATGAGTATTTACGCCACACCCTGTTTATTTATTTTGTTGACTCGTTACTAATGTCGAAATAAACCCGGCCGGCCCGGATGTGAAAAAGCCAACTAATAAAATTCCACCCAATCATTCGACGAAGATATAAGACGTAGAATTTTTCCGGTCGACTTATCCTCTCCTTGCAAGATCACATCTCAACCCTTTTCAGTTAGATGTGCACTTTAGAGGCGGTCGTGCGTCAGAGGGGGCGGAATGAAATGCATGAGAGCACGTGTCGCGGGGAGTATGGGTTAATCTGGTCACAGCGAGACTTTTCATAATATGGAACTTGGATAAGTGTGTCTTTTATATAAAGTCACGTTAGATAAGTTGCTCAGTATCATTCATATACTACTTTTTATTATCAATTGTGGTCAGGTGATTGGAACCAATGTTCTAAGCGTTTAATCAAATTATAAACTAAATTGATCAAGCAACTGGCATTGCGATTCTAGTTTCTACTATTACCGAGGCCCCAACGGTCGCTTGATCTATTTGTTTTTTTTTATTTATGGAAATTGTAATAGTCATGCATTCATTGGTGTCAAATGAATGTTTTTTTTTCCTCCCTATTCTCTCAAAGTTACACTAATGTTATTAAGGGGGTAAGTATATTCATAAATTTTCTACTTATTTAAGTTGTGTATACATAGCAAAGAATAAGAAAAAAGACAGTCAGTTACAAAAATAAATCAGAGACTAGAGTTCGCATGAGAGGAAATTGAGATTATAAACTGCAAGCATCGACCAAGTGTATTGATTTAAGAACAGGGCTGTTGACCCTCGCCCAACGTCCCCTGCAAGTCAGACTATAGTCACACATAATGTTTATTACGTAAGCTAATCTCTTGTGTGCAACAATCCTTATTAATTATTCAGCAGAAGGCAACGAGGGGTTGTAGCACCCGCGGGGCAGCACAGAGAATTGCCAATTAAGTTTAGTTGCATTGCTTTAAAACGGATAACTCTGAAAACGTTGTAATTAAACAAACAGGCACTTTCATACACATTTATAGCCCCAATTTAAGTTAAATAACTTTGTCGTGGGTGCTGGAAACATTTACATCACACACACAATCGCAACTAAAAAATACAAACGTGTAGAAAAAATGTGTGTTTCAATCAAAAATCAATTCTGATTCCGCTACTTAACGCGCACCCTACCATGCCTGGCAAGGGCTACAATAGAGAATATGCATAAATACATAATTTGTTTACGGTAATTATATTACCGAAAATAAAGTTTCATAAATAAAACATTACATCTTATATCAAAATAAATATATGAAAATGCGAGCACGATCGAGTAATTTTACCCTGCTATTTCGACGTTCTTTCTGTGACATCAACAATCCAATTACCGTCAAAGAAAGTTGACCAATCATTGACATCAAAAATATGTCACGATTCAGTTAAGCAAATAGTGCGCTTTGTTATTTTGAATTTCCCATGCTTAAGGATATAGGAGTTTTAAAAATAATGTTATAGGTACGACCAACATTATACTACTTATAGAGATGCTTGAGTTAAATCTCATGCTTATTGCATGAGATTTAACTCAAGTATATTCCTTATTAGTAGTAAAATTCATTATAAAATTTAATTTAAAAATCTTTACAGTACTGAAAATTTAACTTTGAACAAACTTTCCTAGAGTTAAAAATTTCATAGTTATCATAAAATATTATAAATCCGAAAGTTTGTGTGTAAATATGTAAGTATGTTTGTTCCCTCTTCAACGACTGTACGGATTTGGATGAAATTAGGAATTTACATAGCTTATACCTAGGATGAACACATAGGCTACTTTTTAACGTGATAAAAGCGGGTGAAGCACGGCTAGTTCTCTATGTAAATGTGAAAGTTGTATTATAATAAACTTTGTTTCATAATAAAACTAACGTTACAACATTTCTGAGGCGGAAAAATGTTATTTCCTTTGTCTGATTGAATTATCACCCGACTTATGAGATAACGCAATCACCCTTCTCAAAACAACAATGCGATTCGACCCGCCATTGCCAGCGGCCATTCGAGCGAGGGCTAGCTGCCAGACTCCACTTTACATGGAGAGAATTGACCTAAAGTTTTGTCTTTTTACGACTTATTCATGTGCTGGTAATAATTAACTTTAGGATGGTAATGGTAAATGACATGTCAGGCCTAGAATAGGAACTGGGTCTCAAAGACAGCAGTCGGAACACCGTTTAGTGCTTGGTTATTCTTTAGTTACTGAGATCTGTGTTGATTACAGATGCTTCATAAAGCTAGATTTTGATTGAGCTCAGAGGAGTGTCAATAGTTTAGAAGTCTAATAAATATAGCTCACTATTCAACTGAACAGTGTTGAATTAACGACCCCGCACGAGATGCCGAATCCTTGGATTAGATGGCTGAAATCCTTCCATTTAGTTGTGTTGAAACGTTCCGTTCTGGGACATGATGACTACCTCGGACCAGTTCCTATTTAGAAATAAAAAAAATTGGAATAGTTACGCCTACAAAAGGATATTTTTTCTGAGAATGCACATATTATTGAGAGATATTTCAAGTAATGAGAGACCTTAATAATGAAAGCTTTTAACTACTTTCACCCTGATCCATCATCATCAAGACTAAGCCATGGGTTCTAACTTGTTCTTTATTTACTTACTAAATAGCTGCTCTGCATTGAATTATACAATTATATCTACTCTACATGCAAAATCCCTACATTTAGTTAAAGTAATAAATTATATTTACATTTATTTAACTCAAGTTTTTTTAATACGTTTGAAACTTAAAACTGGGTTTAACTAGACAAAAGCTCATTCACACATAATTATGATCATTGACTTTGACTGATTATTTGTACATCTATACGACCCGGCGAAGAAGATTCAATATGTCTAACAAAAGTTATAGGTAACAAATATTTGATATGGGATTAGTCTCGGTCCGTAAATCTACGCTATAGTAGAAATTTCATAAAAGGTTTTTGTTTGACTTGCCAAATTTTCCATTGTGATATATAGAAGACAATATTAAATATAACATTATCTAGTGACAACATCATGAACATCATTTTTAGTCATTTGGTCATTATAGTTGTCTACAGTATTTTGGTACACCTGTCACCATAGTAAGCCAGGTAATAATGACAAAATGCCCTAATGTGGAATTAAAAATTGTTTATTCACATGGGCCCATATAGACACTTAAATTTTTTTTTTCAGATAGTTTTACAAATTTGCCATTTCAGAAAGTACCTGGCAAGAGACACTGCGGCTATTTTTTTCCATTCATTATTCAAATAAAACCTTACAACTCGAATACACATGATTAAGTTAACTACTACTACTACTAACCTAAGTAGGTATATATATATTGCAGTCGCCAAAAAGTGTTGTGCTAGAGTATTTGCCTCGCTTGAATGATGAAATGAAAGGATGCACTTTTATTGTCTTTTATATAATTGTCGATCCAAGACGATGATACACACGAAGGTACACAATCACTGGAAGCTCAAGTGCCAGATGGGGATCGTTTTTGCTACAACTAAGCCATCATGACGTCGAATAAGAAGAAATTAACTAAATTTATAATCATTGCGAGGAAACGGTTTATAATTGAATCAATTAGCGCCAATGTTGACCAATATTGGAGTAAGTACCGTAGAGTCAACCTAAGCGGCTAAGAAAAAGATAGCTAAAGATAGCCTACTTCAGTAGTATATATAACTTATAATTAATTATAAGTTATATATCAATATTGAAGTAAAGAAGTAATTATAGAGTATCTATAAATTTTAGTGCGGCTAATCTAGTACAAATTATTTAGCTGCAAAAAAACAGTATATGAAGATACAAGTCTGGAAATAATGTCCAAGATAATTTTCTCTGTTGAATGAAGAGGTACACGTTAGTATCGCACTTTAGCAGGTGTTGCAAGCAACTATTGCCTTCGTGATAGTTGACTAATAAGGAGGAGAGGTCCACCGGTGTTACATTGGATTTCGCCAGATTATAGGAAAAACCCGTAAATCGTACGTGGAAATAAACTTTATGTACTCAGATAATCTCGTGAAATAATTTAACGCAAGCAAGGCTTAAGAAAACCGACTTCACCGCTTTATCTTCGGAACCCTTATCAAATTTAATGTATTAAACACGCATTATTGACTATAACTTAAAAACTAGAGATTAGATCTTGATCAAATTTCAATGGGGCCACATAAAAACAAAAGCTTTCAATTAAAAAAATATCATCACAATCGGCTCACAACGAAAAAGTTATGGGGTAATTTTTGAAGTCAGGTAAACGAGAACATAAACATAAACGCTTTCACACTCACAGCCCCACACTAAGTTCGATGACTTGTGTCGTGGGTGCCGGAAACATTCACATTACACGCACAATCACAACCAGAACCAGAAACACAAATAATCCTTGGGGAGAAAACTTGAGTTTCCGCCGGGAATCGAACCCGATACCCCTGCTTAGAAGACGGACGCCCTCTCAACTTAGCCAACGGGTAGTTCACACATTGTCAAAGTAGTCCACAAAATAGGCATTATTGACGATATTTCAAAAACTACTGCTCAGATCTTGATCAAATTTAAATGGAAACAATTAAAAAGCAACATCATTTAAGCTAAAAAAAATTTTCACTTTTCAATTTTTTGGCTCACGTGGAGATAAATAATGAGGTAACACACATAAAAATAAAAATACAATCGACTTTAGTACCTCCTCCTTTTCTGAGAAGTCGGTAAATAAGAGTTTATTGAGGACAAATGACGCCTGTGGTGATAAAGCAAGGGCGTGTTTTCATCACATAATAATTATGAAAGGTACTTTTCGTGTGCAATTATGAGCAAGAATGTTTGCTAAAGACTTACTGTTCATGCTAGACTAGAAAATGGTACTTTCTCAAATTGCAGGGAAAGTCCAAAGATTTATAGCAAACAAATTAAAGTTAGGGTTGCCTCATATTGTATTGAAAACAACTAACGGATACATTACAGCAATGCTTTCCTTATGTAGAATAATAACAAATTATCATTAATTAATCGTATTAGCATTGCAATTCAGAGAGGCAATGCCGCCAGCATGATGGGAACGCTGCCCCCTGGTGGTGGGCTTGAGCACTTGAGCTACCTATAAGCTCGCACAGGATATTATACATAAGTAATACCGGATATTAAACTAGTTCCAGCTTTAAATGTGTAACGGTTTTGAGTTAAACCTTGCTATTGAACCAATGGTATATTTTTAAATGAACCAAAAATATTTTGCCCCCCATTATCGTAATATATTTAATTTTAATAATTAATAAATATAATATTTGCATTGATATCATTTTAATATTTTTGGCTTTGGGCCATACATTTGCATATCTTTTGGGAATTGAAGATATTTGCTTTAATATAGTTTATATGTTAAATGCCTCGATCAGAAGGATGGACAGACGCACGGAGAGTACTATTGATAAATCAATAAAGTGCACCCAACTCAATTAAGAGACATCGTTTTGCTCAAATAATATTATGTGGCGCTTCATGTAGTTAGTAATTTAAATCCCGGTTTCCAAACTAAAATTAAAACAAATTCGTTGAATGGATTCCCAAACTAAGCGCTCAGCGATGAAGGATTGGAGTTGAATAAACAAAATCTGCGTGCAATATACCCGGGTAAAGACTGTGGATTTGTGTGATGTGATTTAATGAGGATTTCCAACTTTCAAATGGGATTATTTCACAATTCCCTTCGATTAGGTACTAAAACTAATACGAAAAAAAATATACATATGACTTCTTTAGGCAATAAGAAAAAAAACGCTAGACGCTGGATGAAAAGCTAAATGCTCGCCCATATACATCTGCAGTGCCACATGGACCTTCAAGTAAGAAAGTTACGTATAGGATTGCAATGCGCTTTTCTCCCTGAGACGAGCTCTCCATTTATCTAATCGAATACCAATAAACGAGCAATTCTTGTATAGGTATATAATATATATGTGTAATCTGGATCTCGGAAACGGCTCCAACAATTTTCTTGAAAGTTACAGATTAGGGGTTTTTCGGCCCAAGGAATCGATTTATCAACGTTCCAGGTCCGAGAAATGCTCGGTTCCCAAACTGCATTTGAAAAACCGGGTTTAAAAAACTATCAGCGCCATCTATTACGCCATGACCGATGTAAAAAATTGTTTCTACTCGACACTAGATGGAGCTTTCTGAGGCTACAAATTCAAACACATTCTACCAAAAACAAAAAACTGAGCAAAGCTCGGTCATTTTTATAATAAAGTAAACAAATACAGACAAAGCGTTTAGATTCCACATTATATATGTGAACCGTAAAGTACTTCTCAGGAAACACAATATGGTCTTCAAGTAGTGAGTAAAGTGGTATCGTCTAGGTTTCTAGGCTTAACTTACCATAGCAAGGAAGAGTAGCTATAAATATTGAAATTTAGTTTAACATAATATAAAATAAACGCTTTAGTACTCACAGTCCCACATGTTAAAAACTTGTATTGTGGGTGCCGTAAACATTCATATCACACACAGAATCACACTCAGAACCGGAAATAGCATAAAATTTTCGTTGCCACCTGGCATCGAGCCCAATACCCCTACTTAGAAGGCGGACCAAGCCAATGCTCAATTTTTTAGTATCGTTGGTCCATTATCTCTCGTGTTGGTCGATGATGGTAAGCGAACAAGACCTTTAGTACCTACCTATGGGACCTGTGGTCCTAAAAGATGTCAGAAATAAACTGCCCTATTTCGATTCCATCACAAACACTGTATGCTTCACTGGAAGCAAATTCAAATTAAAACCATGGCCTCACAACCAGCAAGCTGATGCCATTATCACTAATGTGAACTATCATTGATAAATATTCGGTTACTAACATTGTTAGTATAGATTATTCAAACAGTATTTTTTTAGCTCATTCTGCAAGTTTCCGGCCAGCCCTGAGGGCGCAGCTGGCGAGTGCAGCTTTCGTCGCCCGCGGCCGCGATCACGCGCCGATAGCGCCCGATTACAATTTATGATTCAGTACACCCAAACACTAAATACCCTAACAACATAAGACTTTGTCAGACTACATTTTCAAACAGTTTATGGAATTTCCACTTAATTGCCGAACGTTTTTCTGAGACAAGGTTCTGCAATAATCTTGAATAAAGCACTCACCGCTTTACTCTTGAGCTTTCGATTCGTTATGATTGTCTTGCTTGATATCGCTAAGAGAAACTGCTATTTAACAAATCGTAATTCAGTTGAAGTTCCGGGGCCGTGATTGTTTCATTTTCTACGCAATAATGTTAAATTCTAATGGATTTTAGAAATTGTACGCGAATGAAGTTGAAGAACCATTTTATCCCGAGCTTCCGCGTTATATACTAAATTAAGCCTTTATAAAGGTATTAATTATCCAACGTTTACAATTACCAGCTGTGCTCCATGGATTTGCTCGCTTTATATAAAGACGAAGAAATAGAGTTACTATAAAGACCTACTTAATGTCCCAGGGTTAAGACTAAATGAATTTCAAAGTTCATCAAAATTTGTCCATCTATAAAATATACCCGTCAATTTTTACCTTTTTTACGCATTAAAAAACATATTACATTAAAATCAAAATGGGAATTATACGTTTCCTAAGTAAGTAATGCTAATTCCCGCTTTAATTTTAATTTAATAGTTCAAAATAAGCGTGAGTTTTTATCAAATTAACAAGCATATTTTTCTTTGTTTATAAAAATAACTATGAGTTTGATAGAATTGTCTCTTACAATACATATAACATCATCATTACCCGAACATTAAATAAAGTCCCGCGCGTAGCAAAGCAATGTTGTTAAATGATGTATTGTTTGCCTTGTTATAAGTAGTATGGTAACGGTAACTTGTCTTTTTAACTGGACTACCAAAAGACTGTCTAAATTAACTCACAATAAGTTTTGTTACCTCGTTTTTTGACAGTTTTAACTTTCTGGCCTTGAGGTGAATCTGAGCTCCATTTAACTTCTACACTGCAAGATTTACCTCGCAACGCGCGCTCCCCTATCTGACACCTTGCACCCATCATCAATAAAATCGGCTAACCCACGGAAGATGTTTTTTTTTTACATTTCATTCAGACAGAAAGTGTCTGTTCTGTGGGCTTCTGTGGGCAAACCCAAAGCTTACTACGGCTTGTTTGATATTATATTGCACGTTGATTATAATTAAAAATAATAGTGATTAATAATAGAGATAGATTTACTTTTAGTGTAGAACTGTCGATTTTAAAGCACATTCTTGCTGCGGCCTAAATAACAGTCATTCCTTGCTCGAGGAAACAGATCTCTCTCAAACGTGTTACCTCGACGCTCACCTTGAAGAGACCATTAATTTATGGAACAAAGATACATTTACTTTAGTTAATTGAATTTCATTGATTTCTAAGAGATAAATAAACAATTTTAATTGAGATGAGTCAGCGTTGATTCCGCCCTAGACCTCTTAAGTATTAATATTTTTGACGGGTTTTTTCTTATCTAATGAAATTGGACTAAACTACCTAAAACGATAAAAAATAATATATATTCCGAAAAGTAAATAGGTGTTATATTAACGTTGTGATATAGACATAAATATAATAAAAATTGTGACAAAATAAGTGTAAATTTTTAGTTCATATCAATATATTATATATCATGTTTAGTTCTTTTTATAAATAAAGTTATTTAGTTGTAGTTTGTAGTTAAAATCAGTACACATTATATCAAACTATAGTCTCAACGTAGTAGTATAGTATCAACTAAACTGTAGTTCCGTTTAAGTACAAAATTAACTTATTTAATACCGTTTCATTTTCATAACATAACTTGTTTGGCAAAACAGTTGTGGCATAGAAAATTTTCTTTCTTATTGCATGTACCCTTTGAAACCTTAAATAACAACGTGAGCTTACGATGCATCTACACATAAGATTCAATAATATATTCAATATAAATATACAAAACTTACATAAATCATTAAAGTAACTATTGGTCCCTGTTCTACGCCAAGCGTGTATCGCTGGAGGCCGTACATGGTTATTTATTAGGTACTTACATAATATGTATTATAACTTGACAAATAACGCCAGTACAACTAGATTAATGTGTACCTACGATACGATAAAAAATCCAATTAAAATTGTATTGTGTTCGTGGGTGTGTGTATTGTATGATGTGTTTACACATGTGTGTATAAGTGAGAGAAAGAGGGAACTCTCACATCCCCACGGTAAATTTAAAGACTTGTATTATGAGTAAAATAAATATTTACATAATCACACACACTATCACACCTAGACCCAAAAGTACAAATGTCCCTTGGAAAGGAAAATTGTGCCTGCCGGGAATCGAACCCAGGACCCATAGCGTATAGGGCAGAACTTGCCCACTGCGCCTACTGAGTCGTCAAACTTTAACGCCATGGAGCGAACTATCGGCAAGATAACAATGCTTTATTGTACATCTGTAACAGAACGGAGATAATCCAGTCAAATTTACCTTAATTTTTTTTTCTTAAGTATCTATACAATCAATACCGTTTTGTTGATTTATATGACAAATTCTGAAATGTACACAACCAGGAAGCAACTAGTTACGCACAACACAGGATATCCCGGTGTGGGAACTAGAAATCCTCAGTCGTGCATAATTAAAGGCCTATCTACTGCCCACAAATTATGTCATAATTTATAATTTAACGTAATTTTCTTTATTTACTATTTCATATGCTATATTGTTTTTGTGTGAAAAAATATCATTATTATTAATTATATAGTTCCTAAATCTGTTTGCGTAGGAAAATTTTAATGACCGTTGAATTTACTTTGCGTTGCTTTGATAAACTTTTGTACATAACTAATTATATTATATGTATATATGATTACGTAAACGATTTTAAACAACCCACTGATTTTTTTTAGTTGAGTCCTGACGGAGTATTTCGTGTAGAAGAAGTAATGAGCTCACTGTTGTGGTTATACTCCTACACCCTGTCAGTCAGTTTGTCTGCCAGCTGACAAGACGCTGCGCGGGCGCACACAATGCTGCGATTCTCTCGTAGGTCGCTGCCCACGGGCCGTGGTAATGAACCTCTGACTCATGAGACCACGTTACGTTGTAAGAATACTGCTAATTAGGCTATTTATACAAGTAGAGCATTATTATAAATAGCAGACGTTATATCAAGGTTATTGTGCTGATTTTATGTAATCTATTGCGTTAGTACTACTCTACTTGCGGTATTCAATTTGTAATGTTACATGCGGATTTGAACATGTTGCACAATTCGTCGACGTTCCCGGATGTTCGGCTACTTAACCCCTGTGTACTATGATGATGGCATTATGATGTATACACGTGTTGTTTGTTTCACTAAATCAGGATACAGATCCTTTTGATAAATCTCATATCTAGTCTGAAATATTGTCGATAAATTAATGCAAAATAAGTAGCAGGAATTGTTTTTCAAATTGATTCTTTTCTTATTATTAAACGCTTTAATACATCTTTCCATAATAATATGCTTCTTGTGAGGGTTGTCCTCAATTTCAATAGGAACCACGATGCTCTCTAGAACAATGTAATTGTATTTGTATATTATTTATATACCTACACTTTGAGCTTCTACCACTATTTACCTAACACTGAGGATTGATCAATATCAACTTGCACCCTGATGGGATTTTACCATTGATTTAGCAATCTAAATCAATGGTAAAATCCCATCAGGGTGCAAGTCAGTTAACATATAGTTTATGTTGTATACGTCTTGAAACACGTAGAAAATGTCGACTTACTTTGTAGTCGACTAGTTTCGGACAAATTTCAAGTCATATACAACGTTAATTATGTGTAATACTCACGATAGTTTTAATTTTCATTCGGTTAACATAATCGATTATATAACTTACATAATGATAACATGTAGGTAGTGTATTTTAACAATTTATCTTTATTTGTTATAATGTATATCTAGTAGCAAATTCAAGTATCATAGTGTTTAATAAATTAGTATCATTAAAAAAATTAAAACAGCACCTTGAAAACGTCGTGGATCGAAAGTCTGTGGTGAATGCTCAAGTATTTGGGCAGTCGCCAAAGCTCGCTTTAATTCTCTCATTTTAATAATTGAAATGGGAACGCTAACAGCATTGTTATTGCAATATTATGCCGTTACTATGATCATCAGTGAGATATAAAGTAGATACAGCAGTGGAGCAGTGACCGAGCATGACACGGTGACGCGATGAATGAGACACGGTGGCACCGTACGCCGCACACTAACTCGGCTTATAAGACGCTTTGTTTCATTTCACTTTCATTGGACTCAACGAGTCGTTCCAAATGAATCTTTGCAAAATGTATCGCAATATTACACGAGTTTAGGTGTTTTTATATTTACACTAGCTGACCCGCCTGACGTCGTCCTGTCTTAGCAATTCATCATACACCCGAGGTAAAAATTTTCATTTAGGATTTTGAAATTTTATTATTTTTTTGCAATTTTCTTAATTATTACGTGACCAAGATAAATAGGGATTAATTTATATATAAATAGATTCATAAGCGACAGCACTGAAACATCAAACAACCTCAACATTTAATCTGGAATACGCCTGCAAAAATGTTAACAAAAAGATCCATTTGTTTTTATTTGTAGAAGAAAAGTATTTTTTTTTCTATGACACAATAACAAGACGAACAAGAATACTGGTTTAATGAAACCTCCTTTTTATTCTATTTATCGGTGGTTGTGCTAATATATGGCAATGTTATTGCATTGATTGTTTGTATTTGGGGTTTTGCCGCGAAAGTGAATAAATGGCGTTGTTGACTTAAATAATTTTCCAAAACCTGTAATTCTTCGAGTGTTAATGTGTAATAATGGTGGTAAATGTGCATAAGTGTAGGCAAGACATACAAAGTTGAAAAACGTGATTTTCGCCTTCGCTCCTAAATAACAATAGAAGTTCTTAGTATTCCGCGTATTCCAGGTCTAGTGTGTTTACCAGCTTCGATCACATCGTCACTTACCATCAGGTGAGATAGTGGTCAAACACTAGCCTGTCACAAATAAAAAATAAAAAAAAAGTTCTAGTAAATTTTCTACCACCTTACTAGGGCATGTCTTGACTATGACTGTCTACTTGACTTTAACTGTGACTTGTGACTAAGACTTTTATTATGAAATTGTTAATATTTGTTTAATATTTCGACTAAAGGACTATGCATCCATGGTCATGAAATAATAATAAAAAAAAGATCGTTTATATCTTGTTTAAATATGGCTTTCCCCAAGATTAATTAAACACCGCCTAATATCCAGCTAGTTACATGATAGTCCCAAGGGAGCTCTATCAAGCGATATGAAGGCAATAAGTCGCCCACCACACTGCGGTTGTGGCTTTTTCCGTCAATTACTGCTCAACTCAGAATTACTACTAAAGCTTCATGACCTTTGAAATTAATGACCATACGTAAATAAATACATTTATTGGTATTAGACTTTTAAAAACTCAAACGAGCAAGATGCAGCCTTCTACTGCCTTTTCTTTTAATGATAAATTAAATTGACTGAAAGTGCAAGTGAATATATCAAAATTTTAAAAATACCCCCAACGCTCTATCTGAAAAACGGCTGCACCAATTTTCACCAAATATAGCTATGAACACTCTCGATTAAATAACATTCAAACAAAAAAAAATCAAAGTCATTCTAGCAGTTAGAGAGCTACGATACCACAGATCGAGTCACAATAGACACACGCATAGCGATCAAACTTATAACACTTCCCTGTTTTTGCGTCGGGGGAGGAGCATTGTGAGCGAAACATTGATAAATATAAAAAGAATTAACGCACAAATAAAGTTTTGCATCAAACTTTCATTGACTATTTGTTACATAGAAAAACAGTATATCACACAAGTTTTTTTTATTTCGTGTGTTGGTAGAGCATTGTTGTCATAGTACTAGCAACAATTCTGGGTGTAATGTGTGTGTGATGTGTATGTTTGAACTTAGTATGGGGCTGTGAGTGTGAATGTGTTTGCTTGTTTTGTTTTTGTTAATGTTCGTGTTTGAATGATTTCTACGTTGCACGTTGTCAGTACTAGTTATTCATGTCTCATAGGAACCATCAAAGCTCTTTAACTAGTATAAAAGATGATTAAGAAAATATTAATTATATTATGATAAAAAAAATATATATGGTTATTATGACTGCAGCATTTTGTTTTTAACAGATAAAGCAAACATTATTCTAGAATTTAGTCGGCTTAGTGGTGTTTTTTGTGTTAAATAAATGTTTATTTTAGCGTTACTGAACTGTTTGAATTATATGAAACAATTTTTATCCTCAATAAACAATTTTATCATCAATGTTTTTTTTTGTTTTTGGTGAAGAAAAAATACATATAATTTAAATAGAGACTAAATATAATGGAAAGGACGTAGTATTCATAACATGTACGTATATATATATATAATATTACAGTTGCCGCAAACACTCGCCTTTATATAAACTGTTAAAGTTTTACGAGTTGGAGCAGCAGATACCCAGACCTGCAGTAGGGTCATAAGAGAAGCGGTCGTTGAAATGTACGGCTTTTCATTCCATAAATATGTGATTTTTATTTATAAATGGTGTTTGGTAGAGGGTTAGCCAAACGTGGTGGACGTGTAATTGGACCTATTTTGAAAATACAAGTTCGCGTAAAAGCCGCTAGGTGTTGTTGTTTTTTTTATCGTTGATTTTGTTATTTTTTAGACATTCCTTGGTGGCATTTAGTTTTTTTTTTAATTTAGTTAGAAGTACTCTACTTAGAAGTGGGAGCACTTGATTTTTATTTTTCATTTTCCTAGAATTAAGAGCTTTGAGCGAATAATTTAGGCATTGTAGGGATCTAAAAGAGCCTAGACCAAAAAGTACATCTGAGGCCATTGCAATTGAAAAGTCAAAAAATTTGACCAGAAACATGCACGAAAATAAATTTTAAAGGCAAAAGTGTAAACCTTTCGGTAAATTCTAAAAACTAACAAATTCAACGGAATAAAACCAACAACACTTAGCTTTACGCGCTAGGCGTTTACGCGAACTTTTATTTCCAAATAGGTCCAACTACACGTCCACCACGTTTGGCTAACCCTCTACCAAACAACCTGTATAACAGGCATGTACAAATCATCATTATAAAGTTAATTTTAGAAGCTGTATGTACTAGAAAGACTAACTATACTTGGGGATTTCTAATTTACTTAAGACATACTCGAAGATACGCAATGGAATATCTTGAAACGACAAGCCATCAATCATTTAGCCGTCTTAGCCATATATATCGTGTATTTTTGTATTGCATTCTATGACCTTCACTCATACAAATTTGTAGTGATGTAAGTAAGCAAGCGTTGTACGTTACACGAATTACTTAGCCTTTTTCATAAATAATGTATTTAATTGATTATTTTCGTTCAAGTGTACATGTAAGTACAGTACAATAATAATAAGTTACTTGTTAAAAACGATTTAAAGAAAAGCTTTTAGAAGTCCGCCATATTGGATTTAAAGTGACGTTACTTTATTTTTCGAGTTATTCTCAGCAAGCCCTTACATTTGATACCTATATTGTAGGAGTGCACTAAAAATTACTTGTTCGCCATTTTAGGTGTCCGCCATGTTGAATTTAGAATGACGTCACACAGTTAACCATGCATTGTAATCCAAACTTAAAGTGAATACAAAATTTCAGCTCAATCAGTTCAAGATATCTGCTTCAAAATTGAGTTGCAAGACTTCTCCCGGACAAACATACATACATTACAAGTTAAATAACAGCTTGTAAAAATAATCTTTTTATTTGGCTGTCAACGCTTATGTTTTAAATAAATACCTTGTTTCTATGATTGTCATTATTGTTTATTCTTGTCTACTAATTGAATACTTTTACTTGTGAAATTAGTTTTCTTTTGTATAAGTTTTATTTTAATAATCGTCAACCACATTGTAGTTTACCATCGGGTGAGATAGTGATCAAACGTAAGTCAGGCTTAAATATCGATGTAAATAGGACCATATAAACGAAAGCTACTCGCCTCGCTTATCACCCTAGTTGCGCCACTTTCCCATTGATTGAAGACGTATTTATCGCATCACTGGTAGCTGTACCGAGTCTGTAAGCCGTCCGAAGTCAAGCCTCACAGTATTAAATTCTACTCCAACTGGATTCAATCCAGATTTTCACTTGGATTTATCGGATGGTTTCACAGTATGAACGAAAGGTTAACCATCTTATTATTAGAGTTATATTTAACTGTAACATTCGGACAAGATGCTGACTGATGAAGAACTTTGATCTAAACTTATTTTTCGAACCAATTCAAAAATAATTTTGGATTTGATCGATTTTGATGAAATCATACAAATGTGTATAAAAAAGTTAACCATGTATCGTTTCATAGTTGTTAAAAGCAGTTCTTTATTATAATTTTACCTTTTTTTAATTTGCTGTCGTATTTTTTTTGGAAGTGAAATCTCATTTTGCTTCATATGGTGCGAAACTGCAAACCATGATTCGTTCGCAATTTTACGCCAGACTATAACACAGATTACTTCATAGTTACTACGTAGTGCAAGTTTAGTGGCGGTGGGCCATGTGGCGTTTCATCATCACGTAAACACTATCCAAAGATAAATATTGAAAATAAATTGGTGTCAAGACCTTTAGTTGAGGTGAGTAGAGATAAACTCATTCATCACCTACTCAGACAAAACTTCGTTTCTTAACAGTCGTAATAGATGATAAACCGTTGCTACAGGCACAAAAACAGACCAAAACTTAATTGTAGTGGTCACGAGGTCGTTTGTGTTATTATTTATCAAAACTTTTCCACTTCTAGGGCTCTCCTCAATTCAAACTGTCGTATAAGTATTTTTTATGTGTTTTAAACCAGGCCACTGCAATCTTTAGTATAACATTTTTAATAATAAGATTTCAATGATTTGATGGATGATTTTTGTTTGAGAGTAGATCATACTTCAGACGTGGTCCCATATAAATTTTATCAAAATTGATTAAGTGCTTTTTGAGATAATCGACAAAACCAAAATATAAGCGGTGAAGTCGGTTTTCTACCGACTTCACAAAAAAGGAGGAGGTACTCAAGTCGACTGTATTTTTTTAATGTGTTACCTCCTAACTTCTTTCCACTTGAGCCGATTTCGAAAATTTTTTTTAGTTTGAAAGATGTTGCTTTCTAAGTGGTCCCATTCAAATTTGATCAAGATCTTTTTTATAGGATGACTTGATCAGTAGTTCTTGAAATATCGCCAATAATGCCTATTTTGTGACGAATAATGCGTACTTTGACGATGTTCTCGTTTACCCGACTTCAAAGGTTTTACCTCATAACTTCTTAAGTTGTGAGCCGATTTTGATGATTCTTTTTTTATTTGAAAGCTGGTGCTTTTTAAGTAGTCCCATTGAAATTTGATGAAGGTCTGATCTCTTGTTTATGAGTTATAGTCCATAATGCGTGTTTATACATTAAATCTGATCAAGGTTCAATAGGCACTTGTAACTATGGTCTAAGTACTTACTTGGTACACAAATTGATTCCTGGTTCTGCTAAAAATAATAATATCAATTAACACTGACTGTAGAAATCAGTTTTTTTTTTAGTTTTTCCAGGGATTACCGCGTACATGCTGAAATAAAACTCCGTAAGCTTGCTAGATAACGAATGATTTTTATTTCACTTGCGCGAGTACTTTTGTATCCAAATACCCACAATCTTAATACTAAATATGCTACATCTTTCCCTTATATAAAAAATGTAATAAAAACTAAACATAGATAAGAAAATACATTGATAAGTAGGTATGTATATAAAGTATAAAAAAAACACAATCTGCGTAATGATACATATAAACTAAGGCTTACTTTTACCGCACATAGTATGTATCCGTTCGCGAGCCCTACGTGCGCAGTCCCTCTGTTTACGAATTAATTGTTGTTCTTGTGGACTCTTATCAAGCGGTGGGAGAACGTGATCGTTTTCATCGGCTGACAAATATTGACCTTCGCAACTATGCTCACTATCATCAGTGTCTACATCATTAATCTCCTTCCCCTCGTGAGAAGAAGATAATGACATATCAGATGCTCTAGCTGTAGCTGAATCGGATACTAGTTTCGCTATATGACGCCTATTTCGTCTATAAATCTTACCCGAGTCATTGGTAAGGAAGTAAGACCGCGGCTGTTCGGCTTTTGAAGTAACGTGCATTCTTTTCTTCTTAACTCCGTCAGTTACCACGACTTTGTCACCCGGTCGCAATTCGGGCAAAGAGCGTGAATGCAAATCGTAGTATTCTTTACTGCGCATCTTCTTTTTAATGATGTTTTCATAGTCAGCCCTGTTATCACGCTCTGCTTGTAGCTTATTATCGTGGGCCGGCAATTTCGTACGTAGTCTTCTGCCCATCAAGAGTTGAGATGGAGAACCGATTCCGTCTCTAGGGGTCGCTCGTAGATTTAGGAGTCCAAGATAAAAATCAGTACCCGACGACAACGATTTCTTAATAATATTTTTTGTAGTTCGCACTGATCTCTCACTTAAGCCATTCGACTGTGGGTAATTCGGCGAACTCGTCGTGTGGACTATACCCCATTCTCTACAGAACTCTCCGAATTCCTTCGACGAGTAAGCCGGTCCATTGTCGCTGACCAGCTCCTCGGGAATACCGTGTCTAGCGAACTGCTCTTTTAATGCTCGAATGACCGCTTTTGCCCCGATATTGCTCAAAATGTTGACCTCGATGAAATTAGAAAAGTAGTCTACGAGTATCAGGTAATATTTTTGTGCGTACTCACATATGTCCGTGCCAACCTTCGTCCAGGGCAACCTCGGCACCGGGTGCGGCACCATGGGCTCGCGCGGCGGCCGCGCAGCGTGCTCGGCGCAGGCGCGGCAGCGGCGCACGGCCGCCTCCACGTCACGTGACATCCCGCACCAAAACATAACATCGCGTGCGCGTCGCTTGCAACGCTCTATGCCGAGATGCCCTTCGTGTACACGTTCTATCATTTCTCTCCGAAGCGCCCTGGGAATGAAGACTAAATCGCTCTTAAATATTATTCCGTCCACATATTCCAGGGTTTCCTTGTGGGCCCAGTGAGCTTTCGCGGCATGTTCTACGTCACATTTGTACCGCGGCCACCCTTCTTTGATATACTTTATCAAAGCTTTGCTCTCTTCGTCGGTCGCTGTCGCCTCCCTAACCCAGCGTAGTCGGTCTACGCTAAACCTTGCTATATTTTCTATCAGAAAACATGATTGTTCTTCTAGCTCCCTCGAAACGTTGTCATGTAGAAGATCTGGCAGTGCGGCACGAGACAGTGTGTCGGCCAGAAACATATACTTTCCCGGTTTATAAACAACATTAAAATCATACCCTTGAACGCGCAGCATCATCCTCTGTAGTCGTGTAGGGACCGCATTCAAGGATTTCTTGAACAATGCTTCAAGGGGCTTGTGGTCTGTTTCCACAGTTACATCCACTCTGCCGAATGTGTATTGGTGGAAACGCTCGAGCGCGAATACTATCGCCAGCATTTCTTTTTCGATTTGAGCATATCTTTGTTGAGTATCGGTGAGTGTCAAAGATGCAAACTCAACTGGTCGACCATCTTGCATCAAAACCGCACCCAGCGCTATAGAACTCGCATCAACTGAAATAAGAACAGGTTTATCGGTAGAATACAGAGCGAGCACCGGCGCGCTGCACAATGCCTCCTTTAGGCGTAAGGTTGCGGTGTCGTGCACTGCGTCCCAGGACCACTCGGCACCTTTTTTTAACAAACATCTTAACGGCGCAGAAAGCTCAGAAAAATGAGATATAAATTTAGACAAATAGTTAACCATTCCTAAAAATCGTTCAAGAGACTGTCTGTCACTGGGTATTGGCATTTCGTTGATTGCCTTTAATTTGTTTTTGTCAACGTGCATGCCACTAGCGCTGAATGTATGACCCAGATATGTTACTTCCTTTACCCGGAACTCACACTTTTCTCGGTTGAAGCGTATACCTACCTCGCGAGCTCTATCCAGCAAACTTCTCAACCGTGAGTCATGCTCTTCTACCGTTTGTCCATAGACAATAATATCGTCGACAAAGGAGTCCACGCCTTCGAGATCTTCCAGCAGCTGTCTGACTTTAGCGTGAAAAATTTCAGACGCTGAAGTAATTCCGTACGGTAGTCTTAAATACTGGTACCTACCATAAGGAGTTCCGAAGGTGCATAGGTCCGCACTGTCGTTATCAATTTCGACCATCCAAAAACCAGATCTTGCGTCTAATTTACTAAATACGCGAGCCCCTTCAAGCTTCGAGGCGATTTCCGTAAGATTCGGAAGGGGATAGTGCGATCGACGAATCACGCGGTTCAAAGGTCGAGGGTCTAAACAAATACGCAGATCGCCGTCCCGCTTAGCCGCTACTACGATCCCGTTCACCCACGGCGTTGGATGTGTAACTTTTCTAATGACACCCATTTCTTCCATCTTATTAAGAGATTCTAGCAATTTACCTCTAATACCGATCGGTATTTTACGCACGGGACACACTGTAGGGCTTGCGTCCTTTTCCAATACAATTTTATATTTACCTGGCAACTTACCTAAACCGTGAAACAAATCATCATAGTCACGTATTGACAAAGACATAACACGTTTAACTACGCCTATTTCTTCACACGTGTACTTTCCTAAAACATTTTGACAGTTAAAATCTGCAATAACAAATTTAATGTTGTATGCTTTCCCTTTGAACAACCATGACATCTCGATTGTACCAGCTATAGGTAAATAGTTACCACAAAACGATTGAGCTTTGATGTGCTTTGGAACAATATCTTTAGCGTTACAGCCTAGGCTTAAAAAACTTTCCATAGAAAGCACATTGAAATCCGATCCTGTATCTAACTTAAAAGATAATTGCATGTTATTACGAGCACAATACAATGACTCATACCACTTACTTTTATTATCGTCCTTACTGTGTATTGTATAAACCTCCTCGAGCGTCGATACGAAATACAATTGCTCGTCCTCTTCATCTTCATATAACTCGTAAACTTTTTTGCTATTACCGCGCAACTTAGACTTGACCGAACACATTTTCTTAAAATGACCCGTGTTGTTGCACACGAAGCATTTCGCGAATCTAGCCGGGCACCGAGGTCCTTTATCACAACGCGGATAACCGCAATTATCACAAATCTTCTGAGCATTGTTTACATAGTCGTCGGCGCGTCGCAGCTGTGCCGATGCCGGCCGGCGAGAGCCGGTCGCGCGCTCCCGCTGCCCCTCGCCGCGCGTGCTCCGTGCGCTTGCACCGAACAATGCATCCACGGCTACTGACGACGACTTCGCCTCGCCACTCCCGCTTATTTTTGCAACTTCTATCTGGCGATTCTCTTCGTTTGACATCTCATTAGCTTCACATATTCTGACCGCTTTATCTAAAGTTAAATCGTCTGTGCGTAATAATCGGTCGCGTAAAGATATTTCGTAAACGCCACAAACTATGCGATCTTTAATAAGACTATCTTCCAAGTGTTCAAATTCACAATGTTGACTCAACAATCGCAGGGCGGTGACGTATTCGCCAATATTCTCACCTTTTTCTTGGTTTCTTGTAAAAAACTTGAATCGAGCCATTGTAGTGTTAGGCTTGGTTGTAAAATATTCGTCAAATTTTTGTATAATCTGTTTAACGTCATCGCGATCTTCGTCCTTTATAAATTTTAACGTGGAAAATATGTCGTAACCATCGGGGCCAATGAGATTGACTAGCAAGCTTGCTTGAACATCTGGGGCTTCCTTATGCACTCCCGAAGCCTTCATGAATATCATAAACTGCTTCTGCCACTTCCGCCATGCTTCCGCACGACACGTCGGTCCGCCTTCCAAGACCAACTCGGATGGTGGTCTTGCGTGCTCCATTGTCGAAAATTACACTGACCACGTAACCCACGAATAATCCTGGCTTTCACTTTCCGCTAATTATATTAGAATATTAGCTAATTCTTTAATTAAATCACCGCTGTCACCATGAAATAAAACTCCGTAAGCTTGCTAGATAACGAATGATTTTTATTTCACTTGCGCGAGTACTTTTGTATCCAAATACCCACAATCTTAATACTAAATATGCTACACATGCAAGGTGTGATGTGCGCATATATCTCTACCTACTCACCTCCAGAATACCTAAATTCCGCGAAAACCGACGAATGTTTGCGTTGAAATCACTTTGATCTCAATTAGCAAAGATAACTACGGCAAACAAAATAATTTACTCATCTCGTTTTCGGATTCAAAGTCAGGGATAGATGTTAAATTAAACAAAATAAATCTCGTGAACTGCGATAACACATTCGTAGTGGCACTGCTATTTATCTCCTCTCTCTGCAACAAATCACAATATCATTCAAACACATTTACATTTAAAATTATAAGTCCGAAATTTGCTGTCTCTTGGTTGATATTCCTAACGGCTAAACTGGTGATTTTGGTTAAATTTCATAGATAGATAGTCTAAGTAATTGAGTAGCACAAGGATTACTTCCTGTTCTGTATCATCATCATCAGCAACGTGGGCTAAACCGTAGGACATAGCTTATATATCTTATATTCTGAGTAATCTCGAAGTTGCTGAATGGACAGAGCTCAGATGAAATCGCGTTCAATTTCAATATAACTTAAATAGCAATTCCACGTTACTGATTTTCATCAGCGAACAAAAAACCTGATCTCCGGGACTTATCCGTGGGCGTCAAGTGGCGATAAACGTTCGGCAATAAGTAATCCGACGCCGTTTCCGTGCCCTTTCAGCCTGTCAATAGCTGCGTGGAATTTCGTGTAACACGGCATTGTGCGAGCTCGTAATTCCGCATTCCTCAGTATTGTAGTATTGTTAATGACGTGTTATTGTGCCTACGATACCAAGTCTAAGGGACTTGATATACAAAGCGACACAGGCGCGCGCCTCGATCGCTGCTGCTGCCAATGTATAAATACGCGCGCCATGTACGTTTAGTATATTTTGTTACACTAGAGTCTATACAAAACGTCGGCAGCGCGGGGAGAAGCGTCAAGGGCGCGCGCCCGCCTGGCCACTTTGTATATCAAGTCTCTAAGTACTCGTGGCTTGTTGCCACATGCCTTTATACCTGTATCACGGACTCCTGCGGCACGTCCTTCTCCTGCCGGACAATGTTGTCGCATTGCGTACTTGCTGCGCACAAAGCAACTTCCCATAACTAACAGTCACCGACAAAAGTGTTATCGGTTTCAGTATTTTACGATTGCCAGTTCCAGAGTAATGAGTGATGTTTTTTGTCTGAGCAAAATAAGTATAATAAAAATTAACGGACGGTTTTCAATTTTATATTGAAAATGAAAAAGTGTTCTATTGATATCACATGCGCTACCAAGTTTTTGCAGCAATGAATCAGTTTTTATATTAAACTACTTCTGTGGACTGTACCACAGAAGTATTTTTAATATAAAACTATTAAAAACCACGTAAATGTAACTAATCAGTTAGATTTCTGTACTAATTAGCATTACTTTCTATATATTTTTTATTTTTATGCCGACCGCTTGGTTATGTTTTAACTGGAAATCAGTGTCAAATTCTCTGCTCAGCAAAAAAACCTGAATTATACCTTTTTGGCATCACATATACCTACTTATATTAATGCTGAACCTAATTTTAATGTTAGTTTTTAAGTAAAATATTTTTTTTTTAGTGCCAGTTAAATGTATTTCTTTCTTTCTTTCTTTACCGCCAAAAAATGATCCTATCCATTCCTGAAATAACAACTAGCCATTGTTATGAATGATAATTTGGTATAGGAGCGTTTCTTGACGATTTATTTTCAAATTCATATACGTTATTCGCGTTTCGTGCGTTGTCCAAAATAAACAAAAGATAAATGTGTGCAATATTCGCGATATAGACGTTCAATGCTTTTGATGTGACATGAGTATTTATTTATTGCAACATAATAGAAAGCATATATGTACTTTTTATGAATTTACATATTTAGAATTGACATCGCTTTCATATTAAGATCATATTTATCAGCGTGTGTAACGTGAAAGATACGCGGCGCGCAGACGAATATGCTATATATCCTTGCCACGATCGTAGTACGACATTCTTAAGATGGTTTATGGTGTTTTTTTACTAAAATAACCTAACATGATTATTTACGAATAGATACTCAACATATAGGTATAATCATTAGTAAAAAATGTGTAGATATTATAAAATTTAGTAACACTTTTCTCGGCGCCAGTATTCGCACAGCGCTGCAGCCTGCAGTGACGTTATTTCCTCCTTGCATCCTGGGTAGCGACAAAAGGGGGTGAGAAGGGGAGGTTAGTCCTGCAGGCTGTCGAGCACGTTAATGGCGCAGGACACTGCACCGCTCTATGTTGCAGGTAAATTGATTTCACATTGTACGTACATCGCAGTGCAGCTTTGTCAGTGGAAGTTTACTCAGCGCAGCGTAGTATATTTATATAGCGAAAATAATAGCAGTGATTTGATGCACTTGGCACGGCTGTTTTGTCTTCGTTTATTTATTTACTTATATTTTTATTAATTACACAGATATGTGAGCTAAAATGGAAAAAGTCTTTTAATTTTTAAGTCGATGTCATGAATATTAACAATAAAATTGTATAATTGCTTTGTATTTATAAGGATAACAATGTTTAATGATTAGACGCTTTTGCTCTTAGCTCTTGGACTGGAATAACAATTTCAGAGCTCATACTTTTGTTTTCATATAAAATCCTTTCAAAAAGTATATTTCATTTTATTGTGTTTTCAGTAAGAAAAGTGTTATTGGAAACATTCTTAATATTCTACTTAGATGTTTAGGTCATAATTTAATGACGGCTAGATCGTTATACCAATGGTGTACCAAGTGTAATAGGTACCTCATTAAAACATTATAAATATAATAAACAAATAAAACGTCAATACTGGAAGTAGAAAGGTTCTTTCTACAATTTAACATCACTGTTTCTAAGCTACGAGTAAATAAGGCTTATCTATTTTTCATCAACCAATAAAATTAGTTGAAGATTATCTATAAATAATCTTCAACTAATGTCCGATGTAACTAATTAGGTCCTTTCATTTCATAATCTGCCGTAGAAAGCGTGGGGATGGAAAGTTTGTAAAGGTTCGTTCACACTACCGCCCACCTGCCGCAGCGTGTAAAGCCGAGCTCGGGGTAATTTGTCTCCAGTTGTCGCGTGCGCATTCTACGCAAATGAGAAACGCCCTCGTGAATGATCTTGGCACGAGCTATTAGTACAGAGCTGTCAGAAAACCAGATATATCTCGTCATTCGAGATAAATAAGTAATTTTGAACATAAACTCAATAACTATTTCATATGGGACCTTGCAATTTTTTTCTTATTCGTTTGGCCTTTATCTCATCTGATGATTGTCTAGACACTTAGAAAAGATGTTTCGAGGCTAGAAAACTCCTTGATTAATTTATGAAATCACTCACTTAGAAGTTATTACTTTGACATGGTTAATAATTTCAAACGTATACGTAGAGCAGAACAGTAGGTACAAAACATGTTGCAAATTGTATATTCTTTGCATTTTACGGGATAGCCATTTAATTTGTAACTATGTATTTAATTCTTTATACTATAAGAATTTGGACATGTGCCAGCTGTCAGCGCTGTCAATCAAGAAAGGCGTAGTGTCAGTAGAAACGCGCGTTTTAACCGCTGCCACAGTTTAACTATATTCAGTAGACTTAGATTTAATAGTTGACTTGTTGACCGAGGTACGTATAAATTCTTATTCAGTAGATAAAGTTAAAGAACGAAGTTAAGAACTGCCCGTTGGTGCACTTGGTAAGGCTTTTGCCTTCTATGCAACGGGTATCGTGTTCGATTGGTTCCCGGTGGGAACACAAGTTTTTAAAGAAGAAATACTTACAGAAGGCCACACTACGCTCCTTGAATAAATTAATGTACCCACATTTATTCAAATAGCGTGGTGTGGATAGTTGACAAAGAACAAAATCCACTTCAAAATGTTCAATTATAATTCTGTATCATTGTAAACTTTTTTAATTATATTGCTATATTTTTCATGTCAGATAAACGAGATTGATAAAACTAAGAATTTTCATGAATATAACAAGAATGTGAAATCTTTGTCATTTATTAATCACAAATTATTAATTAAAATTCAAACGATAATAAACAATAAGGACATCATAAATCTAATATTATCTCAAAAATACGACTTGCTTTATGTTCTGACAAAATTTAATCTAATGGTGACTTTATGGCCATAACGACAAGATAATTAATTTTGTCGGCGACCTTGTTGACACCAACGATGAGTCTCTGATGTTTTGGGATCTGATGTTGTGTTGGGAGTGTAAAAAAATACAACGGGTTGCACTCCGTCCTGACGCGAGTTTAACATTTTTTACCCATCCCAAAAAAAGTGCACAACGCCGCTAAAGGAGTAAAAACATAATATCACAATCAGGATTTGCGACGAGGAGTGCCTTGAGATGGTGTCGGTCGCGAATAAGTGGTGACATCGATTTTGCCACAGTACGACTACAATCAACGTGGAATAAGTTATGCAGCCGACCACGCCTATTTGGTGGAATTCCGGGATCATCTGGCACAAACAATCTACACAACAATCCGTGCAGGAAAAATAATGATGACAACCAACCACTAACTTAATTATTCATCTATATTTCACTACAAAACCGCCGGACCGGTCCCCACATGCAGCACCCGTTCACGAGCATGACTTGTGAAAAGTCATCATCCCCATCAACCATGTATGAGGGAAAAGAACGACCCGTATCACAAGACCACCTTTTTGGATAATTGTTTATATGAATTCTGGGTGTTAGTTGTTATACAATTATTTCTTGTTCCTCGTTATTGCTATTTCTCGCCAAGGCCCTAAGCACCGCCGAGGATGATTTATTGCAATCATAAGATTATATAACTTGATGGTTTTGCTAGACGCAGACATCGCTCGCCTCACTAAACTTCCGAAGGCGTTATCACTGTCGTCAGTAAAGTAACTGTAGACGAAGGAGTTTGTATGTCTCGAAACTGCAATGACTGCGTGCGGGACGCTCTCGTGTCAAAATCCTCGCTGATAAGGATCTCTTTTTGTTCTTGTATACAAACTAGTAAAAGGTTGTTAGGAAGGTTGCTGGGTGTTTGAGAGCCCGTATATCTTTTCAGCTGTTAGGAGCTATTGGCTAGAAAATTCAGCGCTGCAAATTCAGGCTTACAGGGATAAAAAATCGACTAAAAGCTTTAAAAAATCCGTTTTGCTATACAATCAAATAAATTTAAGAATCATCTTCTTTAAGAATCAGTTAACGTCTTCGTTTGGTGAAAGAACTTGAGCCTAAGATTGATTAAACGCAGCCTAGTGTGGCACTAATTGCAATCCGTGTTATAAACTTCACACAACCTTGATTTTGTTGTTCTTGAAAAACTCATATCCTCAGTGTGCAAGGTACTTTCAGTAATAAACTTTAATTTACGAGTATGAAGGTATAATGGGTACCCACACGTCACAATTAATCCCACTGCAGCAAACATCGGTTATCCATTATAACGTCTTTGTTCCTCGAACGGTATAATCTGGGAGTCTTCAAATCTCGAGTGAATAGGTATCTTCTAGGCAAGCATGTCACACCTTCGGCCGCATCGTCACTTTCCATCAGGTGAGATAGTGGTCAAAGGCTTGCCTATTGCACATAAAAAAAAAGGTATCAGAGTTTAATTGCTCGTATAGATAGATCGGGCGGTTCTCGGCGTGGGTGGCCTAGGGTTAACATCGTTACCTCTGCAACAACGAGATCTATCTATAGCACTTACCAGTTTAAAAAAGAGATACCTTTTCCGCCCACGCAGGAAATTGTTGGTGGGCGTATATTGGCTAACGGAAGTATTTTAGGAATAAAAAATGGACGATTATTTTGTACCTTAACGAGTGAATACTTAAGCAACAGGAGCTATAGTAGAGTCGCTGTCATCGACAACTTGCCATGAATTCGCTGTGATGGAGCACCGTCGGCTACGCGGCGCAGGCGGCATGACACGGTAGTAAGGTATATGTAATTAATTAATCACAAACTTTTCATGATAGACTACCGTGATAAACACTTGATCACATGGCTAGTAAATGTTCTAAAGTGTCTAAATCTCATTGATGTCAATAAGATGAGGGAATTGCTCTGACGAAGATAAAGGTGAGGAAGTACACTTCTAAGAGGTGCACTTCTTTACTTAGTTAACGTTTTGTTTTAATTTGGACTTTGAACTAATATACCTTATCTAGATAAAGAAAAAAAGGCAGAAAAAGAAAAAATAAACAGGTAATCAAACATTATCCGTAAAATTAAGATTTAAAAAAATGCGTATAATATAATACTCGCCGTTACTGAGAAATAAACTATTGTTTTAAAATAGAGTCAGGTATCCATAAATAAAACAGCACATTCCGCCGCCCGCCCAATGTCATGCAACGCTTACGACTTCTATAAAATACACAAAATACAAAATAACCGTAGCATATAAACGTTGCCAACATTTTAATATGCACTGACTCTTTCCTATGTTTATTTACTGTCTGATTTTATAAAAAGTAACTTGGTTTCATTTACTTGACTATTAATTGAAATAGTTGAGCCGAGAGTATCATATAAAAAAGCAATCCATAGCGGATCAGTTCTATTTCGTTCCACAGTCAATTTAGCACGTGAGTGCTAGAACATGTAAGTAATATAGAAAATGTAAACAAAGTGTGGTATTTTAGTATCACGCATTCTGCGGTGCTTTCGAGAAGAGAAAATAAAATATTTTCGTCATAAAATACCTTGATATTGCGGGAAAATGTTAAGCTAGAGAAACTTCGCTTCTAAATTACGGACGCGTTTTTTATAGGCAAAAATTTGACCACATTCGCACCTGTTAGAAAGTGACGATGTGGTCGAAGATGAATCGCGCTTGCCCAGAAGACACCTGAGAATATTATTATGCCCTTGCAATGGGAAGACTAATTATTTTAAAAGGACGAGTTGTGCAATAAAGATGAATCCGTTTGAAGGTCTTGGCGTTCTCAGCGCGGCGGATCCATTACCGAGGGAACATTAAAAAGGTTGTAAACCCGCTGAAGAAAGAAAACAACGCAGAAAGGTTTTATCGACGCTCGTCGCCCTCCGCCGGCTAAAAGTTTTATTACTAAGTGCCGTTAACTCGCTCGATTAGATGACATCTCGATCATTTGCCTTTATAAAAAACACACTTTCTACAAAGTTTAATTCACTCATTCCGCTTTTCTTAATTAATTCGGCACAGAACGATAAATTATAGATCACTGTAATTTACCGATCTGCTTTTTTGTGCAGACGGCTTGAAGTTTGCTGTAGTACATGTTTTAACTGAAAATTAATTGAAATACTATAAGTTAGTATATGAAGAAATCATGTCGGTAAATTTCCCATGCGTTTTTATTACTTTTTATTTATATAATTTGAAATAGCATCTAAATAAAATAAAAATATTTAAGGTGTTATATGTATAGGTTCTAAAAAATCTTGCATATTTCTAACATTTGATTGTCTTGTTTCTTAGTAACATAAAATGTGCCCAACGACTAGCTAACGACAAACTGATTTTATTTATATAGCATTAGCCATGCTAGGCAGAACTATAGTGATAAATTTAGAAAGGAAAAATTATCGCTTGAGGCGGGACTTGAACCCGCGGCTATAGGGTGTAATGCCCTATTACTCTAACCTCTGAGCTACTCCATCCCCGCCTGAAGCGTCGAAATTAACCTTTCCTTATTATTAACGTCTTACGGGGATGTGTTACGTCATCTACCGAAACAGTTTTATAGAAACTACTGCGGCCAACGAGTCTAACATTGCAGTTAGCTACACGTTGTGTTGAGAACGTCTACCCAAATCAATTGATTTTATTTATATAGCATTAGCGACAAACTATTGTTGTTAAAATGTTGTTTGTGCTGGATTATAAAGTAATTTTTGAGTATAAGTAAAGGATTATTTCTAGTTAAAATAATACAAGCTTCTTCCATCGACTCCAGGCCTGATTTACTCATGTATTGAGGTCGTTTAATTACTCCATATAACGTTTATTGCTCCTAGATGAACGCGCGGTATATTCAGAAGGCGTCAGCTGGAGAAGAATAAGTGCTTTTTTATTGCATGTCGGTCACTCACGGTGCCAATAGCACAACGCTTGCGAAAGGTTAATTGACCAGTTCAAATTATGTATAAACATAAATAATTTTAATTTGATCGAGCTAGAAAACTCATTTAGTTTGAAAATTGCCTATATAAAATACTAGCTGCGCCTAGAGGAGTTACCCACTGTATCGGGATAAAAGGTAGCCTGTGTTAGCTCGCGTCCTGTACGTGCGCCCTGAACATCAAGTCCCTAAAATGGGAAATTAGCTGATAATGAGCTTGTAAATTATTGTGATGCATGAAATTACAAAAAGATTTAAAACTATATCAATATTTGAAATCGATTGTTGTTCGTCGTTTTGCCGAGTAAAAATAATTTTACACTCACAAATCTTGGGTATAGAGGTAACCAAGATAAGCACGATCTATTTCACCGCTAATTTGAACCCGCCTCCTCACCGTCTTGACGCCAACCCTAATTACGATATTACTTATGCTCGGTAAATGGAAACAACTAAGGACAGTTTTTTTTGACATATTGTAAAAATTTACGGACGTGCAAAGAGTACAAAACCTAATGAGACGTTTCTTATTACTCAGACATTTAATAATTTTAAATTGGATAGTTTTGACATTTAATTAGTTATTTTCAATTAAAACTACAAATTGAGCCCTATAAAATTTATTTGATAATAATAGATTTATGAGAGAAATACGTAGATAAGTGTAATAATTTTTATTTACCTCAACAAACAAATTTAATTTCAAAGATAACTACCTTAGCGAGTATTGCGTTACGACTAACTACTCGTGCCCGTGGTAACACCAGTGTGCTTGTAAATTAGATAATCGTGATATAAGCGTCATAAGTTAATAGAAAATTAATCGTCATATAAACAAGTAAGAATTTTAATTATTTAAGCATGCTTCTATTAATTGAAGAATTTTCTTTTCAATTATTCATAAAATTATTTGTCTTTTACGCTAGCAACTTAAGAACTAAATCCTACTGGACGCTTCAGATCGTAAAAAATCCCTCTTCTGTGGGTTCATGCTTCAGATATATCTCTGAGACAGATTGCCAAATGAAAAAGGTATAAATCCAAGCAGGTTCATTAACCGCAACAATAAGGGTACTTTCGTAAAAGATAAAGTAAACATAAAATTTATTCGCTTACATGCTTATGAAGTGAGGCCGTAAACTAGATATAACTTTGTTATAGCCTAAAAGTAATCAGCCTCTTATGGTTTTAGTGAAATAACTGGTTTTGTGGCTATATATACCATAATCTATTAAACATTTCTAAAAACACACAGTCGCAACATAACTCTATGAGTAAAAAATGAATGTAGGATGGCTGCCGCATTGATCCCGGATAGTCAAAAGTGGACTCATTGTGATTTATCTCGCAATATCGTGAGTGTTGCGTGTCAAGAGTAAAATTTCCTACAATTTGAGTTTGAAAACTATCGCTAGTGATATTCATATTAGAAGCTGAGTGAACTACTCTGAAAATCCGGCAAAACCTCCGGGAGTCCCAGCGGGTTAGTTAATAAAAATAAAAATTGTAAAGTTAGAAAAGAAACACTTGAACGGCCTGTTGGCTTAGTTGCGTGCTTGTTCTTCTAAACAGAGGGTATCGGATAGGATAACAACACAGTAGAAACACGCGCTTTCTCCCCAAGGGAAATTTGTGATGGTTCTAGGTGTAACTGTGTGATGTGAATGTTTCGGGCACCCACGACGCAAGTCATTGAATTTAGTGTAGACCTGTGAGTGTCAAAGCGTTTGTTTATAAAAACACGCGGCAAAATCTACATTTAAAATTTATATATACTTAGCGTATTATTAATTATATAATATAATGTATAAATGTTTATTTATATTCAATGCTATAGAAATAAAAATCGGACATATAATTTGGACCTATAGTCTAGGAGAAATCGTGATATTTATTTGAGGGGGAAAACGATGGGTCACAGAATGACTAACAGTTACTACATAATTCGGCATACTTCTACGTTTTGAACCAACTTACATATATTTCGAGAAGGAGGATATAAATTCGACTTTCTTTTTTTTTGTTTTATCAGTTGTAACTTGTCATTGAACTTTGAACTACAGGTGGGCGTTTGTCTGTTTTATTCCCGGTGGAAACACAAGTATTTTTCCCAACGGGAAATTTGTGATTCTATTTTTTGAGAATGTTTATGTTAGATATATATTTTTTATTATGTTCTACCCGGCTGAAGCCGGACGGGTCGTTTTTAAATTTTGAATTGCTCGTTGGCGTAATTGGCTGCGCGTTTGCCTTTAAAGCAGCGGGTTCGATTCCCGGGGGAAATAGAAGATTTCTTCCCATGGGAAATTTGTGTTCCTGGTTTTGAGTATGTTGTGAATGTTGTGTGAATTTTGGATGTTTACGGCCCCACGATACAAACCATTGAACTATGTGTGGGCTGTAAATGTGGAAGTGTTTATGTGTATATTTTTTAACCGGGCGACCGACGCCTGGCCGGGTCATCTTTGAACTTTGAGCTACCCACCGGCGTTGATGAGTGCGCTTTCTTCTTCAAACCAGCGATCGGGTTCGAATCTAGGTGGGAACACAATTTTCCTCCCCGCGGGAAGTTTGTGTTTCTGGTTCTGGGGGTATCACGGGAATGTTGTGTGTGTTGTGTTAATATTTACGGCATCACGACACAAGTCATACTACTTTCAGTGTGGGGCAGTGAGTGTGAAGAGTTTATGTGTAAGCTTTTATTTACCCGTGCGACGCCGCCGGGCGATTCAGCTAGTATACTATATAAAAGCTAATTATTGACGGAACGTAGTTATTGTTGTAGAAATTATTGTACAATAATAACTACAACTTAGTTAAGAATTAGTAGACATGTCCAAAAAATGCAAATTGGTCTATTTGTTTATCTGTAACACAAACACTTGCATCACTGTGTAGCTCTAAGAAATTAACCTATATTTTATTCACTGACGTCAATTCTAATGCCACTTACCATTGTAACAAATGGCTCGATCTATACAAGAAGTAACGTAAGGGCACTCTAACCTTTATCTCTGGATGGATTGTAAAAACAAACCAAGAGGAATACATGTTTGTTGAAATAAGTGGAATCTGGTTTTCATCAGGTGCCATAAGATGGGTAAAAGGCACGTACCTACACCACGTTACACCACGATCTCACGTGATGTGATTCGTTTAAACCACGGCGCTTGTAGAATAATAATAAAAACTAGCAACGGCTGTATTTTTCATCATGTTTTCTCAACAACCGCAAATTTACGATGTAAGACCAGACAAATAGATACACCGCGTCATTAAATTGAAAGTAGTCTAACGCGGTTCCTGAAAGTACTGAAATTGAGAGTGTTGATAACCGAGTTAATTGAAGTCCATCATAAAACAACCGCTACCAAATCCTGTTCTCTTTACGACTCCTAAGCTCCGCTTGTAATGACTTCCCGCCACATTCACGTATAACAAGGATCATTTAGAGGATACCGTGCCGAGACCGCGCCGTTTTCAACCATATACTTTACAAGATATAAATAAAGACATTTAAATTTTTTAAATTGAAAAACCCAATCTATTGGCAAAATGTGTGACGTCATATTATATTTATGTCAATGGTTTTATCTTAGTCAAACTATTTTTGAACTGCCCGCTGGCGTAGTTTGTTACGCCTCTGCCTTCTGAAGAGCGGGTAACAGGTTCCAATCCCAGTGGGAACACAAGCTAACTCCCTAAAGGAAAATTTGTGTTACTGATTAGATGTGAGTGATTATGAATGTTTCCGTTATCCATGATACAAGCCTTAGTATGAAAGCGTATATTAATTTATTTTCAATTTTTCTTGTACACAATTGGTAGCAATGAAGCAGACGCCTCAGCCGATGGCAAGTGCAATGGCCATCGTTGCCTATAGACATTTGTAACACTCAGGAAATCAATGACGCGTTGCCGACCTTTTCATGATTTGTATTACACCTTTATACAGCAAGCGCTCGTGAAAAACCGCTGATTCTTAAGTATGAAATTAAAATAACTGCCTAAATCGAGTTTTGGATTTTGTGTTTTGGGATAAGTTTTCATGCCATGGCAGGAAGGAGATGTGGTAAAACCACGATGCTCGAGTTAGTTCAAATATTTTTTGTATCATTTGTAAATTGTGATTTGTCGCTCACCTGGTGCAATTTTGTGCTTCATTATTTTTTCGCGCTATGATTCTAACGTCTTCTGAATGCGATCTATGGTAGGAAGATAGGATCAATCCGAATCATGTCAGTGATTTCAATAAAACGGCAGGCGAATTGACAGCTTAATGACAGCTGTTTTAGTTAAGCATGGAATCGACACGGTGCTGTATAAATGAGCCCTTATACCCGTTATAACTCTTCGGTGTTTTGAAAGGCGTTATAAACAAGTTGGAGCTTTAATTACAAACCTATCAGTTATATCAATAATATTTAAGCGATGTTTGATATGTTTACGTAATTTACTTCACCGATTCGTAGATGGTTTGGTAAATATGTGGAATCATGAGTATCAAATCCCTCGATATCCATAATTATACCTTTATAGCTACTTATATTTGATCAATCATTGATACTTTAATTATTAATAATACAATGTTTTATCTTTGTATACTATCTTTTTGGGTATTTTTGGTCAATAATTAATTACACGCAAACAAAGCATAAAAAAACCGACTTCACCGCTTTATCTTCGGAACCGTGATCAGATTTAATGTATTTAACACGCATTATTGACGATAACTTAAAAATTAGAGATCAGATCTTGATCAAATTTCAATGGGACAACATAAAAAGCACCAGATTTAAAAAAAAATACAGTCGACTTGAGTACCTCCTCCTTTTTTGTGAAGTCGGTAAAAAAGGATGTCCTCAATTCGACGAAATATTATTTTTTGCGTATGTTACCTCATCCCGACATATTATGTTAACCAATCTAACAGCATTATACAGATATATTCTCATTTGCAACCCCAAATTTCTTTATAGACATTGTGGGTGCCGAAAGTTGAGAGCAGTTTCCTGTTAAAACCACAAATCATTTTGTCTGAAGTACCTTGCAATTCTGTGTGATATCCTAATAAATATGCTAAAAACCATGAGTATTCATTTGCATGAGCTCATCCACGGGGAAGTGGCGAGTGCTAAACGAGTTACTTTGCGATTAGAACGGCCTGCGCTAATACCCCACTTCGCTCATTCAGTTATCGGGTCCAGCATACAGGTAATAACTGAGAGTAAGTAAGATCTCACTATTTCACCATACTGAAATGTCTTACCAGTATTATAAATCCAATGTATGTGAGTATATTTGAAATGAAGTAAGTACCTCAGTAACAGCTTTTTAAGGTACACTTTGGGTTGTACATTTAATCGTCTGGATCAACTACCCCTCGTGAAGCTGTGGGAAATAGTTTAGGATAATAAACGCTAAACGGTTTCACATTCACAGCCCCACAATAAGTTCGATGACTAGTATCGTGGGTGCCGGAAAATTTTACACAATAACAACCAGAAACAGAAACACAAATGAACAAAGTCTAAACCAATAACTTTATTATTGCATATATTATAATACAAAATAATTGTTGTTTCGTCTCAATTATTTACCGTGGGATTAGGTTGTAACCATAGATTTCGGAAAATTCCTCAAACCAAAAATTCCAATACGGCGTCCTTGATATCGCGATACGCCGGTAGTCTAGCATATATCTCGATATGCGGTATGGAAGGAAATGTTACGTACCAATTAATTTGGGTAGAACTGCCGCAAGCCAACCGAGATATAAAAAATTACAGTTTTCTTGGGTCATGTACTTCCACATATTTTGTGTAAACAACTACCAATAAAAATGTTTATTTACCAGATGCGGTTCTGGAATATATTGCAACAAAAATAAACTTTACTCAAAGATTTGGCATCTGGCGGACGATCAAAACAAATCATTCGCTACCAGTAACTGGCCGATGTGAAACATTTAATAACCTGAATTACTGACTATTTACAAAATATTCGAAATATCGTTAACATTCCAGGGAGAGGCTTTTGCTAGAGTTGGGAACATTTGGGGCGTTATTTATGCACGACGTACAATTTTGTTATTTTTAATTTCCCTCTAAAATGTTTTTTTTTAATCAATAATTATTTGGGGACTTTTGACCACATGGCAAGCCAGTCCCATCGTAACTTAACCTATGTATATCTGTACAACATGAAACTTATGCTAATGATTGCTTAACCATATCTATAAGGAGCGATGCTGCCTCAGATGCTGGTTCACCTAACAATCCAGTAAACACTCCGACATCAGTTTTACCTAAACTAAGTGTCTGCATTAATGTTTTTCTTTGTTTTTTGTTACGGGCACATTCCATAAGCAAGTGGTGGATATCTTCAACTCTAAAATGTATGGCGCTAACGCTATCGACGACGACGTCACTGTACACATATATTGACTTTGCTGCGTCACTGCCACCCACCCCGTACGACTGGCTCGCATTTAATTACAGCTTCGGGGTATAAACTACATCATTTAATTCAAACCTATCCAGCCGTGATAGAGATACCTAGAGCCTAACAAACTTCACAAATATGTTGAGTTTAATTTATCTAGGGATTATCACACCATAGTGCACACGAATAACATTAAAAATTATATATCTACGGGTCAATAGCTTATATTTCCTAAAACTAAACTAAAACCAAATACATCTATAAAAGCAAACACTCAAGTTACCTACAAGGCACCGAGCTTATAGGTAACTCAAGTGCTTAAGCCCACTTCCAGTCGGTAGCGTTCCCATCATGCTTGCGGCATTGCCTCTCTGAATTTCAATAGTAATACGTTGAGCCAAATAAGTACCAGATTTTTTTTATATCTATATAAATTAAGACAGTCAAAGATAACAAACGAAAAATCCCAGAAATGACTCTAAATTACCGTTCAGTGGAGTGTAAACTCTGGATAAGGTTCATAGTAGAATTTAAAAACCTAATTTACCATAAGACGCTATTCCTTCCGCCTCGCTGCTTCTAAAAAGATAAAAAATGTTGATTCATTCAGAGGTTGGATGTTCAATAAATCACTCGCAAACCCGCGGCAGAGTTGTCAAAGTGCGTGGAAACCAGGTTGATATCCTATCTCCTGGGCCGTAACTCAGCAGGACGAGCAGCTTTCCAATTTCATTGATTGCTCTGGAGACTAGAGATCATCTAAGTTACGTTGGGAAGCTCCTTCTACGAAAATTTGAATTCTGTAATTCGTTATTTATGTGTTATTTTACGGTTACCTGTCTATAACATCGTAAAGCGAAATGCCATTTATATCAAATCTATAAAGCTAGTCTGCTCTACGAGCCATTGCTTATGTGTAAAAGATGTGACCAAAAAGTTAGTTTACGTATTACAACTGTTTTTTGGAACGATAACTCTGAATTCTTAAAAGCTTAACAGATTTTTTCTGAAGTCAGTTTTAGATTTTGATCAGAGTTTTAGATACGTAGATTGTCTCAGGAAGACTGACAATGATTTCTGTAGATAAATAACGATCAGTTAGTTTCCATAAATCTCGTAGTAAAAAATCTGAACTTGCAAGTATGTGAGATAGAAGAAGTGTATACGCCAGAAAGTTCTAATATAGTTTAGCAAGATATATCTCTGAAAGCTTTCATCAAAAACTTATTTAATCACGTGTACTTGTAAGTATCTGTATCATCTGGTAAAAACGTTTGAAGAATACCAGCTATTAACTCTAACGTAAAAATATACAATAGGACCGTCATAATACTAAATAAAGGTCATTATAAAAAAATATAAAAAAGAAAATGAACTCCAGCATTTTATATTCGATGACTACTGCTACAAACCGCAGCGTTAAATTTAAGTGTATAATTACTACTATTTAGTTACACGATGTGATAAAAACTAACATACATTTTGAACTATTACAATTACAAAACTTAACCGTTTTCTATGTCTAGATCGTCAATTGCTTGGGCTTCATTCGGAAGCCTTTTTCAGGATGGGTTCGTCACGTCCGACCTCGAGCTGCTAGACATCGACGCGTAAGTCACATTGATTAAATGGCAGTCAAACGTTTGCCTATCTAGAATAAAAAAAAAAAAGATTCCCGTTACTACACTTATCTCGCGGCTTCGCTCGTTATACTTCTGATAGCAATGAATCGGGACAATATGTAGCCCATGTCTACTTCCATTACTTGAAATAAGACTCTATGAAATATTATCAACAGAGTTGCTTCGGATTTACGTGTAAGTGTGATGGGATAATGTAATGATGAGATGTTTAATGATTTTATTAGGCTTTGCGTTTTTAGAGATGAATGCATGACTGGTAATTTTATTTTTGAGGCGACAAACGGCTACACTCACCCACTAACGTTATTCAGTTGCAGTACTGGGTCCACACACAACATGGCGTAAATTGTAGCCACAAAAAAAAGGTACGCGATTACGATTATATTATATGTTCAGTAATTCGTGTATTAAAGTTAAAACTTATAACATTATCATTTATCTTGCTCTCTACATTAACTTTTTTACCCATTTGTGAGAATAATTTCGTCGTTAAAGGATCGGTAATGGTAATGCCTGTTTGACAAATTCGATAAGTTACGTAACTTGTCCATTTCGAAAAAGCCGGCCTTGAATACTTAAACTGCCAAAACTGTGAACATCCATCACAATATCTGTCGACATTAGTAGAAATCATTTCACAAAAACTTGATTATTTATGATACGGGCAAATGACAGAAAGTGCTTCGGCCCCGCAGTAATTTGCAGTTAACAAAACGTAATTACGGAAAGGGTTTTCAGTCAAATTGGTGTAGAAGGTTGATTGGTGCTGTCCGCAAGTAAACACTCGGTATAAGGTGTTTTTTAACGTAAAAATTAATTGAATTTTGTTTTTGTATAAAATATTGCGATTCATGTCTAGAAAAGATTTTAATTTCTAAACAAAATTTTAGATTTAAAATTATGCCCACTATTTTGGAGCTATATACTCGTATAATAGAGTCTGTTTTAATCTTTTGTAAGATTTTCAAACTAAAATATACAACTTAGAAAAAATCAACTTAAAAAAGACGATTAGGATATGAAATTAAAATTGTGTAAAAATTTGCAAACAAACCAGAAAAAGAAACAAATTTTACTGTAAACACACACACACACACACACAGTTTAAGATTCATAACATGAACTATATACGTTCAGGAATCAGGACAATTCGCCGTAAAAGGGTCAAATTTTATCTTGTATAAGTTTGAATATATTCAACTTCCGTGTCGCCTTCGTATTCAATCAAATTACTTCCAAAACTCGGACCCGTTGGGAAGGGATTTTAGGCCAACGTCAATATTATTGTTTTCAACGCTGTTAAAAGTTTATATAATACCTGTTATTCGGTGAACTCTCCTGAGGTCTGGAGAATAATTCAAGATTCATCGAACGGTAAAAGGTTTAGTAAATATTAGGAAAGGCTCGGTTTTTGGCAAGAAAGGTTATTAAAACAGATAAGTTAAAATAATATATCTTTTGACATTTTAAACTAACACTAGAAGGTAGAGTACGGCAAGTTGATAGCTGTTGTAGAGTTTAGAAATCCATAAAATATTCGAATTGATTAACAATTACTTGTTTGCTTATCTTGAGGATTAGTGGTCACCTGAAGGCATACACTGCGTAATATTAATGACTTAACGTCCTCAGTAAAGTTCTCAACAACCTCTTAAGTAAAATAAAAGTTTTTTTATTTCCGATCGACAAAGGATTGACATCTTCTCCACCTGATGGAAAATAAAGATGCGGTCGACAATGGTGCACGTTTATCTAGAAGATACCTATTCACTCGTGACTTGAAGACTCGCGAAACGCAGACTCGTTTTCGCACGCATTAATGGAATATCTACCATAAATCGATGTCACATGGCTGTACGTCTAATTGTCCGATGGTAGAAAGGGGATGGGGGAATTAGATCATGCAATCACTGAACTGCACACAAGTCTGTTCCACTAAACGGCTACCTACCTAAGCTGTTGGTAGTGGCCTACTCTACCAAGTGTCGTATCATTAGGTCAATGTCTTCCAACAAACCGAATATTTTGATTAACCACTCCTTTTTTTGACATGGTTTGTTTCTATGATTGCTTTAGATTTTTTTTCACACTATCCTACCAACCACAAACAGAGTGAATGTGCTACGATAATTTAGAGAGCACGATAAGCAATACTTTAGTGATTGATAAGTAATTAATTATTGTTTAATGTTATTAAAAGAACAAAAGTATTACAACTTTACCTACAATGTGTGCTTAAAACCCAAAAATAATGTATTGTATAAAGTAATATTAAATTATTATAATACTTACCTCAAATACGTTTCTATTTCCATCACTTCCTTGATTCATATCATGAAAATAATATTTCAGATAGTTTAGTCTAGTTTTTCTACTTGTTTTTTGTGCGCTTATTATAGTTTTTCGAATTCATCGGTAGGTTACCCAATTCTCAGTTTTCAAAATTCAAAATCATGGAGTTTTATTTTCTGGTATACCTTTTGTGTCATCTAGCGCCATCTATTAGATTCTCTCTATTTTACGTAAGCTGTTTCTACGGCCATCATCAAACTTTACGGTAGCGCGTGGCAGTAACAGTGTGTGTCGGCAGCTCGCAAACGTGATGATTTAGTTCTAAGCGTATTTAACAGATGGCAGCAACTACAATACGAAGAGGATAGACGTTGTAGCAGTAGGTAGCAGTTAAATATTTTGGTGACAATTTAGTGGTATTGAGTTTTGATACCAGATTTTTTGGTATATTATGATATAACATTACAATTACTAAAAAATTACACTTCATTAAACTAAAATTTTACACACGTTTTTATTTAGATATCTTGCTGAAATTCCAATGCTATTCATATGTTAGTTTTAAATTATGCAAACTTACGTGAAATAAAGATTTATTGTGAACTTTTATCTGGCCATGACATGCATCGCCCAAATTGTAAATCAATTTAATTATCCTTTTGTGAGAAAAAAATTACATCTGCCGGAAACCCAACCCTGGAGCCCCGCCGTAAAAAATAAAGACTTGCTCACTGCGTCAACCCGGGGCGTAATAATTATCGGGTATGTTAAAAATCAGGTTAATCGGAACTATTTAAAGTTTTGACCAATTAGATGTCCAACTATTTTGAAAAGGTTTTACGTGAATAATAATATATGGATCTTTTCAGAGCTCGATAACTTTAGTGTGTTAAAATTAGTGTTTAGAATATTTTTATTTACATCTTCGTGGTATGTATTTATAAAATGTAATTGAAATTGTAAATATCTTTTTCCATAATAATGTAGGTCCACGGCAAAGATAAAATAACCATTTAGTCTTTGGTCCACGGGCAACAATCCATTCAAACAAAGTAGAAGACCTAAGTGTAATTTGAACGTGACATTTATTTATTATTTGTTTGTAATGTGTGATTTGGATTATTATAAAACTTGTAATATAATGTCCGATATTGAAAAACGAATGACACATGTGGAAATAAAGTACAACGTTGAAGATGTTTTGTTTTGTTTTAAACCATAAGAACCAAGTGACAGAAAATTTATAGAGTCCACACCCATCACATCAAATATGCGGCCACATTTTTATCTATGTGTGTTCTTATATAACTTATTTTTGTTCTATTAACTTGTCTATATCAAAAATCAACTAATGTACTATACATGAACTGCCCCTTGGCTAAGTTGGTGGAGCGTTCGCCTTCTAAGCAGAGGTATCGGGTTCGATTCCCAGATCACAAGTTTTCTCCTCAAGGAAAACTTGTGTTTCTGGTTCTGGTTGTGATTTTGTGTGTGATGTGAATGTTTCCGGCACCCACGACACAAGTCATTGCACTTAGTGTAGGGCTGTGAGTGTGAAACCTAAAATATTTGACTTTGATAGCGATGTAGATAAATGATGATTGTAATATGGGTTCAATTCCCTGAAATGATTGTTTTTTTATGTACCAAAACGTTTCCGAATGACGTCTATGAGATCTTAATAAAATTTCTGATTCTTAATCTTAATTGACCAACTGATATGACGTCGGCACTAAGGTTCGGCACCCACTATTCACCTCATTTACTGAAGTTGATAGGTCCATTGACATTGATATGAATATTTTGTAGGCTCGTTTGGTCACTTATATTTTTGCAAGTTGTAATGACTGGACAAGAGCGATAAGTAAACTGGATATAGAATTGAAATCGGCTCTTAAGAAAGCTGCTGGAACACTGTTTAGTATTTGGTGACAGATTGTGTACTGAGAAGATAAATTACGACTCTACTACTGGTATAGAGGTAAGATCCACGCTAATTCCCGTTTCAATTTTATTTTATTATGTAGATTACAGTTAATAATAATTTAAAGGTAAAATAATTTTACGTAACCAAAGCTTAAAAAACTGACTTCACCGCTTATATTTTGGTTTTGGCTCGATCTTCTAAAGTATAATCTACCAAACAAATAAAGAATTTTGAGAATTGGTCCACAAATGGAGGAGAAAACGGTGAACTACATAAAAAAATACATACAGTCGAACATAGAACCTCGTCCTTTTTTGAAGTCGGTTAAAAATGTGGTTAGTTTACATGAATCTCTTAAATCGGAATTGTATTTGATTTCTATTAGTGCTAGATAGCACTTACTTACTTACCTTAATGGGATGAAAATAAACTCTTAAAATGTTATTTATGTACCGAAAATTATTCTTCATCATTGTATCACAATAAGACATACAACTAAGTGCTAGTAAGTTTAATCATATTCACAGAATATAACCATAATTAGGCATTGTTTAGCGATTTACCTATATTTCATAGGTAACTAGTAATTAAAATTACTTTAAAATACAATAACATTTATTTAACCAATAAGAGGAAATAAATACTATAGGTAAGTAAGATGACACATTAAAATACAAATAATATAAAAATACTTTACCGCATATAATTCTAACAGCTACATTCCTGCATAGCATTTAAACATAGTCATGTATCGACTCTTCAGGTGCAAATTTTATCATCAGTTTAGGTACTAAGTTTATAATACTAAGTCTCCCGAAAACTGTTTCGTTATCCAGCTCTAGTTGTCAGTGCGATGTGTGACAAAAACGAAATACCTGCCCCGTTTTATGCTATACAGGCAAAAACTATGATGAAATATATATGACCATTATATTACAAGCCTCGGGCACCGGGTTCGATTCCCGGTGGGAACAAGTTTTCTCCCCAAGGCAAATTTGCGTTTCTGGTAGTGATTGTAATTTTTGGCACCTACAACACAAGTCATCGAACTCAGTATTTTATTCTCAGTATAGGCACAATCGTTTGAACACTACCTCACCTGATGTGTAAGTATTGTACGCCTTAGTGTGGGGTAGCGTTTATATTTACTTGTCTCATGGAGAAGAGCGCATAGCGGTACCAAGCGGGTCTTTACTGTACAAAGTTCCGGTTGGCATCGCATAAGTTGTAAATCATTATCATTCATTGGCTAGATCCAAAATAGATCCCTCTAGTTGGAAGATAAAAATAGGAGACAGGCCTTGACCGACAGTAGAAAATCTATAGATGACGCATTTGCCAGTTGTATTCTTAAATTGTGCCTATATTCGGAAGTACTCTCTGAGGGAGAGGCAAAGTGCAAACTAAGAATTCTGACTGACCGACGTCGTTTGCTAATCGGCGGTTGCTGTTTCAAATTATACCACGGGCTTAAGGAGCTTCCGTTAAAGGCTTTTTCTGATTTCTGATAGGCTAGCATTTGACCACATCTATTGATCACCTATTGGACATGATGTGGTCGATGACGGTAAATGCGCTAGGCTCTCAAGAGTAGCTGCCGAAACATCATCTGAAGGAATTATGGCGACTGATTTTTTGAGGGTAGTGAGCTGCGACATTATTTTGGCACAAGGTTACAGGGGAGCACGAGAAAATTCCCTACCACCATAAATGATTTAATCATAATGTTACCTTTACGGGAAGCTCAAGCTCATCATAAACTTCAACAGTGATGGCACCTTCTAAGGTGCCAACCATTTTGTATTTTTCGCTACTTCATTGGCTACTACTATATAAAATACAATATATTACATTATCCTTTAAAAGGGACACTGACACAAATAAAATTCCCTTATATGTGTTTATATTAATGTTCAGTTTACACAAAATATTTCTCTATGGAGGAAAGACAGAAATATACATGTGAAATACTAACCTATATACCTAACACAGCCGATGATATCAAAACAATGTGATTGTTTACCGAACATTACTACAATAATAAGTACATGATGGTATCACGATAATCCATTTATACATATATCCTTTTTTAATATATTAATACAAAAGTTAAAAACTTCTAGTTAGGTATATCTATGTTCAAATGTTTACTTTCACTAACAAAAAAAGATTTGAAAATACGCCTTAATATCTCCGTGAACCATTTTAGCCGACCATCTTCAATAACTGTGTGTATAATTAAAATAATTATTTTTCTATTATAAACCTAGTGTACAACCAATCCTAGTACAATTACATTTATAATATCTATCGTGCATACTAAACATCAATAAAACAAAATAGACAATACTAAATAATCTACCAAACATGTATACTATACATTACTCAACAAACTAGACAGGCTACAAAACCTCTGTATTCATTTCATTGTTGGTCTTTGTTTGACCGTTTCTGATTACAGGGTTCAACTAAAATTCCGATCCGCAGTTGTGCTTTTCATTTCTTTATTCCTTACTCTCAAATCCACAGTTCTCCTTATCTTCGAGAGCATTTTGACTACCTTGTACCACGCGACGTACAGTGTAAAACAGCGAAATTTCTTAGTTAAGGAGCCTTAACATAACTTCTCACAATTATTCTAGTCGGTATAGTGACTTATCTACTATATAAAAATAAGTCGGGTTTTCCTTCCTGACGCTATAACTCCAGAACGCACGAACCGATTTCCACGGTTTTGCATTCGTTGGAAAGGTCTCGGGCTCCGTGAGGTTTATAGTGGCGAAACGGAGTTCGCCGGGTTTGCTAGTTCACTATAAAGGTGGTCAAGCTTTGGAATTCCCTACCACATGACATACAAGACAGTTCTTCTCTAGAAATATTTAAAAGAAGAGTGAAAAATCACTATTTAAGTAAAGTTTAAATGAATATATATTGTATGTATTAAATGTAATTAATATATATACATAGGTGATATATATTACTATTGCTATTTATTTTTACTTTATTATATTGTTTATATTTATCTATGTATATTTTAAATGATGTCTATTCTTAACATATTATAAGTATCTTGTATTATTATTAACCTACTCGCACTTATAAATTATACCCTTGGAAGAAAACTCTATGAAGGTTTCGCCTTTGTACATCTTTTTTATGGCCTTATTGTAAAAATTTGATCAGTGTGTACAATAAAGAATAAAAAAAAACATGTTATAATTTTGTCGAAAGCATTTAATATGATTATAAATAATGGACTCTTATTATTGCCAATTGACATTCATTCACTGCATAGATTGCTTCACCCTAACAGGGTAAATGTACAATTATCATGACTATTTGAGTGTTAGATTAATAACAGAATGTTATTAGAAAATAATTATTTTTATAACGCACAGCGTACTTCGTTGATCTGTCTGAAACTGTAACCAAGCTAATCTATGTAACTGCATTGTTGCCATGACAACGCGCGGCAACAGCGCGTCCGTTGACCCCGCGTCACTCGCGCGCCCTACGCGCCGCCACCGCCCGCCCAACGAATATTTGTAAACAGTTATTTAGCTCTTCAACCGTACTGTTTATTGTTTTGTGTGTTATAGCCTGTGAACTAAGGGCGAGTCCAGGGGTGTGGTGGATAACAAGTTGTTTATTGTGTGTTCTCGTTAAGGGCGGCGATAAGGCGATTGGATCGACAATGGTGACAGTAACAAGACGCGCGTGTGTGGGTGAGTGTTACTGCGGACGAATTACGCAAATTGTTTTCGCAGCACAGAAACGTATCCAATTAGTAGATAATAGAAAATGTACGTGCTAAATGTCGTAGCTTCGTTTATACGTGTCTTTATTTGCTGTAAGCTATCGTCACTATTTGTAATCAACGTAGATAAGATAGGCCCAGTATATAATACTTCGAAACAATGATTATTAGCGGATATCTACGCTTGCATTTATGATTGGACCTGTAATAGGTATTTTCCTTTCTTTAAAATACTCTACATGTATACAAGTTTATCTATTTAGCTGCGAAACAACAGTTAAACCTGAGTTGATATTTATATACTTTATTTTTATTTATCTTTGAAATCTGTAAACATTTAGCCAGTGTCAATGTATATAATAATTCAAAATATTTCGTTCAAGATTTCAAATCTCCTAGTAACCATTCACAGTCCAAGTCCATTAAAAGAGTCATGGTCCAGTCATGCTCTATTAAAGTAGTTGAAAGTTTACAAGAACTGCATTTCATTCCTCACGTTTCGAACATTGTTGTGGTCACTGGTAGCTATTATCAAGTTCAAACACTAACTATTTAATTTGTATTATTTTATCCATATCGCCTTTTTGTTTCAAACCCATTTCATATCTTAATGTTTTTCACGAAATCACATTAATTTAACTTAAAACATTAATTCAAGATTACGATTAATTTTGGTGGCCAAGTGTGGTCCTAGTCAATATTAATACCTAATAATGATAATTCTTTATTGCATTCTTTTGAACAATAGCAGGAAACTTGCACGAGCTGCTAAGCAAGCTGGGTAATAAGTTCATTAAGCAAGTGAGTTAGGTATATGATCTGTCAGCTATATATATATTTAGGCAAACAAAAAGATGAAAACAATATAGTTAGAAACTAAAATAACAAACTCATAACCGCCCTTCGTTACTTAGCATTTGCACAAATACATTAATTTATTATAAAGCTGGCTGTATATAAACAGTCTAGGTTACTTTCAGCTGATTAGAGAGCCAAGCCCCGATAAAGTTAATTTAAAATCTTACTATTATTTTATAAAATGTGAAGTGCTCGTTCCCAACAAGGTCGAAGTAACACGAATTAAACCGCAAGTTCATGCTTATAACAACTAAATCATATTTAGAAGCTATTTATTATGAGCCCATAACTAAACCGCGCCTCGTATACACGCGTTGATATAAAGCTTGTAAAAATGATATAAATAAACTTTTCGCCACGGTTCCACCCGCGTGTTTCGTTTGAAATATTTGGTACGTAGTTATTTCAGGAGAAGTTATATCATACTTTGCTTTTATTTCAACGAATATAGCATTCGTTTATGTCGCGTTCACTTACCTATTTTTCAGGAAATGATGATGATTGAGGATCTAGCGGCAATGCCTAGTAAGGATCATATTTATTATTATCTAATAGATTATGAGTTTTTAATTGTTTGATATATATTTTTTATTCAAGATAGGAAAACTTTAGACCACCATCTCACATAATGGTAAGCGACGATGTGGTCGATGATGAAGCAAGCTTGCCTAGAAGATACCTTCTCACTCGCGACTTGAAGACTCCCATATTGTACTCATCAGGAAACACCGACTTAGCCAAGGAGTTCCATTCTTTAGCGGTTCGCACAATTAATGTGAAAGCAAAACGCTTCGTGCGCATTTGTAGAATGTCTACCATATTGCGGTGTCGCTTAGTTGTTTGTCTGCTTCTCCGATGATCAATTGGGGATGGGGAGCTAGATCGTGCAATTCCTTGGCACACTCTCTGAAATGTATCCGACAAAAAATCGAGAGACTAACTACCATGGGGTGATGACTTAAGCTCTAAGGTTTTGAATTAGTCAGCTGCTCGCTACCAATGATTTTCTCGGCTCTACGCTCAATGGTGTCAAGTGCATCAAGCAATGGTACTTAGCTGAACCGTCCCAAAGATGAGAACAGTACTCCATACATGATCGGACTTGTGCTTGATACAATTTGAGCAACTGTCCCGGTGTGAAGTAACGTCTCACCTTTGCAAGGATTTTAAACTTTTTTGTAGGCTAAATTTAAAAAGCGAACACGCATCCAACTACGCCAATTAAATGGGCAGTTCAAAGTTCAAAGATGACCCGCCCGGCGTCGCCTGGGTAGAAAAATATACACTTAAACGCTTCAACATTCTCAGACCCAAACGAAGTTCAATGATTTGTAATGTGTTGTGAGGCCGTGAACACTAATATCACACACACAACGTTCACACCACATAACACCAGAAACACAAATATCTCGTGGGGAGAAAACTTCGCAAACAACACCGGGAATAGAACCCGCTGATTTGAAGGCGACCTTACGAGTATACGCATAATGTGCAGGATTAATCCTCCCGTAAAACTTATCTCACGATTTCTCCTAGACTATTTGTCCAAATTTTATGCAGTAAAGGGCAAATTGAATCTACATAAACTACGTAAGATAGTGAAATAGTTTATTTTTATAAGGATTAATACTGAATGTCTTAAAAAGCCAACTACAACTAAACACGGGCCGTGGTTTTTTTTTAACAACGCAAAATATTTTTTCTGGGCTAGATATATGCTGTCGCAGACTTTTTGCAAAACTAATAAATGCCAACATTTTTGCCAAACATTGAATTCACTTACGTATAACAGTTTAGTCAGCGTACGCCGATAGAGCGGCCAATTGATTATTTTTTCTCCGACTTGTCTTACGAATATTGTTATTTCAAACTGAAAACTAACTTTAATCCCAATAAAACATAGCCTATGACACTCAAGGATTGTCTAGCTATCTATTAGTGTAATAATTTTCAGAATCGGATCAGTAGTTTCAGAGATTACCTTTTAAACAAACAAAGTTTCCTCTTTATAATCTTAGCATAGACAATTAAAAATAAATATGTATTAAGACTTATTGTTTTCAGTAAAATATTGTTATTGCTCGTGACACTACCAATAGTAAAGGTGAATCCATGATACCACTACCTGGGCTAAAAATACCAAGGGAAATATTTAAATAAACTTGGACCAGTCTATAAAAAGTAAAACAAGTAGCGTTGTCGCTCTATAAAAAGTATATAGTTAAGAATTTTAGTTTAATTTAATGTATTTTTGTTTTTTTATAGTAGCAATAAATATATTTCTTTCTTTCTTTCTTTCTTTCTATATGGCCAGCATTGCCAAAAACTCTGATTGTAAAGTAACAATTCAGGATCAAATCAAGATTCGATCAGATACATAACCACAAGAACTACTAGGTAATCTGTATCTGTAGTATAACCACAGATGACCTAATAAATAATATATGTACCACAACAATACTATGATCTAATTCTCGTGGAGCACAGATTTACCTTACAGAGTAGTTAACTTGGGATTCCTAGACAGAACTGTGGTCAGATAGCGGTTAAAATAGGCACTTATTACATAGCCGACCGCAAACGTAGGCTACGGATCCAAATGCATTAAATAAGTATAGAAATATAACTTATACTTTTACCTACGCATACTTGATTATATTTATACGAATGACGTGGATGTCAAATTTAAAAAGCAATCCTTTATTCCATCATAACAGATAATATATCTATCTAAATCAATTTCAGTTTGTTAGTTTCACAAAAAGTCGAGAAATCTGTCAGAAGTCGAGAATTATTTTTTTGTTTTGTTGGTAATTATTGTCAGAGCAAGGTCTGTATGTAACTTTTTTTTTAATCCACTGGAAATTGCACCCGCGCGTATCAGGGGCGGATCGCTAGTATGTAATGAAAAACTACGAAAAACAATCGACCTGGGTGAAATAATTTATTATTATGTGATATTCATATGATTATGGCATATTTAAGGCCACCTAATAGGTCAAATTAAACGTCGGTGGCTTCGAACGCTCTAACTGTTCGTGGTTACTTTTGTATTTGATCAGCCCTGTATAATTTGTGTAATGATACGCACGTTATTTTATTATATGCATTTGAATTTATTTTCTGACTATAATAAATTATATAAACATCTTGAACTGCACGTAAGCTTAAGCACCTTCTAAGCAGGAGTATGGGGTTTGATTCCGCTGGAACATAAGCTTTCACCCCAAGAGAAATTTTCGTTTCTGGTTCTGAGTGAGATTGTGTGTGTAGTGTGAATATTTGGCACCTACGACACGACGAGTCATTGAACTAAATGTGGTGCTGTAAGTGTAAAAAAATCTACTCAAAAAAAGAGTTTACTACAAGCCAAGTCAAGAGTGAATAGGTATCTTCTAGGCAAGCGTGCTACATCTTCGGCCGCATCATCACTTTCCATCAGGTGAGATAGTGGTCAAAGGCTTGCCAATCGAGTATAAAAAAAAAAAAAAAAAAAAAGCCAAGTTTATAACGTAACTCAAGTTTTATCCTTTATTTAAGTACCATTTGTCGTATCTACTCGATACATCGTAACGTCACACTTATAGTCTTAAATTGCTACTTGTCGGGGAAGATAGGTTACTACCTACAACCACCCTAAAAGATTAAACCTACACTGTGTACGAGTCACATATGAGTATAATTGGCTGTTCTTGTATATTACGACCAATAAAAATAGATGATGACATTTTGTTGGTGATTATGCGGTTTGTTTTTCTTCAGAAATCAGGAGAGTTACTAGTTTTTAAGACATTTTTTAAAACGATTATTGAACGTACTTTGATAACCTTGTAATAAAGATAATGTTATTTAAAAATGGTGTAAAGGTAAACAACCAGATGACTACAAAAATAATACCTACAACTACAATAATATTACGTACAGCAAAGGAGTGGAACTCGCTGCCCGCGTCTTTGTTCCCTGAACAGTATAATCTGGGAGTCTTCAAGTAGAGTGAATAGGTATCTTCTAGGTAAACATGCTAAATCTTCGGCCGTATCCCTTTCCATCAGGTGAGATAGCGACCAAATGCTTACCTATCGATCATTAAAAAAAAACTTATCTAATATCACTATCTTGTTATTTGATTCCTTTCTAATTTATTAAATTATTATAACTATTTTCGAGCCTCCTTAATACTTTCATGACCATTCTTTGACCTTTATTTAAGCCTTAGTTTCTAATTATCGTACCTTAACATTGTTTTGTAATAAAAAGTGTGTGAAACATTAATTAATTAATTCACAATTGTAATTTTTAAACTTTCGCGATTCGAACACATAGTTTAGGTAATAAAAATAATATATATATATAATAAGATAATAAAAATAGTTTTTTAGCGCGATTAAGTCCCGTGATATTACCTAAACTATAATTCACAATTGTTTAGAATAATGACTTTTACAACATGGCAATCGTCAAGCCCTCCACTTATGATTATTGTTATGAAGCAGAAAGACACAGGATAATTGTGTATTCCTATCCAACCGGAAGGAATAGTAGTAGATGCTTCTACAAATTAGTTGTAATGTACAAATAACATTATTTTATAGATACCTACGGGATTAGAATACAAACTATCAATTACTTTTACAATTAGTAACGACACACAAAGTATGGTGCAATAGCATTAGTAAATATTTACCATTACTTTAATATGTGGCCTATGCCACGGCAGAGTCCACTTTCAAAAAATAGCTATTCTACCCAAAACTAAAGAATACGGGTCAGTTCCATTTACCGAATCATCCCGTGGGGATTAAACAGTCCGTGGCTTTTGAAATGACATATCTATGAAGCAGAAAAGCTTTGGCTAATCTTTCCTATTGTAACAATAACAAAAAGACACATTTACAGACTGTGACTCAATGTATACTCGCTCTAATACAAGAGGACAACACGACCTAAAAATCATAAAATTCGAGGAAATGTCCATACCAAATCTATCAACAGGGCCTGCTTAGTCAATATAGTCTAATCTCTCCCTGTGAGAGAAGACCTCAGGGTTTTCAAGGTCTCAGCCCTCAGCAGTGGAAACTAATAGGGTTGATGATGAACACGATGACTTAATGTGACTGCAATTTCATAACTCTAACATTTCATCTCTGCCATTAAGGCATGATGGCTTATCTTATTTCTACTAGATTCTAGATTATTTATTTCAACTATTCTTAGATGTAATACACAAGTATTACATCTAAGAATAGTTGAAATAAAATAATATAAAAATGGTTTATACAATGACGACAAATTAAATTATTACGTGATACATAAAAGTAGAAAAACATTTAAGTTTATTCACAAACCTGGGTGTTGAGGTGTTAGATAAATTTCAGTAGAATTTAGGCCCTCCCTCTTTGCTGATGTTGTCGATGCTTAAATAATCAAAGGCGGTTAAATGAATCTTGACAAGACAAAAGACACGATAATTTTGTACCATAAACCGTTGCATTAAACAATTGCATTTTAGTAAGTAATTTATATTTTTATTTTATAAATTACTTGCCAAATTAGCAAAAAAGTTTTTTTTTAATTCACGGTAGACAAACTTTAAATACAATTAAGTTATTAAAGTAAAAGCCAATAATCCTCATAATCTTCAGTAGAAGTTTCAATAATATAACGAAAAAATTATTCTTATCACCTGGGTACTTCAGTGAATGATAAAGGAACATGCATTTTGTGATATAGATGTCTAAGAAAGTATTTAAATATTTTTGATAATTATCAGTAACTATTATCGCGTAGTTCCCTGACTCGTGTAGACACGAGACAATAGTTAGGATAGTCAGATAATTATTATTTGTACGTGTTATTAATAAATGCAAAGTATGTGATATCAGCTAATGAATTATAATATCTGGTATACAAAAACAAAATATAGACTTTACACGTCCTTCTTTGTGGACACGTTATCCGTAATCCGTGGTTATCTGTCTTGATAACCCGCACCCGATAGTGTTGTGATTCGACCTGGCTGAAACATGAGCATTGAACAGTAAAACGGTTCCGTATGATTTTCTTTGTACAACAATTTTAATATTTGTTCACTGACAGAGTACGGCTGTGCAATTTCAGTACTTATAATTTTTCCTAAAAATATCGATACAAATCTGTAGGCACTATACTCTGTCCACACAATTTTCTTTTGACATATGTTTTCCTTTTGAATTTTTTTTTTTTTTTTTCACTATTATAGGTCACGATAGAGTGTTCCCTATTTTTGTTACAATCTAGCCAAGATTAGGCTAATAAGTAACTTAAATTTAACTTATTCTGCTAGATTTAAAATATCCAAGAATGTGTCCATTAACACTTTTCTTATTTACTCTATTAAGGCGAAGACACTTGGTTCATGTGTTCTTTTTGAGCAGCACTTATAAAACACTACATTACACTAATACACTAACACTAAACAAGTTCAAACGGTTTTGTTCTTTTAAGTCGTCTCACTATATACGTGTGATCGAGGAGCTGGATGGCCTCGACGTTCACATGATGGTGAAGTCTATATTCATGAGCTTCTGCGTATTTTTTAATGATTTTGTTAACGAGCTCGATGTTGAGGTCCTGGTGGAGATCGTCATTTCGGATGTACCAAGGTGCATTCACAATGCCTCGTAATACCTTATTCTGGAAGCGTTGAATGATTGAAATATTGCTCGGTTTAGTACAGCCCCAAAGCTGTATACCATAAGTCCACACGGGCATCAGGACTTGTTTGTATATCAATATTTTGTTCTGAGTTGACAGCTTTGACTCTCGCCCAAGCAGCCAATGCATATTCCGATATCGAATTTCTAATTCTTCTTTTTTCTTCTTGACGTGTGCCTTCCAGCGAAGCTTTGCGTCAAGCGTCATACCGAGGTATTTGGCTGTATTCTCATAAGGAATGATTTTACCATTGATGTACACGGGACAGTATTGTGGTATTTTGTTGGTAAAGTCAATGTGAATTGATTTAGACTCGTTAAGTTTTATCCTCCATTTCTTAGTCCAGGTATAGACTTCATTTACAGCCATTTGAACCTTTTCAGTAGCTTCTTTGTGGGTTTTGCCTACTCCCATTATAGCGGTATCATCAGCAAAGGTAGCAATGGTGTTATGTTCGAGTTTAGGGATATCACATGTGTATATTAGGTACAGGACCGGGCCTAATACACTTCCTTGTGGTACTCCAGCTTTGATTTCCTTTATCTCAGAGTATGCATCTTCATGTCTAATTCTGAATACTCTATTTGAGATATAGGATTTAAGGATATCTGCGAACTGCTTAGGCAATTTATTTTTGAGTTTCTGTATAAGGCCCTCATGCCAAACTTTATCAAAAGCTTGTGCCACATCTAGAAAAACAGTGGAACATACGCATTTTTTTTCGATAGCATTTTCTATTGTATTCGTTATTCTGTGTACTTGGTCTATAGTTGAATGCTTTTCACGGAATCCAAACTGATGCTCTGGGATCAGATTTTTGCTTTCTATTATAGGCTTCAGCCTCTTTAGTAGTAGCTTTTCAAACAATTTTGACATTATAGGAAGCAAAGAGATAGGCCTATAAGATGATGTTTAATGAGGAGGTTTCCCAGGTTTAGCTATCATGATTACCTCAGCAACTTTCCATAAGTCTGGGACATATTTTAACCTTAAAGCAGCATTCATAATTGTAGTTAACTTAACTAAGGCTTTTCTTGTGAAATTATGTAGTATTTCTCCTGATATTAAATCATATCCTGGAGCTTTTCTTTGGCTTATACTGTATTTAATTTCACGTGCGACTTCTCTTGGTGTAACGAGTTTTATACCATTTTCTTGAGGTATGGCGGGGTCAGTATCATCCAATCCTAAAGATTCATTGATTTCACATTGATTTGGCTGAAAAATGTATTCTAAATGTTCAGCAAACCTTTTAGCTTTTTGATCATTATTGATTGCCCATATTCCATTATCGCATTTGAGGGGTGGAATATGGGAAATTGGCTTTTTTAGGTTTTTAGTAGCTTTCCACAGTGAGTAGTTGCTACTGCGATCACAGGTTAGCTTTTGAAGGTACTTATTGGTAGAATCATCGTTGAATTGCTGGATATATGTTTTTAGCCTTCTCGTAAGTTCATTGAGCTTTCTTTTATCTTCAGGACATCTTGATCGATGCCATGTTTTTCTTTGTTTTCTTTTTTCACTAACAAGTTGTTTTATTTTAGCTGGGTATGTGTTACACTTGGTCTTCTTATGTACAGTTGGTGTATTATTCCAAGCTGTTTGTTGGATAAGTTGGCAAAAATGTTCTATTTCGTTGTTCAATTGTTCAGGTGTCTTAAGCGGCGCTTGCAGGTTTATATGGATATCTAAATCAATCTTAAAGCTATCCCAATCTGTTAATTTACTAACCAGTGTTAGAGGTTTTTCTTTATACATGATGTGTTCATTTATTTCTAGGTATATTGGGGAGTGGTCTGAATTTAGATCATAACTCTGATATGTTCTCATGTAGCTAGGTGACACATTTTTATAAACAAAGAAGTCTATGAGGTCAGGGACTTTATGTGGATCTGTTGGCCAGTAAGTAGGCGCTCCAGTAGATGTGGCATCACAATTCATTAGTTTGATTGCACTTAGTAGTTCTTTTCCCTTAGTTGTCGATAGTCTAGAGCCCCAGTAGGTATGCTTAGCGTTGAAATCTCCTCCTAAAACGAATCGGTTACCAAAACGTTTTAGTAAGCTCATATAATAGTCCATTTTTAACATGTATCGAGGTGGGCAGTATATAGCTGATACTTTTAAACTGTATTGCTTTGTTTTGAGACAAATTGCTACTGCTTGTGCCTCTTTTTCTTCGACTTTAGTCACTTCATGGTGTTCAATATATTCTTTAACTATGACAGCACTACCGCCTCTCGCACTATTGTCTAGATGTAAGGCATGAAAAAAGTTAAATCATTCAAAAATTCCTTTTGAATGATTTAACTTTTTCGGGTCGGTAGATTATGCCTTTGGTTCTTTCTGCTCCCGGGCTTATTACCCCGGTTGCAATGAATTTGATACATTCCTAGTCAATTTGTGACCAAGTACAGTTAGCCATAAAATAGTAGGTAAAAATAACTCAATTTCTAAAAAAAAAATTTCATTTTGGTTGCCATAAATGGTCAAATATTAACAGGATTCTTTTCTCGGGATTAGACCATCACTAGGTTTTATTTACTTCTAATTTACTGCTACTCCTAATTTTGTAATTAATAGTTTTCATTGCCTTTGTTCAATAAAATAGAAGCATTAAGCATCACAACAGGTAAATTAATTTAACTATATATAGTAACGTATATATTATATTCAGTTGCTATAAGCAAATTATTAGTAATTCATTCGATAATAAATACCTTAAATATATTTATACTTAGTAACAAGTTGTAATAATTTATATTCATAAATGATGAGTATATTAATAATGTAATATGTTTCTATGCAAAATTATTTCATTAAATTACAGATGCGATTTTTAAAGCTCAATAAACGATAAACCTACCCTGAGCCAATACAAAATATATTCAGTTTAAATTAGATACAAAATATATTATGTAACAACATTTTCCAGTGTTATAGCATTTTCTAGTGCTCGCCTTGCTTGCTACGAGTATATGTACCGAAATATGGTCGTAGTTTCTCTTAAGTTGTAAAATCCGTCACTAAAATCACTACATCACATACAATGATGTTCCGGCAGATATCCTTAAGAGCCAGTCATATCATCTAGGACCGTACCGAGGATGTTTACCATCCTCAACTACTTCTTCACTTACATCAGCCCCCCTAGACAAAAACTAAAACGCTTCGTCTATATTCTATCAATAGAAACGCTTTCTAAATATAACAGACCTTAAAACTTGTATACATATGGTTTAAAATATATTGACTTGTTATTTAGCGCTTACTGAGATTGCAAAGTTACAAAAAAGCAATTTGAAACCTTTGGACACAAATTTTAAAGTTGGAAAGCGTTGATAGATTATAGACAAAGCGTTTTGCATTTTGACTAGAGGGGCAGGTGAGGTAGTGGTCAGACTCTAGTCTATCAGAGATTAAAAAAAAATCATTTACCTTTGTAGTTTATGGATGTTATACATGTAGGATACATAAACGTAAATCCAAAACAAGACAAGAAAGATGGCAAAAGCAGAAATAGGAGAAAACTTTAAAGAATAAATTATAATTAAAAGAACAAAATATAATAATATAATATAGTTATGGATTTGTCATTGATAATGTAAAAGAAAACAAAAGTAAGAAATAGTTGTGCAGTTTACGGCTTATCTCCACTCTCTTTTATTAAAACGAGTTAAAGAAGAAATCATTTTGTTTTAGAACAACACAGGAAGTACGAAAAGGGCAGGGAGATAATTATGGATAATGTATTCGTTAAGTGAGCATCCGTCATAGATGAACGAAGATTATATTCATACAATAATCATATTTCTACAAAATAAACTGTATAATTGTATACTTATATGCTAGAATTTTAGATCGCTGAACCTCAAGCGAGGATAATCTTTGTTGTGGGAATCAGTCTCTTCCTTATCCTATTACTAAACCTGTATTTAATTCAAGTAGTACTGCAGGAACAAACAAACATAATTATTATTACAAAAGTAAAATATAAACGTAAGTGCTAGTAGTTAGCCACGAACTGAGACCTTGCACCTACAATTTGCATAATAGATAAAAACTGTTGAGGTTATTTTCTGATATAATTATTTCAATTAATAATTGTTGAATTTTTTAAATTTTTATTCAAGTATACGGTATAACGGATATTATACACAAGTTTCAAATTTAAATTGTAGCCGTTGTTCAGATAGACTCCGGGACAAAATAGGTCTAAAATCAGCAACTACATGATGTCCTACCAAATTGTTATTGTCCAACATAGACTTAATTTAGAAACAATTTCGTAAACTACTGGCAAAGTTCTTTTCAACAATACCCCACACAGTTATACAGATTTTATACTGAAAGCAAAATATCGACCTCTCAATCAAAATCTAAATTTATAATAAATACCCCGTATTAAAAATTTATTGTAATGAACTCAAAGCTATCCTGAAATATGTCACGTAATTCTAGCCCACATGATAAACATATCCGTAAAATGGAATAGGTATTAACTACTCGAGAATTCACACAATTAGTTGGTACAGATATTTTATAAGGATAACTTTGCACATTACTGTATAATAATATAGTTACATAAATCAATTATTATTATGATGATCATGTAACAAGTTTTATCTTTCTGTAATATTATATAACTTGTTTTCCTCCACCAACACGTGAAAACGTAAAAACAGGCAAGCTTAATTATCAAATATTTATCAACGATTGCCATTTGGTTTAAGGGTTCAGCTTAATCTATACGGAATTTACGGAACTCTAATTGAAGCAACAGACAGTTTGACAACGTTCATTGATGCCCAGTGGCCACCCCAGTCGATCGTCGCGCGCCGAGTCAGCTGTTTGTCGTAACCTGTTGAATCTAAAAACGTGCTCGCACGAAATATTAAAAACAACGAAATAGCGTGAATAACCATTTCTTATATAGTGAATAAATAAACACAAACTGAAAAAATTAAAGGATTCTTGTCTTAAATCTTGAGATATTAATAAGTGTGTAAATGTGTATATTTGACTAAAGTGTTCTAAAAATAGCAGCTTGTGTCTATGTGAGAGTTTCTTCAAACGAGGTAAATATATAATATATTATTTAATAGCATCTATTTATTCATACTCTGTGGTTTTCCTTGTATCTTCGCGTGGAGGAGATATGCAATATGAAGGACAAATTTGTTTACATCTTGAGACATTTCTAAGACGCATCAAAATGCGAGTAACAATTTGCTTAAACATGAGTATTTCCAGCATGGCTTTGGAAATTATGCATTAAATATGGTAGATTGTAGATATACTAGATAACAACGAATTATTATAATAAGATACGCAGTTACTATTTTTTATATTTAGTCTACGTTGCAATTACCTAATATTTTCTAAACTGCTGCACTACTACAAATTTTCCTGCACCTTCTCGGATGACTGGCAGAAAATGCTGTGTTAGCATTAAGTCCTCCGTGTACAGCTATATTATGCAAAAAATAAATAAACTAAACAACGTTTACTGATATTTACAATCCTATAACGACAATAAGGAATAATACTCTGATAATGCACTCACTCCACTCATTCCTTCTGACTTACCTGTTTACAAAAACCGTGTATTTGTATGACAAACATTTGAAACAATGGGTCCGAAGATATCAAAGCATACCAGCGTTGCTAATTCAATTATTATTACACCGTGAATGATGTAGAACTAGAAATCCTTGAGATACCGCATATTGTACTCGTACATCTCAGACGAGGAATTTGTAAGTCTGTGATATTTTGAATGTTCCATTTTATTACACATTGTATACAAGACACCTAAGCTTGGAGTTCGTAAAATACTAACCATTCTACTTGATGGCGTCGGTTTCTATACAGTATCCGAAGTAAATAATAAGGTATTCACTGAAATGATTATGTTTGGTGAAAACTATATCTTTTTATGAAGCAAATATTAAAAACATCTGCTGCTAAAATTGAGACTCATCAAGCCTAACACGCATATGAAGACTGCATCAGTAGCCGAAAAGGGCTTTATTTATTAATTATTAAAACATATTCAAATGACGTTTAACTACTCGAAAAAGGTCTAAAGATGTTGCATAATATATATTATGTACATGTGTATTAATAAGGTCATAAAAATATAATTAATTACTAGTCAATCATTTCAAATAACCATAATAGATACTATTTTATAAGAAATAACATTATTCAAGTTATTTCTTATAAATAATACAATATGCCCACACGCTTTCACCCTTACAGCCCCACGCTACGTTCAAAAATTCTACCGGAATCATTTACATCTCAAAATACATAGACAGAAGCAGTAGTACAAAATATTTGTCTTTAGGAGAGAAATTGTGCTCTTAAGCAGCCTACTGCGCAGGTCATAAAGCATCATCATCATCTTCATTGTCTGATGCTTCTGTTTCTTAATCTAAAACCAAAATGACAAGCTAATAAACATGTTATAGAATTTATTATATAAGTGTATGCCTGCGATTAAAAAACAATTAGTTTACACTGATAAGCGACAACTGTATCGTTTTATTATTCTAATTAGAACATTGCCCTTTTAAATGTTCTGTTTTTAATTGCGACAAATCATAAACACGGTTTTACCCATAGGCGTAGCATGTTGTTGTGTTTTTACCAGTTATCAAAAATTAGTCATAACATATATACGTATTTGGTCATGAAAATCACATCATGTAAATATTTGTTTAAATAACTAACAAAATGATACTCGTATCTAATCAACATAATATTTAATCAATATGATATCTAATCAATATATTATATTAATTATAAGGGAGAGGAGCGATTCAATGCTATACGTGCATTATAAGCAGGTTTGACGTGTAACCGAACGACTTGCTCTCTTATCTTGTATAAAAATTTCGTGTCACAATGGCGAAACGGCTTAACCGATTTTGATGAAATTTTATATTCACACTGTAGGTTTGAGAATAGGTTGTTATCTATTTTTCATCCCCCTAAGTGATAAGGGTGGCCCAAACAAAAAAAAAAAAAATTGTTTGGACAGTTTTTTTTTAATGATTTAGCATTGAAAAATACATACAACCCAAAATTTTCACTCTTCTACGATTAACCCCTATTTTCTTATTGAACTAAAAAATATTTCTTAAAAATAATGTATATTGCAAAACAACGTTTGCTGGGTCAGCTAGTATCTTATAATTTTTTTTTATCGAATTATCTAACTACGTCGCCTTATAGACGGTAGGTTTGGCTGATACCGTAACTATTGTCTGAGAAAGTTTACCTGTAGTACCTACAGTCTGTACCTACAACTAGAGCAGTAGATACGACCTAAGTCTACGAAGGTGGCCGTTTGCTTCCAGGATGTCTCATCTGCTTGGTCGCTGTATAAAAGTAGGTAGTATTCTTAGTGAGTAACATCTTGAGTTAAAATCTTCGCAATAACTGGGTAATAGATAATTGACGACCCAGTTGGCGCAGTGGGAGGTCTGCCTTCTGCTCCGTAGTTTTTGGGTTCAATTCCCGGCGGGAGCACATCTGATTCTGTGATCTGGCTGTGTTTGTGTGTGTCTGATGTAAATGTTACCGATACAAGTTTTTGAACTTAGTGTGGGACAATAAGTGAAAAGGTAAAAAAAATGCCACATTCTTATCAATTACTTATATCTAGTTAAATAATGTCTGTCAGCAAAATAAGACGGACTCGTTGACCGAATCGTAATCATTACAGACGCACCCCAGTGACCTATAAACATGCTATAGACACGACATACATAATATAACATGTTGTATATTCAATACACGATACACGCGTGATTCCATTATGTGATAATGCGAAGTAAACCAGGCAATTAGGCTCCATACAAGAGGATTAAATGGACAGTGACCACGCGATGTAAGTGTATATCTTTGTCTATTCCTATATCTTGATTAGTGTGCTAATATCGGAGGATAATAAATCTGAGAAATTTTAGGTAATTAAATGAGTAGCAAGAATTTGAAATAATTAACCAACTTTCAAGAATAAGGAGGTTTTTAATTGAGCTTAATATAATTACATTGAATTGCTTGATTAAAATGAAAAATTGCATCTGTACATATAAACACTTGAAATGTTGAGAATTGACATAAATTAATACCTCTTTACTTCAGGTCTCTACATCGTTGACCGCATCTTTAATTTTCATCAGGTGAGATAGTGGTCAAACGTTTGCCTATCGTATATAAAATCACAATATATAAAAACAAAAGATTTTGTAACAACTGTTCCCAGCCGTCATTTGTTAAGATTTTTTTAGACTACAACATCAAATATCGACAACCCTAGTCACAAATGCATGGTCCACATGTGTCTGGATCAAATTTACATTTATACACTCTCCTGGGTACCTCAGTGCTTTAAGGTAATAAATAAACGTGCGTTCTGCCGATGTCGAGTGTTTGGCATGACGCACGCGGCCGGTCAACAGCACGACCATTTAACCTATTAACTTAACAAGCTACGCCCAAAAGTGGATTTGTCACCCGACGCTGGTTTGAAGAGTTTATAATGAATTCATTTAAAGTATTTTCCTAGTCCGAAAAGCCAAGGTTAATATTGTTTGGATGATTTTGTCATATTGCTATGTGAAAATTAAAAACAAAGCAAAAACAAACGCATTCAGACTCACAGCCCCACACAAAGTTCAAATACTTGTATCGTGGGTGCCGGAAACATTTACATCACACACACAAATATACCCAGAACCAGAAGCACAAATATCCCTTGGGAAGGAATTTGTGCTCCTGCCGGGAATCGAACCCAGGACCCACGGCGCAGAGAGCGGACACCTGTCCACTGTGTCAACTGGGTCGTCAAAAAATAGCTATATGACAGCGTGTAGCTATCCAAAAAGACCGTTTCAAGCGTGAATCGGATTATAACACAGGTTACCATTATTCAATAATTCTAGCCCGATTCCCACGGAACCCTATTTATTAATTGATATTATAATTTAGAGTACAGTTATACCCGTTTTATTGAAAGAGCGATAATAAAAAAAATGTTTCAGAGCTACTTTATCTCTTTTTCTATGCTAGATAGGCAATCATTTGACCGCCATCTCACCTGATGTAAAGTGAAGATGCGGCCGAAGATGGAACTCTGATCGTCACAGAAGAATATACCCATTCACTCTAGACTTGAAGACACCGAGATTGTAACGTTCAGGAAACAAAGAGGCATTGAGTTCTACTCCTTCACTGTACAAATTACAAACTAAGAAGCAAAGCGCTTCGAGCAAACTGGAGGTATGTCAACCATAAATGGATGACGTTTGACAGTTTGTCTTGTTGTTTGATGGTAAAAAGGGCACACTCTCCAAAATGTAAGCGATAGAATACCGATAGGCTTGCCACCTTACGTAGTTTTGCAGTTTTATCGTGATATTATTTTAACGAGTATCGCTAGAAACCACCACGGAGGTAGAATATACCTCTTAACGGATTTGAGCCGGTTCGGAGGGCCTTTTGACTTGTAGCTATTATGCCAATCCAATATAATATCATGCCATGCAATCCAATATCATTTATTTTTTCTATTTTTATCTGTAAGGATTTTTGCCTTACATATGAAAACAGCATTCGTATGAAAACAGCAGCTTACAAATTCAACAAGTTTCCTATTACGGTTTATTAGAGCACGTTATACATTAGAGCTTATAAACAGGTAGAAGGCGTAGTAATAGGGTTCCATTAGTAGCATTTGGCTACGGAACCCTAAAAGATGAAGGAAATCAGACGAGACTGATTTATTACAGGATTATATCTCTATAAATGCTATAAAATGATTATCTACGCTGCTGTTGTGATAGTAAGCTTTTCCTGCTCAAAAAATGCAGATCTTTAGGCAAAGATCCTGTACTTATTCGTTTTTTAAGATAGTTTGTCAAGAGATTAAAAGGCCAGCCTTCTGGGTCTAGTTCAATTGGACAGTGAGTTTGGTGACGACTTCGCTCACAAAAGTTAAATTAGTTTGTGCCATAGTCACTTTCCCTTCGTTTTTTGCACGAGTCGTTAACTCATGCATTGTATATACTCAATACTCTTTGCGAGTTAATACCAAGACTGCCAGAGGCAGATAAAAAAATAATTAAAAAGGGATCCGAATAATTACTAGTCACAACCTGATCGACGGTCATAACAAAATTTTTATCTATTGTATAAGCTATTTTCGTCGCTATTTGTAACTCTACTGATTTACGTGTAAAACAGCTTAATGTTCCTTTGTTATATAAAAATATTCCTATACGCTTTGATACATAGTAGAAAATCTAGTTGTTTCCAATAATTTCAAAATGTAAATTATGGACTCAAGGCCAGCAAGACCTGTTGGGTTTAATAAAATCGTAAAAATAGCACTCTCCTTTGCTTATTCAACAGGTTATTGCTTTATTCCTATTCAGATTGCTCTACGATTCTATTCCGATAGATGAGTAGTTACGCAATGTACAGCTATAGCTTCTCAATTTCTAAACATTTTATGCAAATATTTATAGTCTCGCAAATTCGACCGCTAAAGTGGCTGTAAAACTGGGCCGCTGCGGCCGTGGCCATGAGCTTGGCCAAAACTCATTATTCTTCTAACAACGTAGGTAGAAAGACTGGAATGTTTGAATGCAAATAGAAGATATGAAATAGGCGCAAATATCTCAAATTGTTTTTTTTTCTTCTCTACAATTTTTACTATTCAACTTTATAGAAAACAAAAACATGTAGATACTTGGATATATACATTAATAAAAAAATACTGTTGGTCAATAAAAACACCACCTATCTTCTTTGACTACATTCGTTCTACACGTGAGTTGGAGTTTCGACTTCAAAAAGAAAAATTGGCGTTGCTGATATTTTATTATTTTCCAAAACTTGGGATTCCTCGAGTGTTAATATGTAATAATGGTGGATTACTAAGCGTAAATACTAAGTGAATTTTACGTGATTGTAGGTAAATCATACAAAGTTAAAACGTAATTATAGCTTTCGCTCTAAAACTCCAATAGAAGTTCTAGTAAAGTTACTAGTTCTTTATTAGGGCATGACTTGACAATGACTGGACCTTGACTCTTTTCCTTGACTTTGACTGTGACTTTTATTATGAAATGAGTGAAACCTTTGGAACATTTTACTGGAGACTGGAGACACAAGGATTGCGAAGGCAAAATAAATAAAATATATAACACGTATAAGAAAGAGAACCAACGAATGGCGGGAATCGAACTCAGGGCCCGCGGCTTAGGAATTGAGCTAAACATACCTCCTAACGCTAACGCTAGCTAAACGCCTCCTAACTTACAGACGCTCTCTCTAACGCTCATATAAAATCCCTGAAAAAATATTATAATGACGTACTTATTATAATTATAGTAATATAATTAATAGAATAACAACAAACAAAAGATTTAGACCGACATAGTACTAAACAATTAAAGGCAAACAAATTCCAAGTACACAGTAGTATTACACATATTCTTAGAAGAAGCAATATTTGAGGAACATCTAATTAAAACAGCACAAACAGTAATAAACACAGTTATCTTTCTCAATGGTGTGAAATCCCGTGAATGCCTTGTTCCCCGAAGTTTTCCTCATTTGTTTCATGGTATTAATAGCAAGGATCATGGTTTATAATAACACAATAAGTTATGATATCATCTATTCACGAGTAGGTATTGCTTAAAGAATTCATTGATAAATCGCCAAAAGGAAATACAATTAAATAAAACCTTTGAGTACCTGCCGCTTTGTTATCAGTGTTAATTAATCTGAAATGGTTTTAGGAAAATATACTATAATTTAATATTTATCTTATAATACACTAATATAATAAATCCTAAAGTTTGTGTGTAGGTAAGTACGTTTCTTTTCTCTTCACGCTCGCATTGTAACAACTGAACGGATTTGGATGAAATTTTGAATATACAGAATTAACACTTTGGCACACGGGCGAAACCGCGAGATACGGCTAATACAATTTATACGTAAGTTTTGAAATATGAAATCATAAAATATGAAATCACTCATGCATGGTGGGTGAAATGATGACAGCTAGCTGTGTCCAGCGGCTGATAAATATTCAAACGTTTGGGGAAAAAATAAATAAGTAATTATAGGCATTTAGATAAAGAAGCCGGAATTCTTGTCTTTTTAACTTGAATAACAAATATTGTGACCTTACTGAAACGTTTTCATATAATTCACTTTCGGGGATAATGTTAGTACTTATATTCAGTTCAAAATAAGAATTGTCATAATGTAGTATTGTGTGAATGTTGTGTGATTTTTTTCTTTCATTCAGAATAGCCTAACATTAGACCACTAACTTACCTGTTGATAAGTGATAATTGCATTTCATTTCCGGTAATTTCGAAAACAGGTAAAAACGGAAAGAGAGGCTAAACATATATAATAGTTGTACAATTGACTTACACACATACATAGTATGCTGCCTGCCCATTTTATTCGTCGTAGTGCATTAAAAATACAGACTTTGCTATCGCTAAGGCACGATCAATCGTTTGAGAACAATAGCCTTGCAGCGCAGTGGCATAACCCACGATCTTAAATTTTAGGTAGTTGTTATACTGTAATCCTCCATACGAAAAGTTAATAGTATGAGAAATAGTAGTAGATAGGCATTTAGCATTGACATTGGACATTTAGCTAAATATTAAAGCTAGACAATTCTTTATATAATCCCTGCCAGCCACTAAGATTTAAGTTTATTTTTATGACATCCCAGGTAAAGAATTACCCACCAGCTGTACCCTGGGACTAATCACTGCATTGTCACAACATAGATATTATGGCATTGTTCTCGTCCATTGAAAGAATGTTAAACAAAATTCCTCGAAGATATCGCATCTGTTTAACAACAACAGTTGGTCTGCATGTAGGGTAGAGGGGAGGGGCAGAAATTGTGAACCTACGAGTACATGTAGAGCTAGCTACAAGATAAAGAGAAGAGGTTTAGATAATGTTATAGTATAATTGGCATATATTAAAGTAGAGATAAAACGAAGATAATTATGATAATGCATAATATTGTGCCCTCACTAGTGTGCGAGTGTGTTTTTATTTTATTTAAGATAGGCAAACGTTTGGCCACTATTTTACTTGATAGTAGGCGACGATACAGTTGATTAAGGAGCACGTTTGCCTCGAAGAACTCCTATATTGTATTTATCAAGAAACACCGACTCAGGTAAGGAGTTTTGTTCCTTTTCGCATAATTATTGTGAAAGCAAAACGCTTGGTCCGCATACCGTCCGCATGTGAAATGTATTATGTATACCATATTATTATGCGCTGTCGCTTAGGAGTCTGTCTCGATGTCCGATAATAGAATTATGGGATGAGGAATTAGATTATGTAACGATTGCCCATACAATTCAGTATTATACGACAAAAATAATATTATATTAGTTTAGTTGTCCAGAATTTAAATCTAGAACGCAGATCTTGAAAGTTATTTTAGATGCTGTTTAAAGATAAAGCAAGAACAGTAAAAAGTTTTTTTTTTATATCCAGGATAGTCAAACATATTATAATGACCTCTATCATACCGCTAGCTAAATCTAGATTTTTTGTTCAGATGCCATCGTCACTAATATTTGTTCTAAGATATTTATTTTTACCATCCATTTTTCTAGTTTGCTTCTAATATAAATACGTTGCGATGAACAAGTTACATAGAGCCTTTACAAACTTATCGATGGTATATATATGTTTTTTTTTTAAATATTATTTTGTCCTGATTATTGTTATACCTGACTGCTTTTAATTGAAAGTTACATAGTTATTTCGCTACAAAATGCTCAACCTTTTTTCCACCTCAAGGTGCACACAATTTGTTCGATGCCTAACAGATGCGCGGGCGCAGAGCAGGTGGCAGATAGCAGGTACACACTCACACTGCCTGGAGCGGTGGAGCCTGCCGTCATTTAGAGTCCCACCTCCAAACTGTGAACTCGTGCCCCAATAATAAAATTTATATATTGCAGTTTGTGGTTTAGGTATAAAGTTTGTAGTCATGTATTTATTTATAATGCAGTGTATATAGAAATGCGGTTACCCGGGTTTATGAGCTATTTGCGTATTATGTCATTGACCCTGTTTACAGATGATTTGGTAAGTTTTATTAAATCACTTTAACTTTCTTATCTCTCATTTTTCTATGTTTGTTCACCGATTACTCGAAAATAAAGCGGTGAAGTCGGTTTTTTATACTAGCCGTGCCCTGCGGCTTCGCCCGCTTTTATCAAGTTAAAAAGTAGCCTATGTGTTATTCTAGGTATAAGCTATGTACATTCTAAATGTCAACCAAATCCGTTCAGCCGTTAAAGCGTGAAGAGGGAACAAACACACTTACACACAAACTTTCGGATTTATAATATTAGTAGGATAAGTTATTAGATAATATTATTATGTACTTCTAATCTGTATTCAGATGCCACTCTGAGCTCAAACTTAAACTTCTTGTCGTCAAAAAATCTACTGTTCTGACACCGCGAAGTTTGAAGTTAGACCCAAAAACGGTCTCTGAATATCCTTAACTGCTCGCCCTACTTCAAACTTGTCAAACAATTGATAGTCGCACTGCCTGGTGCAATTGGTGAATTGCCGTCTAGATTTAGCTTAGAATGGCTTAGATGATCTCTACCTACCCAGAGAAATACTATAATTAGACTAGTTTTTTGGGTGGGTGGCGCGGTCCGCGAGCGGCCCGCGCAGGTGGGTGGTAAGTACTTTTGCCATACAAATCTTCAAATTGAGTTAAAATTTAATTTCGGAATTTCTAAAAAAAATTTTGTGCGGCGGGGCAACCCTGATACCGCAAGCCGATATTTCATTGAAATTCGTGATGAGCACTTCAAAATACCCATAGAAGTCGATTTTGGGCCGTCGGCGAAACATTAAAAAAAACGGGACGCTTGCCGCCCACAAAATTTATTTTCGGTCAAAAACTCGTAAAATCTTCATATGACGTCAAAAAAAAAAGAAAAAAATTCAAAAAAATTTTTGCTTGCAGCAAGGCGTCCCCAATGCCTCAGTCCAGAATTTCATTAAAATTCGTGGTAAACATGTCAAAAAACGCTGGCAGTTCGAATATGGTCTGTGGCTGCAGACCTGAAGCGGGCCGCAAGCGGCCCGCCACCTGTTTTTTTGGTCGGACTGTAGGTGGGCATCCCCATTGACATCCGGCCCAAAATCGATATCTGGGGGCATTCGGGGGTGCTGATCACGAATCCGGGCCCTCAAACCAGGCGCGCGGGCCGCAAGCGGCCCGCGGCCTTTGTTTCGGTCCCGGATTCGTAATCAGCACCCCCGAATGCCCCCAGATATCGATTTTGAGCCGGATCGGTGAACCTCGATTTTGACAATGTTCGGCCGCCATCTTTAAAAAATGTTAAAAATTGCTTTTCAGTTTTTTATTAAAATCAGGGTATCCAATCACCTTCAGATATCGATTTTGAGCCCGATCGGTGAACTTTGATTTTGACAATGTTCGGCAGCCATCTTTAAAAAATTTCCAAAAATTTTTTCAATATTTTTCCTGTAATCTGGGCACCCAAAAACCCCGGGAGCCAAAATTTCGTTCCGATCGGAGCAACTTGACAAATGGCGGCCATCTTGAATCCGCCATTTTGGATTTTTGACATTTCTGACAGATGTCCCCCATCGTCCTCTATGACATTTGGTCGAGCACCCCTAGCCTATCTCTTATAGTTTCCGAGATTTAATTGTTTTCATTTTGTATGGCAGCAACACATTTTTGTATGGCAACACCAATTTTTTTATTTTTTTTAAAAGGTTCCCAGGATTGTCTATGACTTTAGTTTTTGAACTTTTGTTCCAAGTCTTACCGTTTCCGAGATCCCTTGGGGTCGGGGGGTCTGGAAGCCAAAATCTGGTGATTTCGAATTTTTCCCAAGGTCACCTCCCAACCCCCTACACTTTTCCCATACATCATCCATACCCCCTATGACTCCTTCTGGGAGAACAATTCTGTCAATATGTCAGTCAGTGAATGGTAGTTTAAGAATATATAATATAACTAGTTTTTTGGGTGGGTGGCGCGGTCCGCGAGCGGCCCGCGCAGGTGGGTGGTAAGTACTTTTGCCATACAAATCTTCAAATTGAGTTTAAAGTAAATAAAAACCTTAAAATATAATATTAAGTGCGGCGGGGCAACCCTGATCCCGCAATCCAAAATTTCATTGAAATTCGTGATGAGCACATCAAAATACCCATAGAAGTCGATTTTGGGCCGTCGGCGAAACAATAAAAAAAACGGGACGCTTGCCGCTCACAAAAATTATTTTCGGTCGAAAACGCGTAAAATCTTCATTTGACGTCAAAAAAAAATAAAAAAAATTCAAAAAAATTTTTGCTTGCAGCAAGGCGTCCCCAATGCCTCAGTCCAGAATTTCATTCAAATTCGTGGTAAACATGTCAAACAATGCTGGCAGTTCGAATATGGTCTGTGGCTGCAGACCTGAAGCGGGCCGCAAGCGGCCCGCCACCTGTTTTTTTGGTCGGACTGTAGGTGGGCATCCCCATTGACATCCGGCCCAAAATCGATATCTGGGGGCATTCGGGGGTGCTGATCACGAATCCGGGCCCTCAAACCAGGCGCGCGGGCCGCAAGCGGCCCGCGGCCTTTGTTTCGGTCCCAAATTCGTGATCAGCACCCCCGAATGCCCCCAGATATCGATTTTGAGCCGGATCGGTGAACCTCGATTTTGACAATGTTCGGCCGCCATCTTTAAAAAATGTCAAAAATTGCTTTTCAGTTTTTCATTAAAATCAGGGCATCCAAACACCTTCAGATATCGATTTTGAGCCCGATTGGTGTACCTCGATTTTGACAATGCTCGGCGGCCATCTTTAAAAAATGTCAAAAATTGCTAACAGTATTTTAATCATAATCAGGGCACCCAAAACCCCCTAGATATCGATTTTGAGCCGGATCGGTGAACTTTGATTTTGACAATGTTCGGCAGCCATCTTTAAAAAAATTCCAAAAATTTTTTCAATATTTTTCCTGTAATCTGGGCACCCAAAAACCCCGGGAGCCAAAATTTCGTTCCGATCGGAGCAACTTGACAAATGGCGGCCATCTTTAATCCGCCATTTTGGATTTTTGACATTTTTGACAGATGTCCCCCATCGTCCTCTATGACATTTGGTCGAGCACCCCTAGCCTATCTCTTATGGTTTAGGAGATATAATTGATTTAATTTTGTATGGCGGCAACACATTTTTGTATGGCAACACCCATTTTTTTTATTTTTTTTAAAAGGTTCCCAGGATTGTCTATGACTTTAGTTTTTGAACTTTTGTTCCAAGTCTTACCATTTCCGAGATCCCATGGGGTCGGGGGGTCTGGAAGCCAAAATCTGGTGATTTCGGAATTTTCCCAAAGTCGAATCCCCACCCCCTACATTTCCCCCCTACATCATCAATACCCCCCATGACTCCTTCTGGGAGAACAATTATGTCAATATATAAGTGAGTCAATGGTAGTTTAACAATATATAATATAACTAGTATCCGCGCGGCGTGGGCCCTACGGGCCCACGGAAAGGCGACGCGGGGCTCCGGTAGCTAATGACTTTTGCGTTCGACTTTTGACTTTTGTGCCCAAGATCGACGTCCGAGGGTATTCGGCCGTGACGATGACGAATCTCGGTGACTCAACGGAGGGACACGCGGGCCTTCGGCCCGCGCGCCCCTCCATTTCGTCCCCGGATTCGTCATCGTCACACCCGAATACCCCCGGACGCCGACCTTGAGCCAAACGGGGGCGGGAGAGCGAGTCGCGCGGTTCCGTCCCGAAATCGACGTCCGACGGTATTCGCGGGCGCCGCTGACGATTCTCGGTGACTCGACGGAGCGGCACGCGGGCCTTCGGCCCGCGCGCCCCTCCGTCTCGTCCCCGGAATCGTCAGCGGCACCCGCGAATACCCCCGGACGTCGATTTCAGCACGGTGGGCACCCGCGAGCGCGTCGATGCCGCGCGGTTCCGTCCCAAATCGGCGTCCGACGGTTTCCGGGGGCGCCGGTGACGATCCCGGTGACTCACGGAGGAGCACGCGGGCCTTCGGCCCGCGCGCACCTCCGTTTCGTCCCCGGGATCGTCACCGGCACCCCCGGAAACCCCCGGACGCCGATTTTGGGCCGGTTCGGTGACTTCGGAAAAAAATTTGTATGGCGGCCGGGTCGAAAAATTTTTTCAGAATTTTTTCACTATTTTTGCCGGACTCTGGGGCCCCCCTAACCCCCCTATACCGAATTTCGCGTCGATCGGAAAAACTTTCGGTCAAGGTCACGTCGGAGGTCAACTTTGACCTTTTCTTCCGAAGCGCGTCCGGACCCTTAGCAACTTTAGTTCGAACGCCCTATACCCACCTGTTATAGTTTCCGAGATATAAAGCGTTCAATTTTGTATGGCGGCCATCTTGTTTTCGGCCATTTTGAATTTTTTCGACCGGGTCGTGGAGCGTCTCAGGGTCCTCTTCGAAGTTAGTTCGAGACCGAAATTTTTTCATCCAGCCGTTTCCGAGATATGCTCCTCATCATGTGTCAGGAGTCGACTTTTCGAAGATCAGGGATTTTTCTCGAGGTCTCGGGATTTTTTCCTACACTTCTTCTGAACATTCTCTATACCCCCCGCGACTCCTTCTGGGAGAACAATTCTGTCAATGAGTGAATCAGTGGTAGTTTAATTTTATATAATATTAACTAGTATCCGCGCGGCGTGGGCCCTACGGGCCCACGGAAAGGCGACGCGGGGCTCCGGTGGCATTGGACTTTAGTCAGCGACTTTAGACTTTTGTGCCCAAGATCGACGTCCGAGGGTATTCGGCCGTGACGATGACGAATCTCGGTGACTCAACGGAGGGACACGCGGGCCTTCGGCCCGCGCGCCCCTCCATTTCGTCCCCGGATTCGTCATCGTCACACCCGAATACCCCCGGACGCCGACCTTGAGCCAAACGGGGGCGGGAGAGCGAGCCGCGCGGTTCCGTCCCGAAATCGACGTCCGACGGTATTCGCGGGCGCCGCTGACGATTCTCGGTGACTCGACGGAGCGGCACGCGGGCCTTCGGCCCGCGCGCCCCTCCGTCTCGTCCCCGGAATCGTCAGCGGCACCCGCGAATACCCCCGGACGTCGATTTCAGCACGGCGGGCGCCCGCGAGCGCGTCGATGTCGCGTTGTTCCGTCCCGAAATCGACGTCCGACGGTTTCCGGGGGCGCCGGTGACGATCTCGGTGACTCACGGAGGAGCACGCGGGCCTTCGGCCCGCGCGCACCTCCGTTTCGTCCCCGGGATCGTCACCGGCACCCCCGGAAACCCCCGGACGCCGATTTCGGGCCGGTGGGGTGACTTCGGAAAAAAAATTTGTATGGCGGCCGGGTCGAAAAATTTTTTCAGAATTTTTTCACTATTTTTGCCGGGCTCTGGGGCCCCCCCAACCCCCCTATACCGAATTTCACGCCGATCGAAAAAACTTTCGGTCAAGGTCACGTCGGAGGTCAACTTTGACCTTTTCTCCCGGAGCGCGTCCGGACTCTTAGCAACTTTAGTTCGAACACCCCGTACCTATGTATGATAGTTTCCGAGCTATAGCGTTCCACATTTTGTATGGGAAAAAAGTTTTTTTGTATGGCAACCCTATTTTTTTCCAATTTCCCTAAAGAGGTCCCAGGGTGTACCGAAACTTTAGTTCGAGGTCGAGTATTTTTAGGGGCGCCGTTTCCGAGATATTCCCCTCGACGTACCCTCGGAAGCCGAAAACTACCACTTTCGGACTTTTCCCATGGTCCCAGGAAAATAACCTATATAACTCTCATACATCATTTTCACCTCCGGAACCTCCTTCTGGGAGAACAATTATGTCAATCAGTCAATGAGTGAGTGGTAATCTAACATTATATAATATAAACTAGTATCCGCGCGGCGTGGGCCCTACGGGCCCACGGAAAGGCGACGCGGGGCTCCGGTAGAGATCGGACTTTGACAGCGACTTTTGACTTTTGTGCCCAAGATCGACGTCCGAGGGTATTCGGCCGTGACGATGACGAATCTCGGTGACTCAACGGAGGGACACGCGGGCCTTCGGCCCGCGCGCCCCTCCATTTCGTCCCCGGATTCGTCATCGTCACACCCGAATACCCCCGGACGCCGACCTTGAGCCAAACGGGGGCGGGAGAGCGAGCCGCGCGGTTCCGTCCCGAAATCGACGTCCGACGGTATTCGCGGGCGCCGCTGACGATTCTCGGTGACTCGACGGAGCGGCACGCGGGCCTTCGGCCCGCGCGCCCCTCCGTCTCGTCCCCGGAATCGTCAGTGGCACCCGCGAATACCCCCGGACGTCGATTTCAGCACGGCGGGCGCCCGCGAGCGCGTCGATGTCGCGTTGTTCCGTCCCGAAATCGACGTCCGACGGTTACCGGGGGCGCCGGTGACGATCCCGGTGACTCACGGAGGTGCACGCGGGCCTTCGGCCCGCGCGCACCTCCGTTTCGTCCCCGGGATCGTCACCGGCACCCCCGGAAACCCCCGGACGCCGATTTCGGGCCGGTGGGGTGACTTCGGAAAAAAAATTTGTATGGCGGCCGGGTCGAAAAATTTTTTCAGAATTTTTTCACTATTTTTGCCGGGCTCTGGGGCCCCCCCAACCCCCCTATACCGAATTTCACGCCGATCGAAAAAACTTTCGGTCAAGGTCACGTCGGAGGTCAACTTTGACCTTTTCTCCCGGAGCGCGTCCGGACTCTTAGCAACTTTAGTTCGAACACCCCGTACCTATGTATGATAGTTTCCGAGCTATAGCGTTCCACATTTTGTATGGGAAAAAAGTTTTTTTGTATGGCAACCCTATTTTTTTCCAATTTCCCTAAAGAGGTCCCAGGGTGTACCGAAACTTTAGTTCGAGGTCGAGTATTTTTAGGGGCGCCGTTTCCGAGATATTCCCCTCGACGTACCCTCGGAAGCCGAAAACTACCACTTTCGGACTTTTCCCATGGTCCCAGGAAAATAACCTATATAACTCTCATACATCATTTTCACCTCCGGAACCTCCTTCTGGGAGAACAATTATGTCAATCAGTCAATGAGTGAGTGGTAATCTAACATTATATAATATAAACTAGTATCCGCGCGGCGTGGGCCCTACGGGCCCACGGAAAGGCGACGCGGGGCTCCGGTAGAGATCGGACTTTGACAGCGACTTTTGACTTTTGTGCCCAAGATCGACGTCCGAGGGTATTCGGCCGTGACGATGACGAATCTCGGTGACTCAACGGAGGGACACGCGGGCCTTCGGCCCGCGCGCCCCTCCATTTCGTCCCCGGATTCGTCATCGTCACACCCGAATACCCCCGGACGCCGACCTTGAGCCAAACGGGGGCGGGAGAGCGAGCCGCGCGGTTCCGTCCCGAAATCGACGTCCGACGGTATTCGCGGGCGCCGCTGACGATTCTCGGTGACTCGACGGAGCGGCACGCGGGCCTTCGGCCCGCGCGCCCCTCCGTCTCGTCCCCGGAATCGTCAGTGGCACCCGCGAATACCCCCGGACGTCGATTTCAGCACGGCGGGCGCCCGCGAGCGCGTCGATGTCGCGTTGTTCCGTCCCGAAATCGACGTCCGACGGTTACCGGGGGCGCCGGTGACGATCCCGGTGACTCACGGAGGTGCACGCGGGCCTTCGGCCCGCGCGCACCTCCGTTTCGTCCCCGGGATCGTCACCGGCACCCCCGGAAACCCCCGGACGCCGATTTCGGGCCGGTGGGGTGACTTCGGAAAAAAAATTTGTATGGCGGCCGGGTCGAAAAATTTTTTCAGAATTTTTTCACTATTTTTGCCGGGCTCTGGGGCCCCCCCAACCCCCCTATACCGAATTTCACGCCGATCGAAAAAACTTTCGGTCAAGGTCACGTCGGAGGTCAACTTTGACCTTTTCTCCCGGAGCGCGTCCGGACTCTTAGCAACTTTAGTTCGAACACCCCGTACCTATGTATGATAGTTTCCGAGCTATAGCGTTCCACATTTTGTATGGGAAAAAAGTTTTTTTGTATGGCAACCCTATTTTTTTCCAATTTCCCTAAAGAGGTCCCAGGGTGTACCGAAACTTTAGTTCGAGGTCGAGTATTTTTAGGGGCGCCGTTTCCGAGATATTCCCCTCGACGTACCCTCGGAAGCCGAAAACTACCACTTTCGGACTTTTCCCATGGTCCCAGGAAAATAACCTATATAACTCTCATACATCATTTTCACCTCCGGAACCTCCTTCTGGGAGAACAATTATGTCAATCAGTCAATGAGTGAGTGGTAATCTAACATTATATAATATAAACTAGTATCCGCGCGGCGTGGGCCCTACGGGCCCACGGAAAGGCGACGCGGGGCTCCGGTAGAGATCGGACTTTGACAGCGACTTTTGACTTTTGTGCCCAAGATCGACGTCCGAGGGTATTCGGCCGTGACGATGACGAATCTCGGTGACTCAACGGAGGGACACGCGGGCCTTCGGCCCGCGCGCCCCTCCATTTCGTCCCCGGATTCGTCATCGTCACACCCGAATACCCCCGGACGCCGACCTTGAGCCAAACGGGGGCGGGAGAGCGAGCCGCGCGGTTCCGTCCCGAAATCGACGTCCGACGGTATTCGCGGGCGCCGCTGACGATTCTCGGTGACTCGACGGAGCGGCACGCGGGCCTTCGGCCCGCGCGCCCCTCCGTCTCGTCCCCGGAATCGTCAGTGGCACCCGCGAATACCCCCGGACGTCGATTTCAGCACGGCGGGCGCCCGCGAGCGCGTCGATGTCGCGTTGTTCCGTCCCGAAATCGACGTCCGACGGTTACCGGGGGCGCCGGTGACGATCCCGGTGACTCACGGAGGTGCACGCGGGCCTTCGGCCCGCGCGCACCTCCGTTTCGTCCCCGGGATCGTCACCGGCACCCCCGGAAACCCCCGGACGCCGATTTCGGGCCGGTGGGGTGACTTCGGAAAAAAAATTTGTATGGCGGCCGGGTCGAAAAATTTTTTCAGAATTTTTTCACTATTTTTGCCGGGCTCTGGGGCCCCCCCAACCCCCCTATACCGAATTTCACGCCGATCGAAAAAACTTTCGGTCAAGGTCACGTCGGAGGTCAACTTTGACCTTTTCTCCCGGAGCGCGTCCGGACTCTTAGCAACTTTAGTTCGAACACCCCGTACCTATGTATGATAGTTTCCGAGCTATAGCGTTCCACATTTTGTATGGGAAAAAAGTTTTTTTGTATGGCAACCCTATTTTTTTCCAATTTCCCTAAAGAGGTCCCAGGGTGTACCGAAACTTTAGTTCGAGGTCGAGTATTTTTAGGGGCGCCGTTTCCGAGATATTCCCCTCGACGTACCCTCGGAAGCCGAAAACTACCACTTTCGGACTTTTCCCATGGTCCCAGGAAAATAACCTATATAACTCTCATACATCATTTTCACCTCCGGAACCTCCTTCTGGGAGAACAATTATGTCAATCAGTCAATGAGTGAGTGGTAATCTAACATTATATAATATAAACTAGTATCCGCGCGGCGTGGGCCCTACGGGCCCACGGAAAGGCGACGCGGGGCTCCGGTAGCTAACGACTTTTGTCAGCGACTTTGACTTTTGTGCCCAAGATCGACGTCCGAGGGTATTCGGCCGTGACGATGACGAATCTCGGTGACTCAACGGAGGGACACGCGGGCCTTCGGCCCGCGCGCCCCTCCATTTCGTCCCCGGATTCGTCATCGTCACACCCGAATACCCCCGGGCGCCGACCTTGAGCCAAACGGGGGCGGGAGAGCGAGTCGCGCGGTTCCGTCCCGAAATCGACGTCCGACGGTATTCGCGGGCGCCGCTGACGATTCTCGGTGACTCGACGGAGCGGCACGCGGGCCTTCGGCCCGCGCGCCCCTCCGTCTCGTCCCCGGAATCGTCAGCGGCACCCGCGAATACCCCCGGACGTCGATTTCAGCACGGAGGGCGCCCGCGAGCGCGTCGATGTCGCGTTGTTCCGTCCCGAAATCGGCGTCCGACGGTTTCCGGGGGCGCCGGTGACGATCCCGGTGACTCACGGAGGTGCACGCGGGCCTTCGGCCCGCGCGCACCTCCGTTTCGTCCCCGGGATCGTCACCGGCACCCCCGGAAACCCCCGGACGCCGATTTCGGGCCGGTGGGGTGACTTCGGAAAAAAAATTTGTATGGCGGCCGGGTCGAAAAATTTTTTCAGAATTTTTTCACTATTTTTGCCGGACTCTGGGCCCCCCCCAACCCCCCTATACCGAATTTCACGCCGATCGAAAAAACTTTCGGTCAAGGTCACGTCGGAGGTCAACTTTGACATTCGACCTCGAAGCGCATCCGGACCCTTAGTAATTTTAGTTCGAACGCCCTATACCTACCTGCTATAGTTTCCGAGTTATAGCGTTCCACATTTTGTATGGGAAAAAAGTTTTTTTGTATGGCAACCCTATTTTTTTCCAATTTCCCTAAAGAGGTCCCAGGGTGTACGGAAACTTTAGTTCGAGGTCGGGTATTTTTAGGGGCACCGTTTCCGAGATATTCCCCTCGACGTACCCTCGGAAGCCGAAAACTACCACTTTCGGACTTTTCCCATGGTCCCATGAAAATAACCTATATAACTCTCATACATCATTTTCACCCCCGGAACCTCCTTCTGGGAGAACAATTATGTCAATCAGTCAATGAGTGAGTGGTAATCTAACATTATATAATATAAACTAGTTTTTTGGGTGGGTGGCGCGGTCCGCGAGCGGCCCGCGCAGGTGGGTGGTAAGTACTTTAGCCATACAAATCTTCAAATTGAGTAAAAAGTTGAAAAAAAATATTAAGCAATTTTTTGTACGGCGGGGCAACCCTAATCCCGCAATCCAAAATTTCATTGAAATTCGTGATGAGCACATCAAAACACCCATGGAAGTAGAATTTGGGCCGTCGGCGAAACATAAAAAAAAAATGGGACGCTTGCCGCCCACAACATTTATTTTCGGTTGTAAACTCGTAAAATCTTCATTTGAAGTGAAATAAAAGAAAAAAAAATCTAAAAAATTTTGGGTGCATGAAGGCGTCCCTAATGCCCCAGACAAAAATTTCGATCAAATTCGTAATAAGCGTGTCTAAACACCCAGGCAGTTCGAATTTGGTCCGTGGCTGCAAACCTAAAAAGTGGCTACCGAAATAGGCCGCTTGCCGCCCACAACATATATTTTCGGTCCAAAACTCGTAAAATCTTTATTTGACGTAAAAAAAAAGAAAAAAAAAATTCAAAAAAAATTTTGGGTGCATCAAGGCGTCCCTTATGCCTCAGAACAAAATTTCGTTCAAATTCGTGGTTAATATGTCAAAACATCCTGACAGTTCGAATTTGGTCTGTGGCTGCAGATTTTATAAGTGGGTACCAAAATGGGCCGCTTGCCGCCCACAAAATTTATTTTCGGTCGAAAACTCGTAAAATTTTCATTTGATGTCAAAAAAAAAATGAAAAAAATTCAAAAAAATTTTTGCTTGCAGCTAGGCGTCCCTAATGCCTCAGTCCAGAATTTCATTCAAATTCGTGGTAAACATGTCAAAAAACGCTGGCAGTTCGAATATGGTCTGTGGCTGCAGACCTGAAGCGGGCCGCAAGCGGCCCGCCACCTGTTTTTTTGCTCGGACTGTAGGTGGGCATCCCCATTGACATCCGGCCCAAAATCGATATCTGGGGGCATTCGGGGGTGCTGATCACGAATCCGGGCCCTCAAACCAGGCGCGCGGGCCGCAAGCGGCCCGCGGCCTTTGTTTCGGTCACAGATTCATGATCAGCACCCCTGAATGCCCCCAGATATCGATTTTGAGCCGGATCGGTGAACCTCGATTTTGACAATGCTCGGCGGCCATCTTTAAAAAAGGTCAAAAATTGCTATTAAATTTTTTATTAAAATCAGAGCATCCAAACACCTTCAGATATCGATTTTGAGCCCGATTGGTGAACCTCGATTTTGACAATGCTCGGCGGCCATCTTTAAAAAATGTCAAAAATTGCTATGAGTATTTTAATGATAATCAGGGCACCCAAAACCCCCTAGATATCGATTTTGAGCCGGATCGGTGAACTTTGATTTTGACAATGTTCGGCAGCCATCTTTAAAAAAAATCCAAAAATTTTTTCAATATTTTTCCTGTAATCTGGGCACCCAAAAACCCCGGGAGCCAAAATTTCGTTCCGATCGGAGCAACTTGAGAAATGGCGGCCATCTTGAATCCGCCATTTTGGATTTTTGACATTTTTGACAGATGTCCCCCATCGTCCTCTATGACATTTGGTCGAGCACCCCTAGGCTATCTCTTATGGTTTAGGAGATATAATTGATTTAATTTTGTATGGCGGCAACACATTTTTGTATGGCAACACCCATTTTTTTTATTTTTTTTAAAAGGTTCCCAGGATTGTCTATGACTTTAGTTTTTGAACTTTTGTTCCAAGTCTTACCGTTTCCGAGATCCCATGGGGTCGGGGGGTCTGGAAGCCAAAATCTGGTGATTTCGGATTTTTCCCAAGGTCACCTCCCAACCCCCTACACTTTTCCCCTACATCATCAATACCTCCCATGACTCCTTCTAGGAGAACAATTATGTCAATATGTCAGTGAGTGAGTGAATGGACTTTTAACATTATATAATATAACTAGTATCCGCGCGGCGTGGGCCCTACGGGCCCACGGAAAGGCGACGCGGGGCTCCGGTGGCATTCGACTTTGCGTTCGACTTTTGACTTTTGTGCCCAAGATCGACGTCCGAGGGTATTCGGCCGTGACGATGACGAATCTCGGTGACTCAACGGAGGGACACGCGGGCCTTCGGCCCGCGCGCCCCTCCATTTCGTCCCCGGATTCGTCATCGTCACACCCGAATACCCCCGGACGCCGACCTTGAGCCAAACGGGGGCGGGAGAGCGAGCCGCGCGGTTCCGTCCCGAAATCGACGTCCGACGGTATTCGCGGGCGCCGCTGACGATTCTCGGTGACTCGACGGAGCGGCACGCGGGCCTTCGGCCCGCGCGCCCCTCCGTCTCGTCCCCGGAATCGTCAGCGGCACCCGCGAATACCCCCGGACGTCGATTTCAGCACGGCGGGCGCCCGCGAGCGCGTCGATGTCGCGTTGTTCCGTCCCGAAATCGACGTCCGACGGTTTCCGGGGGCGCCGGTGACGATCCCGGTGACTCACGGAGGTGCACGCGGGCCTTCGGCCCGCGCGCACCTCCGTTTCGTCCCCGGGATCGTCACCGGCACCCCCGGAAACCCCCGGACGCCGATTTCGGGCCGGTCGGGTGACTTCGGAAAAAAAATTTGTATGGCGGCCGGGTCGAAAAATTTTTTCAGAATTTTTTCACTATTTTTGCCGGACTCTGGGACCCCCCCCGCCCCCCTATACCGAATTTCACGCCGATCGAAAAAACTTTCGGTCAAGGTCACGTCGGAGGTCAACTTTGACCTTTTCTCCCGGAGCGCGTCCGGACTCTTAGCAACTTTAGTTCGAACACCCCGTACCTATGTATGATAGTTTCCGAGTTATAGCGTTCCACATTTTGTATGGGAAAAAAGTTTTTTTGTATGGCAACCCTATTTTTTTCCAATTTCCCTAAAGAGGTCCCAGGGTGTACTACGACATTAGTTCGAGGTCGGGTATTTTTAGGGGCGCCGTTTCCGAGATATTCCCCTCGACGTACCCTCGGAAGCGGAAAACGTCCACTTTCGGACTTTTCCCATGGTCCCAGGAAAATAACCTATATAACTCTCATACATCATTTTCACCTCCGGAACCTCCTTCTGGGAGAACAATTATGTCAATCAGTCAATGAGTGAGTGGTAATCTAACATTATATAATATAAAAATAATAATAATAAATAAATAAATAAATAATAATAATTAATCCGTAATGTTTATCTACCTAATCTAAATCTGTGTTGAGTTATGTTTACAAATTATCTAGTTTGTGTATCTGTCTGCTCTACTTTTTAGCATGTGGTATATTCCAAGGTTTCATAATCTGCACTGATAAACTTGGATCATATTATTATGTAATTAAAAACGACGATAATTAAATATTTACTGGCTTATCTTATGTAGGTTACTACGGCATCAGAATGAAACGTTATGGAATAGTAACCGGTGACAACCATCGAGATAGGAGACAAACATAAGGTTTGTAGCTGCAAAATCCTTCGTGGCAACTTAGTGGTTGTGGAGGTCGGCTATCAATCGGGTGCTCGGAGTTTCAAACTCTATCACGGGCTTGATGTTTCGGTGACGGTAACATCGTGATAAACTCTATAATGTTGGGGCTTTTTTGTCAGTTCATGATGTGTTAATATAATATATTTGTTTTACAAACATCTCTTAAGAGTTATAATCTTGTTTTGTTTTATATCGTATATATTTCATACTTCACTGGGTTTTTGTGATATGTCACTGATATATTGTTATTGTTGTAATAGTAAACAGCCAAAGCCAAAACGATGCTATAATTAAATACATTATAATTATTATTGATCGACTCCAAATATTTGATGAAAATTTTCGAGTAAAGTGTTATTTTGCATGTGTTGTTGCTCCACCCATATAGGTTTGCTATGGATTTGTGGTTTTCCTAGTGTTTTCCATTTTCCGGGTAGGATAAACTACTGTTAGCATGTTCCGTAGGTAAACTGAGTTTGGTAATCAAAATACAAAAAAAAAATGTAAGTCACATTACCGTGAATGTGCTCAGGAACTACGCCACCTTGTTCCAACTTCACCTTTTTTCCACCTTACATCCAGACGAACGGCGTCGCGTCACCAATTTATGGTTAAAATACCGTTAATTCGCACGGAGCGTTTCGCGTCTTCGTTCATTTATAGCAACAGAACAGTAAAAGAATGGAAAGCTTTGCCGTCGTCTGTATTTCCCGAAAGGACAATTAGGGTGTGTTCAAAAGTAAAGTGAATTGGTATTAACTGAGCAAGCGTGCTCCACCTTAGACTACATCGTCACTTTCTATCAGGTGTGATTGTGGTCAAACGTTTGCTTAGTCAGTAATAAAGAAAATAAAAATAAAGTAACATAATACCTAGCTTAAATTACAATTATTGATTGCTTGTACAGTCGGCTGCATTAACATGTATCTACTAAGCAAACATACTTCATCGTCGATCGCATCGTCACTTACCATCAAAATTACTAGTCAATAGTTGAAGTAAAAAAAACGTCATCCATTTATAGTTGACATACCTCCAGCTAGCTCGAAACGTTTTGCTTCCACGTTCATCATCCTTACAGCGAAGGAGCGGAAATCATTGCCAAAAAACAAAAAAAATGAACATAAATTGCATTGGGCAGAGAACTTGTGTTACAGCCAGCAATCGAACCCGATATTTTTGCTTAGAAGGCGAATGTTCATTTAACTAAGCCAACGGGCAGTTCAATTAAAATACTACTTGATTTTACTTGTAATTTATCATTTAAATGTATTAGAATATAATTACCTTCTTACTCAGTAGTTATCTAATTTATTTATTAGCACTCCATAAACAGGATTGCTAAATAAGAAAGTGTTCATGCAAATTGCTTTGCAGATATAGATGTTCAGGGACCTTGGGATCCTTTGGCAGCCCTCTATCAATCATATCTCATCAGAATTATGCATCTGTCTACTGATGTACCATCTATGTTTACCATTACTACGGAATTTGAATACTAAGTATACTATTAAAGACTCGCCCGCTGCGTCAACTGATTGTCAAATTATACTTAACTAGCTGACCCGCCCGGCGTTGCCCGGGTAAACAAAAGCTTACATATAAACGCTTTCTCACTCACAGCCCCACTGTAAAAGTACTATAAGTTGTGTCGTGGGGCCGTAAACAATTAACACCACACACACAACATTCACGTCATACCCAGAACCAGAAACATAAACTGCCCGTGGGGAAAAAACTTTTGTTATTGTGTTCCGACCGAGATTCGAACCCGCTGCTTTAAAGACGAACGCGCACTCATCTACGCCAGTGGGTAGTTCAAAGTTCAAAGATTCCCCACCCTGCGTCGCCCGTTTAAAAAATCTACACATAAAGTGACTTATAGCGTGGGGCCGTAAACATCCAAGATTCACAACATATTAAAAACCAGGAACACAAATTTCTCGTAGGGAGAAAACTTCTGTTACCACCGCGAATCGATCCCGCTGCTTTGAATGCAAACGCGCACCCATTTACGCGAGTAGATAGTTCAAAGTTCAAAAGATGACCCGCCCGGCGTCGCCCGGTTAAAAAATATACAAATAAACACACTTCCACATTCACAGCCCCACACTAAATGACTTGTATCGGGGGGCCGTAAACATCCAAGATTCACAAAGTATTCACAACATACTCAAAACCAGGAACACAAATTTCTCGTGGAGAGAAATTTTCTAGGTAAATTACCACCGGTAATCGAACCCGCTGCTTTGAAGGCGAACGCGCACCCATCTACGCCAGCGAGCAATTCAAAGTTCAGGAACGACCCGCCCGGCGTCGGCCGGGTAGTAAATATTAAAAAACATACCTATAAACGCTTTCACATTCACAACCCCACACTAAGTTCAATGACTTGTATCAAGGGGCTGTAAACATCCAAGATTCACACAACATTCACAACATACTCAAAACCAGAAACACAAATTCCCGTGGGAAAACACCTGTGTTCCCACCGGGCATCAAACCCGGTGCTTTAAAGGCAAACGCCCACCTAACTACGCTAGCGGGCAATTCAAAGTTCAATGATAAGACTAAACAAAAAAAAACAGTCGAATTTATATCCCCCTTCTTATGTTAGTCGGTTCAAAACATAGACGTATGCCGGATTACGCAGTAACTGTTCCATTCTGTGATCCACCGTTTTCACCCTTAAATAAACTTAACGATTTCTCCTAGACTATAGGTCCAAATTATATGCAGTAAAAAGCAAAATGTATCTACATGAACTACGTAAGATGATGAAATAGTTTATTTTGATAAGGATTAATACTGAATGTCTCAAAAAGCCAACTAAACATAGAGCGCTTTTTTTTCAGATTTTTAACAAAGAAAAGTATTTTTTCTGAGCTATACATACATGTTAGATAAATGCTGTCGCGGACTTTTTTGTAAAACTCATGAAGGCCAACATTTTTGCCATACATTGTATTCAACTATGTCTTACCGTTTAGTCAGCGTACGCCGATAAAGCGGAAAGTTAGCAAATTTTTCTCCGACTTGTCTTACGAATATTATTATTTCGAACTGATAACTAACGTCTATCCCGACAAAACATAGCCTATGACACTCAGTGATAGTGTAGCTATCTATTGGTGAAAGAATTTTCAGAATCAGATCAGTAGTTTCAGAGATTACCTTTTACATACAAACAAACAAACAAACAAACAAACTTTACCTCTTTATAATATTAGTATAGATATAGATATTTACTCTCCTATTATTAATTTATTTAATTGTGTCATAAAATCGATAGATCTTTAATAATTAAACGCAAGCAATGCTTAAAAAACCGACTTCATCGCTTTATCTTCGGACTTTTGATCAGATTAGATGTACTAGACACGCATTATTAACGATATTTTAAGAACTACTGATCAGATCTTAATCAAATTTAAATGGGACCAATTAGATAGCAAGATCTTTAAAAAAATACAGTGGACTTGAGTACCTCATCCCTTTTTTGTGAAGTCGGTAGAAAACATGGCATATGGTATTTCATGAATATTTTCCGTTTATCCAACTACGAATTTGACTTTATATATTATTAACAAAAAAGTGATCATTTTTATACAGAAAATTATTAACATTGGCATTTATTTTATAATTTTACGAAATATACTTATTTACGCACTAAATTTCCAAAAATTACTTAAGTATCTGATTTTAATTCTAATTACCAATTTCTTATGGTTATCTTATTGCTATTTTAATTACTATAATTATGATTTTGAGTCACAACAACATCGTGTTTACATTCGTTATGTGTGTATGTTTGGCACAGATTCTTTCTTCTGAAGTACTTTATGCTGATGGCTGCATGTAGCCTACTTGGCATAGGGGACACCGTGATCACTAGATTTTATGACAAGCCTATCTAATTTTAACCCTCTTTGGGAATGCTTGTTGTGAGTTACCTAGGCTTCGTTCATTGATGGGTAAGCACCAAATCTAGGTGAGGATGATTTAAGAGACTAGGCATATATCAATTCGTTTCTCCTACAGATCAAATTAGGCCAAGCCGTAGCTCTATCTCGGATTGCTCAAACGGATATCGTATCCCGTACTCTAGATCTACTTAGATAAATAGCTCACGGTGCGGTCATCTTGAAGAAACATGGCGGGAATTCCTTATGAGATAAATATCAGATGACATTGTGGACCTGCGGGAATGGCCAAGAGTGGCGATGATTAACCAGGGAAAACCACTCACAATAATAATTATTTTAAAAAACAATATAAATAATATGTAAATATTATTATATTTGGTATTTTAAATTTTACGCTTTATTTATGGGTCAGGAACTTATTGACTCTCTATTAAAATCGCATTCAATCTTTTTGCTTAGTTATATCAAAAGAAGTTTTGCGTCAATTATACATTTTAATGTGATTACATTGTCTTTGATAAACGGGGTTATTACATTATCTTTGGTCTTTGATTTTTGTCAAAAATGTCACACATCTTAGAGACAATTTTTTCCCTAAAATTACTTGGATTTAATTTCAAAAACAATTTAGCAAAATTCTATCGTTGACAATTATTTTCAATTTAAAGTAAATACTCGTATATATCCAAAAATAATATTATATGAATTTGCATAGAATAGTGCATAATACATTAAAGTCCTTAGTACAGAGATGTCAACCGAAAGTTTCAGGCACCAAAATTATTGACGAGAGTGGCTCATTATGTCCATTGATAATACAATAACTACACAATTTCCTGCACCTAGTCAGTAATAAGTGTAAGTTATCTTTCCTATAATTAGTTAGGATCACACAGTTTCATGTTTCAAACAAAAGAGAGGTGAGATAGTGGTTAAATGCATGCCTATTAATCATAAAAAAAAATAGAACAAGAGCTCTCGTATATTATCGTTATTATCCTACTAATATTATAAATCCGAAAGTTTGTGTGTAAGTGTGTAAGTATGTTTGTTCTGCACGCATTAACGCCTGAACGGATTTGGATAAAATTTGGAAAGTACATACCTTTTTTCTCGGATTAACACATAGGCTAATGTTTAACTTCATTATAACAGGCGAAGCCGCGGGGCACGGCTAGTTGTCTATATTTTTATGCATAAGTAGAGTGGCCTTGGTGAATATGAAATCGACCTTGTTAGGGCAATGTACTTGTTAGGTAAGTATTTGTTTTCTGTGCTGCGGTCTAAGACAAAATTGTTATTCCCAGAGGTTTTTAATTTATGCGTCTGGTCAATTTCTGGGCTGGCAAATTCTGGGTGATGTAAATGTTTCCAGCACCCACGGTACGAGTATGATCTTAATATGGAATCGTGAAAAACAAAATTGGTACCTTCTGGTACCAAATTTTTCCATGCTTGATATTTTGTTACACGTTATCCAAATAAGGCTATACGCTTAGAAATGTACTCGATTGCACTTAAAAATAAAAGTAAGCTAATTTTGTCTTACCTCGGTAGTCAGGCTAATAGGAAATTTAATTCGTCGTATCAATTTGTTATAGCATAATTAGGTCAGAACGAGGAAACGCCCCGCCATATACAAAAAAATATTCTACGTATCTTTTACACTGTTATTAATAATGAGTAGATACTTCTTACATACATTTTTAACCGACATCAAAAATTGGAGGTGGTTGGCAATTTATTTAAATACTTCTGTTTGTTACCTTAAACATTTATTTAAAAACGATTTGAATAAAATATTATTTTGTTTGAACCGATGTACTTTCAGATTGTTCATATGGAAATTTCATTAATATCGGTTTAGAATTTTGGTTTTTAATTAAAGAAATGTATGTCATCCAAGTTAACATATTTGTGTTATTTGCCTTCCTGTAACTTTCCCTATTTAGTGGGTACCACATAATATCACCAGCGTATGCTGTGAGATAAGGATTTGTTCTTTTAACGAGTGCTCATACGTCCCTTGAAAGTAATATAAGTTATAGGGTTTTGGAAATATTGTCGATTATGAAAAGATGTCATGACACTAATATTATACATCCGAAAGTTGTGTGTGTAAATTTGTATGTTTGTATTATCTTCATGTTGTAACGGCTGAACGGGTTTCAGATGAAATTCGGAATAATACATAGCTTATACCTAGGATTAACACAGGCTACTTTTTAGCTTGATAAACGCGGGCGATGCTGAGGGGCAATGCTAGTTATGTAATTAAAGACGATAACTAATGCTATTACCTTATCAAACTGTAGAAATAAAATATTGCTTATAATATTATTATTAAATACAAGACACATATTATTATGTATTGCATAAGTATTAGACGACATATACATCAAAATATCTTCTCGACCTTCCTCTCATTGTTGTATTTAATAGTTTGTTTTATAAATAACCCTGCTAATATTATTAATGCGAATGTTTCTTTGTATGATTGTATTTTCTACCGACTTCACAAAAAAAGAGGAGGTACTCAAGTCGACTGTATTTTTTTTGTTTTTATATGTGTTTTACTTCATAACTTCGTTCCACGTGAACTGATTTTGAATTTTTTTTTTTGTTTGAAAGATGTTGCTTTCTAATTGGTCCCATTTAAATTTGATCAAGTTGTGATCAGTAGTTCTTGAAATATCGTCAATAATGCGTGTTAAGTACATCTAATCTGATCAGCGTTCCAAAGATAAAGCAGTGAAGTCGGTTTTTTTCGGAAGTCATAGCGTATCGCGCGGTATGTTTTGAAAACAATATTATAAAATAAAAACATAAAATGACCTGTGACCCTTAGATAAGTAATTTTAATAATTAATTAGGTATGTATCAATTCGTTAATATTCAAGCGTCAGTTTGATTCGAAATTTTGGCGCACATGCCGCGCTTGGCAAGTTTCTGCGACTAAACGGCTTAGACTGTCGACTAATTTATTAAAAGAACCTTTTCTGAAATCACATCATCATCTAACGCGTCTAATTAAAAATATGTCAACCTAATCCACTATAGTAAGTATTTTAGTGTTTATAAGTTCTAAAAATAAAGATTCAGCCGACAGATTAAAGGCAGCCCAGCCATTAAAATTCGGCTTATCTAATGAGCTACATGTAAAATTCGTAATTCATATTCCTATTACATGACATGTGCTCTGAAATTGCTTATGCAATATAAAAGCAATCGCGGGAAACGTTTTCCGGAACATGTAGTTATATTTATTGACAGTAGGATAAATTGATTTATTAATATCTGCAAAACCGCAAGCTAATTAACTGATGTCTCATATAGCTTTCGGGAATACCAAGTCCCAATTTTCCTGTTCGATCAGTATATATAATAATGCGAGGATGTATAATAGAACATTAATCTCTTGTTTCAGCGTTGAGTAGGGTGAAGTGCTCTGTCTGAGACTGGTATGGACCAGTACCATGGCTCCTGATGCTGAAGACTATGAGACTGCTAGACTGAATACTGATTACCATGTATCTATACATCAAGGCCGAAAGGTCATCCCTGACGAGTCGGTACCAGCCCAAGCTTGGATTGAAAACGAAGATAGTGAAAGAAGTCCGGGTGAAAACCGAAGACTTCTTCCAACCGCTCATCCAGAGAAGCACAAGTCCCGTCTGCAAGCTGGCCTCACTCTTGGAGTGCATTCCAAGTACCCACCGAAGATACCAACATCGAAGCTTCAGAAAACAAAGTTTCAAAAAAGGAAAGAAAAGCTAATAGAAGTTCTCAAGCCACCGTATTTTATTCTGTCAATGATTATTCTCATTGTAAGTATTTTTCATGAATGCTTACCATTTAAAACTGTTAGAATGAGTATATATAACACCTTGGTCGATTTTTTAATTTATAATATTTCGCTTTCACTATAAGAAGATGAAGAAAATACTTTTATTGTTTATTGCCCGTTTAAAGAATCTTTTAGAATTTTTTTATATTTTTCCAGGTTGGAATCCACTTGTTTGGTTCTGAAACCTTACGTTCGAAGCTAGAGTGGCAGCCAGCCACGTGGCTAAAGGAACCCTGGCGGTTGTTCACTTACGGCTTGGTCCACGCCAGTCCCGCACACCTCGCGCTTAACGCTATCGTTGCTCTTGCTGTAAGTTCTAAAAATAATTCATTTTATGCCTCTTCTTGTAATATGAAAGGTCGTAAATATCTGAGCATCATCACTCCCGAATTGGCTAATGATATAGTGTCGAGTCTGTATAGAGATTTTAGAGGGATGTAGATTCATACTTGAAGCTCTTTTTTAACTTACTCTAAAAAATACTATACCAATTGTTTGTATTGATGCTAATCCAGGAAATAAATCTATGACTTCAATTGACGTGTAGATAATGTAAACGAAAAACACTCTGATATATGATGCCCAATTATATCACATGATTTCCAGTGTCTCACGTGATATCGCAGTTACACGTGTATCTATCGGTTCATCCTATAATTAGCTAAATGTTGCGGTTAGCCTTTATCCTTATGCAGATTCTTTAACGTTTCATTATATATTACTAGGTTATGTCCTGACCGCAAGATTAAAGATGAATCAAATCCAAATCCTACCGCACCCTATTTATAAACAGTAAATCAACTACCGAAAGAATATATTAGAAATATCTTTGATTTCAATTATAGTATTAGTTATAGTTTTATAATTGATGAACTAGCGATTGACTACTAGCTCACCTATTTAAGTGATGATCTGATAGAAGCGCTGAATGCCAGGCCTAGAATTAGAACTGGGTCCCGAGAGCGAAAAGAAGTCACTGTTTTTGCTTTGCAACGTAAATTTCTATGATTCTAGCGTTAGTTTCTTCTTTTCCCAGGTCGGTTGGAGACTGGAGCGCGAGCAGGGCTGGTGGCGCGTGATGTGTGTATGGTGCAGCGGCGTGTGTGCTGGTGCCCTGGGTGCCGGCGCGCTGCAACCTACTGTCAAGGTGGTGGGGGCCAGTGCAGCGGTGTACGCTCTGCTTACAGCACATCTGCCGAACGTCTGCCTCAGGTGTGTACTGTTGTATACGTTGTCACTAGGAATATTAATCTTCAGAGAGTGGGAGGATAAAAAGATCCATTTTAAGGTATAAAGATTTGTTGCCAGCCACTAATCTTCGTTTTCTTTGTTTAGATTCGGCCACATTCCGTTGTGGTGGTTTCGCCCGCTCAGCATCCTCGTGCTAGGCGCATCGGAGGGGTGCTGGGCACTAACGAGGGCAGGTGCTGGGGAGGGTGAGGCGGTGGCTCGCGCACACGTCTCTCAAGACCATGTGGCGTGGGCTGCTCATGCACTTGGCGCAGCTATTGGAGTGCCACTAGCTTTTATTGTCTTCACTGGTAAGTAAAATTTAACACTATACATTCTTACAAATAGGTATATCAAATAAATTTATTTATTGACGATTTTTTTGTACTTGACTGTGATATAATTATATTATTACTAAAGGGGCCGGTTAATATTATTAGAGGGTCAGGTTACTAAAAAAGTTTTTATTCGAGAAAAGCAAAAGTAGGAGTGGTGGTATCGACGTTTGCCTCATATTAAAATTCTTCTTTCTTATGTTCGTTCTTCGTTATGTTCGATTTTCTTATTAGATGTGTGTTGTTTCAGGTGAAAACATTAACAAGCGTTATATCATCGTTTCCCGAATCATATCAGGGCTGATCTTGGTTGCCGGCATAGTGTTGGCTGAACTACACTATAAGTATTGGGCTGACAGTGATAAAACCTGAACTAACGGTAGAAATTTTCCTGTGATTTAACTGCCATGAAACCTTTGAAAAGAGTTAATCGAGAACATTATTCGATTGGAAGATACCAGATACGGAAGATGAAAAAAAAAGAGAAAAGAATAACAACAGAGATTGTTGAATGGAATGATCATGAATCAGCGTATCTATTTAAACAGAGATGTTAAGCGTACCGCCATGGCTGTACTAAGTAATCTCAAGATTTACCTCGAGACTGAGTTTAATCAAGCACAACTTTGGTTATTATCTGTTGGATTAAAAAAAAAATATTATTGTTTTGAAATGTACTTACTAAGTCAATCGAAGTGCAATTTTTGTATCTCCGTCCGCCGTTCAGTAGAATAGCTTTTGATGGAATATACACTTTTACCAAATTGTTCATTAACGACTGATTTTTCGTAGGAGCACTCATAGCACTTGTTGATAAATTCTAATTGGTAATATATATATAATTAATGAAGTGCCTATGTGGTACTTAAAAGAAAATTATATGGGAGAGCATAATCTTAAATATACAATAAATAATGTGATAATCGTGCTGAATAATTTCCGTCAAATATTTTTCAACAATTTAGCTGCTGTTGACAAAAAATCTATAAACGACACCTTGAACAAAATAGGTCACTTATTAAATTATTAACGCACGTATTGTTAGTATAGGCATTGTATTGGCAAATAAAATAATCTCATTCAAGGAAATCCTCTTCGTACGTCAATACATTGAAACATGTCAAATAAACAATATTTAGTGTATGTATCGCTTATAAACATTCACGTTTGGAAGCTGTTTGATTTCTGTGAAATCGTGTATATTTGTTTTGCATCAAAACATTGTTTCGTCTAGCTGTAATTCCTGTAAATTAAGTGTAATTATTATTAAGTAAGTAAGATTTTCGCATAATGTGATAGGATATTAAGTTATCCAAACATCAAAGTCACTTGCATAATAGAAATAGGGTAAATAATTATGAATTTACCGCATATTACTTGGCAGCTACCTTTTGATCAGTTCACATTGCCCAAGTCTCGTCAATATTACTTAAAGATAATGAAGTATGTTTAGTTTTATAACCAAAGAATTTAAGTTCTAGTCGTGTGACGTAAGGACAACGTTTTATAATTTATACACTAGCTTTTTGTGCTATTATTAAAGTGATATTCTCTCACGAAGGCGGTCCCATCACGTTATATGAATGTAGTCGTAAATTTTAAACTGTGTGTGAATGCACTATAAAGTTTTGTTAAAACTTCATTGAAAACAGGTGGTAAAGTGTGCTTGCTTTTGTGATTCAATTGATTTCTAACTACATATCATGTTGTCACTAATAATGAATGTGGAATCCCGTCCAATAATGGGGAATAATGTTTAATTGTAAAGCATCAAATACGTAGGTCTAAAATATGTGAAAGGCTTACGACGAACGTCACAATAAAATTTTAGCTTTCGTGGAGCTGATGTGACTTAATAAAGTTAATACATTTTCACAACACGTATTTTTATATACTCCTTCCCATGTACGAGTAATAATCAATAAATTGTAAAGGACTTATATACAAACTAGCTGCGCCCTGCGGCTTTGCCCGCGTAAGTCCCGGACCACCCAGAATTCGGGGTTAAAAAGTAGCCTATGTCCTTTCTCAGGCTCTAGACTATCTGTGTAGTACTATCGGTTCAGTAGTTTTAGCGTGAAAGCGTAACAGACAGACAGACAGAGTTACTTTCGCATTTATAATATTAATAATATTAGTAAGGATTAAAATAAACGATGTAGGACGTAAGATTTATAGCTATATTTACTACGTTATATTACATACTTATACGTCTTATGCTATGTTTAGTGTCTACAGTTAAACTTTGAATTATAATAGCTTGCTAATTCATCATGAACTACAATTTGGAAATTATCATTTTGTATTATACCGTTAAATGTAAAATCTCATAAAAGATTCATTACAAAATTTGAATATTAATTTTTGGATGTGATTAAATACTGTTGTCTATGGTATTCATGTCTGAGATCATTCTCTGTCCGTTCTTCAAGCTTAGTTATAAACCTACCGAAATATACAAAAAAGCTGCTACAAGCATTTCTTTTGTTTATTGCCTGCGACTGAAATCCAGTTGATGAAATTCTTTGTGGTAGACATTTTATTTCTATAAAAACGTATTTAGAAATAAATTATTTTCATAAATACCTATACCGCGTTTTCCGAGAAGGCCTATTTTACCTCTAATTTGTCAAAAAAGTACTTCTACTAATAATCACTACACAAACACATTTTGTACAATTCTGGCCAAAAATCTGCACTGCAAGTCTTTTAACATTGTAACTGCTTACATTGGACTCCGAACTCTGTGCACCAACACTCTTGGCACGGAGTGGACAGTTCCGTTATTATGCGCCCGACTCGATACATTCTACCATAAATATTACACCCAGCTAATTTTAGAAGACCAGGACCTAGCCCCGGTAATCCTCCGGGGGGTCTTGGGGCTTCCTGTGTCGTATATGTTTCCTCTTTAGTCTTCTCCGTAGTCTTTAAGACACTATATGTTGAGGGTCGGCTTGTTGGTCTGTCCGTTTCTATTTCCCAAGAAGTAGTTGCGATTGGGCGAGGGGACGTTTTTTTTATAGCTGTAGCTTCTCCGAGAACTAAATGATCGATTCTGTTGATCGGATTCTGGATTTTCTTTGTTGGAATATAAGAGTGTACTGGTAATGGAACAAATGGTACTATTGACGGCTTTGGTGGTTGAATTGGAGGTAGAGAAGGCCTAGGTCTTCTTGTAGTAGTTTTTACTTTGACAGGAAGCGGAGTTTTTGACGCGACGGGGGATCTTTTTGGAGCAGTTGTTGTAGTCTCATAGTTGTCACTAAGAAGCAGCTTTAATACACTACCAAAAGAGAAACCTTCGTCTTCTTCATCTTCCTCGTATTCTAGCGACTGATTGATTGTTGGAGGACTTGCTTTATAAACAGGTGCAGTTGTAGTTGTTGCTATGGTTTTAGTACTCAGTCTCTCTGTGGTTGTGGAGGTAATTGATTTATTTTTGGATATTTCAGTACCAACTGATTGAATCGAATAACTTTGCGACGCTATTTCAACTTCTTCTTCATTACTTGGCGCTTCAGTTTGTTCTGTACTCTTGGAAGTCAATGCAAAAATATCAGTTACAGAATGAATTGTTGTTATCTTGTCAATTTTAGTTGTAGTTTCTGTAGCTTCGGGTGATGTTAGTTTGGTGGTCGATGTTTCTGGAGCAAGTGTTGTCTTATTATCTGAAATAAACAAATAATGTTTGTTAACGCTTTCAAAAATATAAACATTGATATGTTCTGGTAGCTTTTGATACCCAAATACGGCAAAGCAGAATCAATTAGTGTGTAAAAAAATAATTTCGATGATTTGTGTCGAGAGTGCCGGAAACACTCACATCACACACACAATCACAATCAGAACCAGAAACACAAACTTTCCTTGGGGAGAAAACTTGTATTCCCGCCGGGAATCGAACCCGATACCCCCTGCTTAGAAGGCGAACGCCCATCCAACTAAGCCAAGGGACAGTGTAGTGGGTACCTCCTAATAGTTAAGTTTGAGTTTCTAAACTACTCGTATCATAAACATTTAATTCTACATACGCTTTCACACTCGCAGCCCCACACTAAGTTCAATAATGTGTGTCTTGAGTGCCGGAAACATTCACATCACACACAAATCACACCCACAAATTTCCCCTTGTGTTTCTACCGGGAATTGAACCCGGTACCCGAGTCTTGTTAAAATCTAAAATAATTTTATATCTGTAATCCAGAGAAATATTTCATTGAATGTATTTACGGTGATGAGATATTATTTCTTATGTTAATAGAGTTTTTTGGTACCTTCATCACAAATCAGTTCTCCACAGCACAAGTCAGCAGAGTTGCTGGATGCTGGTCGCCTCCTGCACCCTGCAGGGGTGCGGCAGTGTCGCGGGGAACAGTGCAACTCACCCCACGCGCAAGTACATTCAGAGCATGCGAGGGTTATAGTGTCCCCTTCGGAAACTTGGCGACCATCACTAGACAAACATTCACCTGAAAACAAAATCGTTTTTTTATTATTATATGTTACTACCAAATGATGATTTATGTTTATTGCTGTTTACTATTTACTAGTAGTTCGCCGTGATACCTCGCACCTACATTAGAACCAAGAAAAATCTTTTGAGGTTAATTGCTTCTTTTTTTCTAAATATAACGATGGGTATAATCTGGAAGTCTTCAAATCTAGAGTGAATAGGTATCTTCTAGGCAAGCATGTCACATCTTCGGCCGCATCACTTTCCATCAGGTGAGATAGTTGTAAAACAGGTCATATGCTTGCCTATGCAGCATACAAAAAAATATATTTGATTTATGTATTTGTTGGTCAAATACAAGATAAAGTAGATTATAAACGTAACTTTAAGTGTAGCCGTTTTTGAGAGTAGAGAGAGTGAGTTTTTTAGACAAAAGTGTAGGCACAAAATAGGTCTACGGCTACAGTAACTTTGCTATCGCATGAAATTGGTAATTGAAATTGTAGACTTTTTCTAAAAAAAGAAGTAAAATAACGCTTCCACACTCACAGCCCCACATTTAGTAAGATGGCTTGTGTCGTGGGTGCCGGAAACATTAATATCACACACACAATCACAACCAGAACCAGAAATAAAAACTTTCGTAGGGGAGAAAACTTTTGTTCCAACCGGGAATCGAACCCGATACCCCCTGCTTAGAAAGCGAACGCCCATCCAACTAAGCCATCGGGTAGTTCTATCGGCTTCTTATTTTTTCCACAGTACACGGACGGAAAAAAGTATTTTGCCCCTACTTACGTGTATGGGTGTTTAATACTACTGTGTGATTACATATTTTCTGAGAATTTGAAGTATAGTTGCATAGTTTAGATGCTAAACGCCTCTGATAGAATGACAGACGGACGCGCGGACGGATGGGAAAAGAATATATTTGTAAAAAAGGACTACGTATCACTAACTTTACAAAGTTCAACTCGTATGCGCCTTACTTTTTGTAATATCCAACTGCATGGACGTCGTAAGATGTGGAACTGTAGGCCCAGAAGGCGTACTCCCTACGGCAAAGTATTCTTCAATAAGTCCAGTTGGATCTTTTGGGACAAAACCCCCTGAAATGTCAAAAAATTAATCCTAAGACGTAATTTGATACTTCAGTATGCCTGTCACTAATAATAAGTTTTTCTATAAAAATACCTTCAGTTTCAACAGGTGGTGAGAACAGATTTACCACAGGCGTTTCTAGCTTAAAGGTAGTTGTGGTTAGTGGTTGCTGGGTGACAGGTTTTATTTCTGGTGCTCGATTACCAAAACTCGCTGATACTGCATACTCATTAACTAAACTATCCAAATCCGAATGAACGTTAGAGTATCCAGGATTCGTTAAATCAACTTCAGCAATCAAAGATGGGAACTGATCATGATCGGGCTTGTCAGTTATGAAAACTGGGAACTGTGTGGGGCGGTACACATCTTCTCTTCTCGTCGCGTAAGCGGAGTCTTTGTTGTCATTATTGTGGTAGTATACTGGAAATTTGTCTTCTCTTTCCATTATAGGGTAAGTAAGAGACCCTTTAGGATGTTCTTCATCAACAACAGCATCAGCAGCGACAAAAGGAATTATCCTGTAAAATTAAAAATATCATGTTTATCGATAATTAACACAGACTTTTGCAGTTTTTTTATGCTAGATATAATAGCAAGCATTATAGCAAGCATTTGATATTCATGTGTCTATCATTTATTATGGAAAGTGTAGCATTCGGCTTTCTGCTTAATAGATATCTATTCACTTTATGCTTAAAAACTCCCAGATTCTACCGTTCAAGACACAAAGAAGCGGGAAATGTGTTTCACTCCTTTGCCGTATGGATAATAAACGTACAAGCGAACCGCTTCAAGTGAACTGGAGGTATGTCAACCATAAATAGATGACGCTTGACAAATTTTCTTGTTGTTAGATGGTAAAAGGGGCATGGGGAATTTACTTACGTAAAAGTTGCGCACAATTTCCGAAATAGCGAAAGGGTTGCGTCAGAGACCGAGATTTTGTAATTCAAACTCTACTAAATTACCATCGCCAATGAGTTATCAATCTTCCGTCAATGGATTTAAAAGCTTCAAACGGGTACTTGCTGGTTTGTTTTAGGTATAACATGTTACACTACTAATACAAGATATTTATCTTAAATTTACAATTTAAAACATAATGCGGTAATTTTGTTACAGACATCTGGACCAAATTAAAACGACACATTTACAAACCCGCCAAATTGTTAATTCACTTTATAGAAAATGTATAAAAATGGTCTCATTTTTTGGGTCCATATTAAAATATGAAATCATAATTTAAAGTGGCATAACAATTTTTGGCCCACGCATCAATACGCCACATGATGTTTAGCATAACGTTTTAGGCATAAAACATTTCCGCGGAACAATATTGAGCAAATTGATAAAGTGGCTCGCTACGCTCGCTCAGCTCGCGCCTTTTTGTGGTCACCAGTAACCTAACGCTCCTCCTCGCTTCGCTCGTCGTCGCACCTATATATGACTCCAACTATTGAAAAATTATGCTCTGCAAGGATATGCCTAAAACATATAGTTATGCAAAAATAAATGGTATGCCCTAACTACTTAATTTGGCCGATGGGACTGGAAAATTATGTGAGTCAATAGGCACCCTCATTTTTTACAAAACATTTTTATAACTCTCTACTTACTTTAAGTTAGGAAGTGACGGTGGTAGAGTTGGCTCAGTGTAGTCATAATCATAATCTCCCTTAGTTTTTTTGGAACTGTTCAATGCTTCCACAATATTTGTTGGTAGAGATATTTTTGAAACTGTTGGTATTGGTGCTTTTGTCGAGGTTCGGCTTGTGTTAGTTGTCAGGGAGCTCGTCACGTTAATGACGAAAGATTCATTTTCATCGAATCCCCCATTCACAGTTCTATCTGTGATAATGTCATTTGCAGAAAAAGTATGATCTTCCAGATTACTAACGTCAATTAAAGGTATTCTAGGATGAGATTCCGAAGTTATTTTCTCTGTATCGTTAAATGTAAAGTTCAGAGGTAAAGATGTTGATGATAGTTCTGCAGTGCAGTTTATTGTGCCATTTATCATTATTCTGACGGATCCTTCGGGTTGCTCGGTTGATATTGTCTCTGTTGTCAAATCTATCACAGTAGATGTAGATTCTGTTGTAGCTATAAGTTTAGCTAAGGTCGTAGGTTCTTGAGTGGTTGTAGTAGTTGTTGTAAGCTTATTTGTAGTATTTTGTTTCGCCGATTCACTTGACACTTCTGGTGGAGGATCGCTTGTCTTTCTTTTAACTTTCGTCGTAGTTGCAAGATGGTTTTTAGTAGCTGTAAAGTTTGGTGTATTCTTTACTGTGAATATATTAGCTAAAGTAGTTTTTGTTGAAGTTTCAAGTTTGTTAGATTTTGAAGCGTGAAAAGCGCGGTCGTCGCTTCTTGTAGGCGTTAGAGCATTGCTGGATAGTATCAAGATGTGCGAACCTGGAATCAGTTGTGATGAGTATTTCTTATCATTCTTTTTTTCACATTTGCAACCGTATTTAGTATTAATTAATAGTATACTACAAAACTAGCATTATTTTTTATGAAAAATATAGTAATCGTAAATCCAAGTTTGTGTTAATGTGTATGTTAGTACAATGTTTTGTAACAGCTAGACAGATTTGGACAAGAGTTACATTATACATATTTTAGAGTTACTATAGAACAATAAATATTTTGTACCACGATTTACATAGACACAGTAAAACAATAATTACCATGGTGTTTGTGTTCACAATGGTACTGATGTGCGCAGCATTCTCCCGGGCGCAACAAGGGCTTGCAGCCCAGCAAAGCAGGCGCACACGAGAGTGACTGACACTGCACAGAACCATGAAGGCAAAAACACTGCGTACAGTTGCCTTCTGTCTTTGGAGACACCACACGCTCTCCCTCACTGATCCACTTGTTGTCAACTTTGCAATCTGTAATCCAAAACAGTTCACAAATAAACATAGTTAATCACATATCGCATAATTCCATTTACTAATTAATCACAGATAGCGTAAATCCATTGCAATTTGCGTGTATCTTCTCTCATCTTTATTTTATAAATTTAAGACACTAGCTGGTGAAGCGTCTTTGCCTTTTATAATATAAAAAATAAGTATAAATTATACATCTGTAAATAAATACTTCACTTTATATACCTAATATTCATATTGGCAAGAATCTTTGGATATTTGTGTACATTTGCAGTGTATTAGGCTCTCTGCTGACCACTGTTAGAGATCGTTCAAAGAAAATCCTAGAGATGGCGCTAGTTGTATCGAGTGACATTTTTGCGCTCGCGACTACTTCGTCGTGTGTGTCGTCTGTGTGTGGTTGACAAAAACGCTCCGCTATTGAATTTTGTGACGTAGAAAACTAATTAAATAATTATCATCTAATTAACCAGGACTTAAAATAAAAACTTCATCGTGTCTATTGTGATCGACCACTTCTTCTGTGATATAAATTGGTGATCAGTGCCTCGTATATTTTCGGATGTTTTCGGATTCAAACTCGCCGGCCGGCGCGACGTGGAGTTGTGTGTGTGCGCTTAGGCATACATACAGTTTGCTGTAGTTCCTTTCTTGGGGAGTTCCGGAGGCGGTTTCGACGCAGTCGTAAGGTACGTGGGCTTAAATAAACACTGTAAATTGATTCGTGTATCCCTACTGATTTTTGCCAATGTTTTAATCCAAAATAATTTACCGCTATCATTAAAAATATTAATACGTAAATGGTGGGCTATTTACACGCCAGCGATTTTACTCGCGCCACCATAATTTTGGTCCTTTTCGAGCCGGATAGTCCAGTTTTAATTACCTTTTGCTTTGAGTTATTAACCATAAACATTTCATACATAAGTATCGCCCGTTCGTTGCTATGTGCAATTCGCTCCGCTTATAACTACCTATAGTATAAACCGCCCGCTAACTTACCTACTTGTTTCGCCCGCATTTGTTGTTTGTAAACAAACATTTAGTAGTTTATTTGTGCATAAATTATTAGCATAACGATAACCGAACATGTCGAAACCAAGTTCAGATACGATGTTGATCATTTTAGGAGAAAAGAAAGAGTTGTTATTTAAACGTATGAATCATTTGTATAATATGTCTAAAAACATCACTTCTTTCGAGAGTTCAAGGTCGAATGAAAACTTTATGTCTGAAACAGAAACTATGGATGACCTTCACAATAACTTTGAATCTATTGTAGATAAAATTAATGAGATTACCTTAATGTCGAACCCTTCCGCGAGTCCCGATTTTGGTTGTTTGGAGTCGTTTGACGAATTGTTTACAAGAGTGAAACGCGTTAGAAATAAAATGAATAATCACGCTAATGTGTCACCGCCGCGAAGTGATAGTGCTTCTGTGTTTAAATTGGAGCCGCTTCATATTAAGGAATTCGATGGTAAAATACAGAATTGGCCAGCGTTTTATGAATCCTTTAAAGCAAATATTCACGATAATACGCGTCTAAGTAATTCGCAACGCATTCAATACTTGGTAAGTAAATTGAGTCATTCCGCAAATTCCGTTATATCGGGAATTGTTCCAACGGGTGAAACATACAGCATAATTTGGGATAGCTTAGTCAAGAAATACCAGGATAAGCGACTTCTAGGAACACATTATCTCAACAATGTGTTAGATTTAAAAGGGTGTACTCACACTGCCGCTAGTCTCGATTCATTTATCGATCATTTTTCGGCATCGATTTCTGCTCTCAAACAGCTGCATGTTTCGGATTTGACGGATTTTATTCTCGTGCACTGCGCACTTAGAAAATTAGACACTCAAACCGCACAATGTTTTGAACTTTCTGTTAGAGATGTTGAAATACCTACAACAAAACAGCTGATCAGTTTCGTTCAAGATCAAGCTAAGATCTTAGGACGTTTGAATCCGACCATGTACATGAACTCAAACCCGCGTAATTCAAATAACACATATAAACCGCCCGCTTCTACGTCACGGAACACACGCTCAAACACATATAAATCCTTTGTTGCGAGCGAGGTACCAATGGTTGCTACCGGAACCTCTGCTTCGCACTCATACCCGCCCGCCATATCTCATTGCGCATTTTGTAATGAAACCGCTCACACACATTTATATACTTGTGCTAAATTCAAAAATACACACGATCCTAAATCTCGTTATGATTTTATTAAATCCAAACGTGGATGTGTAAACTGTCTCAGTATGACGAATAATTTATCGACCTGTAATTCGTCATCTGTCTGCGAGTTATGTAGAAAACGACACCATACGCTTTTACATTTTGTGAAACAAAATAATAATACGCATGTACACACTGCTTATGCGAATTTTCCCGTGCTGTCGCCGACAACGCCGCCGCCGCCGGTGCCGCCGCCGCCGACTGATTGCGCGCCTTCACCCGCTTTAAATCTACCGCTTACGTCACATAATGCCGCTGTGCTTCTATCCGCCGAAACAAAACCGAAGTCGACTGTTTTATTATCAACCGCTCAGGTGTACGCGCGTTCTAAAGGTAGTAGAGGTCCGAAAACTATCATCAGATGTTTAATTGATAATGGTAGCATGAACAATTTAGTAACGACTGAATGTTGCCGCGCTTTAAACTTGCCGATAATACCTTTGAGTAATTCTTTTGTCAAAGGTGTTGGCTCAACTTCGCGTCCAATCGTTGGATACGTGTATTTGGATATTGAATCCCGCATATACCCGCAACAGAAATACACCATACACGCTCTTGTCGTGGAGTGTATTACAGATCAATTGCCGTCGCAATTTATTGAATGGAATCGTAACATAGATTACCACGACCTCCCGCTCGCAGATTTGAATTGGAATATTCCAGGAGACATTCAGGCAATTATAGGTGCCCAACTCTTTCCGTACATTTATTTGGGGAAGCGGGTTGACTTTGGTCTGGGACTTCCACCTGCACTTCTAACCACTTTTGGTTACGTTCTGATGGGAGATTATCCGCGTAATGACACCATACCTACCGCTTCTTTCACCGCGCTCGCGCTGAACGATCTAGTACAGAAGTTTTGGGAACTCGAAGAAGTACCTACGATGCGTTTGTTGTCACCCGAAGAGACGGAATGCGAAAATATTTTCACGTCATCAGTGACGCGTGATGATGTCGGTCGCTACACGGTATCGCTGCCATTCAGCAAGGATCCTCGATCCTGAACTCGGCAATTCACATGCTGTTGCTCTTCGCCGATTTATGGCACTAGAGAGAAGATTTTGCCAGTCACCCGATTTGAGGGAAAATTACAACCAGGTCATTCGAGAATATATCGATAATGGTTATCTTAGCTCTGTCGATGAAACCGAAATTTCTGGTGTAGGCTACTACATACCTCACCATGCGGTCGTGCGACCTGATAAGCCGATGCCGCGCATAGTGTTAGATGCAAGTTCGAAAACTCACACAGGTTTGTCTTTAAATGACGTGTTGCATATAGGACCTAATTTGCAAGCTGATCTGTTTTTATTGCTTTTGCAATTCCGCTTGTTTCCTGTCGCGATGAACGCTGACATAAAACAAATGTACTTACGCATAGGTGTACCCGTGGACCAGCGTAAATACTTACGCATCTTGTTTCGTTTCAACGAGAACGAACAAGTGCGTACTTTTGTCTTCAAACGCTTACCGTTTGGTCTCAAGTCGAGCCCTTATATAGCTATGCGCACTGTGCGACAGCTGGCTTCCGACATGAGTCCAAACTATCCTGACGCTGCAAAAATTGCAGAATTCAGTCTCTATATGGATGATCTGGTATATTCTGCACATAATGAACAAACCGCTATGCAGCTGTCACAAGAGCTAATAAACATGTTCAGATCGGGTGATTTTGATCTGGTGAAATGGTCTAGCAACTCACCAGCTCTCTTAAGTAGTCTTCCTGATTCGCACCGCAAATCCCTCGATTTTGACGAAGGCAATATTTCCGCGAAGATCTTAGGTCTTTCCTGGGAATCTTCTGAAGATAACTTTTTCTTCACTTCCGCTGTAATAACCGACAAATGCACTAAGAGGAATATACTCTCCGTAGTTGCACGATTATTCGATGTTCTGGGTTTGGTCGCTCCAGTCATTCTCTATGCCAAATTGCTCATTAAAGAGTTGTGGTTGAGCAACAGTGGCTGGGACGATCCCGCTCCGGAAAATATTGTCGTCCGCTTTTCCGCCCTTGTGCAAGAATTTCCCTTGCTTGATACCTTACGGATTCCGCGCCATGTAGGTGTAAATATTGACTGCATTGTGAATCTCGTTAGCTTTTGTGATGCTAGTTTAAATGGCATGGGTTGTGTGATCTTTTTACACTGTACCTACCCAGCTGGCATCATAGTTCGCTTACTTTGCGCAAAGTCAAAGGTCTCACCGACTAAAGTCACGACTCTTGCACGTCTTGAGTTATGTGCTGCTGTGCTTATGTCTAAGTTAGTGAAGGTTGTCCATGACTCTTACGCTGCACGCGTTCCTATTGCAGGAGTGTATGCATTCTCCGATTCGACTATAGCATTATCGTGGATACATTCTTCCCCACATCGTTGGTCGATTTTCGTGAGTAACCGCGTCGCTCAGTGTCAAGAGAACTTAGCCGCGAAACACTTCTACCACGTAGCTGGTGTAGAAAATCCTAGTGATTGTCTGTCTCGAGGTATGCTGCCGTCGCAGCTAGTCTCGCATGAACTCTGGTGGAATGGCCCTTCCTGGATGCATTCCGCTCCTGAAGAATGGCCAATCAAGCCATTTACGCCGACTGACTGCAGTAACCTTCCTGAGCACAAGACAAATGTGTTGACAGTGACTTCTCAATCGGAACAACCGCTTTTATGTGAGTTGGCGCAACGCATTTCGTCTTGGGACAAATTGCTGCGTGTCATCTCATACATCCTGAGATTCGCACGACCGAAAAATAACATCGTGCCACGGTCTGTTCAGGCATTGACAGCCGCGGAACGTGCTATGGTCCGCGCCGTGCAATCAGTTCATTTTGCAGATGACATAAAGTGCATTAAAAATAAAAAAATGCCATCCATGAAGCTGCAACGCTTGGCTGTCTTCTTAGATGAAGAGGATATTTTGCGGGTTGGCGGAAGACTTTCTAAGTCGAATCTTCCATTTGATGCCAAGTACCCAGTCCTACTTCCTAAACGCGATCATATCGTTGATCTTATCATACGACATTACCATGTCGTGAACTGTCATACTAGCCCTGGACTTCTCATGTCGATTTTACGACAGCGTTTCTGGATATTAGATGCCAGAACTGTCGTCAGGTCTCAATGTCGTAAATGTAATACGTGTTTTAAGGTGAATCCGTCGCATCCCACTCCCATGATGGCAGATCTTCCTGCGTATCGTGTTTCAGAAGCGAAAGCCTTCGCTCACACAGGAGTAGATTATGCGGGTCCCATACGCATAACGCTTACCCGCCGTAGAGGTCAACACGCGCAGAAGGCGTATGTCTGTCTGTTTGTATGCCTGGTTACCCACGCTGTGCATGTTGAGTTGGTAACTTCATTAAATTCTTCGGCTTTTGTAGACGCCTTTAAACGCTTTATTTCCCGCCGCGGACCAATATCCTGTCTTTACTCTGATAATTCCACCACTTTCGTTGGTGCTGGAGCTCAATTGGATGAGCTATATACTTTTTTATTGAACTCTAGTTTCAATTCGTCACTCTCAGAGGAGTTGATGACCCGACGCATTGAGTGGAAAATGATTCCTCCTAGAGCTCCCCATTTTGGAGCAATGTGGGAATCGAACATTAAGAGTTTGAAAACTCATATGTACAGGGTGATAGGTAGTCAGCTTCTAACATATGAAGAATTACAAACCGTATTGACGCAAATAGAGTGTATTCTTAATTCGCGCCCTCTGAATGTCGTATCTTCCGATCCACACCCAGAGGTGATAACTCCCGCCCATTTTTTAATGTCGTCTCCCCTGCAATACTTACCCACTGCCGATCTTTCTGATCAGCGCATCAGTCTTGTACAACGCAAAGAACTTTTGGACAGCATGGTCCAATCCTTTTGGAAAAAATGGCGCTTAGAGTATTTGCATACGTTGCAAGTAAGGCAAAAGTGGGCTACTCCGGATAAACCGGTTGAAATCGGGACTGTAGTACTCGTTGGGCAGGATAATTTAGCTCCTCTAAACTGGCCTTTAGGGGTTATTACCGAAGTTTACAAAGGCACCGACGGTATTGTTCGTGTTGCCACGGTCAAGACCAGTTCAGGTAGTTTCAAACGCCCAATCGTCAAACTATATCCCATTCCGACACAATAAATGTATATTCGTAAAATGTTTGTTATTATTTTTATATCTACGCGCTTATATAAGTATTCCGCATTATTAGGATTGAGTTACAATTTCTTATTAATTAACATTCACGCCTGATCAGACATAAAGTTCATTGATCTTTTAGATTATTTCATAATATAAACGAGTAGAATCTAATAACTCTTACTGTTTCTTTTGAAAGATCTTGCGCTCTTCCAAGGCGGGGTGCATGGTGAAGCGTCTTTGCCTTTTATAATATAAAAAATAAGTATAAATTATACATCTGTAAATAAATACTTCACTTTATATACCTAATATTCATATTGGCAAGAATCTTTGGATATTTGTGTACATTTGCAGTGTATTAGGCTCTCTGCTGACCACTGTTAGAGATCGTTCAAAGAAAATCCTAGAGATGGCGCTAGTTGTATCGAGTGACATTTTTGCGCTCGCGACTACTTCGTCGTGTGTGTCGTCTGTGTGTGGTTGACAAAAACGCTCCGCTATTGAATTTTGTGACGTAGAAAACTAATTAAATAATTATCATCTAATTAACCAGGACTTAAAATAAAAACTTCATCGTGTCTATTGTGATCGACCACTTCTTCTGTGATATAAATTGGTGATCAGTGCCTCGTATATTTTCGGATGTTTTCGGATTCAAACTCGCCGGCCGGCGCGACGTGGAGTTGTGTGTGTGCGCTTAGGCATACATACAGTTTGCTGTAGTTCCTTTCTTGGGGAGTTCCGGAGGCGGTTTCGACGCAGTCGTAAGGTACGTGGGCTTAAATAAACACTGTAAATTGATTCGTGTATCCCTACTGATTTTTGCCAATGTTTTAATCCAAAATAATTTACCGCTATCATTAAAAACATTAATACGTAAATGGTGGGCTATTTACACGCCAGCGATTTTACTCGCGCCATACTGACGCTCTTACATATTTACATCTACAGTGCCACCCGAACTTTAAACAGAAAAGTTCTAAGTTACACTGCATTGCGCTTCTCACACTGAGATTAAAGATGGTGCGTATCATATGCCTAGTAATTACTCTGGCAACTTGCTCTTTCAGCTGGAACCTATTTGGCTCTCTTTGCAATAGGGTGCAACCGCCACATTTGTTAACAGTTATACATTCTAGGCATTATGGTCCGCGAGGAATATGTACTTTATTTCTCTCGTATTCTGGGAAGTTTTATTTCCCAACCTTTGGTCCAGGCCGTTATTCACCACCTAGCGACGCTGTCTTTAGGGGATCAGGCGGCGCTGAATATATATACATAATTCAAGGACAAAAATTACTAAACCGCTTATTGCATCGTTAGGGTTTAGGGTTGAAGCAAAAAAATTTCTTTCTAGAAACTACAGTACTGTACTGTTTTTTTTCTTACCGTGTGGATGTTTGTCTTCAGGCGGCTTGGTGCGATGATCGCAGTAGTACCGCTGCGGGCAGCAAGCGCCGGATGACGGTCGCGGGCGGCAGCCCGGTGGTGGCGGCAGGCATTTTGGACGCACGCACCTTCTCGCACCACCCAAGCAGAAGCACTGCTCACACGCCACGCCCGACCGCATGGCCGACCCTGCTGCGTATACCGTGCCGCCTTCCACGCATGCTGGAAACACTCAATGTCCATGAGCTGTGAGTTACGCAAACTTGACCCAATCTCATCAAAGAAGTAGAGAACTTACCATGGGAGACTGATGTGGGAGCAGCAATCGCATCATCATTCTCAAACCTTGCTGTAGCTTCGTGTTCCATGAGGATTATTCCATCTGAAAATGAAACATAAAATATTGTATAGGTATTATCAAATGCAAGTTTCAATGTGGGACTTGAATTATTCAACTGGTTGTTGAAATTTTTTTTTACTTTCGCTTTTTTCTTAATGGTATCGAATAGTCAAGCTTTAGTATAGGTGTTTCTGAGTGAAGGGATTCAACTGGCTGCATTATTAAATTTGAAATCATCTTCTTGTTTTTGCAAGGGTAAATCATTTTGCGCACAGTTAGGCTGATAAAAGGAATATTGAATCGCTACCTGGACAGTGCAGCTCCGGACAACAAGACCCTCTTCGATGCAGTACGTGGCATCGATTTGGTGGTGGGTCCGGTAGCTGCGCGCATGCTCTGCGCCGGCACGTGAGCGCACCGTGGTGGCACGCGCAGTGGAGGCAAGCCTCGCCCGTGGGCACCGTGACCCCGCCTGCAAACCACCGGCCCTCGTACAAGCAGCCTGGGGGCAGGCTTGGGGGACCTGAAAGTGACAGGTAAACATGTCAGTTGCATGTTGCTAATTATTTAGATTGAAGGAATAATGGGCAATTGGGTATAAGCAATAGAAAATATGCGACATTTTATTCGATTGTTTACGTTAAACCGTGCTAAAAATGAAATTATGATGAAATCATTATCATCATTAAACGCGACAATTCGATGTTCTTTCTGTGACGTCCAAAACCAATCATAGCTGGAGCCAGCTGTGATAGTACGGGTTAACGAGTAGGTGAAAAATCTATTCTTTACTCATACTCTTCCGTAAATGGAGTACATATTATGCAGATCGCACTTTAATTATTAATAAGTGGCAAGCAATATGATAATGAGAAAACTTACCAAGTGACTTTAGGCTACGTTTGCTGGGATTTAAAGGCGCTCCTACGATATCATCTGGAATTCCTGCAAGGATAACAATAAAGGATATTAAAAATAATAGCAGTAACTATTATCTACCATTGGTTAATTAAGGTTCAAGAACGACCAACTCCAGCGACTGCTCAGGATTTCATATTATTACCGCCTTATCACGCTTTAGATATCGAATGTGACAACCAAGTATAACTTCAAAGATTCCGTGACAGCGGAACAAAAAATGCATGATCTTGTAAAAAAATCTTCGTATCTCTGAACTAGATAACAAGAAATATAAATGAATATAAGATGTTACAAACTAGAATAATTGTCAAGTACTGGATGACCCGGCTTTGCTCGTTAAAAAGTCGTTTTTCTAACCAGTAAATCTAGCTAGATCGATTTATCGCCCCCGAAACCCCCTACATACTACATTTCATGAAAATCGTTGGAGCCGTTTCCGAGATTCTGATTTTATACATATATATATATATATGTATATATATATACAAGAATTGCTCGTTTGATAGTATTAGATAGATAAAGAATTAAACTTATTAAAACTGAGCACTTGTCATTTGAGTATAGTTTAACAAAATATAGGCGCTTGTAGAGCTACCTAAGGTCTAAGTTCAACAAACCGTGGTTAAGGACATAACGGTAAATGAATCGGAAGTTTTTTTCAATTTAATTTAGAGATGAGACGAGCAAGTCCATCGCCTCATGGTAAGTGTCACGCTTACCCATTGTAGTTCAGTGCCACCCAGAGTTTTGAACGTATGTAGGTCAAAATCCTGCGCAGCAAGGCACTGCGCTCGTTACCTTGAGATATAAGATGGTAAATCTCTAAATTAAACGTCATAGCAACAGTGAAAGAAAATCAAGATTAAAGGAACGCAGCGTGATACACAGAAATTGTTGTGAGAGAGAACTGACTTAAAAATCTCGAGTTTCTGATAATGTTATCGCAACTCTTTTATCAGATTTTTATAACGAAGTTATTATGCCGTTATAATTTCATGTATTGTTATAAATTGATACATAAATCTCTTTTAGATCAATGAACCGAACTCAGTGAAATGTAATCCGGAACATCCCTACATACATCACCGGCGGACCAGCCGGCATGCCGCGCAGGCGCATCGCAGACCAGCAATAAAAACCCGGTCAGGCGGGGTTCTTTATTGCTACTACACTTACTAAGATCCGAGCCAACTGAGGATTCACTGCGAATCAAAGCCGGACGGCCCGGGACCGGTTTACACGAAATTGCATTTGATGCAAAATTGGGGCTTGAGCTCACAAAAGTGTTATTAGTACTATGATGTAAGAAGCGCGGTTTTGTTAGTTTTTTATGTTGAATAGGCAAACATCTGACCACTATCTCACCTGATGGAAAGTGATGTTGCGGCCGAAGATGTTACATGCTTGCCTATAAGATACCTATTCACTCGAGACTTGAAGACTCCTAGATTATACCGTTCGGGGAACAAAGACGCAAGCAATGAGTTCCACTCCTTTGCTGTACGGATGATGAACGTAGAAGCAAAACGCTTTGAGCGAACTGGAGGTATGTCGACCATTAATGGATGACGTTTGATAGTTTGTCTTGTTGATAGTCTCCAAATATTTTTTTTCAAAAGATGCTACGCAACTTTTTCCGTACGAAGAGGGAAAATTATAATCTTGACACCTATATATACTCTGTAGTCATAGTACTATTAACGCCTGGGGCCATACCACAACATTGGCAGTCATTCAAACGCTAGCAGTAGTGGGCAAGCAATACTGTATGCAAGATTGAGGGGCATTATTTTCAGTAAAATTACAGGGTAAAACGCTTTCACACTTAAAACCCCAAACAAAGTTCAATGACTTGTTTCATAGGTGCCGGAAACATTTACATCACACATACAATCACAATTAGAACCAGAAATACAAAATTCCCTTGTGCAGAAAGCTTGTGTAGAAGGCGAACGCGCACTCAACATTTATCTCAACTTTATATGCCAACGGGCATAAAGATATATACAAATTGAAATATAGACATTAAATACTTAATATGTCATAGTGACGAAAATATTACATAGCCGCTCAGGATTTTGAGCTGTTCCAAATTCATGGCACTGAACTGTAGCGTGACGCTCAAAATCATCATCGGTGTGCAGCTTGCAAAAATATCTAAGTAACCGCCTACCACGTTGTAGCTTCTATTTAAGAAGCCTCGTACAACGTGATAAAATGGCCCGATAGCAGTATCATTCGGAACCTACCTTTTGTACTACAGTGCTATAACCCTAGTCAGATAGTGTTTCTTCGGACCCCTTAATTTGGATGTAATTTTATTGTGAATATATAGCAACAATTTTTCATAAGTGCGCGTGACTGGAAAAGCTATGCAAAACACAACCAAATTGTATATATCACTGAAAATTAAAAGTAAGTTATATCGCTTAAAATTGCGTCATCGAATTAAAAATAATATTTTCTTCCTCTGTAAGGTTCGTAAGATGACGATGGCCGTGAGATACAAAGTCGTGTGTTATCTGCAAGTTTGATCGGTAACCGATCGTTGCACAAAAACCTGCCATTGCAGAGCTTATGTACCAACTAATGTACCTATAGTGTACTCTATACTCGTGCATATTCTGTGCAAGCAGGAAAACCGCGTGGGAACATCAATGAGCCACCCACGGTACACGACAGTTAATATACCTGCAATCGTAGCTGGATCCATTGACCACGGCCCAGGGCGTTGACATACATCTGCGGTAAGATATCCAAGTTCAAAGTCAGCATACGATTATTTCATATGGAAACAGAACAAACTATTTTATTTGTTTTGGTAGTGTGTATTTAATGATCGAAAAATTATATACGATACGACAAAAGTCATATATCATATACTTGGATGACCGAGCTTTGTTCGGTTCTTTGTTTGGTAAATGACGTTATCTAAAAATGAAACCTAGCTAGATCGATTTATTGACCCGGAAACCCCTTGAATACTACATTTCATGAAAATCGTTGGAGCCGTTACCGAGATTCAGATTATATATATACACTAGTGATTCGCCCCGGCTTCGCCCGTGTGCAATTTCCGCTAGCGGACCCCTGCAGCGCCATCTGCCGGGCTGATTTGTGAATCTAAACCATCCAGGGCGCCACCCAAACGCATACAAAAAAATTCATTCAAATCTGTCCAGCCGTTTAGGAGTTCAGTGACATACACACGTACAGTAGAATTATATATATAAAGATATACAAGAATTATAGGGATGTGCCCATTATACCAAAATATTTTATAGCTAGGATTTTATAATAACTTCATCCACGGATGTATGACAGAATGGAGTCCTTACTGTACAGCTAAATTGTGCGAAGGTGTAAATAATGAAATACAGATAATTAAAATCTTTACACACAAGTCTTTGAGCTTAGTGTGGGGATGTGAGTGTGAAAACGTTAATGTTTTATGTTTATATATGAAGACTATTAAAAATAATAGAGTAAAACGTTACAATTTTTACATTACATACCGAGATTAGTTTCACTTAAATTTTCGCGTTTTCGAATTTGCATTGTTTAATATGTTTAAGCGTTCCTGAAAAATCATTCGACTATTCATTTTCAAGATGGCTGTTTCGTTAATCTTATCTTTTGAGTAATTCATTTTTATGGCTTTTGGGGCCCCGTTCTTTAATTTTTAACTCCTAAGGTAAAAAACCGGTGAATGGTCTTACGTTGATTTTGAAAATGCGTACGTGGCGTACGGGCCTTAAAGTAGAGTATAACAATTTGTCTACAGGACGGGAAAATTTACTCTTATAAGAAACGTTTAAAAACAAAGTCTAAAAGTTCTATTTGGAATTTAAACTGTTGATTAAGTTATATCAAATCATTGAATATCATAAAATCTCGGTTAATAAGATGACTTGGCTAGTATTATATATAGTCCAAACTTATTTTCTCGGCGAGTCTTTAGATTTAGATCAAATTTAAATTTGAAAATCTAGGTACTCATGTATATACTTAGATCAGTATTCGTAGTAGAATAGATTTGAAAAATAATACACTGTTAGAAATTATCCCAGTAGCGTATAAATTTAATTGGTTACCATATAGGTAATGCTTACGAAAGAACATTTCTATTTATGATCATTTTCAACCGACTTCAAAAAAGGAGATTCTCAATTCTCGGACTGTATATTGTTTTTTTTTTATCTATTTTACGCGATATCTCCGCCAATTATAAATCGACTTTGATGTTTTTTTTTTGTTTGGTAGATTATTAGTAGATTATATTTCAGAGATCGTTCAAGCCAAAACTAAAATATAAGCGCTGAAGTCGGTCCGTACCGTGTAACCACTTAACATTTTGGTTACATATTTGTGTTATTTGGAGTAGAAACTCTGGGTCCATGGGGACCAGGTGCACTTGAAATTTATAAAGATTTGGCTGGGAGACTGAAAGAGTCGACACGTGACCAAAATGCCGGTTTGTATTTTGCACAGCAATTATGTCTCGCTGTGCAACGAGGTAACGCAGCCAGCATTTTGGGCACACTGCCGACTAATGACTTTTTGTATTAGGTAAGTAGTTTAGCGAAATCTCTATTTTGATTAATCATGAATGTCTTATTCTATTTCAAATAAAATAGTTAACTCAATATTATGCTTAAGTTGCTCGAACAGATAGTAACAAGAGTCATATATGTAGATAAAAATAAAATATTTTATCAGACTACTCGTTATAACAAACTAAAAATCCTGGGACCCGATGGGTGTCGTTGAGCGACGTATTATATAGTTACTTATTATTAATTTAATTTTATAAACATGTTTGAAAATTTTTATACAACCTAAACAGGTATAATTGCTATAAAGGAAGACATAAAAGCTTATGGCATCTTCGTTGGCATGCGCAGTATAAACTCTATGAGCTTGTATCTTGTCTAATCGTCTGTTTTAATAAATTATATTCTTAATGCCATGTTTATTATGCCAAACATGAGCTATTCTAAGTTCTATGGTTCTCAGTATAATTAATTTTTAGACAGTGACTAGAAAATCATTAAATACTAACCCAAAAACCAATCTTACTTCGCTAAGTTCAATTTACTTTTCACGAATAAATAAAGAAAGTCAAACTTAACTGCTTAGCGGAACATTTGGCCGTAATTTAGAGTAGTTTAAACTGAAGCACTTTGAACATCTCTACATTATTTTGAGAGAGCCCATTATACCCACTTTCCCACATTTGGGCAAATGGGAGCCAGCGCAGTCAGCGTAGAGGTTACGTCGAGATAAATCACGAGATTTAAAAGTATAATTGACAAATAACCGCATGTTACTTACGAACAGTAATTATGCACGTATACTCAGTGCGACCAAAAAGTATTGTCTAAAAGTGAAATTAACAATTTCGGGTGAGCAATCTTGAATATATTTTCTGGGTAACGAGAACGCGTACTTTTACGAGTTCATTCATCAATTACCTGAACTAATGTTTTGGTGAGCCTTATTAGATAGAATCCTGGGACAATATAAAACTTATAAAATAACCGTAGTATTGGAACTTGATTCCTAGGAATTATACTATTATAACAACCTAGGCATAATGGTATAATTTCTAGTGTCCACCTAGGCAGGTGAAAGATGCTGAATGGTGTCAGACTAATATTTCAAAATGCTTAATTAAAAACAAAGAAAGAATCATAAATTAAAATACAAGAGTAACATACGTCTAGTTCGCTTCCTTGCACATTTTTACGAATCGAATTAATTAGCATAAAGACAATGTGAATCAAGACATTCCACTTTGGCTCTGTTCCAGTTGGTCTAGGGTTGCTGCAAATTCAAAATCTATAAGCCGACTATGTATAAGCAAATAAGACAGTTTGTGATTCGAAAAGCAGAGCTTAAGTATGTATGTACCTACGTTAGAAAACTGTTTGTTGTCTTACAGTGACTAAACTAAATGGCCGAATAACGATGTCTACCTCATGTAACATATGGGGTAGACCAGTAGGTATTATCTCAAATTTGCGGCGTTTCATAAAAAACTTAAATCATAGTATATTTTACACTCTTAAAAAAAGTAATAGTAAGCGACGATGCATTCGAAGATTGAGCACGTTTGACTCCTATACTTATCAGAAAACATCGTCTCAGGCAAGGATAAAATACCGAAAGACTAAATCTAGTAAGGTTACTTAGTTCTGAAGCTATGCATCAGGTGATTGCTTTTTAACCGACTTCACAAAAAAGGAGGAGGTTCTCAATTCGGCTGTATTATTATTTTTTATGTTTGTTACCTCATAACTTCTTTCTGTGTGAACCGATTTCCATGACGTTATTTTTTGAAAGCTCCGAGTGCTTTCCATTTAAATTTGATTATGATCTGACCAGTAGTTTTTGAGTTATCCCTAAATAATGCGTATTTGTCTAATTGGTAGCAAGCAGCTGACTAATTTAAACAAATCGAGAGACTAGCTACCATGCGGGTCATCGCCGCATGGTAGCTAGTCTCTCGGTTTCTTCGGTAGTTTTTATCGGATACATTTCAGAGAGTGTGCCAAGGAACTGCACGATCTAGTTCCCCCATCCCCGTTCTGTTATCCAACAAACTGACAAACTGCTAAGCGACACCGCTATGTGGTGGACATTCCACAAACGCGCACCAAGAGTTTGGCCTCCGCATTTATTGTGCGAGCCGCAAAGGAGTGGACTTCTTTAACTGAGTACAATATAGGAGTCTTCAAGTCGCGAGTGAATATCAGTTATCTAGGCAAGCTTGCTTTATCGTCGACCACATCGTCGCTTACCATCAGGTGAGAGGGTGGTCAAAAGTTATCCTATCATGAATAAAATATATATATATATCTGATCAAGAGTTCCGAAGATAGAGCGTTCAATATGGCATTTTTTAAGCTTTGCTTGCGTTTAAATTATTGCATAAGTAAAAACAATATTTGATACTGTCATGAAATGAGGAACGGCGGCTTATTTAACTGAACTAGTGGGAATGAGCTAGTTTGCTATTTTTAGTACAATTACGTACGTTAGAGTGGTTTTCTTAATAGATGCGTCATATTTTTTTACTATAGAATACAATATTATTGTCTGTCGGTAAGATGCAAGTTTAGACAACCCTACATCCTAATTACTGTCGTGTCCAGCGCTAACTGTTACCAGACAATGGTTCCCAGAGGGTGGCATGGGAACTACCATGAACATCCGCTACCGATGACCCCGCAACTGTAACTTGACCATTGTCTTGTAGACAGAAAAATATATATTTTTTGTGAAAATACGATCATAAGTTATAAAGCCTCCCTAAGTTTCTTGTACTTCTCGTGATATAGACAAAGTGTTATGTATAAATGGAACTCCTTGCCTGAGTCGGTGTTTCCCGATGATTACAATATGGGAGTCTTCAAGTCGCGAGTGAATAGGTATCTAATAGGTGAGATGGTGATCAAAAGATTGGCATCCTTAATTTAAAATAGAAGCAAATTATTGATTAATTGAAGCGATATCTCTCGGACAACTTTACCCATTACCTTTTTTTTACCCATACCTGTTCATATTAAGTACGGATATTATTTGGGTATATACTACTGATTTGACTGCATATACTACTATTTTTAGTTTTTATATCACCATAATAGACAAATTATTTTTAATTGATCGTGTTGCTCGGGTCTTAATATAACGAAAAGCTAATGTTTTTTAAGTATTTTGGACAGAAAATGAGTCCAAATATTTTATTAAAAGAATTACATTGGACAAAAAGCACTAGATATATTAATAACAGAGTAGAGTGCGCCTAGTAAAAAAAGTGAATATTGAATAATATTAAAAAATAACGTATTGAAGGAAAACTTATTATTAAACGAGTATCTACAAGGTTTATATTAGCAAAGTTAATTAGAAAAATATATTAATGATGATATAAAAAAAAGTTCTACCAACTAAAAAATATACAGCCAACGTTCGTTTATTGGTTTATTAAAACTAGAAAGTATTATTATGAAATTAGTGACGATAACTAGTTTCATGGTATAGTTACTAAAACAGCTCTGCTCCACAGACGTCAAACGTGTCAAATAACGCAAACCCATCGCAAACCATAATATAACAGTCTGAGTAAAACAAACGGCACTTGTTCTCGCGTTACGTATTCTAGCCGCCCGCCACAAACCACGAGTAAACATTTAAATAGACTTTAAAAACAGCATTAAAGCTTCAAGTCTTAATCTAAAAAAATAATCAAGAAAAAAAAATTAAACATAAAAAGGAGGCATTATTACGTAATAATTATATTCCTATCACCCTTCTAAAAAAAGTAATTAAGAATACCTATTACAAATAGAAAAATACACATAAATAGGAGGCATTATTGTGTAATAATTTAAGTCCCGTTTTCTCCGCTCTTAGCCTAAGAACCCTTAACGTTTTATGATCAAAATCCCTATGTGTATATTACCCGTATGTGCTTTTTGGCGTTTTCAGTTATATTTTTTTTCTCACCTAAATAAGAGCTATGATGCAACATAAATCCAAAATAACTTAATATAGAGTTCATGCTAACATTATAAAAAAAGACTTAGAAAGCAATAATTTTCCATTAAAATCAAAAACATCCTCTTTTTTGGAAATCGTTTTGAAGAAAAGTAGGATAAATAAATATTTATTTAAAACCCTATCGTGTATAAAATGTATATTAGAATCGTAAGAATTGATATATTACTGGTTAATCATTCCTTAGAAAAGTCAAATAATATCATGGTTTCATGTACTGTGTTGATAAGTCTACTGTGCCCTAACATTTGCATTCATTCATTCTTTGCTTGGCTTGTATGACTGTTACCATTCTACTTTCTTAACATGAAAACCTTGTCACCTTTATCACTAAGGGGTTAAGGTCATCTTTTGAACCTTTTTCTAGACTAGTAATAGAAAATGAGAGACGGAATAGCGGACTGGCGCATTACCATAGATAACGTGTATGGGGGAACAACAAAATAGATGGAATTCATGAATTTTATATGCAGATCCAGCTGTGCTATTCTCTCACTATGACACAATTTATAATATTACTATCGATCTCAGAAAATGTGGGTGGTACAATAATCATTTTTAAGTTTTACAATTTTTACAAAAATCTTGCTCCGATACAAATAAAATAATTAATACAGCTTTTATGTGTAAATATTATAGTACGTCAAAGACATAATAGTCTCTTGTTGAGATTATTTTTTAAGCTCCAAAAAGTTTAATATACGATCAATCTATATTTACACAACCACCATTTCCAAATGGAGATACATACGTTTTTAGCTTGAAGCAAACTTACAGAGCACTTGTGCAGTTTATTTAGGTAATTAACAAACAAAGAATGAAGTGTAGGTTGACTTTCCCCACAGTGAACAGTGACCACATGCAATGAAAGACTTAGGTTTAGCATCACAAAGAAATGCAGTGTTTCAGTAACCGTATGGATAGAATTACATTTTTACTCAATTATTACGCAATATGTCTGCACAAACAAACAACTACAAATACTAAATTTACATTTATTCTAACCTTACATATTAATTGCTTGAATTGTAAGAGACATTCAAGAGCTTGGAGAATTATGTTTAAAATCAATGGAATATACAAAACTTTAACAAACCACAAATATTGGAAAACCAAAAGATAATTATTCTGGTTTTAACGTAACTGAAAATATTTTCTTTTTTACTAAATAGACAAGCATTTAATTACTATCTAACCTGATGTAAAGTGAAGATGCGGCTGAAGATGTTGCTTGCATAGAATCTATCTTTTTACTCTAAACTGAAATAAACCCAGATTGTTTGGAGTTGATTATCAATTATCCTTATAGACATTGATGAGGAGTATAAAATGCAATATTTTGTCAAGAATCACGCAGCAAGCAGCTAAGTACAGGACTTAAGTACAATTAGCTGTTAATAATGTTTTCATAAGTATAACTGAACAATCAACGGTCAAGTGTGATGTGAAACACCCGTGCGCGCGTTGAACTCTTTTGTATGACGAATACGTCTCTATTGAATGGCGCTACACTTATGATAATAAGTGTTGTAAGAGTTATTGTAATATAACATATTAGATATTTCTCAATTCTTAGTTTATTATTATTATAACTTACTCACCACAAGCCTTTTTAACTATAACAAGTATTTTAGACGATATATTAAATAAGAAAGATCAATTAATCTGGAGCTAAAATTTAAAAAACAAAATCATAACAAATAAGTATTAATACAAGAAATAAGTGACTGATCTGGTTATATAGTCATATCTGATTCCAGCCTTGTCCAAGTATATTGTTCCTAATAATATCATATAGCATGATCTTTATTGATGATAAATGTCTTAGGATCAGGAATTTTCTAAAACTAGACATAGTACCATGTCACATGCATAATTTTATCAAGAGTAATTAATTGAAATTATAGCTACATAGAATAAGGCGAAGGGCAATAAATAATAGTTGTAGTGGACGTTCAGCAACATCCTTTGTGGTTCTTAGAATTAACTAGAAGTATCTAGTAGTAGTAGTACTAGATGATATGCAATTGCATTGATTGTGAGCTACTTTTGACATGAAATTTTAAATTTCGTAAATGAATTGGCTAATTAATAAATGTTATAATTAAAATGTTTTAACATACCAAGATCAGCATTATTAAAAGGAACATCATTTAATTTTAATGTATCGTGAATTCATTTTGGAATACCAGTTCATATAAATATCAAAAATCACTTATCTAAATTTTAAGCGTTTGCATAATTAGTTTGTCATATGTTAAAATAAGTTAATTTAAACACACGAGAACTGGTGTATGTGATTGATGTAATTAACAAAAACGTCGTAACAAAAGTAAAAAAATAGTCATCATTCGCTCATGCTAAATCAATCGAGCAGGGCACTAAACTCTACATCTTATTAAATAAATTATTGTGAATCAAAAAGATCAAGTCAAGCCTTTTCTAAAGGAACCCATAAATTAAGGCTCATTCGAACGTAAAAGGTAATAAAAAATGGGCGGTAATATCCTTCGCATATATCACTGGGGTCGGTGACCGGCGGATTTGCATGGCGGACCTGCGCTCGCGTAGACGAGCGCGGCGAGAAGCGCGGTGAGCGACGCGGCGAGCGTGGGCGGCATAATGCGAGCGGCGCGCGCGACGGTCCACAGCGCACTAAAGCCTCTACAGTCTACGGCCTGTGCCTCGCGCTACGCTTACACTTCGAGATGCCAAAGAGATGGCCGGAAACCCTCATACATAAGTACTTTAAAGAGTATTCAGAACGGTCTCGTTTAGGACGCCAATTCTTTATTCATATTATGTAATGTACACAATCGAGTGTATTTCACCACAGAATATTGATTACAAAGCACCGCGCATCCTGTGCACTTAAAACAAGAACAAGGACGTGCGTGTTTTCTACCCTGTCTTTCATGACATAAGACAAGCCATATATGAAGAAAAATATTAGAAATGTAGATTTTTAATTTGATTCACACTGGGAAAAGTTTCTGAGAAAAAGAAAATATTTTTTAAGAAATATCGTCCAGAACCAAAAAAATTTAACCGACATTTTTAATGACTACCTTTTTGTCGCAGTGGGCAAGTCTCTGCCCTTTGCGTCGAGGAGTTTGGGTTTGATTCCCGGCAGGAGCATGATATTCCTTTAAGGGACATTACTGATTCTGGGTGTGATTGTGTGTGTAATTTGGAAATGTTTCCGGTACCCATGATATAAATCTTTAAACTTAGTTAGGGGTTGTGAGTGTGAATGTGTTTGTAGACAAAGATACTCATATAAGAACATACACGTAAACACACTAAAAATATTTATTAAAATATTATCATTAATATTTATGTAATAGTAAAATATAACGTTTACTTAATGCTGTACGCCGTACAAGACATTAACCCTGTCACAAAGTCATGTATTACTACAATTATGGCAGCCTCGTTGCGATTATTTTAACAACTGTGAAAGTAGACAGAAGTAAAAAGCTATTACAATTTACTAACATGCGGGTTTTATGTAAGCATTATGACACATTTGGACTGCTTGTTCGTTCTTCCATCAAAAATTCTTTAACATTTGCAATCTTTACAGAATATTATTACAGTTTAGTGCTGTTTATAACATCTGCCCTCGGTACATCAAACAGCGACATATTCCTCAGTTTTTGTTTTAATTAAAAGGCCATCGCAATTAAAGGCGGCCTCACACGTCGCGTTCCGTTAGTTTCTTAGACACCAACGCGAGAACTGACACTCGGCGGCGATTACAATCCACTAAACGACAGGAAAAAACGCGTACACTTCATACGTGATAGTTAAACACTGCTTAAGTATAATTACTGGTAATAGAATTAGTTCTAAGACGCGTTAATTCTGTTAAGCATAGCATAAAACCGTGTTACGTCTGTTAACGCTACGGCCAGCAAAAAGGGAAACTAGTAAGCAACAATGCCTAGGATTCATGACAAGGATGCATGGAGGCAAACTGCACAGGCTCTTTCTAGCGACTACCATAATAACACCTAGGTTAAGAAAATTATGTATTAGAAATTAAGAATGTTTTTTAAAAAATGAATGAAAACAAAAATGCGCCGCCGAGTTTCTTGCCAGGTTCTTCTCAAGATGGCTGTAATTTTGCGTATCTGGCAATAGATCCATTAACTTTCATGAGTGCCTCTTTGGGGCCCATGTGAATAAATGATTTTGATTTTGATTTTGTTGCCACAAATGCTTATCAAGTTACTCGTAAACATGAGTTACTATTAAAAGATATACTATTTTAAAACAAACTCTTTCACACGTACAGTTGACTACTTGTATCGTAGGAAACAAAAACATTCAAATCACTCATTCAAGACACCCAGAACTAGAAACACAAACTTTCCTTGTAGAGGAAACTTGTGTTAAGAAAGCAGCCACACGACTAACCACGCTGTGCGGGTTCCTATAAGTTTTACATATTTTGCACTCACCCAGTAAACTATTTTTCAAATTAATTTAGTGCCCATGCCGGCAGCCACCTCTGGCCCAGTATTTCATAATAGTTTATACAGGATGCAACTTTAGTGGGAGATCATAACATAAATTAGAAATATATATTTGGTTATACTTGTATAGTACAAACGTTTATGGGCCTTATTTAGCCATAATTTTTACATAGCACATTTAGCACTACATAAGATAGCGGTAATATATAAAAAACAATAAGAATCAACCTCCATTGGTCAAGTATATGACATTGTCACGGGGTGTGTGCATCAAATCCACCTGTCGAACCAATCAGTAAAGTGGCGACAGCGCTTATACATGTTCTATTAATAATCTCAACCACATGTTATTAGTGCTGGTAAACGATTAGCGCGTTGAGCTAGGGGTATATGCATTAAGCCACTCCGCCATTGGAAACCTTCATATGTGCCGCGTGGGACATCCTCTTTGCTCAATTTAATTCAATGTGGTGGTATGAAACAACAGAATTAAGATTTGTTTGCGACGATTTTGTTATTGATAGATGAGTGGATATTTGATCTCTAAATGGATTTAGGTTTAAAAATTAATATTAAAAATACTCTGTTAGATATAAAGAAGGCATGTGGTCTCTGTTCGGAGCCAAATATCAGCATGTTCGGCTTTAATTCAAATAAGTAATAAAAAAAGAAATAAATCGCATATCTTGCCTTATATATCTATCGATAGTGAGGCGTTGCCTTATATGAAAGTGTGCTTTCATAGAATTATACACCCTTTAGAGTATTTTTCAAATTTGCTTTAACTGACATAAAGGTTTGGTAGGTAAACTCACTTTAGTCAGGTTTGGTACACCTACCTATAAAGTTATTGGTTTCTGTACTGTTAGCGATATGTTCTGAATTTTACAGACGGTTTGCTGATGTTCATAATTATTTAATTAATTGTTTCTCGAACGTCCGTTACAGGGATAGTTCAGTACCTCATACATCGTCATAAGCGGACGTCAGCAAATGTGGAAGCGACACTGTCACACGCCTATTAGGCACAATTACGCGCGTTTGTGCCGCGCCGCCTGTAGTCCACCTAACGCAGTTGCATCATGTATTACAGATACAAAGGTGAGCAATTTAAGGTAGCTTTTCTAAAAAATTAAAAATTTTAGCAGTGTTCTTTAAAAATAATAACTAAAAGATCGAAAATAAGATCCAGTAATAAAAAACACAAATATAGCGGCTTAAATCGTAACGTAAGTACATTTTGTTTTTTTATATGTATAATCTCGCACACAATATTTCGTTTGCTAGGTAACTTACGAGTAGTAACGAGTAAGTGAGGCGATGTGTAAGTGTGTATATTTATCTTCACACTTTAACAGCTAAACCGATTTGGATGAACTTTAAAATAAATAGCGTAGCTTATAACCAGGGTTTTATACATAGGCTATTTATACTATAATTTGGGATAATTAAATACAAATATAATCCATTTTGTGAGATATATAGACGATATTGTAATAAAATATATGAATTAAAGTAAACATTCAGCTCTTTTAACGGATATTATTAAACTTTCGCGAACTGCAATCATATTTTTATGAGAAAGCCGGGTCTTTTTGTGCTTTTATTGTCAAAATAACATTATTCTGACTAACCTCGATGTTTCGGCAGGGTTGCGTCATGCGTAGTCATTTGAGTGCTATTATTAGTAACTTAAGAATATTTTTAAGTTTTTATACCTAGTTAGATATAGTTTCATATAGTTAGCGCCTTGGCAATCGCTGTAAGCTTACTATTTTCTGAAATAAATAAATAAGAGACTCATTCTTTTTATGGACTTGGCTATTTTAAGGTATTTGTTTTGGATAGATTTAGACTTCAAGTTTTATAATACTTTCATTAAATCATTTAAGTATTAGATTGGATAGTTTTAGTTATTTAGGTTTAGTTTTATTTATTTAATTGAAAGTGTTTTCTTCATCCACCTATTCATACACCTACTAATATCCCTACTAATGTTATAAATCCAAAAGTTTGTAGATGGATTTCGATAAAATTTGGTACGTAACCAGATAGCTAAGATCTTGTAATTGGATAAAGGCTACTTTATATTCCGAAGTTCATTGCAGTTCTCACAAGAACTAGGGTTAATTTGTTGAGTTGTTTCAATTAAGGTGTTTCTGTAAGTGTTGGTCGATCCTGAAATAAGACATAGGTAACTTTTGATTCAGAAAATCACCGCAGTTCCTATAAGATAAAATTGTTTGAATTAAGGTATATCTGTAACTATTGCTCGTATTTTAAAGATTACGTTAGCAAATAGATACAGGATGCAGGCTAATTTTAATCCCGAAAATCAGTGCAATTCCTGTGAGATAAGATACATTTCGATAATTTTATTATTAGTGATAGGATAGATTACGAAGATTTAAATGGATTATCTCTTTAACTGTTGGTAAGATTTAGTATGTAGGTATTAAACTGTAATTTTGGAACTGCACGTTGGCTCAGTTGGGTGAGCGTTCGCCTTCTAAGCAGGGGTATCGGGTTCGATTCCCGGCGGAAAGACAAATTTTCTCCCCAAGGAAAATTTGTGTTTCTGGTTCTGGTTGTGATTGAGTGTGTGATGTGAATGTTTCCGGCACCCACGACACAAGTCTTCGATCTTAGTGTGGGGCTGTGAGTGTGAAAGTTTTTATGTTTTTTAGTATATGGGCTACTATTGATGAAATTTGTGTCTATTTAGGGTTAATTGGTCAAGGTGTACCCTTAAGAATAGCAAACTTTTATAAAATTGTTAATAATTAGGTACTTAAAATTTAATATTCCTGTTTGTATATCAAAAAAAATTACGAGACACGTGTTTCAGCGATTTTGAAAATTCATTGTCTATCGGAAGTTAATTAGGGGGTAAATTTATACAATAATTTTTTTATTCAGTTTTGCAACATGGTCACCTAGATTTTTCAGTTTCTTCACATAAAAGAACTAGCCTTTTAAGAATAGGGGGTGAAAAAAATTTAATCTGTTCGATTTCAGTTTTTTTTTTTTGTATTTATGCTTTTTTATACAATTAACGCACGTTTTTCAGTGTTTTTGAAAACCAACCCATAAGGAATAATGTAGAGGAAAGTTAAAATATGCATTTTAAAAAAGATTGAGCATTAGTGATTTTAAAAGTCAACCTATAAGACGAGACTGCAAATTCAAACCATGGGTCTACCTATCCAAAATTATAAACCCTGAAAAAGTTCAACCCCAACTTTTAACTCAAGTGGGCGAAACCTCGGAACACAGCTATTATTGTATATATGTCCCGCCGTCGACCGCATCGTCGCTTATTTTTTATTAAATGATAGTACCTAAGTTAAGCTACTGCATCAAAATCCACGTTACCCGACTGCAACAGTGTCAGGACATTCCATGCGTCTCTATACGTCGATAGTTAAGTGTTTGATGACGGATAATGCACGGGAGAAAAACTAGAATGCATTTACATATAAGGAGCTTAATATCGCGTTTCTTTTGCTCTACAAACACCAATAAAAATATTTTCTCTTGCTCTGAGTACATCTACGACATTAGTTTTATGATATCAGTAAAATTTATGTCAAGATTGCAATCAACTTGATATTCTATAAAATAACCCTTCAAATGTGTAACAAACAAAAAATAATGCTAAACCTACCAAAGACAAAGATTTTGTGATCAGCTAGAATAATGTATATTCTAGGGTTTTAAAAGTTTTCTAGTGTAAACTTAAAATAGCACTTCATTATTATTCAAAACGCTTTTCACTAAATTAAACACACAACTATACGGAAGCTTCCTAAGATATTTATCTCTTATTAAAATCTTTCGGTCTCATACATTGAGATATGACCTAAAATCGTGATTCTCACTCCACGGCTAAAATAAACAGAAAATGACTTACTGGTTCGTTGTTACATGTCTCAAAACTGTGTTAATATTACGTTATATTACTTATAATCGCAAAACAAACGACGTATTTCAAGTGAATATGATTTTTTCTACTTACTTATATATCTATTTCAGGCACAGAAGACACAATTGAAGATATTAAAAACTAGAAAAAATCTATTGTAAATAACTTTTATTTTTAGGCTGAGTAGGTAGATACGTTTTAGTTACATGTTTCTCACCCCATCTTGTCATCGCCTATTTGTTTTTCTTTTGTTTTGATTTGATTGTAATCTTTAAATAAGTTGATATGCGTTTAACGCCATCTATGTATTTGTAATAGAAAGTATGTTTCACAATTTCACCATATCTATCGTACCGATCGAAGCCCCTGCAACCTCACCATTTGTAGCATTAGCTGTAGAGCATTTAAAAAGTTACCGATGCCTGCCGTTAGAGTGCGTTGTACACAATGTATATATATATATATATCTCTCTAATATATAAAATTCTCGTGTCACAGTTTTCGTTGCCATACTCCTCCGAAACGGCTTGACCGATTTTGATGAAATTTTTTGTGCTTATCCGGTATCTATGAGAATCGGCCAACATCTATTTTTCATCATCATCATCATCATCACTTTTCATCATTATCAACGCGGGTGAAACCGCGGGGCACAGCAACGATTTTCATGAAATTTAGTATGCCTGGGGTTTCAGGGGCGATAAATCGATCTAGCCAGGTATTACTATTAGAAAACGTCATTTACCAAAAAAAAAACAAGCAAAACTTAAAAAACCGTCTTTACTGCTTAATCTTCGGAACCATGATAAAATTTTATGTGTTAATTATTAAACACGCATTATTGACGATACTTGTATGTAACTCAAAAAATACTGATCAGATCTTGACCAAATTTTAATGGAACCAAAGGGAAAGCACCAGCTTTCAAACAAAAAAATCTTCAAAATCGGTTTACGTTAAAAGACATAAAAAAAGTCGAATAGAGAACCTCCTCCATTTTGTGAAGTCGGTAGAAAAAGACATAACTGCCTTTTTATCAAAATTGAGATTGATACATTATCGGCATCAGGAAAAATAGACGCATCTACTGTTATTTTTTTATTGATTTTAAAAGTGCTAGATAATAAAGGCCTGTGCCCTATTCCACCGCCACTTATACATACTTTGGATACTAAAATACAAGTAAAATCTGACGTTTATTCTACAAATCAATTTACATCATGCCCCTCGATACCAAGCCTTTGTTAATATAGTTGTTAGCTATCATAGTGCTGTCATTGGGTGAGAGTATGTCTGACTCTCACCCAATGTCAGCACTATGAGATGAGCGCTCGAACGTAATATTTGACATTTGGACCGGCCTGGCTGGGGCGCGCGCGGGCGCTCCACGATGTGCGCACTCTATTTTAAACATAACATTTTACAATTGCTTGGAATTGCTATAACGAAATGCGGGTCATTATCGTTCAGTCGGGTTTTTTGTATTTTAAGTTCACTGTCTTGTTAAATTAAATGATCTTGTCATTTTCATTGGTTTTTGTAGCTTATTATATATAATGCGATATAATATATTTTTGCAGTCGTAGCATTTCGTAGCTGGAGCGTGTTGTTATCTTTTGAAGACACTATAGTTATGCACCTTATTGACATGTACCAGTGTTGTAATGATTAAAATAACTAAAGTGATGATCCTACTAATATTATAAATCCGAAAGTTTGTGTGTAAGTGTGTAAGTACGTTTGTTCCCTCTTCACGCTTTAACGGCTAAACGGATTTGGATGAAATTTGGAATGTACATAGATTATACCTAGGATTAACACATGGGCTACTTTTTAACTTGATAATAGCGGGCGAAGCCGCGGGGCACGGCTAGTCTTCAACGCGCTACGTCTTACAACGCGCTCCAGCAACGAAATGCTACAACAACATTAACTAGTCGTTCGCGCGTTGAGTTCTCGCGCCTACATTTTGCCTCATAGAGAAAAACTTTTGAAGTTACTTGCTTATAACTTTTTTTCTGTTATAATGATTGTTTAATTCCAGTATTTGTTGTTCAAGTACAGGATATAACAGATATTATACGTAAGTTTCAGCGTTCAGTGTGAAGCCGTTTTTGAGATAGACCCCGAGACAAAATAGGTCTAAAACAATGACTTTGGTGGCCTACCAAATCTTTATTTTTCAACATAGTTTTTTTTAAACCGATTTCAAACTCTGCTTTTCAACGATAGTAGATAAATAAAAATATTTTTATCCCCACTTACATGTATAGGAGACCCTATTCTATTATATTCTTCGAGAATTTGAAGTCATTCGCTTATATGGTTCAAACGGACGGACGGATAAGGTGCTGAACGACCCAAGTCAACTTAGAGATCGCTTTTGAGAAAATGCGCTTCGACTAAACGTTAAAAAATATCAACCTGCAAGCTTCGCTTAGTAATTCTACGTATATGAAATAACTTTCACAGCATTTTAATATATAATGACGGAATAAAGATTTGCATGAGATTTGTTATTTTTTCCTAATTTTTAAAATGTAATAAATGTTCTAAGACAAATGTGTCCTTTCTGATGTCATAGAGATTACGAAGAATTTTTTTGTCTGGTTTTTTATAAGAATGCCGAGTAAAATGGTTTCAAAGTCACACATATTAATAATGTGTCTTACATTCCAGTATCACATCCTTAACTTTATTTATATTGTGACCTCGAGCACTGTAATTGGGTAGGTTTATATCAAGATCCGATCCTACTATTTAGATATTCAATATAACGGCTAGTTTGACATGCTGATGAGTGTGTTGACCTTATAATTATGTTGACTTTCTTGTATTTCAGCAAATACGCTATTCAAACATACTCATACGAAACAAGTTCTTGTGTTTGACTTGTTGTAAATGTGATGAACCATGCAAATTTATCTTTTTATGTCTTAATTGACAAATATTCAACGAAGACGTCAAAGAATTAAGGAATATTTATTGATATTATCTCAAAAATATGCTGCTTTATATTATATATATATAAAAATATCAATAATTACTAGCTATATATATATAAAAATATCAATAATTACTCCTTGATTGGAAAATCATTCTATTATATCACAATCTGGCTAATATAATAAATGCGAAAGTTTGCAAGTTTGTTACCTTAGTTTAGTACTCAATCACTCAAGACTTCAAAGGAATTTGGGTCTATAATAGATTGTTTCTTGGAAATTACTTAAGCTATATTTATTCCGATCAACGCAAGCTAAACTGCGGTGATAAAAACGTGGAAAAATAACTCAAAATCACGAAAAATTATAATAACATAGATTTCTAAAAAAACATTCACACATTGAGTGGGTAAAATTATCTGAATGACATCGCTTTAAAAAAAAAAATCACTATAGTTCTGCCTAGCATGGCTAATGCTATATAAATAAAATCAATCGCTTTAAAATTTTAAATAAATTAATATATTGTATGAATGTCTACATCTACGTATACAGGCCCAACTATCGGGAATATTGTAATGTTGTAAGATTCATTTTAATAATTTTGATCAGAATAATAATATTTTACCAAACTGGTGAATGTTCCGCAGAGTAATTCAATTTAACGACAACATTTTTCTTGATAGATTTTTCTTTATCATCCAAATGTAGTAACGGCTAACATACAGATTTTAACTATCATTCGGATTAACTGTTATGTCATTCGATACATATGTGTATTCGATCCACGAGAATTTAGACTTTATGCAACAATGTTATGGTTGACAGCCGCACTATCACACACCACACACGTCCCAGGGTTACGTAAAACAAAACCAGCCGGTTGGACATCGTACGACCAATTTATTAACTCCACATTATTTATTTACAAAGGTATAAAAAGATGTTGCACAATATCACATTCACTGTCTCGAACTGGACTTGCATCACCAATAAATTAACATATGCTGGACCCGTGGGCAGCATATTTTGTAGCCAGTGACGGTGATGAAAATCGATTAAACCAGTCAAGTGACGTGGAAAATCACGACTTCAAAATACTCAAAGGAGTGACTAAAGCTTCCGTTTCTAGCTTACTATAACCTAGGTTTAAATACTGGTGCCTTAGATTAGTGGCGGCCGACTTGGTCGATCTGGCCCTGGAGGTTGTTGATGACCTCGGATGGGACCTGGTCGCCGAGGATCTCGTATAGGTTGATCCTCTGGTTGCCGGGGATGGACTCGTAGGCAGCCAGCTCGATTCCTTCTTGTACCTAAAAGTACATCATTATTAGCACAACGTACATGATAGTTAGTTGTACCTACATAATTATTTGTACCTCCTACATTAGAAAGGAGGAAAATAAATGAAGACGTGCACTTGCATGTTAACAAGAACAAAAATACTGTCTTTATATTAAGTAAGTATATACGAGTTGATTGTGGAGATACGCCCCCGCACGTTATGTTAACTGCAGCAACGTTGATGATGGTAATCAGATCTTGACGTTTATTACGACGATTATGTCTGTATACACAATTTAATATATTTTACTTAATTGAGCACTTAACTGAGAAAGCGTTTACTTATTAAAATGTATAGTAATGAATTATAAAATTTATTCAGGATCTGTAATTTTAAAAAAAGCGCTTTCACACTCACTGCCCCGTCTTGTGTCGTGTCGTGGGTGCCGAAAACATTCACATCACACACACAATCACAACCAGAACCAGAAACATAAACTTTCCTTGGGGAGAAAACTTGTGTTCTCGCCGGGAATCGAACCCGATAAGCTAAGAAGGCGATCGCCCATCTAACTAAACCAGTAGATGAGTAAATGAGGTAATTAATCCAATCTGAAAAATTCCATAAATTCTGTAGCAAATTAAAAAGAGCTACAATTTTCACATAAAAGCGGCTGGAATGGGCGCCGACGGGGCACATAAAATGAGCTTGAAAAGCATTTAGCAATGACTAATTTAGCTTTTACTATCAGTTCATAAGTACTGATGAACGACTAATTTGATTAGGGTCCACAATTTAAAAAAATAACAATGTAATTTAATGAAGTACCTTCTGGATGACGGCGTCATGAGGGATCAGGTGTGTGTTCTGGGCCTGCTTGATGGCTTCCTTGGTGTAGGCAGAGCCCTCACGCTGAGGAGCAGCAACGGCCACAGCCACAACCACGAGCAGGCAGAATACGTAGGACTGCATGGTTCTCTAGGAGGGTCGACACTCAAACTGAAAATGAGTGGGAAATTATAAGATAAAGAAAAAAAAGCGTTTAATTGGAAATACATTCTTTTTCAAAATATGAAATTGCAGTGACAGATTGATGAATTGTAGTTGTCTGAGTTTTATAGATTGATAAAGTGAAAATAATAAAAAAAATGTAAGAGTAGTGAATAAATATTATTCAAAATAGGTATGTAACCTAACCTACCTAACTAAAGTTTATAATTTTGAGATTAACAAAGATAAAATGTACTGCGTCAAATATTTGCTAGGGCAGCTCGTATGACACACATATTTTATGTTCACAAAGCGTGACAGGAGAATCCAGAAGTATCACTTCCTCCCATTCACTGTTATAAAACTGCAATCTTGGTTCTGTATCGTTACGTAAAGTGGTGCGTATCACTCACGGGAAAGCGCTCTAATCATTTACACATACACTATTACCACTGTAGCACTTTGTCATTTAACACTTGAGTTTGTGATCGTATTGGCCTAGTTTTGGTGGGTTCGAGCGAGTCTCACCTGTTAGTTAGGGCTGGAGTGACCCGCGCGAGCTGCGACCCCGTTGATATAGGCGCCCCTCCCGCGCGTCACTTTCACTGCGAGGAGCTGCGCAACTGTCCTGACGATCCGGGCAGGCCATAAAGCTCGCGAACAAAATCGATTTATTAAAATGGTAATGCTCGGTGAATGTTGATTTTATTCATTGACTTTTGAATGATGCCATAAAATATGTTTTAAGTGTTTATTGGTGAATTAATGAAGTCAACAACAATTTCATTTATTTCCAGCTTTGCCTCACGATTATGCCGATATACATCAAAATCTTATAAAGTAATATTTTCCATTCCATTCACTTAGACTTACTAACTCGATCTTCAAAGAATCATATTCACTCAAGCAAGAGTGTGAAACATTCCTTGTGTGTTGCGTCAGGGCATGGAATATTTTATTCCATACTCTGACGTACCTCTATCTAGCAAAGCTCGCCCCTGGTTTGGGGCCGAATGTGATAGCGCAGTAGCGCAAAAACACGAGGCCTACACCGCTTGGGATGATGCTAGAATTCGCCAGGCTAAGGACATACGTGAAAAGAAGAAAGCCTTTAACAAAGCTGCCAAGTCCTGCAAAAAGGTACTTAAAAAGGCTCATTTTGACCATATTAGCCGAATAAGGGCCAGACTCGCTTCTTATCCCGCAGGGATTAAAGCATTCTGGTCCCTAGCTAAGTCGGTTGAAGCGAACTTCTGCCGTCCCTCACTGCCTCCACTGCTGAAGCCTGATGGCTCATTGGCTCACACCGCGAAGAAGAAGGCAAACTTGTTTGCTTCAATCTTTGCGGAATCTTCTCGTCTAGATGCTGGTGGCGCTATACCATCGAGTTTATCCGTCTGCGTGTCGTCCATGTCGGAAATCCGCATTCGACAGATCGATGTTCGTGGAGCGCTACGCAATCTGGACGTGAACAAGGCCAGTGGACCTGATGGCATACCAGCTATATTTCTGAGGACCTGTGCGCCTGAGTTGACTCCGATACTGACGCGCCTCTTCCGCGTCTCTTTGGAGACTGGACAAGTACCGAAAGCATGGAGGTTTGCCAACGTACAACCAGTACCGAAAAAGGGAACTCGTGCTGACCGTGCCAACTACAGGCCCATCTCGGTCACGTCCATTCTCTGTAAGACAATGGAACGTGTACTGAACAAAAAGCTCCTGGGATACCTCGAAGCAAATAACCTCCTGAGTGACCGGCAATATGGGTTTCGCCAGAACCGGTCAACAGGAGACCTTCTTGCGTATGCCACTCACATATGGAGCGAGGCCTTGGAAAGACACGGTGAGGCACTTGCTGTTTCGCTAGATATTTCCAAGGCTTTTGACAGGGTTTGGCACGATAGCCTCATTGGTAAGCTTCCTGCCTATGGTTTACCTACCGATTTATGCATTTGGATTTCTGACTTCTTGAGGGAACGATCGATTCGAGTAGTTCGACGAAGTTCGAATCAGACGAGCAGCCGTCAACGGCTGCTCGTACATATTTTGTTTTATGTATGTTTTATGAATTGGAAGGAATTACAAGGAATGGAACGCCCTGCCGTCTACTGTGTTTCCCGAAAAGTATAATATAGGTTTGTTCAAGAAGAGAGTAAATAGGTAAATACCTATTCACTAAATACTCATACAAAAACTCATATAAATACTGAGCAAGCATGCTCCATCTTCGACAGCATCGTCGCTTAACATCAGGTGAGATTGTGGTAAAACGCTAGCTTAGTCTCATATAAAAAAAATATAACTAAGTGCACATGATCTTCAATTTCGTGTACACTATCTCATCTTAAATACATGGATACATTGAATAGTACCTAAAAAACGTCAGCTTAACATTTATTAGATTACTCTCTATCCCTTTTCTTGTCCGCTCGTTTAATGGCCTTACATTTAGAAGAGGATTAAAGCCCGCGGACCATCGAATCAGGCGCAAAAAGCCACTTAGTGTCAATAATACAATCGATACACATCCGGATTGCAACATGTACCATTTAACTGTGACGTCATGAACACTGGTTGGAATGGTTCCAAGAAGATTTGTTTTTGTTTTTTATATTGCGAAAGCTTGTAGTTCCACGTATTAGGAATACAACACACATACTTCCACGTTAAAGAATCAACATACCTGCCACCTTCGACTAATTCAATTAACATTTTTATGCTCATGTTAGTTGGTAATCTGTTATGAAGAGTCATTAAATACCGTGAATTTTGAGGGGCTCTTTAGGGCTATGTCAATAATAATAATAACTATTTCTGAAATTAAATTACTTATAATATTCAACAAAATGTTGATATGGTTGTTTCATAAAACATTTTTTTCTAGCTTTTTAGTTATGACGATTAAGAATACATTTTTTCGTTTAAATTCAATAGATAATATAACATTACCAAAATATAATTAACTATGATTTATAAGGAAGTAGAAAGAAAATGTAAACGCGGTTGTAGCTCGTGAGCTCGCACGTTAGTAAAATTTTACATGTATGTGTTGCAACAGAAATCTTTATGGGCTCTCTAACGAATTCGCAACTAGGTGTATAATGTATATTGCAATAAATGTACTTGCAGCTAGCCTATGCTCAAGTACCCAGTCGAAATACCATTTACGTTAGCATATTATTTTGTGGTTATAAATATTTGTTTCAACAGTAGTTAAACATAGCTTCTATTTTCATATTGATTTACTACATATATGTGTGAATGATATAAAGTTTTACTGCGAGCTGTAATGTTGTCAAGGGAGGCAGCATCGCTATATCCTTAAAAAACCGATGAAGTGTTTCTGACCTCGAATTTGAATAACTATTTTATGTTCAATTAGGCGGACTACGTTGTTTGTTATCGTCAGGATGGCAGAATATGGGGACAATATATGATCTCTTATGTAGCGCAATATCACTGAGCTAGCAATATCGCTAAGCTGACATAAGATACGGATTATGCATCAATAAATATAAGTATATTATATTTGGTGATGCATAAATAGTCAATAGTATGTTATTCGATTAAGAGGAAGTCCACTGGATCGAATTACATACTATTAATTGCAGCTTCTAACAGAAGACTTAGCCTCAACGAAGATGATATTTTAATTTAACTCTGAGATCATTGCGCAAACAGCACCAGTTAAATTCGCGTATATGAAGCAAATGGAAGCAATTAGTGCTTGTTGAAACAATCAAGATTTCTTAAAATGTATGATTTTTTAGTAAATGAGCCAAATTAATTATATTCTTAACTTACTAGTAGGCACCGCTGTTGAAACAAACAAAATTTCATAAAATGTACGTGTTTTTATTGAAAGAGCAATATAATTTATATTCTTCCATTACTAGAAACATAAATGTACTTATTTGTTTTTCTGGTTCTGGTTGTGATTTTGAATGTGATGTGAACGTTTCAGGCAACCACGACATAAGTCATCGAGCTTAGTGTGGGGATGTGAGTGTGAAAGCGCTTATGTTTACGTTATTTTGTAGTCCGCTGGTCATTTGAAACCATATTATTTGTGCTGCAGTTGTCCTACTGGATCAAAACCTTTGCAATATACAAGCGACAATCATATTCAAGATATATCCATTAAGATAGGAGACAAACCTACAGTTTATAAGTTGTACAATCTTTGGATATATCTAAATTAACATGACAGTCTACTTATCGAGTATTTTTTGTAATACCTCTACACACATTGTATCCACTCGTCACTGAACGTCGATGTTAACTGACCCCATCTTCGAAGCCAATGAGGGAAAGATATGATCATCCTTTTTACTTATAATTAGTTTAACCTATCCCGGTGTCTGTCTGTCTGTAATTAAATCTTACAAGTTAAAATTAAACCGACGTTCCGGTTTCTTATTGAGCTATGAAATATGAGTATGACATAGAGCTGGTCTGATGATGGACCCGGCAGGTTGCCATGGGAACTTTGTAAATAAGGAAAAACTACGCTAAACTACTATCGAGTTTGGACGCGTTAAATTTTTTTATCAACAACTAATAATAGCTTGTTATTTAAATACTTTTTTATCTATTGTTCTCATAACGAGTATGTTGGGATGGTTTATCACAAACTTTTCCTTAAAAGAATTCACGTATTCGTGAACGTATGTGATATTGAGTTAGACAAGAGTTTTTCTTGGAAATGTTTAAAATCCGTACCGGAGTACTATGGTAAGTACTCGGTGAGGCTGGCTTCTGCGATTATAAGTTATACTGCGAGGACTTGTTACTCCACATAATATATCGTAGAATCAACATCAAAGCAGCTTTAGTCTGTCTGTACCGAACGTTAGCGATTATGTAATGAGAATGTGTGGTATAAGTATTGTTAGTTACAAGTCATTGAGCTCACTGCAGAACTAGATCCCTCTTACGCCATGTTTCCTGTGCCTTTTTTCTGTTCAGGTTCTTCAGGTTTCCGAAGAGAATGCTTCTGAGTGGCGTTACGATGTAACTAAGATAGTCATAACATAACTAGAAGTGGAGAGATGAAGTCGCGGGTCACAGGGGTCTGTCGAAAGGGATCGAGCCACGGTCGTCTTGAGCAATCATATTATTGTTATGGATGTGTTTTGATGTGAATGACTACTAATTGCTCGTTAGAGTATGTGTTGCTTGCTATGCTATAACAATAGCAAGCGTGAGTATGCGATAATAATATTGTATAAGTCAATTTAATTATTAGTATAAGTCAGTATATCAGTATAGAAGACCTTTTACGCAACCATAATGATGAAAAAAACAATTCAAATATACTGTGTGACGACCAGGGTAGGCTTCTTGTTGACGTAGAAAACAAGAAAAAAGTATGGACTGACTACATACTCTAACTGTTTGAGGATGCTTCCAGGAGCATTAATATCCACCTATACTTACTTGTGAAGTTAAGCAAGCACTAAGGTCTGTAAAGACATGAAAAGCAGTTGGCCCCGACAATGTGCCTGTAGAAGTGCTCAAGTTCCTAGATGACGATTATATGGATGCTTTGACAGGGTTCTTCAACCAAGTATATATCTCCGGGACTCTTTCCGATGACTGGCTCCGATCCACATTCATCACTCTACTGAAAAAGGCAAAAGTAAAGTAATGTGCCGATTATCGGACGATCAGCATAATGAGTCATATGCTCAAAGTATTCCTGGCAATCATCCACAATAGAATACGCCCAAAATGTGATGAACAACTTGGGGATAGCCAGTTCGGCTTCAGATCAGATAAGGGAACCTGAGAAGCTCCATTTGCTCTCAATGTTTTTTTGTGTTTCATCCATTACAAGAAAGCGTTCGACCTTGTTAGACATGAAATTTTGATGCAGGGACTGAATTATATCGGCTTATATGGGTGAGATCTTAAAATTATCAAGAACTTGTACTGGAACCAGATGGCTACTGTTCGAGTCAAGAATTCAGAAACTGATGAAGTGGAGATTTGTTGGGGGGGTTCAGCAGGGTTGGATCTTATCAACTTTTTTATTCAATCTGTTATCAGAAGCAATAATATCCGAGAAGGCCTTGAAGTTGGTGTAAAGATAAAAGGCAGAATCGTCAATAATTTAAGATATGCTGATGACACCGTATTGATAGCCTCTTCGGAACAAGATTTCCAATATATTCTTTACAAAGTGTACGAATGCAGTCTGAGAGCAGGAATGACGATTCTGATGTACTATTTTATAAATTTTGTTTCTGTAATACACAAAATATTTTGTTATATACTTTTATAACAATAATAAGACGTCCTCCTCTGCTCTAATATTGTTGTGCCCGACAGGGTCTCTAATGAACTGTAAACTTTTAAAACAATGTGCTGACTATTAGAGATTGCAATAAACATTAGAATTTGAATTTGAGTATGAATGCGACTAAAACGAAGTACATGGTAATATAATAATAGGTACCTTCTAGGCAAGCATGCTACATCTTCGGCCGCATCATCACTTTCCATCAGGTAGGTGAGATTGTAGTCAAATGCTTGCCTATATAAGGCATATAAATATATATATATATATATATATATATATATATATATATATATATATATATATATAACTAAACGCAAACAAACACATTCACACACACAGCCCCACACTTAGTTCAAAGACTTGTATTGCGGGTGCCGGAAACATTCACTTCACACACACATTACACCCAGAAACAGAAGCACAAATATTCCTTGGGAAGGAATTTGTGCTCCTGCCGGGAATCGAACCCAGGACGACCCACGGCTATTAATTCAAATGTCAAATTTACATCTTGAGCAAGTGCGGATGTATAAATATCTAGGTGCCTGGGTGAATGAAGCATCTAAGAAATTCGCACCCGCATAGAAACCGTTCGTTCGGGCAACCCTTAACCTAAAGATGGAGAAAGTTTTGAACAGCCCCAACTTATCCATAAAGCTCAGAATACGAATCCTCCATTGTTACGTCTGGCCAGTTGTATTGTACGATAGTGAAGCTTGGACCCTGAAAGCTGATACCCAAAAGCGTCTCGAAGCATTCGAGATGTGGTGCTATCGTAGAATGCTTCGAATTAGTTAGACCCAAAAAGTTTCCAATGTTCGGGTTCTTCAACGCGTTAACAAAAAACGGGAACTGTTGCAGACCGTCAAGAAAAGAAAAGTTGCGTATCTTGGTCATGTGCTTACCAGATACCAGATTTTCAATCTACTTTTTTAAAGTTGGTCACAACACATGACTGTGTCGGAGAAAGGATTGTTGCATTCCTAACATTATAAAGATATTAGTGATAAAGATGGCTACGTAAAATTTAACGAACTTAGATTTATGGCGCAGGCGTGAAAGGTTACGACAACGCAATAGGTAACGCTGGTAATAACAGTCTGTAAGCATATTGCAGAGTTCAGCAAGGTGAAAGATGCGATTGTTGCAAGTGCAGTCCAGCGCAGTACGCCACACTTGGCCAATAATTGTACTGAGGCGCTTTTAAGCGATTGCAAAAACTACAATCGTTTAGTCCATTGGACCACTCCGTCTTCATGACGCCGAAAATAAAGCACGCTTACGTACATCAATTATACGTATCTTTTACTTAAAAGTTCCAATAATATCTTAACCAGGATGCAGAAATACTGTTTTCTCTTCTTCGCTTGCAGGATGTTAAATGCTTTCGATAACGGCTATAAGATTCAGCTTTGAATGAGGAGAACTGGAGGTACATAAATTCTAGTGGTCCAATATATTATTCTGAATTTATTAATTATTGAGCGATGACTGTGATACCTACTATAAAACACACTATAAAAAGAATTGCTATTTTAAAATTCTGTTATAGAAGAAATTTTTGTACAGTTCTCTAAGTTCAATGACTTGTGTCGTGGGTGCCGGAGACATACACATCACACACACAATCACAACTAGAACCAGAAACACAAATTTTCCTTGGGGAGCAAAACTTGTGTTCCCGCCGGGAATCGAAACCGATACCCCTGCTTAGAAGGCGAACGCCACCCAACTTAGGCAACGGGCAGTACTATTTACAGTTGCAGTTCAAGTAGAAAATCTTGCAAACGCTGTCATGAAACCAATAAAACTGTGAATAACTATATAAATTTAGAACTCAAGTATAATCTAGAATTCCATTAGTTCGTATTATTACTTCATAGTCAGTAGGTAGCAGGATACATCTAGGTCAGCAGACGGCTCTAATGGGCACCACGCACCATCGACAGGTGACCTTCTATCAAGCGCCATCTACGGCGACTGTTACGAGTACTTTGTGATTAGCATCCACTAATGACCCTTGCGTAATCGAAACTATTCATTATTAATTCATTAGAAGGAAGCATACAAAAATACTAAGTCGTAAGATATTAGAAAGCCCCGGCACAAGATTTTTAGACGAGCTGCGTCATCCATCTTTCTAATTTGTTGTCACGTAATAAATAATTAGCGTTTCTTCCTATTAATTTTTTAATCTCTCAAAATTGTAATAATATAATACGGACTTAAATATGTAGTATATTGTAAGGGTATAAAAATATATTATGAGTATGATCAAATATGAAATTTAATTACTTATATACAAATTTTTCTGGCTGTGATTGTGAGTATGATGTGAATGTTTCAGGCACCCATGACACAAGTCATCGTAATTAGTGTGGCTGTGAGTGTGAAAGCGTTACTGGATTTAATTAACAATAAAAAAACATGAATACAATAGTGTTTTAATTTAATTACTTAGGCACCGCAGTATCTTAAATATTTAAACGAGCAATTCTTGTATATATATATATATATATATATATATATATATATATATACTAGCTGCGCCCTGCGGTTTCACCCGCGTTGATAATGATAAAAAGTGATGATGATGATGATGATGAAAAATAGATGTTGGCCGATTCTCATAGATACCGGATAAGCACAAAAAATTTCATCAAAATCGGTCAAGCCGTTTCGGAGGAGTATAGCAACGAAAACTGTGACACGAGAATTTTATATATTAGATTATCAGGATCTCGGAAACGGCTCCAACGATTTTCATGAAAGTTACAGATTAGGGGTTTTTTGGCCCAAGGAATCGATTTATCAAGGTCCGAGAAATGCTCGGTTCCCAAACTGCATTTGAACCGGGTTTAATAAACTATCAGCGCCATCTATTACGCAATGATCGATGTAAAAACTGTTTCTACTCGACACTAGATGGAGCTTTTTGAGGCTATAAATTTAAAGACATTCTACCAAAAACAAAAAACCGAGCGAAGCTCCAGAGATAAATAAGATATATACCCAAGGCGAAGCTCGGTCATCCGGATATTATTATATAATACACAATAAACATTAGGAACAATAACAGTTAGGGCATCTATATCTATATATGTGTTACATATAAAAATATTAACTTAAAATGGTATGACAAGAAACAATAGAAATTATAACCATAGTATTTTGTGTTCATACAAACGATAAAAAAAGTTTGTAAAGTCCACTGGAAAGAGCACCCGTGCATAGCCGTGGCTATGCCGGGGTGGGTCGCTAGTCTATCTATAGATACATAAAAAAAAATGTAATGACGTTTTTTAGTCTCAAAAAAAAATCGAGAACGGTTGAAGCAATTTGCCAAATTTCGGTTTTGTTATATTTGTAGAAATCCAAGGAAGGTTTAAGAGGTAAAAGAAAAGTTCAGGCAACTTTTATTGGCGGTACGAAGTTCGCCGTTCAGCTAGTATCTAATAAAAGGTAATGACTGGAAGCGGTATTCTACGAGTAAATCGACATCTAAGAAAAATACCTTTATCGTACCTACATCTCCTTTCCCATTCCCACGCAGTAAAATCGATTCAACAGATAATTCTTCAGGAAGGTGAGTAAGAAAGTATTATATCCGCTAAGTACCAGCTTGAAGCTCTTGAGTCCATCGACCGGCGAGCAAAAAGACTCATTGGCGATGATAAGCTAGTCGAGACCAAATTACAGAGTCTCGATCACCGACGTAAGGTCGCAAGTCTATCGGTATTCTACCGTTTACATATTGGAGAGTGTGCGTAGGAATTACACGAGTTAATTCCCCCATTCCCCTTTTTACTATCTAACAACAAGACAATCTGTCAAACGACTTCCATATGTTGTTGACATACCTCCATTTCGCTCGAAGCGTTTCGCTTCTACTTTTATAAGCGTAGGAGTGGAACTCATTTTCCTGAACTTTGTTCCCCGAAAGGTATAATCTGGGAGTCTTCAAGTCAATAGTGGATAGGTAGTTATGTTTCTCCATGCCTTTCTGTATTAGGTTAGAGAGGGCTTGCTCAGCACATCCGATCCAATTCTCAGTAGAGCTGAGTAAGAACTCTAGTTATGTTAACGTAACATTTAAGTCTTCGTGTGAGAGATAAGTATTTTATTAATATTAAAGCCTCTAAATCGGCTACATGTAGTTTTAATTTAGAATTAATTAGTTCTTAAAAAGTAAAGTAAAAGCTCCCAAAGTTTGACTAAGTACCTTCTAGGCAAGCAAGCTACACTTTCAGCCGCATCATCACATTACATCAAGTGAGATTGTGGTCAAATGATTGCCTATCCGGCATAAAAAATAACAAAATAAAAATTACACGTGAGGCCAAATTGCGAAGTTTTTTCCCTTTGGTCTAGAGTAGTCTAGACCGTAAGTGGCTCTCAATTGTAGCTGCTGTAATACCGTTTAAATGTTGGTGATCGATATTTGATACACTGTATTATTGTGCAGAGTAGCTATAGCCAGGTATGAGAAAAAGCTCAACCAAAAATTTGATTACGATGTTACTTCACCAATAACCCTAGCCCATGCGGTACGATTCAAAACAACGTCCACCCGATCGGGAGCTAAGATCTATTACCACCACCTTGTCACCGCTACAACGTGAATGTGCACTCCAGTTCGCTCGAAGTGTTTCGCTACTATGTTAGTCATCCGTAATGCGGAATAGAACTGATTACTCGTGACAGGGGAACTAATTCAGTAAGATAAGTAGTGTCATACCACAAATTTGGCATAAACGTTTTCAGTTCGGGAATTGTAATGTCAAAGATAATCTGTCTCATCTTCGGCCGCATCGTCACTTTCCATCAAGTGAGACAGTGGTCGAATGTTTGCCTATCCAGTATACAAAAAATAAAATATACTGTTTTGCTTCGCTTCGGCGAATCGTCAGGTAAAACAATAAATAAAACGCAAACATCAGTCTAGGTTTTTTATTTGTAAAAAAACAATAAAATTAAATAATACAGTGAGCACATGCGCTTATTGCCCGGGAAAAGAAACCGTCTTCCGGGGCAAGAAGCACCAAGTCAACTGAACTGACTGCAGACACCGAACTCAGGGAAATCAAACTATCTTATTAATGGGCGCCAAATTAGGACGCGACCTGCACTGCACAATACTACCTGAGACTTGTCACATAGCTCTGTTTAGATTCATCGTGTTAAAACACTCCGCACATTTGCCATATACATATGGCAAATGTCCGAAGTCTTATACTACTTCAAAAAACAAATCTTACTATATTGTCCTCAGTGCATGGTCGGGATAGAGTTGTCAGTTTTATACCAATATAATAAATAAAATGTTCCTTACTCGCTACACTTGAGCCTTCCCACACTCTCCGAATAAGTCCATCTTCGTACACCGCCACACTAAGTGCAATAACAAAAGTAGTGCGATCACATTCAATATCTAATCTACGTCTAATATCTCATAAGGTACACAAAATGTATAATTATCAAATTTTGTACCAAATTGCACCGACATCGCCGAAGTTGATTAATTCGACGACAAAATTTCGTGCGGGCTCGACTCGAGGAATATATCGTATAGCTAGGGACTGTTGGTCGGTCTGCGTTTGTCATGTTCGTCGTATACATATACTAGCAGCTAGCGGGAATGGCAACGTGGCGTCGGTGTGGGACCGTCGCGCGTCGGCCCCACTGTCACTTGTTGACTAGCTTGGTTGCTTACATCGATCGCTCCACTTGCGACCTCTCACTAAACAAATAAATAACTTATCCGCTAATACAATGAGCTACACTAAGTTCGCTTCATAATTTGACACATCGCGACGACGCGTGGCGCCAGACTCGCTCCCTAATCTAATTATAAATAATTTGTCCAGCTAATACACGACGGATCCGACCAGGACGGTCGGATGGTGGCGTCCGTTCGGCCGCCCGCGGTCGAGCGACGAGGGACGGGCGACGGGCGCACGACGCTATAACTAATAGTCTCTACGATAACTTACAGTTTCAAGAACGAAACTTATTTACTAGAAAATGCTGATAGCTGAGGTTCCATGGAGAGTGTGGCGCGTGCTCACTGCGCTGCGGTGGCAACCGTCGTTGCCACCGGCGACTCAGTTGAAGCTCGTTCCTGTAGCTTCTCCTCTTTCAACACCACTTTAGTCGGCCGCCTGCTCATAGTCGGTACGTACGGTTGACCAATTATCTCTATGTCCTTCTTCTCCGTCTTCATCTCCGGCATGAAATCCGGCACGTTGTCAATGATCGGGCGGCGAGTTGTCGGCTCCACTTTATTATTGGGCGCGGGTGAGTCTGTAATGATATCCTCGTCATCCTCTATCTCGACCTTCTGTTTATTGGGTGGCGTACCGCTCTTGCTCTTGAACGTCGGTATCTCGGTGATCGAGTTTTGATTGAAGTTGCTATTTTTGCTTTTGTAGCCCGTGGCCGCGTTGACCGGTATCAGCTCCTCGGTATCGTCGGCTGTGGCGGAGGGCGGGCCAGTGGAAGGCGAGTCCGTGTGGCTGATAGACGACATGTCGTCCACGAGCTTGATAAGGTCGGTGAGAGCGTTCGTTCCCTCGGAGCTATCGATGATGGCCGCGCTCTTATCAGAGTCTCCGGCTATTTTAATGAGTTCGGCGTCAGTAGCGCTTTCCGAAGAGCCCAGAGCGGACAGAATAAACTCGGTCGTCTCGATATTGTCGCTGCCACCATTCGCTTTAGCGACCGTGATCACTTCGGAGTTGTACGGTGAGAGCTTATCTGTAGTCATTAGTGGCTCTTCGGTCGATATTTCTAGAGTATCTTTGGACACATTCTCTGCGGCTTCGTGAGGTTTTTGGTCGCTGGTCTCGATGGGTAGAGAACTGAGCTCAGTCTGCGATGTAACTTCGGCAACATTAGACTTTGCTATGGAGGTCGTGGTTGGATACTGTGAATTCACCGAGCTTAGTTCGGTAGCGGAGATTTCGGTCGCTTTCAAAGTCGTCGTCTCGGCATCAGGCGTAGAACCGGTACCAAAAAAGCTCACTCTTTGTATTTCGGGTTCTTCGGTTGATATTTCTTGTGATGCTTCCGGTACGTTAGTTTCTTTTGAAAAAAGAATTGGCCCTTCAGAAGTACTCTTTGATATCATTCTAAACCTTCCTGAATCTTCAATGAACATGTCTTCGATACTTTTGGATCCATCGGCCGCTATCACCTCCGATGTAGAAGGTTCATAAGATGCTGTTGTTGTTAAAGTAACGCTAGAGAAAGGCTCACTACTTGCTGTCGGTGTTGTCTGTGTATAGGCTTCAGTATTCGAGGGCACTGTTATTGGTGCGGTTACCGTTGACGTCACTGTGGTTGGTACGGTTACCGTTGACGTCACTGTTGTTGGTACAGTTACCGTTGACGTCACTGTTGTTGGTATGGTTGCAGTCGAAGTCACTGTGGTGGCAGCAGTTGTTGTCGATGTCTGGAATGTAGCATCTGTTGTCTTTGATATTATGGTGGATAGAGGGTCTCTAGTGCTAACAGTTGCTGATGACACTTCCTCGCTACCTCTCGTACTTGTTTCAGGAGTAGGAACTGTGAGAATTTCAGAAGAAATGGCTGACCTTAGGTTTACTATCGGATTTTCCTTTACCACCGTCACATCAGTAGCAGCGGTCGTTTCTGTAACGAGTTCAGACAACTTTTCTGTGGTAGTCACGGTAGTATCAGGGAAGTTTTTTAAAGTGGTTGTTAGTTGTATTTTTTTCTCAGCTTGAGTTGAGGAAGTTACGCTCGCAACTATCACCTCAGGGGTAGGAGAATGTTCAAGAGGAATATGATCAGTGTCCGCGGAAGGTTCCGGAACAATCTCATCTCCATGATTGCTGAGAACTGACAGATCATCAGGAAGCGGTGGGAACGCTGGATTGTGATCAACGAATAACGACGGATCGTCTTCCTCCATAACATGCGATTTGATCGTAGTAGGTGCTGATGCTGGTGCTAGACCTGGCAAATTTGATGGAACAGGAGGCACTCCCATAGTTATTACTATAGGTACATTTGATGGATAAATCTCGCTATTAATTGAGTCATGTGGCAAAAAACTTATTTTCGATGGAGGCGCATCGTCGACTCCTTTGCTTTCTGTTGTTTTCATGACTTCCGGTGATGACGTTTCTGAAGAAGGACGAACTTCTACTACAGAAAGACTTTCAGATTCAGCCTTGGTGGTCTCAAAGCTGTCAGATTTTTCTGAAGTGGCTTCCCGAGGAATCAATGGTGACTTTGACGAAGAGTATTCGGCGACTTCGATGCTGGGTGAAGGAAGGATCTCCTTAATCTTAACGTCAGTGATGATAGGGATCTCCGAGACTGGCGTGATCTCCTTGATCGTGAATTCTTGTTTAATCTCTTTCGATGGAGATGGCACGACTTCCACTTGATCAACGGGGGAGATGCTGGGGACGATTGTGACACCGGGTAGTGATGTTACCCCTGCAAAATAACAAAATTTTCATAAGAAAAAATAAATACTGAATTTATATAACTTGACAGATTCTGTTGAACTGCCCGTTGGCTAAGTTGGATGAGGGTTCCAGGGTTTCCAGCACCCACGAAATCCACGAATCAAGTCCTCGAACTCAGTGTAGGGTTGTGAGTGTGAAAGTATTTGTGTTATAAACATGACTTTGTACATACAAATTTAGATAGCCTAGATATTTTTTTATCCAATTGACTGCCCCCTATAGCCTTTTAACTCTCTTAACATCATGAAAATATGTACCTTGTCACACAAGGAGTATTATTTTAAATATTATCGCGTTACTCCGTCCTTGTGAATTTCCTATCCTAGGCTTGATTATGTGCTAAAATATTATTTTCAGTAGTGACATTATGTCGTATTCTGGGCAGCAGCCGCCACTTGGCTACGCGTACAACCGTCTCGCACTAAGCTCACGAGATACAAGATATCATTTGCTTTTCTGTCAGTATTGAGAGTAGATTAGTGCTCACCTCGAATGGGACAGTTGTCGTACTCCGGGCAGCAGCGGCCGGGCACGTGGCGCGGCGTGCAGTCGTCGCGCACGAAGCACGCGATGCGGCGGCACACCACCTCGCCGCCCTGGCAGTAGCACACGCGGCATGGATCCAACGGATCTACTAGCTTCTCGCCGTTGCGGTAAACGCGCCCTTCTTGCTGGCACTCTGAAATTATTTAACAGTGATATGAGAAAAACATCACAGAGTCTGCCGGATTGTGATACAAAACAAATTAAATGATGTGTTGTTGCGAATGGACAATAATTTGACCGCCGACTCGCCTAATAGTTTTGACACCATTGAGCGTAGAGCCAAGAGACTCATTGGTAACGAGCAGGTGACTAATTCAAAGCTTCAGAGCTTGGGTCATCGCAGCATGGTAGCTAGTCTCTCGGTTTTTTATCAGAAACATTTCCGAGAGCGTGCCAAGGAACTGCACGATCTAGTTCCACAATCCCCGTTTTATCATCGGACAAGCAGACAAACTGCTAAGCGATACCGCTATAAGGTAGACATTTCACAAATGCGCACGAAGTGTTTTGCTTCGACATTCATTGTGCGAACCGCAAAGGAATGAAACTCCTTTCCTGAGTCGGTGTTTCCTGATGAGTCTTGAAGTCACGAGTGAATAGGTATCTTCTAGGTATAGGTATTTCTAGCTTGTTCCATCGTCGACCACATCGTCGCTTACCATCAGGTGAGATGGTGGTCAAAAGGAGGCCTATCTTGAATAAAAAAAATTGTATAGATGGACGAGGGCGATTATTATTTTTACAATTTGTAATGATTATTCTTGAAATTGTCTGTGTCAACTCTTTATCTTTGACTTATATGTTATACGTAACAGGAAACTAAGGCAGTGTTTTATTTGATAATTTTTCTTTTTATTTGTTTCTTATGGTGAAATTTATCGAAGCGAGCTTTGAACTAAGAAGATTGCTAGGCGCATTAAAATCATTTGAAAGCGGGTGATGCTAAGCAATTACACATAACATTGAAATTATGCTTTTTTATGCTTGATAGGCAAGCATTTGCCCACAATCTCACCTGATGGATAGCGATACTTGCCTAAAAAATACTACTAAATGATGTATTAGCATTAAGTCCTCCGTGTACAGCTATATTGTGCAAAAAAAATAAAAAAATAAATAAGATACCTATTCACTCTTGACTTCAAGACTCCCAGATTATACAGTTCAGGGCTCAAAGACGAAGGCAATGAGTTCCACTCCTTCGCAGCACGGATGATAAATGCAGAAGCGAAAACTTTCGAGCGAACTGGAGGTATGTCAACCATATACAGATAACGTTTGACAGTTTGTATTGTTGTTAGATGGAAAAACGGGCATAGGTATGCTTCAAAAGGAATGTTGTTTTTGTGGTGAGGTTCTTGCAGACAGCTGGTTATTTTAGTTATTTATTTTATTTATTCATATTTATTTGCATTCAGCTGTTCAACAAAAATAGTAAGCCAGAACTTTGATCCTTTATAGTGGTTCTTACCACATTGGTAGGTGGGGCAGCAGTGATCAGGGCGGTGGAGCGCCTTGCATCCTGGCCGCGGCTCGCACTGCTGCTGCGCGCATTGCACGCCTCCCGCGCTGCACGTGCACCTCTCACACGGATTCGACCCCGGGAACTGGTCACCGGACATGTACACTACGTCCCCGAGAGCGCAGCTTCCTGGAAACCGAGGGCATATATTTCAGAAGACAGGTGAAAAGCAATGAAAAGGTCATGAAATGAAGACCTGGTGAAAAGTAAAGAAGAAGTTATGAGGTACCTTCCTTTCTGAAGAAGAGTGGATTTCTTAGTTCGTAAACCTATTCTGTAAAACATTACACAAGTTTTATAAAGGAATGTCTTTTTATCGCCTATTCTGCATGAATGCTTGTTGTGAGTCAACAAAGCCCCGTTAGTTCATCAGTGGAGGCACCTCAGTAAAGTTGACTGGTTATTAGATATATATATTTTGTTACACTAGAGCCTATACAAAACTTCAGCAGCGCGGGAGGAAGCGCTATATCAAGGTAGGCTTACATTTTATCTTCACAGCGCCCGGGGCGCGCGCCTCTGGTGCTTTGTATATCAAGTCCCTAAGTCTCTGACCAATAAACGCATAAATGTTAGGTGGCACGTGGATTTTATAGTAAAAAATATATGTGCATCGTGACTTAATATTTCAAGAATATCTTCTTAGATAATGCAAACTTTAGGCATGTATTTAAAAGTTTAAAGTTAAATAATTTAAAAATACAAATAAAATCAGCCACTTTTGCTATTATCACTGCTATAAATACGTAATTTTAAATTTTTACAAAAAACTACTAGAATATGGAAGCAAAACAATACGTGGAACATCTTCCAACCAAATTACTGACAATCACAACTCGTAGCTAAATCACCATACATTTGGCGAGCAGCCTATTCAGCAAAAAACCTTTACCGAATTCAATTTGGCGAAACAAAGTCTAAATCAATTACCTTCTTTGAGTCCCATTTCTGCGCTGGTGACGTTTGGCAGCGGGCCCAAGGGTCCTGGGGAGAGAAACAACATGAATAAAGCAGTAATCATTTCAATAAATTAAAGGTAAAAGGAAGGACGAGGAACCTCGGATTAGATTCCGTAGCCAACGCTGGAGGCCTGTTGATGGTAATTTGATCGCAGCAATTTGCATTGGCTATCTGATTTTATAGGGAAAAGAAAAATTGATTTTTAAAAGCTCTGGCATTTCAATAGTGTAATTTTAGAATAAGGTCAGTTTCTAATAGATTATCCCTTTTATTAGCGATGTCATTTTCCTATTGACATCCATTTTGCAAACTGTCTTTAAATTGAAATTTATCAACGTAAAAAAATTGTAAAGTGTTTTTTTTTACTTCTAGAGTACCTCTTACAAAGTGCCCTATTATAATAAAAATCTAGCCAAATTGTGGCTAATCAGTAACTTAACTTTAACTTAAACATTGTTATTACTAAGAATGTGCTAACACTTTTTTTATTGTCTCTATTTAAGGGTAAGACACTTTGTAAAGTGTAAAATTGTAAAGTGAATGAATCGAGAACGACACGTGTCTAAAACCTCTAATACGAATACCCTTCTAATAAACAGAATTTCACCAGTCAATAAATAATAAAAAACAGATAGAAAAGCAGCCATATTCTTATATTGACTTTTTTTTAGATGAAAATACAGGTTATGAGTTTTATAGCTGAAAAATCAACTATCAAACAGCCCTTTTAATGTTCGTACATCAGTTCCCGTGTAACGAGTAACGACCCCTTCCTGCGCCGTTAAGCCGTTATACTCTTTCGAGTTGATTTACGCGCTGTATTACGTGAATACACCCGAGCTTTTGTATTTGCCTTTTATATTCGTTTCCAACTGCTTCCATAACGTGCATAAAGCGTGTATGTACGTGTTAAAGCAAAAAATAATGTACTAAACATCTACTATCTCAATTATTTCTAGCAATTTTTTTAAAGTAAAAGTTTTAGTATACGTTGGCGTAGTCTAGTTTTGTGATTAGAGTTAGAGCAATTATTTTAAGCCTTGTATGACTAATATAATCAAATACTCGTACAAACTTTCAAAAAAATATTTGTATCATTATCTAAATTTCTAATTGTATTGTAGATTTCTTAACCGCAACTTTTTGTTAGTTTTTTTTCATGTCTTATAATAAAATTGAGACGTAATTTTTAAACTTTCGCGATTCGAACACATAGTTTAGGTAATATCTCGGGACTTAATCGCGCTAAAAAACTATTTTTATTTACCTCGACGTTTTGGCCAAGTTGCATTGGCCATGGTTAGTCTTCTCAAGACCATGGCCAATGCAACTTGGCCGAAACGTCGAGGTAAATAAAAATAGTTTTTTAGCGCGATTAAGTCCCGAGATATTACCTAAACTATAATTGAGACGCTTATTAACAATGTATGAGGATTAGCCGTATATTAAAATGCTCATCTAATAATATCCGAGTTACTAGTTTATTTATTATTATTAAAGTTAAAAGTAGTTACTACGTCGGAAAGTACTAGGCAAACATAAACACGAAAGGGGTAATAAAGTATGGTAAGAAATGTGCTGTCGATGTTTCTCGAATGATTTACTAATTATTATCTATTTGTCTAATGTTTCCTCACAAATCAGAATAAAACACTATATAAATCACGCCAAAATAACGAGACGGCTTGGCATTATTGTTTTTCTAAAATTATTTCGGTAGTAGCAACTCGGCTTTGCATCGTACTTCGATTATTACTTGTCTGTTAATTGCTTTATTTCAGGGACTGGACAACTATGTAGGTACTATTAAATAATTTTGTCGGCTGTTCTCCTTGAATTGGTCGAGAGACTCGGTATTAAAGAATTTTATCGCTACGTACACATTTTAAATAAATAATAGTAAAATGTTTAAATCCACAGACAAATTAGTGCAACATTTTGTAATCATTGATATTTTAAATCATGCTTGAAACATTTCTACGCTGCGAAACACCTTTACCGGTGCGCTTGTTAAGTGACGTTTCGACCAGTGTAGTCGTAGTACCAATATTGACATATCCTGTTAGCGTACGGCATTGAATCCACTATGGAATTCACAGACTTGAGCATACATTTATTTGGCTATATATACAAAATATACAATCCTGATTTATAGCCAATTTTCTATGGACAGTGTGGCGGATTTTTGCGCCATGCGTTTTAGAGAACAATATGCATGACGTATTGTTATTTTAAAATAAATAAGTTACTTAACATAATTATTAATGTTTACTAACCGGCTGGTACTCGCGGCGGTTTTTGTCGGATTTTCCGACTAGTTTCGGGCATGTACGATGCCCATCATCTGGGAGGTGGCCGATCGCAACGTTCGCGTCGCCTCTCCGCGCGCACCTGACGAGCGCTGGGGGCCGGCGCAGGCGGCGCGGCTGGCGCCAAGAGTGCGGGTGGGGGTGCGAGGGGTTGCTCGGCTGTTGTCGTCGAGTCATCCTCCGATGAGTCATCACTGGGCCGGTATACCGTTAAGTTGGGCTGTAAGCACACTGCACTAGTAGTGTCTATATCGCGATAGTCCGGTACTGTGGTATTGGTGAAAGGAGTGTCAATAACGGTTTTCCAAGCCAGTGGTAGTATCCATCCACGATCACGGTTGAAATTGGGGTAGCGACTGATCTCGATAGCTTCCCGTACCTTACGTGGGATAAAATGTTTATCCCTCGCCAGTACGGAAACCTTATCGAATCTCAAATAATGCCTCGAGTCCTGGATGTGGGCGTGCTCTGCTACCGCCGAACGTACGGTATCCACATTTTTGACACTCCTTATGTGCTCCGAAATCCTGGTTGATACGTTGCGACGCGTCTCGCCGATGTAACATTTTCCACAGTCACAGGGGATCCTGTAGACACCCGGACCGCTCAGTGACTCTCTGTCTTTGGGTGACCTTAGTAGGCGTCGGAGTTGTGTTAGTGGGCGGAACATAGTTTTAATTTCGTATCTACGCTTCAGATAGTGACCGATTTTGTCGGTCACCCCCTTGACATATGGTAGATATACTGGCAACCGTTCCACTGTGTCTGCTCGTTTTCTCGCACCCGTTTTTATAAAGCGAGAACATTGACGCCAGTTGTATCCATTGTTTTCAAGGACTCCCCTTACGTGATCCAACTCAGCTTCGACGTACTGGGGGTCGCAGATACCTAGTGCTCTGTTTATCAATGTTCTCGGCACGGAGGCGAGATGGGACGGGTGGTGGTGGGAGTCCGCCTTTAGGTACCTGTCCGTGTGTGTTGGTTTCCGATATACGGTATGCGCCAACGTGCCATCTGGCTTTCTTATGACCCGGACGTCCAGGAAAGGTAGGCTCCCATCTTTCTCCTCTTCCACTGTGAAATTGATCTTCCTATGGACCGTGTTCAGGTATGACGTGAAATCATGAAGTGCGTCCTTTGTGACGATAGCGAATACGTCATCAACATAGCGCCACCAGTATCTAGGTTTCGTAGGAGCGTCTATCATCGCTGCATTTTCGAACCATTCCATAAATATATTGGCTGCGGTTCCCGCTATTGGCGATCCCATGGCCACCCCATCAATCTGCAAGAAATAGTCCCCTCGCCATACAAAATAACCGCTGTTCAGACAGTACCTAGTCCATTCAATGTACCGAGTAGGTAGGTTAGAGGTCCGTATGAGATCTTCGATTACCCTCATAGTATCTTCTACTGGCACATTGGTGAACAGCGAAGTGACGTCGAAACTCACCATTATCTCAGTCGGTTGTATTCGGACCTTTTCTATCAGGCGGATGAAATGCCTGGAGTCGCTAACATAGCTATTGGTCTTCCCAATGAGAGGTTGTAGAAAAGGTCGCCTGATAGAAAAGGTCCGAATACAACCGACTGAGATAATGGTGAGTTTCGACGTCACTTCGCTGTTCACCAATGTGCCAGTAGAAGATACTATGAGGGTAATCGAAGATCTCATACGGACCTCTAACCTACCTACTCGGTACATTGAATGGACTAGGTACTGTCTGAACAGCGGTTATTTTGTATGGCGAGGGGACTATTTCTTGCAGATTGATGGGGTGGCCATGGGATCGCCAATAGCGGGAACCGCAGCCAATATATTTATGGAATGTTTCGAAAATGCAGCGATGATAGACGCTCCTACGAAACCTAGATACTGGTGGCGCTATGTTGATGACGTATTCGCTATCGTCACAAAGGACGCACTTCATGATTTCACGTCATACCTGAACACGGTCCATAGGAAGATCAATTTCACAGTGGAAGAGGAGAAAGATGGGAGCCTACCTTTCCTGGACGTCCGGGTCATAAGAAAGCCAGATGGCACGTTGGCGCATACCGTATATCGGAAACCAACACACACGGACAGGTACCTAAAGGCGGACTCCCACCACCACCCGTCCCATCTCGCCTCCGTGCCGAGAACATTGATAAACAGAGCACTAGGTATCTGCGACCCCCAGTACGTCGAAGCTGAGTTGGATCACGTAAGGGGAGTCCTTGAAAACAATGGATACAACTGGCGTCAATGTTCTCGCTTTATAAAAACGGGTGCGAGAAAACGAGCAGACACAGTGGAACGGTTGCCAGTATATCTACCATATGTCAAGGGGGTGACCGACAAAATCGGTCACTATCTGAAGCGTAGATACGAAATTAAAACTATGTTCCGCCCACTAACACAACTCCGACGCCTACTAAGGTCACCCAAAGACAGAGAGCCACTGAGCGGTCCGGGTGTCTACAGGATCCCCTGTGACTGTGGAAAATGTTACATCGGCGAGACGCGTCGCAACGTATCAACCAGGATTTCGGAGCACATAAGGAGTGTCAAAAATGTGGATACCGTACGTTCGGCGGTAGCAGAGCACGCCCACATCCAGGACTCGAGGCATTATTTGAGATTCGATAAGGTTTCCGTACTGGCGAGGGATAAACATTTTATCCCACGTAAGGTACGGGAAGCTATCGAGATCAGTCGCTACCCCAATTTCAACCGTGATCGTGGATGGATACTACCACCGGCTTGGAAAACCGTTATTGACACTCCTTTCACCAATACCACAGTACCGGACTATCGCGATATAGACACTACTAGTGCAGTGTGCCTACAGCCCAACTTAACGGTATACCGGCCCAGTGATGACTCATCGGAGGATGACTCGACGACAACAGCCGAGCAACCCCTCGCACCCCCACCCGCACTCTTGGCGCCAGCCGCGCCGCCTGCGCCGGCCCCCAGCGCTCGTCAGGTGCGCGCGGAGAGGCGACGCGAACGTTGCGATCGGCCACCTCCCAGATGATGGGCATCGTACATGCCCGAAACTAGTCGGAAAATCCGACAAAAACCGCCGCGAGTACCAGCCGGTTAGTAAACATTAATAATGAATAACACTCGCGATAGTTTTCATACTTAACATAATGTTGATACTCTAATCGCACGTTCGTAATGGTTACGTCACACGAATATTTGCGTGTGTTTACACGTGTCGTGACGCCTGATGTTTATGTGGTGCAAAACACTAGTCGCGCGATACGTGTGAGTGCTCGACTGTTTACTGAATTCCGAAAAAGAAAAAAATATGTTATTAAGCTATTGCATAGCTTCTATCGCGGGCCTTGAGCGTGGAGACCGAATCCAGAAATTCCGTAACGAAAATAACCTAACACCGCCCACTCCGACCGGCACAGCGGTGATACTTTTTAGTTTTGCCATTTATCGATGAATAGCAGAACTTTTAATGACTTTTTTGAAATATCACGCTTGTCTCTTTAGTTCAGCAACTCGCCTCTAGGTGGAAGGAAAAAAAATACAGCATAAATAAAATAATAAATAATTATAATTGCATAAGTTGATAAAAAATGCAATACCGCGGCAGTCCCCAAGTGCCACACGTCTTTTTTTTATATTATAAATATGTTTATTTATGAATGAATGTATACCAATTACTCATAGTTACTCGTCAATCTTGCATTTATTTTAAAAATGAAACTCCTTATAGGAGGACTTTGAAATTCAGATCCACAACCTTTTTATGTGACGACAAGTGGTAGGGTAAATACTGGGATGAATGATTAAAATGTTTCCCTGTACATAATATAAAACTTTCACTTCTATCGTGTGTCTTTACGACACACCCTGTTTTTTATAAATATAATAAATCCCTGATATTTTCCTTTTTTTTTTAATATTAATACCTAGTCTAAGTAGTTTTTTTTAACTTTGAACAATTATTATTGTTCAAATATTTACATTTACATATTTTAGTATTTACTACCGTAACGCAATTTTCCATAATTTCCAGCAAAATTTCCGATGTCACTTATAACTGATTTATGTATATTAGCTCCGATACAGATATTTCCTAGACTTGTGTAGCAACAAGTATGTCAGATATGCTATAGTAGAAACATTTGATATCTTTACTTAGAGCATGCACAACCGGTCGCATATCTGACATACCCGTAGCTAACCGCGACCTCGCCCTCAGCTGAAGGGCGGGCGGCGAACTCTAACTAGGGCGGACAGGAACTGTCCTACATCACGACTACTTCTCAAGTTCGTTGAGCTACAGGTTTATACTATAAGTATGTAGTAGGTGTATATTACACATAATAGTTAAGGTATGTCTTAGTGTGAAACGAATACACTAGCTAGTGACTAATGCCGCGCCCTCGACCTCAAGGGGCGAGGGCGGTATCTAGAACGGCTACGATTTAACCTGGCTACAATGGAAAAGTAGTTACTTGGCTAGTTATTAACATCAGACATTCGGTGGCATAGTAATAAAGTGAGAACCCGTTTTCTTGCCTTTTCTTTGACTCCATGAAGCGAACCATCACTAAGATTGCACGATTCAAAGGGGGTCAGTAGAAAAAACAATGTTGGATTTAATTGTTGGTAATAATAGTATCCTCCTAATCCACAATTCTACAAAACAAATTGTGTATATCTCAATCTTTTAAACTCTTGACATTCCAATAATTTTATTAACAAAATAAACATATGCAGATTTCTAAATAAATCGATAGCTATAGTACACCATCACTGAAAAAATAAAAAACAATGTGAAAAAGAAATATAACTTAGAATATACAATGAGCGTTCATATCGCTTAAAGCGATCTCTTCTAGACAACTTTTGGTTGGATAGGAGATAGCAGTATAATTTAGGGAATAATTTATTCTTGTAAGCTAGTTGCTTTAAACTAAAAACACATGAGACGTTAGCCTATAAGTAATAAAAAAATGTCTAGTATGTAGGTACCTGTGCGGAGCGACTTAATCTCGGTAGAGTTCATTATGCTAGAGACGCCTACTTTAATTAAAGCCTAGAGCGAGTGTAGGCGAGTTCTTAGTGCTCCTGCCCTCTTTTCTGCGGCATATGTATGAAGGTAAAAAGCTCTTTGAGAAGGTTAGATAGTAGATGCTCGGAGAGAACCTCATATTTTCTTTAGATGGCCCTTTGAAGTTGATACTTTGATATTGTATGATCACGTGATTCCCAGGTAGGTATGTAATATATCTTACTCAAAATAGAGCACTAGACAAAACCTGACCTTCTTCGCTAAATTCGTGCATCAGTATTAGATACCCAGAAATTTCGTCCAATCATTCCGTTGACATTGCAAAATTTTACGAAAATTCTTTCTCATATAATCGAGCTACAGAAACGGAGTATTTGTGTGGTTTATAAAAAATAGTCCCTTAGCCTCTCATATCGTTCGGGGTGTAAACAAGCTTCATGTTTAAATGTTATAATAATATTTATTATTATAACATTTATACATAGCCGTGCCCCGCAACGTCGCCCGCTATTATCAATATATATATTCCAAATTAAAGCGTGAAGAGGGAACAAACAGTTACACACAAACTTTCGGATTTATAATATTAGTAGAATGACAAGACATGCTATTTACAATGTGAATTATATAACCTATGGATATTTATTGTAGTGACTCATTTGTATTTTAATATTGTATTTTGTCTGTTTTCAGCCCGCACTAAGTTCAACTGACTGACACCACATGTGTCGTGGGTTCCTGAATTATTCATATCACACACACAATCACACCCAGAACCCGAAACACAATTGTCCTATGGGGAGAAAACTTGTGTTCATATCGCGAATCGAACCCGATATCCCTGCAAACATCCTGTTTAACCTATTTTACGATTTTCATTGAAATATAGACTTTGATGGACCAGCAGGTACCTACTCTACTGCTTCGTGACGTGTAAGTTGTTTTTTAATTTCATCCTCACTCAATGTCTAACAAAACGAAACAGGAAGCACTTCCATTGATTAGCACAGTGCACAGTTGAGTGAAAGCTATTAAACCGAAAGCTCGCCGCCCCTAGTCAAGCCTGGTGCAAAATACTAACTCAAACAGAGCTTCCAAATGTGAAATAATAGTAGGGGTGCACTGACGTGCGGAGATATGGTGTCAGTGTTTGTGTTAATATGTATGTGCATATATCAGCAATAGTTCGTGACTTTGTTTGACATGACGTATCTCTTAAATACAGATAGATAAAATAAAAATAGATTTTAAAAAATATTATCATAATAAATTAACACTAGTAAAGTAGTGTTGCATAAAAATACACTTTTGTTGCTTTTGAAATCTGTAAAATTGCTATGATGTTACATAAAGAAAACATTATAACATAGCCGTGCCATGCAGCTTCACTCGCGTTGATCAAGTCGTTCTTTCGTCTCTAGCCCTCTCTATACCATTTTGATGCACGCCTACACCCCTCTTCTCGTCTACCATGTGTGGTTGACTGGTAGAGAATGCCCCTAGCATTAAGTCCACCTTTTGTACTTTTTGTGCAATAAAGAATTAAATAATAATAATAATAATAATAATAATAATAATAATAATAATAATAATAATAAGAGAAGGGTTATTGTAAGAAATAAACTACTAACAGACGATACAGTAAATAAGATTGAATTGGAAGTAACTGAGCAATTAAAAGCGGAAGAAAATATACACACAACATCAAACATACAAAATTTAGACACCAATTCACCAACAACTGCTCAATTAAACATCTCCGTTGAGACAACTAATCCTGTTAACAATCAACAAGCGAACTATTCACGCAGCAACACAACAGCAAATCAACCAAACGTCACACTTATACTTTCTCATGCATCCACTCAAACAACAACTTCGTCACAATCAGAATTATTGACCGAAATAAGTCAAAATACTGAACCAATATCAAATACTCTAATACTAGAACTAATTGAACAACTTGAAACAACACTTACATTATACACTGGAACAGACCCAACAACCAGGCCTAAATTACCCCGGTTACGTGAAAACAAAAAACTGTATGAACTCATTGATATATTTAACAAACAAATATTGGGCAGGTACTACAACATAGATTCAGACTTAACCCACACACATACATTAATATATTGCTGCGCAACAGTTATAAGTAAAAAACTAGGGTATAAAATATTTACTAGCATTAACCCTAATCCGCGGCAAAATACAAAAAAAGAACCGCCTTGGAAAATAAGAATTGAAAAAGACATAAATATGCTAAGAGCTGACATAGCAAGACTTATCCAATACATAAGTAATAATAGAAGCAAAAATTTAGTTAAAAAAGTAAGTAAAATATTTGAAAAAACTAAAATCCACTCGAGTCACGAAAAAGACAACGCCAAACCAGAAGAGTTTTTAGACACACTTAAACAAAAATTAGCACTAAAAACACAAAGACTAGCACGATACAAAAAATCTCTTCGAAGAAAGCAGGACAATAAACTGTTTTCAACAAATGAAAAAGTATTTTATAGGTCAATTAATGAAAAGCCAATTACAAACACATCTACTGGTACGCCTACAGAAACTGAAATCAAAAACTACTGGTCTGATTTATGGAAAAAGAAAAACACGCATAATGAACAGGCAATTTGGATAAAAGAAGAAGAAGAAAAAGCAAAAACTATTGAGCAGATGGATTATGATGGTGTATCCGGCGCAGATATAGAAGACATCACGATAAAACTGAAAAACTGGAAATCCGCTGGTATAGATGGCGTACACAATTTCTGGTTTAAGAAATTTTTTGTATTGCACGATATCTTAGCAAAAAATATATCAGATGTACTTGCAGGCGTGTATGATCTACCTAAGTTTGTAACTAAGGGCATAACCTATATGTTACCGAAAAGTAACAACACCTCTGATCCATCACAATACAGACCTATTACTTGTTTGCCCACAATTTATAAACTCATCACAGCATGCATAACTGAAAAATTAATAAACACTTAGAACAAAATAATATACTTGCAGAAGAACAAAAGGGTTGCAGGCGAAGACACATGGGCTGTAAAGAACAACTTATAATTGACTCCACAATACTGAAACATGCCACAAGCCGCAATAGGAATTTACATCTAACATACATAGACTATAAGAAAGCGTTCGATAGTGTCCCACACTCTTGGCTATTACATGTTTTAGAAATCTATAAAGTTAACTCTGTGATAATTAACTTCATGAAGCTTGCTATGTCTGAATGGAAGACTACTTTATCACTCACGAACAACCAAGTATGTATAACCACAGATGAAATCCCAATAGAGAATGGTATCTTTCAGGGAGATTCACTGAGTCCTTTGTGGTTCTGCCTGGCCCTCAACCCGTTATCTAATATATTGAACAACACAGCATTAGGCTACAAACTAACACCAACCACGACGATTAACCATCTTCTTTATATGGATGACATAAAAATATTTGCTAAATCAAAACCGGATATGAACAAACTCATTAAATTAACATCAGAATTTAGCACCGACATCAATATGACATTTGGATTAGATAAATGCAAAACACTTCACTTAAATAAAGGCAAAGTAGTTAACCATATTGACCTAACCGAACCAGACAGCTTTACAGTGATGGAAGAAAGTGAAACATACAAATACCTTGGTTTGCACCAAGGAAAATCAATAAATCACTCAGAAATCAAAACAGACCTTACAAAACAATACACACATAGGCTTAATCAAATTTGCAAAAGACCACTTTATTCGAAGAATTTATTCAAAGCAATCAACACTTATGCAATCCCGATTTTGACTTACTCATTCGGCATTGTGAAATGGACTAAGACCGATATAGCTAACTTAGAAATTAAAACCCGAACTACACTAACAAAACACAGTTATTTACATCCTAAATCTGCAATAGAGAGAATGACAATAAAGAGACAAAAGGGCGGGAGAGGCCTGATAGACCTTAAACTTCTCTGGGAGGGGCAGGTTAAAAATCTCAGAAATTTCTTTTACCAAAAAGAAATCAATAGTCCAATTCATAAAGCTATTATTGAAACTGACGAACATTATACACCACTTAATTTAATTGAACGTGATAAAGAATTCTCAACCATCCAGGATGCCGAAAATGCAAAAATCAGCAAGTGGCGCGGAAAAGAATTACACGGACGCCATATACACGATTTAGAACTACCACATGTAGATATGAAAGCATCAAATCAATGGCTAAAACTAGGTTCACTTTTTACAGAAACTGAAGGCTTCACCATCGCAATACAAGATCAAGTCATTAACACCAGAAATTACAAAAAGTTTATACTCAAAGATCCCAATATTCAAAATGATAAATGTAGGAAATGTCATAGATATTCAGAGACCATTCAACACATTACGGGAGCCTGTCCTAACCTAGCACAAACAGATTATACTCACCGACATAACCAAATATCAAATATAATTCATCAAAAACTGGCCATCAGCCACAAACTAATCTTAAGCAACCCAATGCCCTATTACCAATACACTCCAAAACATGTGCTAGAGAGCAGCAATCATAAACTCTATTTTGACCGAGCAATACTAACTGACAAAACAATACACTATAATCGACCCGACATAACTCTGATAGACAAAACTAATAAAACAGTATATATTATTGACATCGCAGTCCCCAACACTCATAATCTCCATAGAACCATATCTGAGAAAATTCAAAAATATACCGAGCTAAAAGAAGAAATTCTACGGATATGGAAAATGAATAAAGTCTATATTGTTCCACTGGTGTTATCAAGTACAGGAGTCATTCCTAAACACTTGTTACAGGCTCTGAAAATAATTAATATACATGAAAACACATACATGACCATGCAAAAAGCCGCGATATTAAATACATGTCGTATAGTCCGCAAATTCTTGCAGGATGATTATACCGAAACCCATCAATGAGAATCCTACATGGAGATCACTTGGCTAAGGCCCGTGATCTTCATTATACCGGAACATCTTCAGTGTCCCGAGACGAAATAATTTTCGAGAAAAATAATAATAATAATCAAGTTAAAATTAAAAAAGCCTATGAGTTAATCCTGTAGGTATAAGCTATGCACATTCCAAATCCGTTCCACCATTGTATTAGAAATAAATTATCTATAGTTCACTATTTTTGCGATAATGACTTACACATAAAAGATAGATATATGCTGTCGCGGGATTTTTTGGAAGACTATTTCAGACAAATATTTCCATAATACATTATATACGTGTAACTCTAACGGTTTTTGCAGCGCACGCCAGAATAGCTCACAGATGGCAGAATGTTTTCCTACTTACTTGACACTTATCGTTACATTTTGGACAATTAACACAATAACTTTATAAATTATAGCGTATGTGTTATTTTAATGTATAAGCTATATTATTGTAAAGTTTCATTAAAATCCATTAAGTCGTTTTTGCGTGAATGAGTAACAAACATCCATACATCCATACATCCATACATACAAACATTCGCGTTTATAATATTAGTATAGTAAGGATAAGGATAAACATTTAACAAATAAATTCACTTTCCCACACACAAAGTTCAAATATTTATATCGTGATAACTTTAAAACTAATTTGTTTTTATTAGAGATACATGTTCACTTGTGACTTAAAGACTCCCAGATTGTACTTTTCGGTAAATACAGACCCTGGCAAGGAGTTCCAGGAGTTTTAAAAAAATATCATAAAGCTCTCAGACCCTGACTTTTGCTGTAACCTTTAGTTCTACGAATTTGTTCTGAATGCTACATTTCCGTTATAATTAAGATGATGTATTCTTTACAATTACTAATATCCCGCAAAAAAACGGCATCGCCGCGCTGCACCACGTAATAGGCATGCCAACACCAGTTGACACTTGAAACCTGAGATTTAATAGATTTAATTATTGATATACATTTTAAAATTTATTTAATAATCAAATTTAAGTAGTACATATTTAAAAATCATAAAACAGAATTTGCAATATCCGTACCATGAAAGACGTAGGTCACAATGAATACAATGCTGTCCCAAGAGATTTCTGTTATTTTACTAAGTACCCTATATATTATATAATATTTCGCTAGAAAAGAAACATTAGGCTTCTACCAAGATTCAAACCCATGACCATGGCATAGAAAGCAAGAGTTATCCACCGCGCCAACAGGGTCGTCACTTTTTACAAAATATCCAGATAGTGTTTCAAATATATTGCCATCTTGTTATGAATACTCAATTTATTTTATTTCACATTTAATTAAGGTAGTGTGATGTATTCAGAGTCTTGGAATGATAACACGACGTGAATCATAATTTTACTGTGATAACATCACGAATTCTGCTCGGCTACCTAATACCACTTCTAGCTATAATGTGCTGCCATAATACAGCACTCTACGTAGATTACAAGTTGGAGAGCCGACTTTATACGATATTTTTTTTACTTAAATGCTTTTACACTCACAGCCTCACACTAAGTTCGATGACTTGTGTCGTGGGTGCCGGAAACATTCACATCACACACTCAATCACAACCAGATACACAAATTTTCCTTGGGGAGAAAACTTGTGTTCCCGCCGGGAATCGAACCCGAAACCCCTGCTTAGAAGGCGATATTGATATTGATTGATGATTATTGATTCCATACAATGATAAATCTAGAAATCACACCCCGCATTTTTGTTTCCTGTACGATATAATCTGGAAGTATTCAAGTCTAGAATGAATAGGTATCTTCTATCCACACCAATCTCCTATCGGCACATCGTCACTTTCCATCCGGTGAAATTATTGTCAAATATTTGCCTAGGTAACATATAAAGCTATTATAAATGACCTGACCTAACTCTAATGGGTTAATAATATGTATTAAGTACTCCGTGTACACCTAATTGTGTAAAATAATAAATACGGTTACGGAAAGTAAAACTTAGAGCTATCAAATATTAGAGCTAACAAGATTATTGCAAATAATTATATTTATTATTGCCAATAAATTGGGAACCATTTTCCTACCAACCATATAAAAAACTAGTCTTTGCTAGTTTCAAACTGAAAAATGTGTTATCGCTTCCTCTTCAGATCGTCTCACAAATTATTAAAATAAGGGTCAGAAGAGTCTCTGTAAATGGTAGACAGTGCAGTGGCCCTGGTAATGATTATTTCTATAGTAACACTTTTCTTAAGGAAATTCCTGTCCTGATATTTTGCAAATAAGATACAATTTTCAGAGGGTGCTAATCCTGCAATAGCTCTAGCAATAGTAAGCATGTTTCTGAACTACCAGAACAGTTCCAAGCAGCGCTAGACGCATATGACGAGGGGATCCATAACGATAGAGTTCTTGTCGCTACTATCTGGAGAGGGTTCTATATGCTATCAAAAGACACGAACTGAATATGTGGAATGAGTAGTCAAGTTATATACGTTACTAGCTTTTGCCCGCGGCTTCGCTCGCATTAAGAAGTACAACTAACTTTCATCCCCTATTTTATCCTCTTGGGGGTAAAATTAATCAAAATCCTTTCTTAGCGGATGCCTACGTCATAGCATCTACCTGCATGCCAAATTTCAGCCCGATCCGTCCAGTGGTTTGGGCTGTGCGTTGATAGATCACTATGTCAGTCAGTCAGTCAGTCACCTTTGAGTTATATATATTTAGATATATATAAGGCAGCATATATTACTGCTAGATAAGATACCCGGTGAAGCTCTAAAATGAGACCCTGAGTTAAAATGGATTCGTAACATAGAGCAACCTAGCATGAATGCTAAGTACTATTGTACTATTGAATTTGTTTTTTTCTTGATATAATCTTAAATAAGTTCTTATAAGTCTCTTAGAACTTTATATTAAGGTTTTATTTATGACTCATAGAAAAATATTTGTTACAGTAAAATAGCTTTTTTAAATGATAATAAAAAAAACTTGTCCGTATAAAATCTTCACAGCCTCCTCTTACACTATAAATGAAGGTACTACAATAGTACAAAATACTCGATGGGAGCCGCATGTTTGAGCACGTGTATCAATAATTATAATAGAGTAATTTAGTGCTAATAGTGATAGGCAACACACGGCTATCACTAATACTATATAGTGTTATTAGTTACGTCGATTACAAACTCACTTATTATTATTGGTGTTGTAGGTAGTTGAGTATTCGACTAGTCTGAGTTTGATTGTGTGTGTGATGCGAATAGAATTTAGTTATGGGGTGGTGAGTGTGAAAGCGATTATTGTTTATTTTTTTCGTTAGAAATAAATTTAATATATCACCTATAGGCTAGTGCGGCAATTTCTGGCTGATGGTAAATGATGATGCGTTCGAGGGTGGTAAATACGCAAAACACGATTTGGTGTGAGTTTTTTATTTATTGAGGATGTCAAACTACCAGCCCACCTCCACATATTCTAACAGACTTAAAAATATGGAAGGGGTCTTAATTCAGGTTGAATTTTTTTATGACTTTGTCATTTAAAAACCGCATTAAAATATATTTTATTTTGTATTTTTTATTTACAAACTGGAAAAAAATCAACAAAATTGGTTCAGTAAATTAGGTTTTTAAATCAAAATCATTGGTTAAAATATGTCATCCATGTACACAAAAATGTTCACTATTTAAGGTATTGACTTTTTGTGTTAAGTCGGTTGTTTTATTCTTAAGTCTGTTTATTATTTTAATCTACTGATTTTATTATTTTAGTCTACTCATTCTACAAGCATTATTAGCAATCTTGTACCTATTAAATTTATAAAATATATAGTAACATATATTTTTGTTAAATTCGTTGCAACTTTCTAGGAGTATCAATTTTATTTCTATAAGTAAAATAAACATTTTTGAAATGGATCTAAACATGATAAACTTTCCGAGTGTGCTATAGAGAGGAAAAAACTACGTAAGAAAAAAAATATTTTTCTTCAGACCTGTAGAAAATAGATCACACCGTCGCGTCGGCAAGACATCAATCGACCAGACAGGACAAAAAATACAACAATAATATTGGATGAAACAAGAATGGCGACTAAAACACTCAACACCGTGTACCCACTGAATTCACATCAGCTACGGTCGCGTCGTTTCTTTTCAATTGGAAAATGGAAAACCCGTCCATTTATCATTTCATCCCCCATGCCACCCCTTTCGTATGAGTTGTTTCAAATATTTCGAACAAACACTCTTTTTGTTACGTGATGAATAGAATGTGCTGATTTTTATTTTGATGTAAATTTGAACCTGTCTTTTAGTCTACAAGTTCCAGATTTTAATTAATTAATATACAACAAAAAACGGGTTTTATTCAGATATCGATCTTCTTCTGTACTTGAAAACATAAGAACATATACCTACGATAAGCACATTTTATTTATTCATTTCATCTTTTTGTTATTTCTGTAGTTTATTTATTTGTTTTGTCTTATTACCAACTAGATAAGAACGTTATTGACAATTAACGCTTATTACCACAATTGCTTGCGCAATTACCTCGCCACATGTGTCAATGAAAAGAAAAATGGCTCATTTAATTAACATAGCGTAAACGCCTTATTTAATGACTTCAATGACTCAATACAACTGATTCAAAGTCATTTTATACAATAGCACTTGGTAACTATGTATCTTCTAGGCAGGCATGCAACATCTTGGCCACATAATCGCTTTCCATCAGGTGAGATAGTGGTCAAATGCTTGCCTAACGAGCATTAAAAAACCAGACGATGTGTGTAACTAATTATAAAAATATCAGCATCATCATCATCATCATCAGTCTGTATAAACCCATTGTAGGGTCCATACAGACTGATGCATCTGATCGCTGATCGCATCCAGGTCTTTCCAGGAATCACTGATATATCGTCGACCCATCGAGCAGCTATCGCTTACATTTTGGAGAGTGTGTACAGGTTAATTCCTCCATGCCATTTTTACCATCTAACAACAAGACAAACTACCAAACTTTTGTTTTTTTTTTATACATAATAGGCAAGCATTTGACCACTATCTCACCTGATGGAAAGTGATGATGCGGTCAAAAATGGGACATGCTTGCCCAGAAGATACCTCGACATACCTCCAGTTCGCTCGAACCATTCCATCCGTACAGCAAAGGAGTGGAACTCATTGCCTGCGTCTTTGTTCACCGAATGGTAAAATCTGAGAGTATTCAAGTCTCAAATGAATAGGTATCTTTTAGGCAAGCATGTTACATCTTCGGCCGCATCATCACTTTCCATCAGGTGAGATAGTGGTCAAATGCTTGCCTATTCTGCATAAAAAATATAAAAAGCTAGTTTGCCCACGGCTCGCTTGCCTTCTCTTCGTATCCACTCAGTAATATTTATACATTAAACATTTCTTAATATTTTTTTCATACATATACATTCATACATATATGTTTGCAAAATTTGTAATATTAAAATTTCATGCAGCGAGATAATCTTGGTAGGTGTGCAGAGTAATCCAAACTCAGCTCGTTTGATTTCCATTCCCTCGCAGTTTCCCTACCAAGCTTCGGATAATAAAAGAAAAGCTGTTTGCAAAACCGTGCTACAACAGGGTTGTATCAACAAGCTCGCGTTTCATTGCTGCTCTATTTCACACGCCCGGGTCTGGCAATAAAAGAAAAGCGTCGATGTATGCACACTGGGAGAGGGGCACGGCGTCCCGGGTGCGGCCTAGGGATAGACACAGCATGTCACGGACGCGATCGATACCGCCGCGCCGCGCCCTTGTTACAACCTGGATTGCTCCAATTTGGCGCCAATGTGCTATTACAACTCGATTTAGGCTTTGTAAAGTAATTACAAACATCTCTAAATTGGCACCAAACTGGGCTCTAAATATTTACACACACACGTTGATAAAAATAATTACTGGTAAAAAAACACTTAAATGGTACTGACTGATATATCCTTAATTGTACTCCTAAATTAGCGTCCAAACCATATAAGCAAATAACTTAAAATTCTTAGAGAATATGTTAAGCTGTGGCCCAAAGCCAAAAATACCAATAAAAATTATATAAATTAAAATATTAAGAAGAATTAATTTTTTTTATTTTTTGAGGTGCCTTAGATACCCATCTTTGGAAGGAACTACGCAAGAAAAGTACGAAAAAGATTTTAAAAAATACGTTAGAAAATAACAATTTGGTAAAACACGAAAGTTACTGTTTTAAGACCTATTTTGTCCCGTGGGTTAAAGCTGAAACTTACGTATAATACTCATTTTATCCTGCACTTAAACTACAAATACAAAAATCAAACAACAATTAATTTTCAAAGTGTTTTCTAATAATCAAAATATAGGCGCAAGGCTCAGTTTAGCGCCAACTACTTATATTATTATTATAATAAAAATATAAAGTTGCCGACGCGACGGAAACAAGTTTTATGAATTCCTTTTATTAATAGCTATCTACTCTTCAAACCTCAGCACGAAAGGTATCGTTTCATTATTAAAAAAATCTCCCGACCGATATATTTTATTCTCCAAAAATTCTCGCTGTTAATTTGATTAGTTGCGAAATTACAAAAGTTTTAAAAGAGCGTCTGTCATGTTTAAATCCATAACTCATCAAAAGTCTATAGGAATGGATACAATGTCCTGACGTTCAAAAACTTTGTAATAAATTGCTTCAGTCGCAAGAGGCAGTTTTCGATCACATCGCAAGTCTGACACGTCGTCGTATCGCAGTTTTTACCAAATTGGAAACACTTATTGGCGCTGACGTGAATGCGCCTTTTCTCGACAAAAAGCTCTTTGCCAAACGCGTTCTTTGGCCTTTGACGAGCGGGCTCGGAGCAAAGTAATCCATGAGAGAAACGTCTTGAAAACGTACATTTTCTTTTTGATACACAAAGAGAAACATGTTTGTTTAGATGTACATTTCTATGTGCTTTCACGGCAGGCGTCTAAATTTATAATGTTTCACCATGTGAGGTGAAATTGCTTTTTTTCCGACAAATGATTCTAACGGCCTTAAAATCTTTAACCTTTCGTCTTATTATTATTTTTTGTCAAGTTTATATTTACCGGCACATAAACAATGGTTCGGTCTTGTGCTTTGTGGTTAATGTATAGAAATCGTGAGTAACTCATTGAAGACACTTTCATTATTTTCATTGTCTTCGGTATTGGAAACTAGAAAACGTAAATATAATTTTAAACTGTTAGTGCCACCTTAAACATATTTATTGTAAAAAATTCGATTTTACCAGGGAGTAAAAAGTTGACGTCAGGCAGGCGGCCAGGCATAGAAACTTGCTAATCCTATTCATAACTTGAGTTCACGAGTAAGAAGAAGGATCAACTCTTCACTCATACTCTTCCTTCAGGAAGATTAGACTTTGTGCCAACTCAAGTGAGGTTAGTGGGAAAAGGAAAAGGAGAAAATAATACTAACAACAATTAATATATAATTAATCTATATTCTTTTTTGCGCAACCTTTTAAACCTTATTAAAAAAAAGGAGAAGGTTCTCAATTTCTCGGAATCTTTATTTTTTATGTATGTTTCCCGATTACTTGAAGACGTCTGGACTGATTCGAGAATTTTTTCTTTTTGTTTATAAAGGTTTACTACTCAAGTGGTCTCATTATAATTTGATCAAGATCTGATGAAGAATATTTCCGATTGAAGTCACCTATTGGTTTTTTAAACTCGTATAATATATTATTTGCATTGACGTTCCTGTTGGCCAAGTTCTACCACACACGTCACTATACCTACCAGTGATACTATACTTATACCTAACTACTTACAAACATGCACCTATTTGTGCAAGTTCATATAAGTCATACATTGTCTTTTGACTTCTGTTAATTATACTTAAATAGTTACAATGGTCATACAATCTTAACAATGTTTCCGTAACATAAAACTATGTACACTGAGAGTCTGAGATCTCATTTCCTTAAGCAGGTCCCGTCTCTACATTACAAACGTCTCTATAGCTATGGCTATATATTTCCAGATGACAATATATTTTAAATGCCTGTTTATTGCAGAAGGCCGTACATTAAGAATTCAAGAGACGTCGCAGGCCGCACGTACTCTTAGATCTGCTGAGATCTGGGCTTCCCCAACAGTCATTCTAAACAAGGTGCTATTTGCATGATTTTTTGGTGACGCACTATTATAAATAGGTATAATAGTTGTAAGCTTAAGCCAAAAGTTAGATTTTAAATAATATATTCAGATGTTGATGTCCATAAACAAAAAACTCCTGATACACAAATTTTTCAGCGATCAAACATAGGTTCTATGTTTGCCATTTATAAGGACGCATGGAGGCAAAGCTGCACAAGCTTTCTGCTTTCCGGCGACTATATAATACAAATATCATTAGTTTTATTTGTATTATATAGTCGCCGGAAAGCAGAAAGCTTGTGCAGCGTTAGGTTAGGTTTATTGAATTTAATAAAATTACAATGAAAAAATTAACTACTGAGTTTCTTCTGTTAGAATTGTCACTTTCACGAGTGCCTTTCTTTGGGGTGAACAAACGAATTATTTAAATTTGATATTATAATTGTGTGTAGGTATGAATCTGAAAGTATTCATTTTAGTTTTTTCATATTTCTGTGTGTGTGTAACTTTGACATAATCAATGGTATATAATAATATCTGTAACCTTTATATAAACTATATTAAAATTTAATTTAATTTTAAGAAATAATTATTATAATATGTATAACACGTACCTACGTACTACATTATGCATATATCGATAAGGTATTCCTTGGAGATAGCAAGATGTGCGCGGTCATTACAGGCTCCGCGGCCGCGGCGTGGTATGTAGCTGCCAGCAAAAATAACGTGCGCCGTGCAATCATATGCCAATTGACAACCTTTACTAATAGTTAGGATTTAATTATGTGACCAGTCATTCCAAATAATTTCGATTTACGACTGACTTACGCTTATAAACCTTAAAAATTAAATAGGTATAAGTGAATCAAGTGTTGAGATATACCAAATAAAGAGAGTATCTACCTGTAGTTTTTCGTGCGTCTATTAATAATTATTTGTTTTACCGTCAGTAATTATAAGAGCAAGGAACCCTATAAGTGATCAGCAAGTACTCCGCTAGATAAATATCATATCACAAATGTTAGGACTTTTTACGTTTTTGCGAGTCTGGATGAAGTCATACCACTGGTTTAGCAATTGTGCCAAAACAGCTAGACTACACAGAAGCACAGCTCAAGTCATGCTGGGTCTAATAGAAGAGACGAAATCGCGAACTAAATTACAAGGCAATTATTTACAATTTGCAACAACAAGAACTAGCTGGGTTCCACGGCATTACCCAGATTTATCAGGATATAAAGTAGCATGTATTTTTTTCTTTTTATGTCATGTGATGATAAGATCAAATATAAAACAAGTTTTCCAGAACTCTCTTATAACGTTAAGATTTCCAGATAATGTTAACCAGAAAAACCTAACAAGGAGTTCAATTTCTTTGCGGTACTCGTGATAAGGGTGGAAACAAAACACAACAAGTCAATTAAAATCTCTTTAAATAATATAATATGCAATACATTTTTGCTAACAAAATTAGTGCAAATTAACAATGGTAATTAGAAGTGTGCTTATAGGTGTAGGAAGAAGTAATTTGAATACTTGACAAGAGTTCTAATGCTAGTTTCTATCTAAAAAATAATTATTCCTAAAAAAAAATATGGGTAATTATTATTTGATTATTGAAAAATATGTTACATCTTTAAATAAATACATAAATTACAGACTTTAATAATAAGCATTGCTCGGCAGCAGGCTACCTCAGCGCGTCCACTGAGTCATGCGCGGAATGCCGTTGGGTCAGCTCCGCCCCGCGTGCCGCTGACCGGCGTCTAGCATGGTCTTGCATAGCACAGAAAAACCATTACCATGTCATACTTAGCATCTTGACTTCACCTCAAAAATGATAGACAGCTTCACTTGTAATCTAATGCGACAAAGTACTACATTGTTTCCTATTTCTGAACATGGAACAGTCCTTTGCATTACCATGTCATACTATCATGTCTTTTATCTGTGCAAGCAATAATGGATAACATGACTTTACTTTATACGACAAAGTTCTACAGTCATCATAGGTTTCCAAACGCAATTTTGCCTGAATAATCTGGGGTATTTCACATATTAATAATAAATTGCATTTTTATTTAGAAATCCGACCATTGGTAGCAATAGACGTGTGGAAGCTATGACTAAGGTATTAATAGTTTGATTTATTCGTTTTTAAATGCTGTAATTTTTGTTTTAATAACTGTAACCTACCTATCGTCATGGTACTGTTGGCAACACCAGAACATCGTCAACGAAATGAGTAATTTAGATGTATGAGGTTTAGTAGTCCGCAAAAAAGATGAGTCAAAGGAGTCTTATTAACTTACAAATGCATGAGACTGCATAATGCATGAGACCAGCTGAGAAGGGTTACAGAAAACGTTGTATATATACAACGTTATCTGTACAACAAGTACAAGTTTATACATAAATATTTACCACATGCAAAAACAATTGCGCATTTAAGTTACTTAAACGCTTTTACACCCACAGCCCCACACTAAGATCGATGACTTGTGTCGTGGGTACCGGAAACAATCACACCACGCACAAAATCACAACCAGAACCAGAAATACAAATTTTCATTGGGGATAAAACTTGTGTTCTAGCCAGGAATCGTTGTTATTTACACCAATACATTTTTACTGGTGATTTCTTATATCACACTAATTAAACTTAATATAATTTAGATGTCATCTAAAAATATTATCAAATATTATTTTGATTTGAATTATTATTCAATAGCATTTAGAACTGCACACCTGAGAAGCTAATCACGTCATAGTTTAGCTTTTATAATAGCTTTGACCTTCATCGTGAGTCATCGTAACACCGCACAAATATCAAACAATTAAAGCACAGGTGTAGACGTTTTTATAATGCAAACAAAAAGTTTACAACTCATTTTATACATTTTAATAAGCTGATAATTTATTTTATGGCCGTGTTAACACATTTCACTTGGATTAAATATAGCAATTAAAAGTTAAATATGTTAATTTTGGGCTCACGTAATGATCGCGAAACTTTTGAACTTGAACGGGAGCTTTAGAATTCCAGTGTCGTATGAAAAAGTTTCAGAATTTTAAGTTCATTAACATTCTGTTTCAAAATACGACGTTACTGTTCGAGCAAAGTTAGAATTTAATAATGCTTCTGATTGTTTGGATTGTTTTACATATGAGTATATGTATGTACTCACATATAAAACAGTCTCACACAGTGTATTCAACATAACTTGTTACATAAGTATTGTGTGTACCTGATGTATGTATCTAAAGCTCTCACTACTATGTTTTGTTATATCAATCAAGTAATGTTACCAAAATACAAAACATACATATATATGTATATGTAATAACAGGACACGTACTTGAACTATATTTCTATGCCATAGCTTCAGTTCCTTACCAAACAAACAAACAAACAAACGCATTCACACTCACAGCCCCACACTAAGTTCAAAGACTTGTATCGTGGGTGCCGGAAACATTCACATTACACACATTACAACCAGAACCAGAAGCACAAATATCCCTTGGGAAGGAATTTGTGCTCCTGCTGGGAAACGAACCCAGGACCCACGGCGCAGAGAGCGGGCACCTGTCCACTACGCTAACTGGTCGTCAATCATATTCGTACTCTATACAACTTTTTTACTTCAATAAATACCATAGATATTATGCAAATATTTATTTTAAAATCTTGTTTTTTTATATAAATTGCTGCGATCATCATAATTAAAAAAAGTATATACATCAGAAGGGATTTCATAACTATTAAATTCACCTATCAGTGAAACATATTACAAAATCTTTTTAAACTCAGACCCTATGTTACTACAAGCTATGTACTTACCTCCATATGTGAATGCTACGAAATGAAGAGTTGCCATCAGCGCTAGAAGATATCTGGGCGACGCCATGTCGCCTTTTAAGCTGCAACAACAGAAACAACAATATAAATATATGCTAAAATAAAATCTTCGTTTTCAAGGGAACGCATGAACGCGCTGACAAAAGCCTCAAAATAAATCCTAGCGTGACACGGCTAATGAAGCACCTCGATAGAATTAAATTTAAAAAAATATGAAACTAATAGATACTAGACAAAAAAATAAGCTTAAACTTGCTTACCGAAAGATTAGAAAATTCTATTAATTTTTCTAACACCACGCAGACAGCGTCAATTCCATTCACATTGAGGTCTTGGCTAGGACTGAAAATGTCTAGAGCAAAATTGCAAATTGCGCTGCGCTGGCGACCGCGAAAAGTCGCATCATCAAAAGAGCATATCGCAAGGTGTGCGGACGCAAGCGCGTGCGCGGTCGCTGACCTGCGTGATCACACCAGCCTGTATACCTATCTATACATAAAAGAGCATATCTAACAAGATATTGGCCAATTTGACAATTTCATTGAGTTCAGGCCTTTGCAAAGTAGATACGTTTTAGGCAATACTACGCAAAAAAACACGAAGCCAACTATCTAACAGAACTTCATGACCTAAAACAAGCGAAGACGATGAGACTATTTTTTAACATCTTACATAAATAATTGACCAAGCGAGCAGATCGAGCGAAGCGTCTCCGTTTCAGCGATTCAGTTTTTGTAAATTTTTAAAATAGTAGAGATATGGCCGGAGATAGGGGATAGAAAATGTAAAATAAAATACTTCAGCCTTTTCGAAAATACGCGATGTCTTCAGCTCACAGAGCCACTAGTTAATTATGTATAGTTAGTTATTAGATGTTAAAAAAATATTTACTACCTTCTAGTTAGAATAACCCCTGTTGAAAGTTAGGATTGAAAAGAAGGCGTCCCTCCGTCATTGTGAACGAAATGAGGCGCATAAATAAAGAGTGACGGCCGTTATCGCCCATCACTCGCCATTGACGAAAATAAATGAGCTCCAATAAACCGCGTTGACGGCAGACAGGACCTGCTGTCTCTTGTAAAGTCTGGTGCGCACGGTGGTAGGACACGAAAAATAAAAACTACAATAAACAACATATTCTTTAGAAACTTGAAAAATAATTACGAAACTCTTCCAACTTTGATATTTTTGTGACACAATAGTATGATATTAGGTATAGTAGTTATTATATAGTATGATAGAGCAAAACACAAAATATGTTAATTTGGTAATGAGATTAATTGTAGACTTTTGAGTCCATTCGTCGTTAATCGCAGATGCATTTTATAAGCGTTGAATGTAAAAAAAATATGACAAAAATAATCTAAGCATATAAATAAAAATCGATTGCCGCATGTCTGAAATATCATCGCTCCAGAAAGGTTTTAGCTATTTGGTAGATTTTTTTACTTTCCATAATGGTCAAGGCATGGCTTGCACGAAGCATTTTAAAAAAATAATACTCTAGGCAAAATAGAAATAGACAACTTTATGTAAAATTAACAGCAATTCTTAACATTATTGAGTGAGCAATGAGATTAAAAGCTTTTCTCGATTAGGCACCTGCAACGCCAAAAAAACACACTAGATTCAGTGACAATATCCAAAACGTTATGTTATGTTTATTTGGATCTAATTTTGAATATTGGATCGTCTGATTGGAAGTATTCGTTATTTACATTGTGCAATACTTGTAACATGCCTTAATCTGACATTAGTTGCGGATGAACCGCCGCGCGCCGTCTTCCAATCCCACGCCCCCGATCCTCAATAGGATAATGATCAGGACTTTCCGTGTGAAAGGTACTATTATTTACTCTGTGGTGAAAGGCTCCTGGTGAGTCTTGCTGTGTTGGGGGTTTGGAAGGTGGCCAACTCACGCGCTACGCTTGAAACGGTGCTTCAGCGATTAACAATATTTTGGCACAGGGACTAAGGTAGGCTCAGTACAAAAGACGGGTAACTCTGTTGTGCAATTTCAAAGGCATTACGAGAATATTGTCGGTGTAGAGAAAATAATATTACTTTTGTGACTTTATTGTCTTGCTGTATCTTACGTTATTATTTTATTTGTATACTATTCCCAAAATTGTAGGTGACAGGTAATCACATACTTTATTTTATATAATACTAGCCGTGCTCCGTGGCTTCGCCCGCTATTATCAGGCTAAAAAGTAGCCTATGTGTTAATCCTAGGTATAATCTATGTACGTTCCAAATTTCATCCAAATCCGTTCAGCCGTTAAAGCGTGAAGAGGGAACAAACATACTTACACACTTACACACAAACTTTCGGATTTATAATATTAGTAGGATTCAGATAAATATATTCAGTGTGTCCTTAATATCTGAAGGACTATGGAAAATATACTTTGGACCATCGACACGACGAAGAAGAAGTGTGGGATATAAATAACCTATCTAACTTAGTGTATTATCAATATTTATCAATAACTTTTATTTGATTATTTCATTTTTTTTATGTGTTTCGTGTTGAGTGTATCTATTTATTTATTTTATAAGGGGGCTAGAAAGTCATTCATCGTTTGATGGTATGACATAATTATACGCATTATTATATTATATATAAAAAAAGCATTTTTTTCACTTTAGAATAAGCATACGTGTTGTTGTCTGTACATCATAATAGCTTCTCAGAAATTTATCACAACTTAGTATGAAGTGGAAATAAAAATGTTATCCTCAAATTACGTAATGCTATGACGTAGAGAATACAATTATATAAATCATATAAGTGTAAGAGAGATCAGCAAGTATAATGCCACAAAATAAATAGGCAAATACTGTGTACACGGGTACTTGTGTGCGTACTATCTCATTAACTCGAGCGGCATAAGAGGACCTCAAGTGAGTCTTACTTCCTGTATAGACTTCAACTAAACAATAATATTTAAAATAACGTTATTTTGTTTGATGTTGCTGTGTTCGGTGTTTGATAAATTATTTAATACCTGCATGCTGCCTGTCCGTGTGTACAGCAGCCAAACATGGGCTTTAGGACAAAAAATGAACTGACAAATTCGCAACTTGTCAGTACGCAATGGAAAGGAGTATGTTGAATGTGAAAAAGTCAGACAGATTGAAGAACCGTGTCATCCGAAGCAAGACAAAGGTTGTAGACATTACACAAAAAATAAGAAGGCATAAATGGCAATGGGCAGGAGTGAGAGGACAAGACAAGTGGAGCAAAATTTTCATACGGTATGGTATCCTAGAGAAGGATAAAGGAATAGAAGCATACCACAGAAAAGATGGGACGATGACGTCAGACAAGTAGCAGAAGTGATGTGGAACAGGGTGGCCAAGCAAAGACTCGAATGGAAAAGGTCATATACAGATCTTCAAAAAATAAAGAAATTACAAATACTAGACTAAGCTACATTATTTTTAGTTTTAGTTAGTTTTAATCCTATATAAATATTGTAAGTTGATCTGAATTAAAGGCTATATTATTACGCGATGCTGTTTTTAGTGTCACTTAATTTGATGAACATTTGTGTAAGGAATATGGTTGTATGCGTGATTCCAGTAGGTATACTATAACGGCCGCGATTGTAAATACCAGCGACGACAGCAAAATTAACAAACACACCAATTATTTATACAGACACATATTAACCTCTTATTATATTCAGCATAAAATATTACAACAGGCAAATAAGTACTGATAATGACACACGCCATATAATAGTGTAGGTATGCAATTGCTAAAAAACTAATGTCGCTGCATGAAACCTGACACAAAATCAATTAACTGCATCAGACGTGACTTTCGATGATTGCGAATAAAACAACTAGGCATTGCAGTGTCAGATTAAAAAAATAAACATCTAGCCGGGCTCAGAGAATGAATAAATAAAAAAATGTAGGTGTGGCGCATCGAGATAGGTAACAAACCTACGGTTTGTTTGTTGTGGCGTTATTGTCATAATAAAGATGTTGATAGAGTAGGGCATAATGTCTTATGCACTACTCTATCAATATCATCTTCGAAATAAACACAATAAACCCATCGAGTTGTTGATTGACTGACTGACTATTAAAAACAGCCTAAACCAGGGACGATAGAGCGAAATTTACAGCGGAACTTCTTTAGCTTTTGTCGAGCCCGCAGAAATAAATTCCATCGCACACAACGGGAGTCAAGTGTAACTATATATACATAAAAATAAGGTCATTTTTAGCCTACATTTAATTTCAGAATTGTTACTCTAAACCCTGGAATATAACGCAACTATGTCATACTTATTTTCTTATCATACTAGTATCAACACTTTTTTCCCGTTGGTGATGGTAAGAAAATACGTATAATATATATGATATCATATATATTATACGTATTTTCTTACCATACGAGTATCAAACCTTATTAACTTATTTTTTCCCTATATAAAATCAAAGACTTTACCTTTCTAGGCACATATTTAGCTTTTTTTTACCAAACATACCAAGAAGAAAAAACAAAATAACAATCTAAACCGCAAACCTAAATTGAAATTCGCCACACAAAAAGTGAGCCGCGGCGCCTTCTTGTTTTCTTTTTTGACAGTTGGCGCCAATAACCGCTATTTGTTGTGATTATTTTTTTATTGATTATTAGGTCAATGTACGGCAGCGGGCCAGTGGCCAGTTTGGCATGCGGATACCATTATGGGACAGCTAAGCTAGCACATCCTTGCTAACAAGATACTTCTTTTCGGGTACCTACTTCTTGTCGAATACCAAATCATAAAAAAAAATGTGTCGCATTTACTCAAGGTTCAGAACTAATCCATTGTTAGGTCTATGACTTATTTAACGGAATGAGATAACTTTACAAGGGAATTTTATTGACCTATTTCATTATAGAAGTTTGAACCCTTTTTTTATGGAAACAAAATACTCGAACAAAAGCTAATAGTATATGTATATGCGTACCTCATATTATTAGGTAAGACAAACTTTAATAAGTTTATCAAGAACTAAAATAATATAATAATATGCTAATCACAAATGACAATCATTAACATGTCAACATAAATGCCTTGTAGGTAACTTAGGTGTATTATATATAGCAACATCTATAGAGATGTATATAGTTTTAATTTAGTATTAGAAAATTTAGGAAATTGACCCGTAGAAAGGTTCTAGATGCGACATAAAATATATCATGATTTTCAAAAAGGTAGTACTTCAGTTTACACCTCCTAGAGCAGGGAGCACTAAAAACCTATGTAGGGAAATAATTTACTTTTGTATAATCTTTTTTAAGATTTATAAAATCAAATAAATATCTAATATCTCTCTCTCTCTCTCTAGCCACCCCATATTCTTATGATGGGAAACAGTGTGAATGACTGCGCATAATTGCAAACCTGTCCTAAACACTCCAATATTGACGCCTAAGCCAATGTTTGCCACGAAACAATGTTGTCAGTTTATCGTACATAAACAGAGCTATGTGTTCAAAACTAAAAATCAATATTATTTTTACTTGATTTATTAACATGAGTAATAACATAATAATTAAAGCAAACGTAACATACGATGTAACGCTACCATTTGTATTGATAACATAATTTAATTTAATTCAAGCGTTACTGATAGTAACTAACATTTAATAATCTTATTTATTCAGAATATTATAAATGAACATGTGCTTCACGAACGCATACTTGCATAACAATAATAACATAAGCAATATTTTTCAGATCATCAAACTGTAAAAGATCGAAAACACTTTAACAAATACTACGAGATACGAGAAAAAAGAAGAATGTAATAATTCATAACGATGAAAGATAAACATAAGTACCTATTCTAATTGGAGTCCAAAAATTTTAAATCCAAACTCAAACAACTTAGCTGGTTGAAAGTTGACTGCGAGTTATGAATTCCAAATCAACTCATTTCTAACACTTTTTTTTAAATATAATTACCGACTTTCCAAAAAAGGAGGAGGTACTCAAGTGTACAGATATTTTTTTTATGTGTGTTACCTCATAACTACGTTCCACGTGAACCGATTTTGACAAAAAAAATTCGTTTGATAGATGTTGCTTTCCAATCAAATGATCCCATTTAAATTTCATCAAGATCTGACTAGTACTTTTTGAGTTATCCTCAATAATGCGTATTCTGTGGACTACATTGACGATGTTCTCGTTTTTAACCAACTTCAAAAGTTACCTCATAACTTCTTTCTTTGTGCGCCGATTTTGATGATTATTTTTTTATTTGAAAGCTGGTGCTTTCCATGTGGTCCCATTTAAATTTGGTCAAGATCTGATCACTAGTTTTGAGTTATTGTCAATAATGCGTGTTTGATACGTTAAATCTGATCAAGATTTCGAAGATAAAGCGGTGAAGTCGAAGCTCGCCTGATGGTAAGTGTCACACTTGCGAATTACAGTTCAGTATCACCCAGACGAATTTGGAACTTAATTAAGCCAAAATCCCGCGCGGCTAAATCATCTAAAATATCCTAATCACAATCTCTTTAATTTCACTGTAACATTTGTTATGATAAATATTATTAGTTTTAAGAATCGAAAAATCATTATTACCAAATACTACAATCTTATTACAATTTCCAGGCTGTGACCCACAGATAGCTAAATTAAACTAGAGTAACGTTACAACAGCGTCAGCTAAGCAAACATGTTGCGTCAGCGCATTGTGTGGCATCGGTGACGCTGCTTCAATGGCTATTGTAAAGTATTGTCGGCCATTGTGGCCGCCGCCAGAACTGTCCGTGAGAAACAAGAACATTACTACTAAGGTCACTATGATGTCCATAATTGTAATAACCTGTCAATTTAATTATGGTGAATGTATGATGCTTGGAAACAAACTTTACAAGCCCTTTCTGGCAACTGCATGATGAAGATATGTATACCTAGTTAAAGATAATTAATGTAGGTATTAAAAAAAAATCAATCACCGTGTGCCAGGTTCTTCTGAAATACCAATACTATCTGATATGAATAAAATATATAGAAAATTTATTTTTCTTTAATTTCATATAAATGCGGATTCCGAGGTGATAATAATCAGATTTTTTTTTGCCTAGGCAGTCTCTCTTTTCTTTCTGTATCGGTAAATGTTTTTTTAATAATGTATCGCCGCCATTTTCACAAAATATGTTACTAAGGTAATGTAATAAATAATACGTAAGTTTACAGAAGTAAAAAATTTACGCATCTTAAATGGAAAATAATCTTATCTGGAAAACTGCTTTTTTTGGACTACCTTAAAAGCTTGAAACATACAGTGATTATAGGAAAAACTCAAAAGTATAACAATAACAAGAAGCAAAATCTAAAATTTGAAAATGCTCCCTGCGCTCTATCTCAAAAAAAAGCTGCACCGATTTTCACTAAACTTAGATAAGAACAAGTCACCTTTAAAATAAAAAAAACCGCATCCAAATCGCATCACCCGTTTAAGAGACACAAACAGACATACCCACACACACAGCGATGAAATTTATAACACCCCTCTATATGCGTCGGGGGTTAAAAATGAATAAGTGCAAGTTGGGCTCGTGCCATTGCGAAGTAGTACGGAACCCTCGGTGTACGAGTTCGAGACCAGCCGTTAGCCGGTTTTATTATGCTACTCCTTGACTGTGCGTTCAATGCGTCGAGGGTCATTATCACCTTATTACACTGTACCATGTAAGGGTGACGCCACAGGCTGGACTAGTCCTGTTCATTAACCTGACTAGTCCAGGTAGGTTTGTGTTACCTATACTCGACAAAAATGTAAAAAGACTGAGATGACATCGCCTCACTAGCCTGGGATAATACGCTTAAACAAGTTACTGTCTTTGTCTGAAGAATTTGCAGATGCCCACACATAATAATTAGCAGTACTTACTTTACTTACCAAATTGCTACTAAGTTGTTTAGTTGTTAATTATTGTTGTTGCATCAGCTAGCAGTTGTGTCTATAAAACTTGATATTATATACCTCTAGTTTAGTCATAGGTTTGCACAGCAACAATTGTATAAACTACCTACTTATATGTTGTTAATAGAGGTATTGATAGTTTATTGTAGGTGTTAAAAAAACAAGGAAGGAAAAAAAAATGTGGCTCAATCGCGCGTGTTCAGACCTGTCCCGACCCCCGACGCTTTAACCACCCGGCATAAAAACATAAACGCTTTCAAACTCACACCCCACACTAAGTTCGATGACTTGTGTCGTGGGTGCTGGAAATATTCACATCTCGGAAATCTTCGGAAATCGAAGCCTGCTTAGAAGGCGACCACGCACTCTACTAAGCCAACGGGCAGTGCATCCAAGTGCTTTGCAAATAATAATAATAACACTAACAATACGTCCCTCTTTTTATTGCAGCGTGTTACATAGCGATCGCTATAATTAGTCTTAGAAAATACAGTAATAGTAGTCAGCCGTTAGGAGGTGAAAACCTATAGCTAGCATGCGAGATGGATACACACTGCCCTCTGGTTGGCTCGAGCACTTGAGCAAATTTTCGGTTTGAACGCTTGCAGTGAAATGTTTAGCTGTTTTTTATTTAAGTATGTAATTTTATTTTAGTTTTAGAAAATATGGAGCAAGTAGTTTATCAAAATTAAAAATCAGTAATTGTACAACAAGGTTATTAATCTTGTTTTATGTAGTATTCAATACTGATATTGACTGACTTTATCGCTAGATCTCAGACGTGCCTAGATAGTGTAGAATCTAGACTGGAGGCTGATTGTGGAAGTATTGTAGACACGACGCGTACGGCTTTGTGTAATGTCAGTTACAACATTATTGAAAGGCTTCGTTTTACTGGTAAATAAAACGTGTCTTACAGAGATGAAAGAACAAAGATATTACTTTTTAACCGGCTTCAAAACAAGGAGGAGGTTCTCAATTCGACTGTATTTTTTTATGTGAGTTACCTCAGGACTTTTTCCTTGGTGACCCGATTTTGATGATTATTTTTTTATTTGAATGCTGGTGCTTCCTATTTGATCAAAATTTGACTAGTAGTTTTTGAGTTATTCAAAATAATGCGTATTTAATTCATTTGATCTGATCTTGGGTTCCGAAGATAAAGCGGAGAAAACAGTATTTGAAGCTTTGCATGCGTTTAAATTATTATCAGAAAAAAAGAAATTCTATTTGTAAGATCAAATAATCAACAAGATGGTGGGTGATCGAAACAGGCAAAAAGTTAACGCTTTCATTAAATTATATACGTGTAATATGTATTCCTAGCACCTAGATTATATACATTTCGAATCTTATTGGAAAGAAGATACGGAATAAATTGTATCTCTTTCACTTCCTCTCTCTTTGCCTTTCTTTACTTCGTCTAATATCCAGGTTAGTCAGTGAAATGGATGTCAAGCTGATCACTTTGTTGCACAAATAGTTTGTTGACCTGCCAACTGTCGTGTAGTGGCAAATCCATTGTTATACACTGGCCATATTCACATTGGTATCTAGTTAACAATAACTCTGAACAATGAGCAGGTGCCATTCGCAAGAGGATCTGTAATCGGAACAATTAAATTCGGAACAAACATTCTACTTCGAACGACGTATTATTATAGATTCTATATTACTGCGTAGATTTGAATTGGAAAACGCTTAGTTACGTCTAACAACAACACAGAACTATCGAGCTATTTACATTTTAAACTTATTTTACAAGCATTTAGTTTGCTTACATGCATTTAACGAAATATAGCGTGAAGGTTTTCGTAACAATAGCCGAAATAGGTAGTAATTATGAATGGAAATTTCGTTCAGCAATAAATGGCTTAAATAAAATTGTTGGACAGCTTTGACGGACAGCAGAGACCAAGGTCGTGTAGAGCCAAATGGCCTGTTTTTATAGATTAAACTTACAAAATTAAAGAAACTAGCATCGAAATGACAGCGTCTATTACTTGATGATGAATGATGACTATGTAGGACGATGATGTTGTAAATGCATGAAATTCAATAAACAAGCCTAACATAATATACTATAATTGTTTCTGGTGGTTGATAGAGCAGAAGAGGCAGTATACAAACATCGAGTTGAGCGTTAGAGGTGCGCAGACGCAGGTTTAACGGCCGCATCATTTGTCAATGACCCACATAGCAGGTGTCATAGTACACCAGTATGGCAACTTTGTTTGGGATGGTCGTAACAAAATGTGACTCACAATCGCTAAAACTCGCACATAACTAAATAATAGAATGAACACAAGCTAACATTGCTTTGCAAAATAATCCAAAGTTTTTACGAGTAAAAATGTGAAAATGTTAGAGGAAATAAATTAAATAAAATTTGCTTATTTTAAAATTAAGAAATATAAAGATGATCCAATTAAGATTAAGAAATACCGCCTACACCTCTGAATAGAAGGCCTATCGTCAAGCATTAAACGGCTCTTCGCTAGCTGTCCTTGAAACTAAATCACGACTTACGGGCTATATAGATAAGATACCGTACGATTGGTCAAACGAACCACCATAAAAGGACGAACCTATAAAGTATCTAGGTAAATCTTCTAGATTGTTATAATTACATGAAATTGTATCGATATAGGCTCGATATAGTCATAGGTTCAACAACAATCAAAATAGTTATGTTTTTTATAACGTGAAGCGGCAGACACCTCTAGCGTGTGAAAGAATAAAACACGGTCCGTTGCAATTATGTTTTACCGTACATCAATGTGTATAATTTACTACTCATCTTTTAATATTTACCAACTGCACTGTTTATACTGTGCGCATGAAAATTTGCAATTATGACGATGCAATTCTCGGTCGGGCCTCCGTGCGGGCATTGCAATTATTTGCAACGCTCCTGCAATTATACATGTACGAGTACATTGTTTGATAACCTCAAGCACATATGACTGTGAATCTAGTCTATGTAAGTTACAAATATTCTCAGGCTAACTACCGCCAATATAACAAAACAAGATTCGCATCGCTTCAATATATCTTCTTGTTGTAGCATGATGTGCCGAATTTGATTCTACAAACCTCTTGGTTTGTAAAAAGTTTGAACATTTGTATCTTAAGGCCATACCGATATAAACTTGTGAGTCGCATGTACATTGTCTACATGACGCAGTTACTATTTTGGGAATAATTGATTTGTCTCGACTAAGAATAATTACCATCAAACAAGATATGTACAAAAGCATTGGTCTCTAGAATAATCTAAAATGAAATAAACACAACGAGACGAAATAAAGAAAAGTAAAGTAGAAGGGTTTGATAATGTGAAGTCATTACAAAACGAGCAAGTAAGGGATGCCAGAATGTTATCGCTATGTGGTAACTTGCTAACTTGTTCCGTACTTAGCAAATTTGCAGAAAGCTACCTGTTGCTCCTTTATTGTGTGGAGATACTGTAATTATATTACCTTCAGTCAAACTTAATTAAGCTCCTTGTTAAAATTCGGTGCAAATATCTCTATAAAGTCAAAAACTGAAACTGTTCTATTTAGGCCGTGATGGCGTCGTCGTAATAAGCTTGCTTCCCGATTGGGTAGCAGTTTCGAATTCTACGACAACCATGAGTTTCCGGTTAAGGTAACATCATGATGATAAACATGCTTGTAATGTCGTTTTCTCAAGCTCGCCTAGCTTGCTCCCTGTACCAAAAACAGTCGTTACCCCTTAAATAGAAAAATCCGTCGCCAAAATCACAAAAAAAATATGCACAGGCAACTATCACTGAGAGCCAGTTATTCTAGGCCAAGCATGTGTAGCATCTTTGACCACATCAACACTTATCATTAGGGGTAAAAGTCATCCAACTTTAACCGTCGAAAGGATCTTTTTGTATAATAATATCTGATGATAAATAAAAGACTCTATCCTCTCGAATTCTAGAGTCATCAACGTGAAAATTACTTACGTAAGTATTGTGCAAAATATGATATTATCAGTGAATACCAAAATATAAAAAAAACACGGAACATTATTTGTCTATTCTACATTAGCTCGTGGGAACTGTGAATGTTATTATTCTTTTCGAATATTTTGTAACTGTACCTACTTACATTGATAATATTATATCTATATTTACTGAAATGGTTAAAAAATGCGGAATCAAGAAGATCGCGTTTCCCACAATTGTTCTTAAGTTAATTGATTGTAATTAATGTTCAGTATGTTATATTTAAGATGTTCGCCGTAAGTACTGTTTAGATTTTTTAATGAGGAAGATCTAATACTTCAAATGTTGTTGTTTTATTTACATTAATTTGACTTTATACACAGGGTTGACATTAAAATTGTTTTTTTAAATATTTGAATGACTGTTTTGAATAATTCATATTTAATAGAAACCTACCAAAAGGAGAAGAAACGCTGGGTCCATGAGGATCAGGTGCACTCGTAATTTATAAAGATTTGGCTGGGAGACTGAAAGTCGACACCTGACCAAAATTCTGTATTGTATTTTACTCAGAATTAAGTCTCACTATACAACAAGGTAACGCAGCCAGCACTTTGGGCACACTAAATACATTTGTATTAAAAAAACAAATAAGTAAGTAACGAAAATACCTCCGATACATAAGTAAAAGAAATTAATGCATCGTTTTGATATTCAACCTTGACATCATATTTACAAAACAAGTAACTGCTAACAAATAAATGTGCACTAAACATGTATTTTTAGATGGGCTAGCGTTTGACCACTATCTCGCTGATGGTAAACAGCTCATCGTTGGTCTGTACAATAGAGTTAAAAGGCACTTTAAATCACATTTAAACAAAATTCTGGAACAAACCAAACGAATATAGCCTTCATACAGGTCTGTGGTCGTACAATATAAAATGAATATAACCCAAAGGCAAAGCAATGAGTTATATAATTATGTATGTATGCAATTTGGTTCACAGTAGCCGTGCACACGTGAAAAGGAAAGCGTTTGCATATTTGAAGTAGTTAGATACACATAAACGCATACTGCTATATGCAGCACATAGCTAGGGCTGCCTCTCACATGCAATTAAAACGCCCCGGAAACGTCTGGAAAGAGGACGGCTGTGTAGGGTTGTCAATCTGGTACTTTTGTTAAAGTTTTCGTTTGTTTCAGTCTCAAAGTACAATTTACATTGGCGAGGCTTGTACTCAAGTAAGCTTGTACTTGAACTTACTCCTTTTATGCACAGAAAGTACTGATTATTCTGATTTATTGTTTGTATAAATTGCGTTTTCACTTATTTTTTTAAATATAATACATACATGTCTGTAACATAACATATACTTTAGCTTAGGTATAGGTTTTTACTTCTGTAGTAACTAGGTAGGTAAATATCTTTATTTGAATGAAAGTTAAATAATAAAAAGTATAAGTGCTCAAGCCTGGTAGTTGAGAACTTGAGCTACTAATAAGCTCGATGACTTGTAGGTAACTTGGGTCTTTGCTGTATAGATGTGTGTAATTTTAGTTTAATTTTAGGAAATGTAATCAATTAAACGTTATTAAACGCAAGCAACGCTTAAAAAAACCGACTTCACCGCTTTATCTTCGGAACTTTGATCAGATTATATGTACTAAACTCGCATTATTGAAGATATTTCAAGAACTACTGACCAGATCTTGATCAAATTTAAATGGAACCAATTGGAAACCAACATCTTTCAAACAAAAAAGAAATCGATTTACGTGGAACGAAGATATGAGGTAACACACATAAAAATAAAAAAATGTAGTCGACTTGAGTACTTCCTCCTTCCAAGTCGGTAGAAAACATTTAAAAAAGTACAATATTTTTTTTTTTTTTATAACTTCACATACTTTTTTGTAGTTAGCGTCAAAGCGAAATCTTTAAAATATACGATTTTGTAATCAACTAGTTATTAAGTTTAATTTAGTATTAAATCGAATCAAATGAAATAATGACATTGTATGTTAAAATACATCAAACTATTTATGTTGTAGAGCGTGCGAAAATATATACATACGCTAAGAATTTAATCTTCCTTCTGCGCAGTCGGGTAAAAACGTCGGGTAAAGATTATGAATAAACTTTTTTTAGTTTTAAATATCTAGGAATCCGTTAAGTACAAGTAGTTGGGTAGTATATTAACTTTCATCTAAATTTACATTTACTTTAGGAGATGGAGTTGACACTTGATAGAATAATACCCGTATCCATCCGATAGACAACCCTATACAGACATTAAAACAGAAACATCCGTCCGGCTGCGACCGACCCTATTGTTCCCACTTCAAAGCGTACAATCTGACTTTGACACTTCCTCGACTCCTTGTTCTGAGTCACTGGTCTCTTGTTCAAAGCCACTCCACGACAAAATGGAGGGTTGGTTTATTTAATATTCTTTTAAGGATCTATTATGTGTAACGAAATCGTTGACTCTAATAAAGTGTCTGATATTGGGAATCTGAAGATTTCATATTAATTTCCGTGTAGTTTAAAAAAAATAATTGTTAATTTATTATTTTTAACAGGCTAAATAATAAAAATAGTGACTATTAATAATAAACTTCTTAAAATCTATTTGGAAATATTCTGTAACAGACAATTTATGTCATGTCAATATAATGTTGTTTATTGGTAAAATGAATAATATAGTTTGTAAATGTTTTAAGTTGTTAAAAGAAGAAGCCAGGAAGTTTTTCACCTTATGTTAATACGCATGCTTGTTTGCAGCATCTGTAATCTAGGGGTTTTGAATGACAAAGTGTCGGGACGTTCTGCCCCATAAACCAAGTTCAGTGCAAAAACTGGAGCATGCCTACTCATCAGGACACGCACGTTATGAAGTTATATGCTGTCATCTTCGACAATTGTATAGCTAAAACATCGGCCCAAAGTGACGATACTCTTCAAGACAACGTGGTTGTATTGTTTACTCACCTTCCACCCACAATATATCCTGTCCTAATAAAACCCCCATCAGTTTTGGTAACACTGTAATTTCGTTGTTATTTTTAATTCTAAATTATTTGAATTGATTAGAAACGTTGACGTGTCTTAATGCATTAAATATAAATAACAACAATATTTTGCGGAACTAGGCTTGCTATTAGCCTCTCGAGCATGTCCGTCTGTCTGTCCCGACCGATGTATCATGTAACCGATTTTACGCTAGAGAGCGAAACTCGAGAATTTGTTATATAATGAGCATGCGTGCATTTTGATACAGTGCCATTCATAGGTTTTAAGGTGAATACAGTAAAAAAAAAATAACTTATAAAATAAAATTGAGTATTTTTGCCATCGGCGCTCGTGTTGCGATATTAAGCGCTGTAGAGATTCCATTTCAAATAACGATACTAAGCATTGGCTCTAGTCTACTTTTACCATTTAAGCTACTGCTTAAAATTAATAAAAAAAATGTATAAGAAGTAAACAATCATTTTATACTCGTACCCATTCAAAGCATCGCAATAAGCTTTCTTAATCATGTCATCTAAAAACGTTATCCTCAAACCTTCGACCCCCAAGTTCAATAGGCCGATTCCCGGAATCAATCTCAGTTCGGTGAGCCATCGTTGACTCGGTTCCGCGAACATAATGACATAACGGCTTCACAGAACGGCCCAATACACACATTCACCACTACTAGAGGTCATTTAGCATGTTCACACTTTAGTGCGAATCAGCAGATGGACAGGAAGACACTTCATTACTTCTTGCATTCTTAGCTAGCGAGAATCCATGGTTGAATGAGCACAATTCACAGTTCAGTCAACGTTGAATGGACGAAATGACGGATACTGTTTGAAAATAAACCTTATCAGTCAGATCATAATTATAATTCATCTCGTAAGATTGGCAAACACATATCGGATATATCCGGCCAGCTCTGACATTCTAAATTAAGGCTAACTTTATATAATTGTTTTATTGTTAACTTTGATAGATTCTATTGTGAAGAATGACTAATTTATTATCATTATGCAGACACAAAGCAATTAGTATAATGGGCCTTGATCATAAATCTCAAATGAAACGTCCCTTAACCCTACTAGTTTCTACAATTTAGCGCTGTCCCATCTTTCTAAAGATTTACAGCAGCAAATTGAATCGCAAAATAACATATTTAGCACATTTGGTACCTACATAAAACATAAACAAAAACACTTTCATACTGACAGCCCCACACTAAATTCAATGACTTGTGTCGTAAATGCCGGAAACATTCACATCACGCACACAATCACAACCAGAATCAGAAACACAAATTGTAATTGCGGTGAAAACGTGTGTTCCCGCCGGGAATCGAACCCGATACCCCTGCATAGAAGGCCAGCACCCGCCCAACTAAGCCAACGGGCAGTTCTTACATGACGGCTGGGTGCTCTCAAAATTGAAACGCATGCAAAGTTTAAAATAAACCGACTTCATCGCTTATATTTCGGTTATAGCTTGAACGATATCGATGAAAAAAAACGGACAGTCGAATTAAGAACCTTCTTTTTTGAAGTCGCTTGAAAATAGGTTATACTGTACATGCAATTTTTGGAATAGAGCCACGAGCAATAAATCACTTTTATGCCTGCGAATAAAATAAAGGTACATCGATATGTAGATCTTGTAGGACAAAAAGAGCAGTCATATTAGGCAATTTCCCTCTTTTTCAGAACACCGTTCTGTTACAACTGTGTTCCTTACACAATTGACCGTAAATAACGTATTAATTAGCACCACTTATCACGGAAGAAGGAAAACCTTCCACCCACATAACACAGACACTAAGTAACCTTCAGCTATCGAAGGAATCCTAAACCTGACTTGAATATTGTCCTTATTGTTGCCCAAAAGTGACGGCTGGCATGCTAAACCTATGGGAAAATAGGCGATTGCATGGTTCGAGTCATTTGCATTGAATGTCAGGCATTACGTCAGGTTGACGTTAAATAGGCAGAGCTCACGCATTTCGGGGGGTGAGGCGGTGAGCTATCATAAATTATACCAAGACATGGGCTCAGGTGATATGAAATTTTATTGACGTTATACGATGTTATTCTATCTAAGAATATTACTACATATAACTACTATTGGTTTTTTTTAATTTCTATTACGTTGTAAATTAAACATTATGCTACGAACAATTTTTATATAGCGTAATGTACAAAAGACTGCAATTAAACAACAAAAATACAAAAGTATTAGCTCAATACCTCGATGCTATAAAATAAACGTATTTAATACTCATTAAATACATTTGTTTTATTCCTTTACAAAATCGAAACACCAATGAGAACAGCCAAAACAGTAATGGCTAATCCATGTTCAGGCATCTAAAATTTAAAATCAAGTATTTACTGCATCAATACCTAATGTTTTTTTATTTTCTTCCTTTTACTATGTAGAAAAACATTTGTTTGAAAGACATGTGAACGCTGGAACGTATATTAACGTTCTCGTACCCGCATGACTCGTCCTCTGCACCGCAGGACGTTTCTCTTTCACAGCATGCTTTTACGACTTTCTACCACGTACCTCAAATATCATGCTAAAGGGCATGTAAGTAAGGACCTTTAATCCACCAGCCATTGACCAGCGGCATCAGTTGCTTAACGTTTGCAGGATCCGTGACCAGCATGCAGAGTGGCAACCTTCCGAGTGTTAGCTAAATCCAAACCGCACTTATGTAACGCGGGAACTCGTTTATACAGACACCGACATTAGTGACGCTATATTGATTGAATTCATCACACTGAAACTATTGCTGGCTTGGATTATGCCTGATAATTAAACCATACCAATTTTGGCAACAGGTGAGTGGTTGCAGGTCCGCACAGTCATATATATCCCGGAAAATTATATCATCAGTTTTATTCTTCTATTTATGGTATTTGTATGTAACTTAAACAATGCCGCGTATATGAGCATAAAAGCTGTTCAAAATTCTTCACACTTAAACATAAATAGTTAATTGCTGGAAAACCCTTGTTAGTCACAGAAGTCATTAGCTTCCTGAGACGTGACCCACATTCTACTCTCCTCCCCTCAAGACCCTGATGTCATCGCCGCGCCGACTGTTTAACAAAATAATCATATGCTAATAATGTTAACATTATTTTAAATACTTGTTGTTCCAAGCAGTTTTTTAACTACACATCTTTATATAACACCGAGATAGATTTTCAGATTGAAACAGAAAAAATGTATAACATTACCTCTCAAACCATTACCTAAGTTACTAAGCCAGATCTTATTATTGCTCTAGTGCGTGCTTACCACCTTATACAATATTACTATTTATACAACAGATGAGGTAGTGGTTAAACAAAAGCAATGGTTATTGAAAATATGTATCTGAAGAACAATGGTTTATGTTAATAAAACTGTGGCGAATCACTCTTGCTAGATATTGAGAATTTGATATGAAACTAAATTAAATGATTTTGTTTGCTCTAAGTGCAGGTATAATTAAACATATGTAGGGTTCACAGTATCAATAGTTCACACACTTGGTTATGCAAATATCGATTTGAGGACAAGGTAGTCAGTTATTTTTAAAGCGTCATTATAAAATTATTATATTTGATATGTGGCAGAATTACACTAAGTGGTAATTAAGAATACGTCATTAAAATTATAATATCAAGGGATGTCAAACATGAATGTCGTATATAATCACATATAGGATAACTGCTTTTTAATAAGTTAGAAGCTGAGATGCGTTAAAACCCGGCAAGTCAATCTCGAGGAAAACAAACAAACTCAAAGTCAAGGTAAAGCACCGCTCCATAAACGTGTAAGACAATTCAATGCTCAATGTCATTATCATTTGGACTATTTTGGTCTATTTCATAGTCTATTTAACAACCATTGGTCTAGACTCTAAGTTTTATGTCGAAATAATAGCCAGTTTTTCTCTAAAGTTACTTCCGCGTTTAGAAATTATAAGTTTTACAAGAGGTTTTATTTTACTATATATGTTAAAGAAGATTTCGTATAAAATTCTAGTATTTGGATCTTAGACTCTTCAATGAAAAAATCATATTAGGCCTGATAACTAAATTGCGTTTCGCCCATCATACTATCCTCAACTAGATCATTCAGATCCATCATTATAAAATGTACAATAAAACAAACAGTAGCTCTTGGCAACGGTAAATATAATGCTAACATAACAATGAAAGTAACACGTTGATAAAAAACCTCAATACCGCCACAACTCATCAACTACCCACTCCACCACAAGTAGAGCACGATCACAAAAAATCGGAACAACCTGATGAAATCTAGTTAATTTTTTCACCCCTGACCAATCCTCTGCGTGAAAGAGAGAGAAGACGCGAAAGTCCCGTACACTTTCACCCGCGCGAACGACGTCCGTCAATCAAACGCTTCTTGCGCACGCACACTTTGAACAATTATCTACTCAATAAGAAATAACTCCTAAGACTACATGTGCAAGATTCATATTCCGATTGTCGTATTAATAGTTGTTATGCTCTATCAAGGCAGTAACGGTGTTTCAGATGCATTAGTTAGAATTAGTTTATCATTACGGCTAATATTTGGTACAGTTACCCGATGCAGTGACCCCCGATGGTCTAACGCTTCGTTTTTGGCACTTTCTTTTTGTGTTTTGGTGTCAGATCAGAGAGATAGTTATAGAGAGATATCCGGCGAAAGTACAAGGAAATCCCAAGAGACGGGAACCTTTAAAACTGCAATAATGATTGTATCGCTAACGAGGCGCGGCGCCATAACTTTATTACCTTGTAGGTATTAAACTGTTAAAAGGTGTTAAGAGGAAAAGCCTCGATAGTACAGTAATTGCTTCGATTGACAATAAAATGGTTTATACAGAGAAAAAATATAAACAGTTCGTTTACTTGTCTGTTTACATGTACTATAATTGTTTGCTACGTGGTCTAATGGTTCATTATATTTTCTACCAACTTCACAAAAAAGGAGGAGGTACTCAAGTCGACTGTATTATTTTACTTTTATGTGTGTTACCTCATAACATCGTTCAACGTGAAACGATTTAGATATTTTTTTATATTTGAAAGATGTTGGTCCCATTTAAATTTGATCAAGATCTGATCAGGAGTTGAAATATCTTCAAAAATGCGTGTTTAGTACATCTAATCTGATCAAAGTTCCGAAGATAAAGCGGCGAAGTCGGTTTTTTAAGCTTTGCTTGCTTTTAATTATCTTTTAAGTGGCGTATCTTCGTATAAGAATAGAATATAAAAACTGAACTTACGTGTACCTAAAGATAATTTTGAGCTTTATTCGTATTGGCTCTTTGTCTATGCTAAACTTTTTCGCCATGGATTCGTCAGTCAGTACATGCTTTAAGATCTTATGACATCATTTTCGCTATAATTTCATAAATCAACAATCAGCCCCGTCTACACAAAGCACAGAGATGTATCTAATATTTTTCAAACTAGGACACTGACACCCAATCTGGGACAGTTCCCTGAAACTGGGACGCAGGTCCCGCGTGTTGTCCTGCTCGGCCCCGGGCGAGACTTGCTCTTAATCCAATATCTACACAACTGGGATATTAAACATAACACACGTGATGAGAAAATTATAGTTTGTTAGCACAACTTATGAAGTAAGTCAACCTTTACTTATGCCTTCACGAACTTATTGCAAGTAATATTTCATTTTCTATGATGATGAACGCTACCCATAGGTAGGCTTGAGCACTTGAGTTACCTTTTAGCTCGGTGCCTTGTAGTTTTCTTAGGTCTTTGTTGTAAAGATTTATATAGTTTTAGGCAATATAGGCAGTTGACCCGTAGATTGACAAATAAAAAAATTTAATAACTAATGTATCTTCTTTAATGTTGCTGCCGTGATATGTGTGACGAAAATATATAATTATCTTTACATTTTGTTAAATTTAATTGGATAGTTACAAGATTTTTGTATTGGCTCACAGTTAATAATACTTTTTTTTTCACGTGACCAAATTCTTTCTTTGTATTTTTTTACAACGCACTCTAACATGGAGGAGACTATGGTTGGAATCGGAATAGACTCTGTGTCTCTAGTTACTCTCTACCGAAAATACGAAATGAAGTCGTAGTTCACTGCCCTGAAAGAAGAAGAGAAATCTGTCGCTAAAATCATTAAAATTATGTTCCGGGTATTATCCTTGAGAGCCATACATTCTAGCCCTAGCGTGTTTATCATCCTCGACCGCATTTATGACTAACCTGCTGGTGAGATAGTGGTCAAACGAAGATCAGAGATAAAAATATAAAAGTATTATTGTTGTAGGTGGATGAAACCATGCCACAGCGAGTCTAATTTAAAACGAATTCTGTATAATAGCAGAACTAACGACGAATTCTAATTCGTTGATAATAATGAATAAACTTCCCGAATCACCTCGCCACACCAGCCATTCGTCGCAGTGTTATCAGGCCCTACTTAATTGACCCTTTAGCCGTGCAGCTATTATAAAACTTCAACGATTTCTTGCATATAAATCAATACACGTGCCTTATTAACAGAAATACAAAAACCTACCTTTGCTTTTTTACGAGTGACTCTTTGGATGGCCCCCGCGGATAACTGATCAAATTCCAAAAAAATACTAATTTCAATTGTTATAATAGCCGTACCATAGTGTATGGTTGTTTAGTCATGTTAAAAAAGTACCTTAAACTAAAAGGTTTTACATATAAACTTTAGCATAAAGGATAGACATTCTTTTTGAGTGAATATCGACATACAAGAATCACTGTGATCTATGTACTTGTTGCTATCAAAAATGATTGGTTTCGAATTGCGACATAAGAGCAATCATAAGCAAATTAATTGATTACAGATTAGACCACCGTAAAAGTGATCAGATGCCTCGACAGCATTATAATTCTGAACTAAAACTGAGCCCAAGGCACACAACTAGTACGTAAGTATACTGTTACTGTAATCTATGACTTGCTTTATGTATAGCTATTATTTTTACAAATAAGTTTTAGTATTAAAAAAAGCTAGTGATTTGCAGGAACTCAATGCATTTCTAATCAAAGTTTTAAAAAGGCATCGCGCCAATAAATTTTGGTACCAGCAAGAAATAAATCCGACAAGAACGTATCTGACTCGAGCACCGAGGGTTCCGTACAAACTTGGAAGTAGATAGTTCGTCCATCACGGACATCGAGACTCGAAGCTTCTGGCCTCGGAGCTTTTTTTTATTAGAATTTTGTCGTGGCTTGTGTTGTGAGAGCTCGCTTCTAAATTATATTTATAGGTTCTAATTACGCCATTATGCCATTATGCTCTATAATAATAGTTAAGGAACATTGGGTTCTATAACTCAAAAAGTAGAAGATAGTCTGTAGGACCACAGCCTCGCCATTTGGCTTTAGTTTTTATTCTCGTTTAAATAATAATGAAACGAAAAGCGAATCTTCTATGAAAATCTAAAGAGTGGAAATAAGAAGCCCTACATCAAAGGGCTATTTAATTGAGAGCTAAAAAGGCTTGCCCTCCGCTAATAACCAGTTCAAATTACTTTGCTGTAATTAACGAAGGCCTTTGATTACGCCAAAAATTCCGTTAATAACGCAGAGCCGAACCCTTAAATTATACGACGGTAATAAAATTACTTTTAGAACCTTTCATCGTGATTGGAGGACTGCTTTTAAAATAAAACGAACTACCATCACTCAGCTTAAATACATTACATGCATCTATCGAGAAAAAAAAAACGAAAAGTAGTATATAGGACAATTACCTATACTTTAAACTAAATTAAAAAATACATTGAAAAAGCTCACTACACGACACCAAGTTTATAACTAAATCATGTGCTCAAGCCCACCACCAGTGGGGCGGTATCATCTTCGGTCGGCACAATATGATCTTAATTGTGAAAAAATGTTGTAAAACGTGTGAGTAATTCATGTGATAGCTGATAATCACGAAGGCTGTTAAATATTTTATGCTAGCATTTTATCGTGTAAAATTATGAATGGCAATATATTGAATCATGCTTTTTACATTGTCAACCGAGTAATGGAACTTACAAGTAGTATACGATAACACAAATTGTTTCCATGGGATGACCTAAGGCGTTGACGTCTACAGAAAAATCTTTAAGTCAATAACCGACAATGTTACCTTTTATTTACACAGCGAAGAAAGTTACAATAATTAAGTCAATAACTACGTTATAAGTAATATTTTATGTAAATTAATTCCAATGTCACATTAAATTAGATATCATTGACTCTACATACATAATATAATTTACACAATAATCTGCAGTTATTGCACATGTAGAGACGAATGAACTATTATGCAAAACACGCAATCGTGTAATTTTTTAATAGCGAAATGTGTTTTAGAATAATGGAATACGTATAAACGATAAAAAGAAGCAAAATGCAAATGTGGTTTTAGATACGTGTATATTTCATAGTAAGCAGTGTTAAATCTAAGATAAAAGTTCAGTATTTCACAATTTTTTGGCCGAGATCCATGTCATAAAAAAATACCCGCATTAGCAATCCAATATTCATAGAAAATAATATCGTTAGGAATAAAAGTTAAATCAATCCACTTCTTACCGTCAGATTGCCATAGGCAAGTCTGACATTTATTCCATAAAAGTAGTTTAGGGGAGTCCCATAAAAAATACTAAAAACCGGAGTAGGTAAAACCGTCAGATCTCATTTCTTTAAATAAATTAAACTTTTCTCGTATTTCAATGCATTGCCGAGTGAGGTTAAATTTTAAGTATAGTGAAGTGGCTTTACATTGTAGAAACAAAGTTCTTTGAATGGCAAAAGTATGCCATGATTCATAAGTTCTGAGTCAGTGTAACGGACATCGATCCACTACTGGCGTACTCAGAATGGTAGCGGCATGAAAAATGACAAACTAATAATAATTAAATGTAAATAAGCTTGATAATCTTGATAATCGTAAGGACTAATGGACTAGAGTCAGGATATACCAAAGACGTCCGATATACTACGCTTTCACAAAAACACTCGTTCATGTAACAACTCGATATATCAATAGTAATTAAGATTGATTACGTCTTTAGATCATACAAGTACATAAAAGAGTAGTTAAGGCGGTCCTCCTATACCTGGCTTAGGTATAATAGGAACTTCAATGTTTACACTATGGTATCTCAAAGCACAGTATTGTTGTAATAGTACTTACGATGAATAACCGGCGGCTTGCTATGCTGTAACATAGGAGTAGGTACGCGAGGCGCGACTCATGCACGAGCCCCGTAGTGCAAATCGCGCGATTTGTAGCATTGTTCTAGATTAGCACGTGTTGTTTCTATTCTCTGTATAACGGTTCGTCACGACAAGCCTTCGATAAACACGCGAACTAGGCACTAGCGATGAACTGGACTGATGGAAAATACGGACAGTCTGAGTCTTGAAAGTAGGAAACAACGCGCGTGATAGTGTTTGTTTTAATGAACTTACAAGAAGAATGATTTGAGTAAGAGACTGCATCGCCCAAAAACTAACTAGTGATTTTTTGTAGATATTGAAGGGTCTTGAAAAGTGTTAGTCAATATTATGGATAAGATTATAATAAGTACTTATTTACCAAAAGCATAAGCTGGATGCGTTTTTCAGGCGTTTGTTTGTAAGCAAATAAAACGTAATACGCACAGCTGCTCTAAGAAATAATGTTTCCGGTTCCCGCGTTACAAATCTTTGATACTGTTCCATGGGTACCAGAAACATTCACATCGCACACAGAGAACCAGAAACACGCTATTTTCTTCAGAAGAAAAATTGTGTTTCCACTGGGAATCGAACCTGACACCCGCAGCTTAGAAGGCAGACACGTCCACCTTCGTCGCTAGCGGGCAGTTTAAGTGTATCATCGGCGCGCTATACGTGCTATGAATTTATAATTTTATCGTTCCTAAATTCTACAAAAAAAAGTCTAAAAGAAAGATAATATATAAAGAGGCATTGTATTGTGAAGCGTCACTAATGAGATAGACATCAAATTAGTCCAGAACGAGGCAATAAATCAGGAAACCGACGTAACAGCATTATGTAGCGCAACGTATCTTACAAAACAACGTTTAGTGCTTCAGGTTTATTTGCTTTTTGTTTTGCAATTCTTATTTACAGTCGTTTTATAGCTCTCTTATTGGCGCTTCACTTGTGTTATATGCACTAACAAATACGACACGAATACTATTACGTGGTTTGGTACATTCAAATTCCTGTGGTCTTTCTCCCGATTCTCTTTTACGTCACAAAACATTAAGTTATTGCGATTTTTATTTATGATTTGGAACAAAGATTTTCTACATATGGTCTCTGATGGTAGTGAATCTGTTGCAACTTTTAAACCTATGCACCCGGCTCAAATCACACTTGGCCTCTTCGCCAGAACTTTTTGAAGTTATATTTGGAAATATTTCGCTCTAATGGAAAACATTGTGAGAAACTAGCATGTCTAAGAATAACAATAATTTAAACGTAAGCAAAGCTTATAAAAACCAATTTCACCTCTATTTTGGTTTTGGCTTGATCGATTTCAATAAAACTTATATGGCACCAACTCTGAAGTATAATTTGCTAAAAAAAAAGAATTTTGATGGTCGGTCCACAAATGGGATAAATATTGTGTACATACATAAAAAAATACATACAGTCGAACATAGTACCTTCTCCTTTTTTGAAGTCGGTAAAAATTTAAGACACGGCATGTTATCCACCAACTCGCACTTGACCTGAGTGGTTGAATATGGGCTAGGCTTTTTTTTTTGGCTGATGATGATAATTAAAAAGTTACTCCAATTGAATGATAAGTAAATAAACCCAAGAATGAAACAAAGAACTACACAATTCGTCTACAAAAGGACGCCCTCTCTTCCTCAAGACAATCCACTTAACGTCAACTGTCAGTCTCGTCTCGGCTCATAACTTCAATAAGCTCCTTCCTCCCTCAATAATCTCATTCACACGATCCGAAAATAGCCACAAATTACACTTCTCTCCTCCGCCTAAATAAACTCCAATGATAATAATCTAGCAGCTGGGATATTATACCTACTTTATGACACGTCACATTATCGTAAAAAGTTATGTGCACAAATAGGTATTTAAAATACATAACGGGCTAGCAACTTGATATTGGATTCCTTACAACTTCGCAGGTGGAGCTACTATAAAATGTCAGAAACTGCTAGTTTGTGCACGTTTTAGTAAAGGAAAGCTAGAAATTATAACCAGAAGATAGATATGGAATATTGTGCAGTGAAAACTCGTAAGTAAACTGAGTCGACATTTACGTCATAGTAAAATGTCGGTGCAGCGATAATCACAATTACTTGTAAGCATACGTATACGACTTTAAAGCGGTGAGATTGATTATGGATCAACGACCTCATGAAAAATGCATCTATTCGATTAAATAACACATTAATCGAATAGATGCATTTTTAGTGCTCAGTGCATGCAATTGGAGAGGCTTATGTCCACCAGTAGACTTTACATAAATATAATAACAGTACATAATTATGACATCTTATTATGATTTAAATTGATACATTATCCTACTAATATTATAAATCCGAAAGTTTGTGTGTAAGTGTGTAAGTATGTTTGTTCCCTCTTCACGCTTTAACGGCTGAACGGATTTGGATGAAATTTGGAATGTACATAGATTATACCTAGGATTAACACATAGGCTACTTTTTAACTTGATAATAGCGGGCGAAGCCGCGAGGCACGGCTAGTGATTAATAAAGCATGTCGTCCTCCTCTGCTCTAAATTGTTGTGCCCAACAGGGTCTCTAATGTACTGTCATTTATTTCTACCACCTATCTACATTTAGAGAATTCAATAAAGATTTGAATTTGAATTACTATTATTTTTTACTGTTCAATCTCTATAATGCGGCCGCAATTAATGTTGACATTTCAGGTGATCTACTTGATGGCGTTATCTTATTCCAACGTAAAACTGAACATCCCATTTTCTGACAGGTTTTCAAAGTTAACCGTTGTTAAAGATTAAGTAACTATTCGTAACAAGAGAGTTGTGACCACATTAAAAAAAACTGTAATTAAATATGGCAGTGATATTTGAAATGGACGATTGAGATTCGATATGACCTGACCATTAGGCGGAGTATCAGAAATTTAATAACGTCAGATTAGTCATCATGCCTTTTCAAAATATTTTACATGGGACAGAAAAATGCGAATGCTAAATAATCTAATGATTAATCTTAAATCGCGACATCGATGAAACTTCACAGTGATACCGATATGTAACAAGCGTATTATACTACTGGGCATAATGAATGCAAGGGTCATTCGTACGCATATGTAGAGTACCTAGTGTGTAGGTAGAGAGCACGCGCGTGCCGTCGCATGCATTACCACTATTTACCACGTTATCGTTATTCCGATCGGGTCCCGTGGAAAGTGGTGACATTTTATGAAATGTATCAAACTATCAACTTAAAACGTTTTGTGGTTAACCTCAAATTAGCGTTATTTTATAATTTTCATCCGTGAAAGTAATTCCACTTAAATGTATCTTATATCGATTGTCTTACGAGCTGGGTAATTGTGTAAAGAAACTGAGATCCCACTCTTACGGCCGCCATGTTACTACGGTACTCCTTACCAAAAAAAAAAGAATCGAGCCATATTTACACCAAGTTTTTTTTTTTTTTTTATTTGTGACAGGCTAGTGTTTGACCACTTTCTCACCTGATGGTAAGTGACGATGTGATCGAAGCTGGTAAACACACTAGACCTGGAATACGCAGGCTCTCAAGTTTTCATCATAATCAAGTATGAAGCTATATAGTGACGGTTTTACTATAGATCAAAATATATCACACTAATATTATAAAAACTAAAGTTTGTGAGTGTTTGTATGCTTGTTATTACTTTACGCTCAAACGGCTGAACCATTTTTGATGAAATTTGATATTTGGATTAACACATAGGCTACTTTTATCCCGGAATTTTGGGTATCATGGGTATCACGCACTTACGCAGGTAAAACCGCGGAGCGCAGCTAGTATACTATAAATCCAAAAAGACACGAGTTTCTAGTATGGAGTCTCTATAATTTTTACTTATTATTATATATAAATCAGTTGTTATTCATAACCAGATGAGACTCATGTTTTATGTAAAATATTAGCCAGCTTCCTATTACGGTTCAGAGGCCTTCAAATACAGACAGACGTACGGACGCCGCGTAGCCTCAGTATTAGATCCCGTTTGCACTCTTCGGCTACATAACCCTAGAATTACCAGAAAAAAGATAAAACTATTGCAAACTTGACGTTACGAATGAATTTCCAGTTTATTGTTCTGTAAAATCGATGCGGCCATGATATCGCAATCAGTCATTCACGAAATGCAAGTAACCACGCCAGGCCGAGGAACACGAGGACTATGCACTTACTTACCAGTTTTATTTAAGCACTCGAGAGTCGTGTTGAAGGATACTACCAAGTGCACGTAAACCTACTTTAGAAACGACAAAAACACTAGTTTTAGCTAGTAAGGGATATCGTTAGATCATCGTGATATGACAGGTCTAACCTGCAGTATCGTTGTACTAGACAGAAGCACGATTACAGTAAGAGTGATCAAAGGATTCGTACACGTAGGCACATTTTTGTCCACGTTTATTTTTATACAAGCACACCACACTCGACTTCTTCAACACGTCTTATTGACAAGCGGGATCTTTGTCTTACGCTGATACTTATAACAGTTAAAAATCATGATATAAATACTCATACTCATACGTTTATTTGCAAGCTAAGTGTTACATGGGTCTTATTCTATCGTTTTTATTAAACCTAATTTATAAACTAGCGTTAGCAAATATCTTATCAGAGTTACATCGTCGACCGCATCGTCGCTTACCGTCAGGTGAGATAGTGGTCAAACGTTTGCCTACCTTGAATAGTTTTTTTAAAACAGTAACTATTTGTAAAATATCCTGCTGTTGTGAAGTCCATCCTTGTAAAGTCCGCATTTTTCACCGTCTTTTGGCGACGGTTCAGATTTGAGACAGAGTTAATACCTAGCCGCGGTTACAGATCCCAGCGCATCAAAGCCTAGTCTTTATAAAATGGTGTCGAATTACTAAACCGAATGCTGTAAAAACTAGGTATTAGATTGGAGTGACGCAACACTCAGCCATTCGCTTTCACTTCCTACGCTACACAATGCATCCAGATACCTGTTGTCAAATACATTTTCTTCCAAATTACTGAAATGTAGCAATAATGAACAAAAGAGCACGATCGACGGCACCAGTAGCTATAGCTATGGAGCGTGAGCGCATTACAATATGTACATATATCTTCGCTCAACTTCATATTGCTCTGAAGTAATATTTAAGGTAAGTAATGCTGTATTTGCATCACAGAGAAAATAATAAATTAAACTTATATATCTGTATTCTTGTCTTTATGTTTTGTTTATGTTTATATAAACATAAAACAATAACACTTTCACTATAAGCCCACACTAAGACCGATGACTTGTGTCGTGGGTGCCGGAAACATTCACATCACACACACAAACACAACCAGAACCAGAAACATAAATTTTCCTTGAGGAGAAAACTTGTGCTTTAGTCGGGAATCGAACACGGTACTGCTTAGAAGGCGAACGCCACCCAACTAAGCCAATGAACAGTTCAACTGACGGTATCTAGTAATTTTCCTGCTGGTTAGTATTATAAATGGGAAAGTTTGTGTGTATGTATGTATGATCACTCTTTACTCTTTAACGGCTAAACGGATATGGATGACATTTGAAATGTACATAGCTTATACCTAGGATTAACAAAAAGGCGAAGTGTTTTATAACAACGGGCGAAGCTGCGGGGCACGGCTAGTAACTTATAATTTTCCGCAGCTGTAATTTTGCGAATCTGGCAGTAGAGTCATTAACTTTCATGAGTGCCTCTTTGAGGCCCACGTGAATAAACGAATTTGAATATTGATTGAATTTTACAAAACGTTACAATATCAAAAGCACTTAAAATTTGTTTCTATACGTTACCACACAAATGAGACACGCAGCATAACAGCTATAATCTACCATAATGGAATCGTAAAGCCCAAAACGGTCCATTGTCGAACTGACAAACGTCACGTAATCTCGTGCAGAAATAATCGAAAGGTACAAACAAAAAGATAATTGAAATTCCTTTCCAAAAGAAGTGTAAAGGACTAAAAAGGTGAAGGTGGGCGTTGTTACCCGCCGTAAAGCCAGGCCTGCCTTTGTTTGCCCATCTTTACGGCACTCAAATTAGCAGGGACTCTTTTATTCGGTTGTTAAAAGGAAAGTAACATTTATTCCCATGTTTTGTTTCCATTGAGAGCGACAAATTGTAGCTGTATTCACCCGCTATCAAGGACCCTGATCTACATTCAAGTGTTTTATTGCTAATAGACTAGGTATGCTAACGCGTAATATGATCAAACGGTGTTTGCATTAGTAGTGAAAGTAAACTCGATCAAAACCAAGACGTAGCTCCTTTTTACCACCTAGTTTAGTGCTCTAGAAACAAGATACCGGCGATCAAGCTCCAGCTATCTACGCGTAAAAAGAGCAAATAGATCAAAATGTATTAGTGTCTTTTTTAAGTCATGCGAAGAACTCGCTACAGTAATCGAAGTACTATTATTTTCAGCCTATTTTAAAACTCGAATACTGGCTTTGAATTCAATCCTGCGCCGTTACCACACTCGAGTGGAACCAAATTAAAATGTCCTCAATTTCATCGAGTTTTGAATATTACTTTACTAAAATAATACCGTGCCGCCCGCCATCGCGAAGGTCGCCTCTCGTCCTCCGAGCCTTTGACGTTGTTTTCATAAAGAGAAAGATAAATTCTGACTCACTGAGATGTGCGTAAGCATTTGCATACGGGTATGTGGTGAAGATGGACCGATGCGTCACATATATGTGATTTTGTAAGCTTGCTTGTAAGCCATCGCCTGCGCTACTACTCGAGCTCTACTGGCTAACTCTGTCGGCTCTACGTATGCTTGGGATATACAGGATGGACTTCTCATGTCGTGTTATGTCTCACGGTAACAGTTAATCTATTCACATGAAGATAGCTTGTATGCAAATGCAGCGGCGATCAACCAGCGGTGTCCGGTGCATGGTTGCCATGCTGCGGCCGTCACGACCGCATGTCTCATTGCCATGCGGAGCGGAGCCGTGCGACAAGCGCCGCACGCTTGCGACACTGTGCGACGTCGCATTGCCGCTATATTAACATGGATTATTCGCGATTCACGTTGCGCACCGACAATTATGTTGCGCAAGTATCCGCGTTCGTATACGAAACTTTAATATTCGCCACGCGCCGTGCGTCACTCGCCGGCCGATAATTTAACTATTTGAATTGCATAAGATGCGCTCTGGACGTGTACTCACGATAAGATTATAGTCTAGAAAAAATCTTGCTTTCCTCGCTCCATTACTGTCGTCGTCGACGCTCATTTGCATACAATTGAAAGATCTCGAGCGTGCGCTGCGCCGGCCGCGGTCGTCGGTCGAGCGTGCTTAGCGATGCAGTGCAAATAAACGGTTGCCTATAATCTTAACCTACATTAGCCTGTTCGTTACTGTTTAAGTTCTAATTGAGAAGCGAGTGACCCGTGAATAGAATCGTCGTAATGCACCGGTTTGTGTGCGCAAGCGATGCACGGGACGACCGGACTGGGGTCCAGTCTAGTCGTCAACATGGATATACCATCATATCGTTCTGACTGCCGATTCATCACAGGCACCAGGGTCGTTTCACCCTAGATTCGTTTCTTTTTTTGTCGAACCGAGGAACATCAGCCTTTATCTACGCTTCTGTCATTATTTGCGATGATGACAAAAACGTAATTGCTTTGTTTTGTGGCTGTTAGCCGCCACAAAACAAACTCAAAAAATCAAGTAGAGGTCATTGCGTCACCAATTAAAATTCCCGATGTCGCACAACCTTCGGTGGCGATCGACGTGTAGATGAAGGGGCTAATAAAGTATAATTGCGGTGTTCGCTCATCAACGTAGAGTTCACGCGACCCGCTGCCGCGACGCGCCGCGCCGCTAGTTACCGGTAATGCACCCGCATGCGATCCAAACGGTCGGCGCGGTGCACGGTGCGAACCTCACTCGCACAATGTTATTGATGCTTCATCAAACAAACACAGACATCAGAACGTGCGACGACTAAACAATCGATATTCCATTGCTACAGGATGACAGACAGACTCACACGAACGTAATAAAAGCAAGAAAGGACGTCTAGACGAACTCGGAACGTCCTCGACCCACCGGCCTTAAACTCTAGACTTGACGGAAAATTTTCCAGATTCGCATGTTTCAAGATGAGTCAATACTGAATCACTAGCCGACAGCCTTTATTTTCAATTCGGCGTTCTCCTATTCGACTCTGTATTGAGATATAAAACAAACAAACGACCGCTGTGAAAACACACCTGATTTCAATTAACGTGCGCAGTCATTTCACGTGGAGCGCGCATATTCGCGTACAAAAAATAAGGATTATTCGACACACAGGATGTTACAGTTTTCCGGAGCGAAAACGGAAAACGCCGGTCCGGGAAAACAGTAGCGGTGGATCAACGTGGAAGGAAAGGGAGCAGCTTAGATGCTAGGTACTCACCAGGTCATTTCGGTGGTCGCGAGCACAGGAGTAGGAGAAGCACTCCGCGGCACTGGATGCGATCGAGCGATTTTGTTTCACAGCACAGCGCGTATTGAGTCAGAAGGATCGCGGCGCGGGTCCCATGCCGTCCGCGCGAGGCCGGGGTCGGAGCGCGAGTGCCGCCGGCCGCCCGCGCCGCCGCTGCCGCCGCCGCCGCGCCGCCGCCGCCGCCGCGCCGGCCCGCAAGGAAGCGGCCTTCGGTGCATCGCGACCTGCATGCTGACTTTCGCGACATCCCAACCCCATGATCTCAGGCTCTGAACTGAAACCTACCACTTTGATAGAACTGCTCTACAAATATTGGCAAACTTACTCGGACAAAATATAAATTGCAGAACGGTAAAATCTCCATCACCATTGTGCAGTTGAAAAGTCCTTGCTTCCTTGAACCTCCTCCTCCCGGTAATCGAGCTCAGGATCCGTTCCTGAGCTCGATTACCGGGAGGAGGTTAACATTTGTGATGTGAATGTTTCAATCACCCTCGGTACAAGTCTTTAAATTATACGGCTGTGTGTGCGAAAATATCTTTTTGTTTGTTCTTTGTAGAGGTGTCATTGTAGATAATTACATTTCCGCACAACAAAAACAAACGCGCTGATACTTATATCTACTGAAACTAATCAAAAGTAACTAACTCTAAAAATCCTTCCACGTAACGTATTGTGTTTATCTTGAATCTTCGACAGCGGTATCATCGTGAAGGCTACAGCTGCTCAACCATGACAATCGCTCGTGTAAAACGAAGCGGTAGACAGCTTTGGATTGTTTTAGGCAAAGGCCCACATGATTGAACTTTACCCGATCACTTCGAAGTTGAATCTTCCTGAAAAGGATCTAGTACATCAACAGTCAAAGCTAGGACTCTCGCGTTATCATGAAATTTCCTATGATAAAGATTTCTAGCGCTTGAGTGAAGTTTGTTTGTATTTGCTGCAGTGATTGCCCGACTATGATTATTAATCTTATGTATCACTGCCCCTGGAACGCCCCTGGAACCATTAAAAGTAGAAGACCAATAAAAATAAAAAACGAAACGTCTTTAATTAGGTAAATTATTTATATTTATTTCGTGGTATTTATATAACGAATTCCCTGAAAATAAAACACATCAAGGGGTTTTTCCCATTTTCTAATTTAATAGCTATAATATATCAGTCTTGTTCGAAGTTCTACCAATTTCGCAAATGCTTGTTTAAGTGGTCCCTGGACATTAACTTGTGTTATGTAAGGAAATTAATGTTAGCACTTTGCGGCTAAGTGTAATCAATAGCCGCATGCATAAACTCTACGTGTAGGAGTGGCAGTCATTACTTAACGTTATAGGAGGATCTCAACAAGCCTTTAAAGTATTCTGAATGTTATAAAGTGGTCAGGTATCTTTCCAGGTTCACATTGCCTCGCCGGCTATCATCACTGTCAGCAGCCGCCGCAGTTGCTGGATATCGCAGATATATTTGGTACACTCGATATACATTTTTTTTAGAGTATTGAATTAAAATTAGAGTGTATTGATTTAATCTACATTAATATTATGAAGAGGTAAAGTTTGTTTTTTTGTATGTAAAAGGTAATCTCTGAAACTACTGATCTGATTCTAAAAATTCTTTCACTAATAGATAGCTATACTATCCCCCTTAATTGCGTACTTCTTCAGCATTCATTTCAAAAGATTTATGATTTGGGAAAATCCTGGAAAGATCCTAGGAAAGTCTTGTTTTAGATTGAAACCAGTGACGCTGATTAGAAGTGTTGGTAGGCTTATACTCTTACAGGTTGTTGGTAATCCCAGCGCATGCTCCTTTTTAGCACACTCGTGTGTAGCTAAATCGACTCACGCCAACAAAATACTTATTTTTTCAAAAAATATCTAATTAATGTGCATAGTTATTTTTTTATACCTAATCTTTGACTTTACAAATATGCCATTATTTCAAAAATCTACCATGTAGTATTTTAAATATCGTAACATGTATTGAATATACACTTTGTGGGTTGACATGAGTTGCACGTTTCAACCCCTTAATGGAGGCTTAAATATCTCAATATTTAACTTCTTCTGAGACACTGACGAACTTTTTTTTTTATGGTAGATGTAGTTTGCTCGAAGTGTTTCGCTTCTACGTTAATCATCTGAACAGCAAAGGAGTGGCAGCAGCAAAAACTCATTGCCAGTGTTTTTGTTCACTACAAGGTATAATCTGGGAGTCTTCAAGTCTAGAGTGAAATAGGTTTTTTCGATAGCATGCTACATTATTAACCTAATCATCGCTTTCCATCAGGTGAGATAGCGGTAAAATGCATGCTTATTCAGCGTAAGAAAAAAGATTTTTACATTAATGAGAAGAGATTCGGTGAAGCATATTTAAAATAAACATCAAGCCTACCATCAGTTTTCGCAGGAAATGAATTTCCTTATCTCATGAAACTGGGCCATAAGTACGGCCTACGGGCCATCCCATCCCATCTCATGCCATCCCATCGCGTCGGCTATCGAGGCGAACAATCTGGTACGCAGCGTATAGAGCCCTATTGTACAGCAGAAGTAGGAACACTCGATACTTCTCATTAACCATACCGAGCTATTGTTCTAAGACACAGTATACTCCTAAACATATATGAACAGTAGGCCATCTAACGACTCTAGGAAGGGTTCTTGGCGTTTTCTTAAAAAGTTTAATATACTCTTCGAGCATAAGAATAAAATAGACCTAAAAATTTGGTAAGCTTAAGTTAATTTTAGGTATACCACATTTATTCAATGAATTTGGTATTTTCAGCCTTGTGGTTCGAGGAAGGAGTACTTTTTCCCTTCTGTATTATTACTCTGCTACTATTTCCGTCCTGAAATAAAATACTTATCCGCCAAAATACAATTACGTTTTAAAATGTAACTGGTTCGGTACATCCACCTCCGAACCATATAGTAATATATAATATAGCAGAGCTATCCCGTGCAGCTTTGCCAACAATCTTGGTGATGAATCTGTATAAAAGT